>JAGPOW010001296.1:24375645-24413698 GCA_030014935.1 Caiman crocodilus | reverse complement strand
CCCCCCCCCCCCCGATACAAATTAAATTTAAATATATAAATCAGATTGTTTCTCTACCTGGTCCACCGAAATTCTTTGAATTAGTTTGCCAGTCTGCAGTATAAAAAATGTTGAGAGCAACTAAGCTAAAGGATCTTCCTTCTCTGCTCATATCGCACTGATCTCTACATTTGGGATTAGGAAGGAATTTTATCCCACAGTCAGACGGGGTGGGGGAGCATTCCTGCTTCTGCAGCAGAGGCAGTGATCCTCTGCCTTGACTTTATTGGGTATATTAACAGTTAACTTCCTGTTCTTGTAGTGGCAGAACATGGACAGTGCCCTTGTCTCCCTGCCTTACTGTTGTCAAGTTAGGGTGTCCTTGGTGTACTGGGGCCATGAGTTTGGTAGCTGTGCAAGAGAACCGTTTGTGGTGTTTTAAGAATAGGTTAGACATACATAGAGGTGATCCTGCCTTGAGCAGGGGATTGGACTAAACCATCTTCCGAGGTCCTTTCCAACCCGACTTTTCTATGATTCTGTGAATTTGAATTGCGCTCTCCTCTATATTTAGTCTCTTTGTAAGTATGTTCTTTGTGCATATAGACATCAAATTAGGTTTATTAAACTGCTTCTTTGCATATGTAGACTGCTATATTTCTTTCTAGCTGTTTATCATTTTTATATTCAAACAACAGATAAGTTAATTCAGTGTCTCTTCCTAAATCATTCTCTACTATTTTCATAATTTTATTCATCCATAATTAGATTATTCTTTTTTTAAATCTGTTTTTCCAAACACGCTTCTATAAATGAATTCAACTTTTGAATTCTAAGTGTTAACTACTGTTTATATCACAGGGCACAGCTGTAATAATGAAGGTAATGGTTTTGTATTGGTTTACAGTGTGCTCCCAAAAGTGCATTCATCTAATCCACATAGTGGTATAAAATATGTATGAGGGTCATGTTTGTAATGAAACCTTAAAGTACCAGTAGATTTTATTTTCTGTCAGTGTAATATAGGAAGTCCCTTTAGGAGAAGAAAAATGATCCTTTCAAATGCATATTTACCTAGTTAATATTGTTCAGACATTACCTAAGTGAAATTCATTTTGTCTTATTAGAGGTCCTGGAGAGTGCAAGTTCCCACACAGGTATACCAGCTGCACAGAGAGGTGAGTTTGCTTAATTTAGCCCTAAGCCACAACAGGGTGAGCAATCTTGGACCATTGATGCACACTTCAGGTGTTCCTTCTTCCATCCAGGAAGTGTTTACTAATTGCCTAGGAATGCATGCTCTGATGTGGCTTACTAATATTCGAATGTATTTTTAAGAAATTACAAAAGAAAGGTAGTAACATTAGCAATAACAGTCAAGTCTTTCTGTTTATCACAATATCTGCCAAAGAGAGTTTCTAGACAAAGTACTTTTGGCTGTTTAACCCTTTGTTTTACTTTACTTTTAATTTGTATTCCTTTGAGGTTTTAGAGGGTAATAAGCTAATGATCAGTTACTAAAGGGCTCTTGGATATGTAGAAATTGTTCTTAAGACCAGTTTTGAGTTCTTGTAAAGGTCACAACCAAAACAGCCCTTTAGTTTGCATTGTAAAGATAATTGCTTTTTGGCAGGAGGTGTGGGAACGGTGTTTCAAAAAAAATACTTTTGCATTTAAAAATTAACAGTTTGTTTCAGCTCATGACTCTTCCCTTAACCCAAAACTACTTTCAGGTTAAAGTTATGGCATGTGATCAGTAATGACATCCAGGAACTTTAGTTCATGACATGAAGCTCCTTGTGAAAAAATCGGAATACAAATTAAGATTAAACTGTGCCAAAATAACTTTAAGGTAACAGAAGTAGTGACTTAACAGAAGATTTTTAAAAGCTAGAATAAAGTGTTAATGATTTCATTTGTTTTTCCAGTGATGAAAGCCAGTCATGCACTTAGTTCACAGCTTGGTTCACATCACCAGAACCTAGTACACTGCTTTGGAAAATGAGTTTCCAAACCAATGCTGAAACTTCCTTTAAATACATGTGGAAAGGATGTTAAGTCCTTTCTCAAACCCAAATAATTGCTTCATCAGAAGGAGCATTGAGATAAGCAAGAGACATCATCCATATTTTTTCTTTGTTATTTTTCTTTTGTTTTTCTGTCTGTGTTTTCAGCAACGTCAATTGATTACAGTTCCTTTGCAGACAGATGCAACAGCTGGATAGAGCTCATTAAACTGAAAGCTCAGACCATAAGGCGCGGATCAATTAAGACAAGTAGGCTGATGTTTCTACCACATTCTGATAATCTGAGGCATATCTCTGATTTCCCAGTGGTGAAGGGTGGAGTTTCCTACCCAGCAGTGGAATTGCAGGTCAATGTAGAGTAAATATCTGAGTGTGAAAGCTGCAGACATTTTTTGATGTCTGTTTAAAAACAAGTTAGGATAGGGATAGTGAATTAGGAACTGAACATGTGAAATGCAATATTTCAGGTGTTTACCTAGTAAAAAGTAGTTATCAATAAATATATAGCTATAAATAGGCATTTAATGTATAATATATACACATACACTCTGAGTGTAGGTGTATGCATAATAGAAAATTACTGGTGACAAACAGGCAGCAATTGTCTACCAAGGTGACAAGGCAGTGGTCACTAAATTAGTTCCCAGGCCACAGGTCTGATTGTTTTAATTAATATCAAGGCTTTCTGGAAGTTGACAATAACAAGGAATTTTCTAAATGGAAAATGCTACACTGGGGAAACATGACAACTTTCACACTCTTGTAATAATTTATTCTTCCAGCAGATATTTATTTCAAAACGTTGGCACCTTTTTCCTTTCACCTTCACTTTACAACTGATTGTTGTATGTGCAGCTGCTACCCTCAATGTTTTCTTTTGCAGGAATGCTACTCTTCCCAGTACTTTCCATTCCAGCTTTTTGTCTCTTTTTGCATGCACTGCATGATGATTTCCTTTCATGACATGGCTGAGCATCACAGGCAGCTGAATGTTGTCACCAAGCTATATGGAACCCATAAAGAAGATTTGTGTTTTGTTATAAGAACAAATCATTGATCTTACTCAATAGTTACTTTCTTTTCTTTTCTTTCTTTGCCTCCTTTTTAGCTGCTTCACTTGACAAAGCAAGCCCGCTGGCTGAGGGACACGCACGTCACCGTTCTGTTCCATGCTCTACCAATTCTACCGTCACAGTTGTTAAGATGACACCTCTTTCTTTTATACCGGGGGCAAAAATTACCAAATATCTTGGAATAATCAATATGTTTTTTATACGAGAAACCACTTCTTTACGTGAGGTGAGCAGCATATCAGGGCTTTACGCTTTTTTGAAAATTGAGACTAACAAAGCCAAATGATCTTCCATAACTTAATGTCTTTAGAGACCCACTGGTAGTTAGCCACATGGCACAGGAAAATAATTATTTTTTCACCACTTGGCTGTGTGTTAAGTGGGTGGGAGTATTTGTTGCTCCTGTGTTCTGAAAATGCCATAGTTGTTGTTTTGTCTCTGAAATTGCTAGAAAGTATCTAGCCAGTGGGAAAATATTACATGATAAAAGAGCAGATATTTTTATAACTAATGGGGCCATTTGTTTTTTGATGGCTGTTCTGGATTTAAGACTAACTTTATCTGGGGTCCTTGTAGTGTTGAAGTAAGCAGATGGAGAATGGCTCTTGAAAATCCTTAACTGCACAGTTGATATTGGTTCAGATGTCAAAAGCCGCTCACTGTTAATAGCTGTCCTGTAGAAGCTTTGATTTCGTTTGAGTCTTGCAAGTTATGAGGTCCTCCGATTCATAAATTTTAAAAGTTTTTACCTGAAAACTGTCACTTATAAAAAGCCGATTCGACTGAGGTGATGGCTACACTGTAGTTTCTATTATCTGTAGCTTCCAGAGAAATGAAGATAGCTTTAAACTTGGATGCCGCTAGCTGCACAAGTGTGGGTGTCACTGGCTAAACTACTGAGTAATTCTCTGGGCTCTTTGGACACCTTTTGCAGACTGTGGTGGGATCTGTACTGCTGAAGTTACACTGCTAATTCTGCTACACAAGCTGTATTTATAGTACATAACCATATTCTTAATCTGTCACTTTTGAAATTTGAATGTCCTCCATGCCACAGTTCCTCCTCCTGAATTCTTCACAATTTTTAAATTCTAGTTTAAATTCTCTTTGTGTAGTATCTAATACACTGCCCTCTGGTGTGCTGTAATACAGTGGAAGAATTGCAACAATTGAAAATGCGTATGCTGAGATATATAGATGTAGATGGAGAGAGAGAATCCTACACAAAAGCTCCTACCTTATGACACTTGCTTTTATTGACTTTCAAGTGGTCTTGAAACCTGTTAACAGTTTCAGAGGTTCTGTGAATATAAAGCATTTCCAGCATATAGCAAAATAAGTAAATTGCTTGCAAAAAAATTCTTTGCAAAAGCTGTAGGTGCCATATTGGATGCTATATTGTCTAATTTCTCCTGTTGCCATCTATATATTCATTGTTCTAAACTGTTCCTTTTTCTTTGCATCATTAGATTTTTAGTCTCAAAGTGATCATTACTCTAATCTTCTGTATCAGATTTAGTAATAACATTCATTTTTACTTTTGACAGGGCATACTCAATATGTAATACTAAATTGGTGTTTGTTGTTCAGCTTCTGGCTACAGCTGGCTTTATGCATGGAAATATTGCAAAAAAAATTGGCCTTTCTCTTAACCATCATTTTAATATATGGTTCTGGTTTCTAACCATTCTACTGATTCTTCTGCATGTGGGTTATAAAAATAGGTCCATCCTTAGCATTGAGATTAAACAGTCTAGATATAAATGTTTTTCTTCCTACCAGATCTAGCTAGAATGGTCTAAAGTAGGGGCGTCAAAAATACAGCCTGCGGAGATGGCCAGTAGGGCTCCTGGAGGGAACAGGAGCGCTAGGATGAGGCCCACCGCCAAAATCCAGGGTGTACAGCCCGATTTGAGGATGCATTTGGGCAATGGCAGGGCAGTTGAGCAGTTGATGGCTGCATTAACCATCGTGATTCAGATGATGCTCACCCCATTGATGGAGGTGGGTTCACATATGGCCCATAAGGATGCCTGCAATCTGGATCTGGGCTGAGGCAGGGCCAAATAACTTTGATATTCCTGGTCTAGAAGATTCTGGAAAGGCATGCAGGAGTGTCGTAAAGGTGTGGGTATAATCAAGTAATAACTTGGAGTATTCACCTGTAACTAAATTTCTTTATTGTCATTCTCAGTTCATTCTCTTTCCTTTTTACTTTTGTAATGTTTTCTGTTCATTTGGTTTTAAGCAGAGGTTCTTTCATCTTTAAGATGATGTATAATTCTTAGATTGGTGTTTAAGTTCAGTCTTTACTTCTGTCCTGAAGTGTAATTTTACAAGGCACTTTCTATGGGGAAGAAGAAACTCTCAAATATTTCTTAGGTGGAATTTTTAGACTTGAATAATATGAAAGAGAAATGCAAGTAAGATATGCAGTGACACTTTTTATTGTGCAGTATTTATTTGCTTTTCAGGAGGGCGGTGTCAGTGGCTTTCTTCATGCTTTCATTGCTGAAGTGTTTGCAATGGTGAGAGCTCATGTTGCAGCCTTAGGGGGGAATGCAGTTGTTTCATATATAATGAAGCAGTGTGTTTTTATGGAGAATCCAAACAAAAATCAGGTAAGATATGATTAAAAAGATGGTTCTTCTGACTTAATTAATAATCATCAGCTGATCTCACATAAAACCAGTCATAACAGAAGAGTCTATATCAGATTGCTGTTTTAATCAGTCCAGTTAAATCAGGCATAGACACAGAAGTAGGCATGTCTGTGTAGATTGCACATCAGATCCCATCGCATCTTTACCTGGACATCTGGAGAAATGTGGGCTAGAAAAAACTACAACAGGGTGGATAGATAACTGGCTCAGTAGCTGCAAGAAAAGGTAATTATTAACAAGTCCATGTCAGAATGTGAGATTTTGAGTGGAATCCCACAGGGGCCCTTGGCCCAATGCTTTTCAATATATTTATTAATAATTTGGATGCTGGCGTACAAAAGTTCTTGAGCAGATTTGCAGACAACATGAAACTGGGAAGGATTGCAAACCATTGGAGGGTGCAAGTGCAATTCAGAAGCAGCTCAACAGATTGCAAATTTGGGCTAGAGCTAACAGGATGAAGTTCAGTTTGGACAAATGCAAGATGCTACACATTGAGAGGAATAATCAAAAACACAAATATAAAATGGATGACATCTGGCTGGATGGCAGCTTAATGGAAAAGGATGTGGGAATCTTGATAGACTACAGACTCGTATTGAGTCAGTAGTGTGATTCAGCCCCACGAAAGGAAAATGCAGTTTTGAATGCGTCAGTAGAAGCATTAGGTGCAAGATATAGGAGATGATAGTGCCTCTCTACTTGGCACTGGTTAGGCTTCATCTGGAGTAGTGTGTGTAATTCTGGGCTCCACATTTTAAAAAAATATGAAGAAGCTAAGGTTCAGAGGTGAGCAACAAAGATGATCAAGGACTTGGAAAGAAAATCATATGAGGAAAGGCTGAAGGAACTAGGCATGCTCAGCTTGTGAAAAAGGTGCTTAAGAGGGGACATGATAGCAGGTTTCAAATACTTGAGGGGCTGCCATAAAGAAGAGGGAAAGCACCTTTTCTCTCTTGCGGAGGAGGATGCAGACCAATGGCTTGAGGTTGCACAGAGTAAGTTTATATCTGGAAATACTACTTTATTCTGAGAATAGTGATACAGTGGAATAGACTGCCTAGGGACGTTCTGGGCTATCTATCAAGAAGAGGTTGGACAGCCACTGGTCAGGGATGATCCAGGCATAGCTATGTTTATATTCTACCATGGGTATTTCCCATGTTTCTTCTTTCTGCTACAGGTCAAGCTGGTTTGAAGCCTCTCTCAGATGCATTGAGTGTTGGTTACAGTTAAGGCTGGATATTTTGACTGGGGTGTGCCAGTGCTCCTACTGTGACCTAAGCTGGAGATCTCTGGCTTGGTAGTCTTGCCCCTCCACTCAGGGTCAGACCAATCGCCATATTTGGAGTTAGGAAGGAATTTTACCCCCTGGTCAGATTGGTATGGACTGCGGGGGTTTTGCCTTCCTCTGTAGCAGGGGAAATGGCCCTCTACCTGGGATCTCTTGAGCATGTATTGACAAGATTTCACAGAAGCAGGACATTGGCTGTTGTGGCTCCCCGGGGGGGTTTTATCTGTGTTGTGTCAAGCTTGGGGGTAGTCTTCTGTAGAGTTTAGATGACGGTTTGAATAGGGATGATCCTGCCTCATACAGACTAAATGACATCTGGAGGTCCCTTCCAGCTTTAATTCTCTGTGATTCTATGGCATACCCCCTAGCTAGAATCCCAGATCATTTGATTTGACTCCTTGCCATGGGACCACATAGTGCCCTCTCAGAACTGTTGATGTGGCACACCTGGCTACACGTTCAATTAATGGCATGATAGGAACCAGCCACAAAGTTGTTACATATTTTTTGTCAAATAACTTTTGTGCCTTATTCCTTGTTTTATGACACTATTAATTGCTTTAATGGGTGGCCAGGTCACAACGCGAGATGTGATTAACCAGTTAATCACGTCTTAAGTATAACGCAGGCGAGGGACCTAAGTGATAAATTTACCCAGTAGAGATAGCAGATGTTGTTGACATTTAAGTGGTTGGTCCAGAGCAGCAATGAACAAAGCAGGGGGAGGTATTATTAATGTGTGTGGAAGTCAGCTACTGATGATGGAAGTTGTGATAATAGATCGCGTGATATAAAGAGGAATGATATCCAAATTTAATTGTACTTACATTTGTTTGCTTCCATTTTATAGAATATTTATATATAGTGTGGAAAAATAGAAGAAAGTCTAAAAAGTGCTTTTGCAGTTTAGTGTATGAGGACATTTAGTAAAATGTAATTATTTGAGATTATTGCAACTAATTAATTCAGTTTTCCTGAAGGACAGAAAGTTTTTATAGTTACGAAACCGCATTGATAGGTGTGAGAGAACAGTTAGAAATGACTTGCTTGTTAATAATATTTCCATTACCTTATAGAGCACGTCTGAGAGATGCAGTGTCATTCTTTACATATGCAAAATAAGTCTTATAGTGCAGTTTATGCTATTTCCTTTTTCAGTTCATTTAAAATGTGAAGAGTAGAATAGTGTGGACTGTATATAAGTATTGAAATGATGTAAAGTTAATAAATAAATTACATTATTTTCAGATAAAGTTAAGGGGTTCTCATATGTTAAAATATTGTTCGTAAGAATGTTATTAATTGAATAGTACTAGACCTATGCCATTTTCAAGAAACTAAGGACATGATCATTTCTTGAAGTATATGTATCATTTATATTTACACGACTGGGGGGATACTAGCTAATTAAGAAAAAAACTAAGTGAATTGTGAGGTATGACACTTCACAGATCTAGGGAATATAAACTAACTCCACAAAAGTGCAGGGGGGGTTGTTTGTAGGCTTAGAGTTAACATTTTGGAATGACCCACAAGACATTTGGTATAGGAGTTTAATTGATTTTATTGATAGTTCACTGGCTTAAAATAGATCCCATAATTAATAGACTTATTTTTTTAATTGCATGTTTTATAACAACATATTGTCGTATCTGTTTTTTCAGGCCCAGTGTCTAGTAAATGTAAGTGGGGATGCTGTGATCTTTGTACGAGAATCTGAATTAGAAATGGTACCAGTGCAGTCATCTACCCTTATCGCTCAGCCCACAAGTGCTGGAGGAGATGTCACAACATGAAGCCAGAAACAATTAAATGGCTCTGCTAAGTGTAAAATGATCTCTTCAGAGTGTGAGAATGTGATTAGCTTTGCCTCTTCAAAATCAGTAATTCTCCAAAGTATTAAGGGTAGCTAGATTTGAGACAATCACTTTGTCCACCTATTTTGTGATAGCCAGGGCAGTGTGTTTTTCGCAAGTACTTTCTAATTTTTTTAATTATTATCTCCTCTGAAATCTGAGCAGAAGATTTGATTCTTTCAGATCATTGATCTGAAAGAATCGTTCAAGCAGTAGACATTCCAAAGAATTGATGAAGTAAGCAGAAACTTTACATTTTTTTAACTCTCACTCTTTAGCAGGGCTGGATCAAAATACAACTCAGAACTGCATCTGGGACTGATGATGCTCTTTCATTTTAGTTAGCAGTTCATTAAAAATAAAACTGGAAAGTAATCAAGAAACCTAAATTCAGCTACCTTTCTTGAATAAGCAAGAGATTTGTGAGCAGATTTAAAAAATACTATCAAAATAAGTAGTAGTCTGAAGTAAGTGCATATAATACTCCATCTAGCTGTTATAAGTCTGGGGAGGAAAAAAGCACCGGAAACGATATGTTTTGGATTTTAGTATGCTAAATGTTTTCATCTATTTGAACTACTGAATGTTTTTTTTTATTGTACATTTTTTTTATTTAAAAATGTTGGATTTTGTTGCTGCATTGTAGCCATACTATGGTAGAAATACATTATTATATCTGGTTCAGGTATTATCATTTCATTTTAATATTAACATTTGTACAATGTTGGGTTTTTTTGAAAAATTCCAGAAATATGAAGTTTCCCAACATCCAGTATCTTGAGGCATTATTTGCAATACTGTTAGCGATGAACCTCCTCTTAGAGAGTATCACCTATCTGTGGAGTCCGTCAGGTTTTCTGTTTAACCAGTTGGAAATGCCTGGCTAAATTTGACACAGGAAAGCTAAAAGTATTTTGAGACATTAATTTCTTCAAGTTGGTTTTGTTTTCCAGTAAGAACTGGTAGCATAGGAAAAGGAAATCATCCATTTTCCACAAATCTCTTGTAGACTTGGATAAAGAATTTAAATTTTTGGAGTTGAAGACAAATTCTTAGTAATATGTTTTGATTGTTTCGAATATGGAACTTGAATACATGTATAAACTTGAATGTAAATATTCTGTGTAGTTCTGGACTTTAAACAGTGGCGTGACTGTATGTCAGACCTGAATATCCCATTGTAAATGAGAAATGAAAATCATTCCTCTGCACAATAAATTTCTGTATAAAATCACTTCTGATTTTTGGTTGGAGTATTTTGGGGTATAATTGAGCATATATTTATAAAAGCGTTTCTTGGAGGGGGGTAGGATTTTGTTTGGAATATATGCTCGTTGCTAAAGAGGAGTAGAGACCTCTCCAGCTAGAATGCTTGCATTGGGAATCCTTCAGGGATAGATTACTCTTCAAACTTAAGTACACTTTTCTTAAGTCATCACAAGAGCACTGTCTGACTAAATGCGTATATCCCCTGCCTCCATGCCGAGTCCATGGACATTGCTGTAAAGCATGCTCTGCCCATTCACTCCAGATCCACATGCACCAAATTCCAGAAATGAGAGTGTAGCTATCTTGAAACACCATTGAACATGTGCCAGGAAACATGTGCAAGACAAAGAGCCTAGGAGTGGAGCTGGGCCAAGCACTTAATGCTGCTTCAGAACTACCATATATTCCCGCATTGGGCCAGCTGCATGTCTACACACCTGGATATGGCACGGGGACAATGCAGACATGCCTTTGTTTACTCTAAGGCAGTGGTGTCAAACGTGGCCTGCAGGCCATATGCAGCCCAGAGGGCTAGATTATTTGGCCCACAAATGTTGGCCTCTTTGGCACCTGGGGGAGAGCAGTGGTGCTGGAACCCCGACAGCATGCAGCTTTGTGCTGCAGCGGCCGAACATCCAGGATGCCAGGCTTCTTCCTGCTGGGTCCCAGACTAGCCAGAAAAGGACTTGCATGTGCTGGATCCAGCATGGAGGGGAGGGTGATTTGTGGACCCAGTCCAGCCCACATTCATCAGGCCCATGGACTGGTTCTGCACAACTCATCCAGCTCAAGGGGCCAGACCAGTTTCACAACCCTACTCTAGCAGCTGCAACAATGAGAAGTTTCCTGGATGTTTTGCATGGTGAATCCTCCCATTGAAATTAATGGCAAAACACTTTATCATCTCAGAAGGATCTGGATTGAGCCCAATGTGGGTGTGGTTGTATGTCTTATGTAATAAAGATAGCTATGTACCATTAGCAAAATGAGAGGAAACCGAAGCCATTTGTACATAGAATAAAGCAAGGAATACCAACGGTGTTGAAATGCAAGCTATGCTACCTTCTACCCCCTACGCCCCACCCTCAAAAAATTAACAACGATACTTTTTATAGGGAACGTGGCAGATGGAAATATTTTTTTTTAAATCTCACAAGTCTTCCTATAATGCACACTTCTGTTTCATAATTTACCGCACTGGTTTTCAAAGCCACGTGTCAGTACAAATAGATTTATTCACCCCCTTCCCTTCGTCTATACAATATTTACAGGGAACATTTCTCAAATGGGATCACCCACTAAATTTCTGTCCCTCTTTTTTCAGCATGGCAGAACGGTATCGAACACTGCTTCTCAGGAGCTATAGACAGGAGGAGCTGTGTCAGAATGCTGCCAATCCATGGTCCCCTGTTCTGGACAGGGAATGGGGGCTCTAAGTCTGGACAGGTACTTGGATCCTGTTTCACGTGTGCTAGTGTTCTGGAAGAGGTGTCTTTGCAGGGATACGTTTGTCATTTTACATGTTTGAACCCCAAGAAATGTTAACTAGGTCTGCTCATCACAGGGATTTAAAAGATGCATCAAATTAGACCCTAGCCTTCTGGGTCCATCTACAGACTGAGCAGTTGAAATAAGACAATGCAGCTAAACATTTTTTGTTAGGAATTTATTTTTTCAGTCCAGTTTTGGCAACAGTTATCTGTATGGGGTTATAAAAGAAGCATCACCCAGCCCTGGAACCTCTTAATCAAACTGAAACTTCCTGCCTAAGCCTTAGAGAACAAAGAAAAGGTCATTCCCAGAAAAGAAATAATGAGGAAAAAGGTTTCTCTCTCAGTTTTAGAAAGAAAAGTTTGGAAACTGGATAGCCCCACAAAAAACCTAAAAATCAAGGCCTTATTTTTTCCCACTGATTTTTTTTTTTTTTTTTAAATGCGGTCCTTGACCAATACTATTTTAACAGAACTCATGACAAAATGTATGCAAAGAATACTTCAAATGGAAAAAGACTTGTCTTTTGACTATAACCTCTGTAAAAGTGACTAGGTATTAATAGCTTGCTAAGTTAAAGCCTCTTTTAAAACAAAAGCTACTGTATGCAGCATTTAAGGGCTTTATAGAGGTGTTCTGGGAGTGGAGACGCTTTAATTAAAGCAGCTCTCAAACCCTCACATGTATCGGCATCTCCACACTGAAAAGTGGCAGGGCCTCTTTAGTTAAAGCACCCCTAGCACTATTTTTCAGCACAGGGACACATGCACGTGATGCTGGAGTCTGCTGGACATGCTGGACTGATTTTGCTCTGATGCACTGCAATTAAAGTGCATCGGAGCAGCCTCCCTGCACATGTATTATAGGTGTCCTAAGTGACTAGGATCTTACTGTGAGTAATCAAAAAAATCAGGCACTGCCTTACAAACACTAGCAACCTAATTCTGTGCTTCTACCACCAAAACTTTCAGTAGAATCTCTGAATTCTGCCTGTGCTAATAATATAGGGTCAGATCCAAAGACACTAGTGGGTAGAAACGTGGAAATAGCCTTTGCTTACCTGATGCTCTCTTGGGGGAAGGAAAAGTTATTTTTGCCAATATGCTAATACTATGTGCAAAAGCAGAACCAGACAGTAAAATTGATCAGAATACTAGGCTTTAAAGCGTTACTTACTGGTAGGGACCTACCGAATTCACGGTGGAAGTAGATTGCACAGTGGCTGCTTTAGTCTTGCATGTTCCCACATACGTACCTTGTCTCTTTCCCCCCTCCCCCATCTGCTGCTGATTAGCGGAGGAACCCATCACTCCTTGATCAGCAGAGACGGTAAAACTGTGGTTTTAAACATGGCACTGTTTTTGCCTCCCCACCAGTCAGCAGCAAGGCCATGTGGGGCCCCTCAGCCAATCGGGAGGGGAGGCAAAAATGGCACCATATTTAAAACCTCAGTTTTCAGCTCCCCACTGATCAGGAGCAAGCTGCAAGCAGGGCCCCTACACCAATCAGTGGGAAGGGGGGAACCTGCAAAATACCCCACTTTTGCCATTAATTTGGTAGGTCCCTACTTACTGGGTATGTTTTATAGATTGATATGCACAGCATATCTTCAGTAAAGGTTTCCAGATCTAACCTAAACGTTTCCAGATCCCAGGAAGGGCTTTTGTTTAGTACCATTTGGATAGGTTTTGTGGGGTTCCAACATACCTATTCAGTGGCCACGCCTACATGAGCAGTGCACTGCACAGTTGTTACTGTACAGTCGTGTAGTACTTGCATAACCAGGTACTAAATGACGGCACAGTAACCAGCATTCCTGCACAGACAGCAGCATCCCTGCAGGTTTTTCTTCTGATGCTATGTGCAGTAGCATCGCATCACGGTTCGTACCCCCAACACTACTGCGCAACAGCAACAAGCTATTCCGTGATAGTGTCTCATGCTGATGAAGCCAGTGTGAATACAATTATGCAACTCGCAAGTCATGAGTTTATCCAACTAGATAAACTGAAAAAAGTTAAATCTGTATTTAAAATGTAAAATTGTTTTACTGTTACTGAGTCTTTAAAAGAACATTTAGAGAAGAACCAAAATTTGAAATAAAACCAAAGTTTAAAAGAACCAAAATTTGTGAAATAAAATTCAATTTTCTTTTTTAAAAATTAAAACAGAAATATGCTAGGCCTGTGCAAAGTGGCTAGTATTCACATCAGATTTGGATTTGGCTGATTCGGAGGACAGTGTTTCGATTCAGTGATTTGAATCACTGTCCCAAATTGATTCAGCCAGATCTGATTTGGAGATGTGGGCACCGCCAAATTGGGCAAATCTCCGAATCAAACAGGCCCCATCCCCCACCTGCTCTCCCAGTCCTGTCAATGGCAGCCTCGCCCAGCCCCAGCATCCTAGCTTTTTAAAAAAAAAAGCCCCGCACTCACCAGCCTCTGCAGCAGCTACTTGGGGGGTTTGGGGACTCATGGCAGAGCTCCCCCACACAGCATGGGGGAGCCACCCAGTCCCATCAATGGCTCCTTATGCCTAAATAATAATAATAACAGTTTCTCATTAATGAGATTTACATTTTAACTCATCCCTCAACATTTTATAATGCAATAATATCTAAATAATAGTTATTAGAAGTCTTTTTGTACACAAGCCATATTTTACAAAGGGTCTAAGACTTCCAAAACTGATTAGTGCTTTTGGGTGCCCTAGTTTGAGTTACCTATGTGAAAGAGAGTGTGGCACTTCCTGAAAATCTTCTAACACTTGGCAGTTTGGGCACTCAAAAGCATTATCCCCATTTGAAAATCCAAGGCAAGGTAATTTTATTAGTGGTAGAATTTCATTAGTCACTGTATATAGACTGCTATAGACCACCAACACCCTGTCTTCACCATTTAGATGATACACAAAGCACTAGAATCATAGAAAATAAGGGTTAGAAGGCACCCCAGGAGGTCATCTAGTCTAACCCCCTGCTCAAAAGCAGGACCATCCCCAACTAGATCATCCCAGCCAAGGCTTTGTCTAGCCAGGTGTTAAAAACCTCCAAGGATGTAGGGTCCACAATATCTCTGGATAACCTGTTCCAGTACTTTACTACCCTCTTGCTGAGAAAATTCTTCCTCATATCTAACCTAAACTTCCCTTGCTGCAACTTGAGACCATGACTCCTTGTTTTGTCATCTGCCACTACTAAGAACAGTTTAGCTCCAGCCTCTTTTGACCCCCCTCTTCAGGTAGTCAAAGGCTACTATTAAGTCCTCCTTCAGTCTTCTCTTATCTTGACTAAATAAACCCAGTTCCCTCTGGCTTGCCTCGTAAGTCATGTCCCCCAACCCCATCACCATTTTTCTTGCCCTCTGTGGACTCTCTCTAATTTATACATATGCTTTTTGTAATGGGGCCCCCAAAACTGGACACAGTACTCCATACGTGGCCTCACCAGTGCTGAATAGAGGGGAACAAGCACTTCTCTTGACCTACTGGCAACACTCCTACCAATGCAGTCCAGAACGCTGTTAGCCTTCTTGGCAACAAGGGCACATTGCTGGCTCATATTCAGCTTATTGTCCACTATAACCCCCAGGTCCTTTTCTGCAGAGCTGCTGCCCAGCCAGTCAGCCCCCAGCCTGTACTGATGCATGGGATTGTTCTGCCCTAAGTGCAGGACTTTGCCCTTGTCCTTGTTGAACTTCACGAGATCTCTTGTTGCCCAATTCTCCAATTTGTCTAGGTCACCCTGAATCCTAGCCCTACCTTCCAGTGTATCTACTAGTCTCTTCAGGTGTCATCTGCAAACTTGCTGAGGGTGCACTCTATGCTAGCTTCCAGCTTGTTGATGAAGAAAACTGGGCCCACGACACATCCCCGGGGCACTCCACTTGATACCAGCTGCCAACTAGACATCAAACCATTGATTACTACTGTCTCATCTGAATGCTGTAGCCAGTTTTCTATCCACCTTCCAGTCCATTCATTTAACCTGTAATCTGTCCACTAGCAGTAGAAATGCAATATACTCTTCTCAGGAAATGTGGGGAAAGGATGTTACTCTTTGTTCTGGGAGACTTTGTGAGCACCAACAGCCTAGGATGGCACACAATCATTTCCCTCTTTATATCATCTCAGAATCTGTGATGAGATAAATATTTATTATCCTTACTTTCTATATAGTTTCCAGTTGTGCTGTTTCTTCACTCCCTGCCTTTGCCCTGCACTGCAAGTTTCAGATTTTTAAAAATGACTTTATCATATAGAATTGTATTCACTGAAATCAGCTGCATATAAAACTTTATACTCCTGAAAGTTTATATGAAATGTATAGGTTTACTAGAAATATATAATACAATAATTTTAACCCAGAGATAGCCCTTGCTGGGTGCCAGATTACTCCAAGTGAGAGGTGAGAGGCTAGTGGATTTAGGAGATGGGGGCAGGGGGAAATGCCCAGTGTTTAACTGGCTTCATATGGTACTGGATCTTGGGGAGCATTGGATTTGTAGCTGAATAGCAAGCTGCTAACCACAAGGCAGAATGTTATGTTAAAAGTCACATTGGAAGATGCTTAGGCAAACATTTTCCTAACAATATAGTACTGTTGTAAAATATATAGCTCATTGGGTAAGAACAACAGGATGCAGACCACCAACTATCATTAGGGAATAAAGCAGAAGCAAGACCATGGAAATGGTGAAGAAATCAGTAAGAAATCACAAGTGACAGAAAGAAGCAGGGGTCAGGGTCTTAGGCATAGCAAAAAGACATGTAAATAAGTGAAATGTATAGGTAATTCCATGTTAATGAAATAAACAGTAAACAGAGGCGGAGCTTAAGATGGGGAGGAATAAAGATGGAACAAAGGTGGAGTAAATGTTAATGCACATAAACCAAGGTATATAAATATGGAAAGAACTAATGTTTGTCGTGGCTCCCTGGTTTGTTGGAGCTGGTCTGAAGCTGTCTCCATTTTGAATAAAGTTGTTGATGAGCGATGTGTGCAGGTAATGCGTGATGGCATCAGTCCATTGTCTCCCTAGTCGTTGGGCATTGCACGGACTCGAGGTCTAACACTCAACCTTTTTAAACTCAAGGCACCCCTCCATAACTTGTGTGTGTTGAGCAGCACCTTATTTAAAAAACAGATTTATTACAGTACTCACTTCTTTGCAGAGGGCCATGCAGGGACAGTCCTTATCCACTGAACTCCTTATGCCTAAACCCTGAGCCCGCCCTCATCTGCTTATCTCCTCACACATCCTACTGCACCCTTCCAAGAATCTCATGGCACCCCACGGTCCTCCAGCACCCTAGCTGAGAATTGCTGATATAAGACAAGGGTTGTCTATGGCCCACAGGTCTGATCTAGGTCAGAAAGAGGTCTGACCCAACCTGTGGACACCAGTCTCACAGGGGGCATCAGTGGCAAAGAGCTGGGCAGTGGTGCCCTCTAACATGCAGCGTGCTGCTCCACATCATCTGAACCTATGTTTGCTGCAGGGGAGCTGGGAATCTCTGGCAGCTGGCCCTGGGGGAGGGAATGAAGCAGAGACTTTCAGCTCACAGCAACATCAGGGTTTAATTTCTGATCTGCACCAGCAAAAGGCTGCCAACCCCCGACAGAAGCCCTCACTTCCAAGATGACAAGTTTAGATAATGGCCTGCTGCCCCAAGGAATCGTGGTAGACAAGCATGAAGCAAGAGAGTCCAACCAGCCCATGGAAGCTGCAAGTAGGGAAACCTCCTGGAACTTGGGGAGTATATGTGTTTATTGAGTGGGGTGGCCATCAAGGAAGAAGACCACAAGAAAACTCACCAAAAAAATAAAACAAAATAAAACCACATACATCTCCCACCTCCTGAGAGAATACAAGTCTGGAGGTAGTGCTGAGTGAACACTCTCCACTTTTTCTGTAGGAACTGGGCCACAGTGCAGAAAGGAAAGCATTAGCATCAGGGCGAGCCTGACTGGGTAGCCTCGTGCGTGGGGTACTTGTGTGAGAGGAAGTCCTGAATCTCCGGATTTTTTGCGTTTTCTATCCAAACGCTGTTGGGCGGTGTGCAGAGACAGGAATTGAAATGCAGGCCTCCTCCCCTACCCAGGGGAGTGGACTCATCACGGGAGAGCACTGTTGCCTTCCTTCCTGTGCCGTCCCAGCACACCCAGCAATCTTCAGCTGTGTGCCGCTTGGATAGGCCAACTAAGCTGTTACGTAATAAATGGCCAAGGAACCATTACAGGCCACGTTTGAAAAAAAGAAACCACTACAACTACCTTTTCTAAGGTACTTGGTCCTCTTACAACATTCGTTGTGTTCTGAAAATATTCCCTCTGGCCTGACCTGTCAGGAGGCTGAGACAGCGAAGTGCCTAGATCCCAGTCAGGCCCAGGCAGGAGGCAGATATACACACACAAACTGAATAAAGGGTGCTGTGTATTTGCAGGTCAAGCAGGAAAGAAGCAAATGAGTTGTAGGTGTTTCCACAGTTAAACTGACACAGAGGAGAAAGGTTTTTGCATTGCAGGTTTGGACTTACAGCTGCCTAAATTCTGCCAGAGTCCTGATCTGAGCGCTTGAGTCCTCAGCAGCAGCAGCTGGGGAGTCTCAAAGTTTCCAAAAGGACAAAGAAAAGCAAAAGCCAATTTACTATGTCGTTTAAATCTGATATGCTCCGTGATGCACTAGCTACTGATCAGTTGGGGCATGGAAAGCAGGCTGTATTTGATTCGGATTCAGCCTGATTTGAGGACAGTGATTCTATTCGCTGATTCAGATTGCTGTCCTGATGCGATTTGGCTGAATCCGAAGATTTGATTCTGATTCAGAGAATCAATGATTCAGCCGTAGACACAGCTTTATATGTTTTTTTTCTACATGCCTGGAGGTATCGGGCTCGTGAATGCTGAGATGGTGGGGTAGATGGAGTATCCCATAGGAGTACGGTGAGGGGGAGGCCCGCACACTCGGCAGCAGACCTGGAAGTGCACCAGAAGTACTTCCGGTCCACTTCTAGGGCCACCTCCGAGCACACAGGCGATGCCCTCCCCCCCCTCCCCCCCCGGCTCAGCAGTCAGCCACGGAGGACCCCGGGTGCCACCCCAGACCCAGGAGGCACAAGTCTGGCACCAACAATGAGCTGCAAAAGCTTGGAGAAATTAATGCCCAGTGGTCAAAACTGTCAAACTTGGTCACAGTCCTGAGGGGCTGTTTATTTACAGCCTCTGCACTTAGACACTTCAGTGAGTTCAGAACGTCTGCAGTGCGTCTGGAGTCTGGATTTGGATGCCTGGCAAGGTAAAAAAAAAATCTCAGGCGCATCATATAATAAAGTGCGTTCTTGGAAGTTTGCTTGTGGTTGAATCATAGAAATTACTGCTCCAACGAAGGAGCAGTACCATGTAAAGTCAATTCTGCTCTCAGGCTACACCTGTCTTGAAAATGTTGAGGAGAGCGCAGTATCACTGGGCAGTATTTAGTTTTAAATATAATTTTGGATCAGCTGACTGCATCTCTACTAGATGAGCTTCGCTCTACTCTCAGCATCTGGGAAGGCCAAGTGCAATGTCCTGGGTTTTTTTACTCCAGAGACAGGCTCTTTCTTTCCTCCTCTCCTTTCCAAGGTGTCACAGGGCAAGGAACAGGTGTTTTCCTTTGGTGCTACAAAGTTGCAAGTGTGGGGGAAAGTCGGGTCAGGGAATGGGCAAGGATAATTACTTAGCAGACATAGTTGGGGAGCGGGATCTCACCTGGGATGAATGTAGCCTGACTATTAAAGTCCACAGCAGGGGGCTTTTCGTTATCCCCTGGGGCATGATGCGAGGAAAGTCAGCAGGGAAAGCCAGGAGTGGCAAACCCAGCACTGGGACAGATCACTAATAACACCATCTGACCGGGTGAAGGTAACCACAGTGACCAGCAAAGCAGAGGTGAGAGAGAGAAAGAGAAAGCGAGAGAAGATACTTACCAGACTGATCCTCAGGCAGAGAGAAGGTCCCACAGAGGACGAATCCGCTGATACCTGTGAAGGAAGGGAAGAGAGTGAGACTGGAGGTGAGCTGACAGGCTTAAAGGAGTGGGTTGCACAGCAGTGGAGGGTGAAGGAAGACCGCGTACTGTGAGAACAGCTGGGGTTATTCACAACCCATGGGGAATTCACTAATAAACCAATTTATTTTTATCCTGCTTCCGAGGTGATTTACTATACTCTCTCTCATTGGGGAATTAACTTCTTATTACTCCATCACTTCAAGGCGTGGCAGACGAGCCTCAGGGAAAGAGTTTTTGTTATTCACCCCACATGGCCACACAAGGTTTCCCGACTCTCTTACCCCCATTTTTCAGATGGAGAAACTAAAGTAAGAAGAGATTAAATGACTTGCCTAAAAATCTCCCAGCAGGAGTGGTAGAGGCAGGAAGAGAACAGAGGTGTCTCATTATACATTTCAACACAAATTCGTTGTATAAGAAAAAACTGCTAAAAATCATTACGACTGTTGGGTATATTGTTATTTTGACTCCTTGATTAATATGCCACATGGAAAAATGAATTATGAAGTACACATGCTGTTGATTGACCTAATATTTAAACTGAATGCATAAATCATTGTGGAAATATAGTTAAATCAGGGTTTTAAATTGTTTGCAAACTTTATGTCAACTGGCTTTTTAAAATAATTTATTTGCACTGTTGACTATAAACCTTCTCCTTAACACTAGACTGCTGAGAAATCAATGATTTTGTTGCTATTTACATAAATGTCCTTAATCCAAGGTTAAGAAGTCAGTGTACTTGGTTGTCCTTCTGTTGAGATTGAGATGAACTTTGGTTAATATGATATTGCTCAAATCTGGAAATGTGGAGGGTTGAAAATATCTGCAGAACTGGGTCTGGGAAATTGGGAGCTTTGAGAGGAATTCTTAAATCCTGTAGCAATGAAGTGAAACCCCTGTAAAGAAATGGTGCACTCAAGAACGAAGGGGGCCAGACAGGAGTGAAGCTGCTGGTATAGCTACCAGCTACATATGGCTCAAAGACAGCACAATCCCCCCTCCTCCTCTTCCTCTTCCAATATCTGGTCTCCCATCTCTTAAGCTACCTACCTGCCTACCGACTCTCTTTTCCAGCATTCTGTCCTATGCTGTATACTTCTTTCCCTTCTCCAATCCAGATCTGTAAGTGACAAAACCAAAACGCTGGGCATCCTGGGATTTCAGGCAACCAGTGTGGTGAATCAGCAAGTAGATTTGGGATGTCTGATTTTCTGGGCATGCTGTGAGAAGTTAGTGCATAGACTTTCTAAGCTAAATTTTGCCCTCCATCAGGTGGGTTTAAAACCAAAGTAACCTCACTGATGTCAGATAATTTCAAGAAGCAAACCAGTAAAATAGGCCCCTTAATCATATAAAATACTGTGACCCTACATTTCAATAGGGAAATTGCTTTCACTTGTCATACTTCCAATGCCATCCCAAAGAGAGGTTCCTGGTCAACAGGGAACCTGGTTTTCTCTGATAAAAAAAAGTTGCAAATTCTCTGATAAAAACCTCAAAATCTGTGGTTAAAATTAAAGCCCCCCCCATAGTCCCCCCCCAGCCCTGCTTGTTCGCCTTGCCCCTTACCCCTCACCCACAACCCCTGCCCCCCAGCCTTGCCAGAGTGGGGCCCAGATGCCAGGGCTGTGGGGCCAGAGACCCAGGTCCACAGCCCCTAACCCCCAACAGAAGGCAGTGGCTTCTGCAGCAGAAGGAGCATGGAGTTGGCTCCTCCACTGATGCTGCCTGCTATGGGCTTGGGCTTGGGCAGGGGCAGGGGCAGAGCTGGCTCCTGGCGGCAGCGCACAGTTCCGGGGTACAGGGGGAACCTGCAACCCCCAGATCTGGGGGGGGGAGGGGCGCATGCTGCAGGCTCGTGTCCCTGGCCCTGCTGCCCTCCCCCGGGCCCTCCAGAGTGCAGCATGTGCTACCCAGAGCAGCAGAGAACAGCTGGGATGCACAGGAAACCTGCCTGCTGCTGCAAGCTCCATGCTGCCCTGGCCACACTTCCCCTGCAGGTGGGGGCAATTGTGAGGGGTACAACCCTGTGCTACTGCCTGCGTTGTCCCTGTGCACACAGGGGAAGTCTTCCCAGGGGAGCGCAGAGCTTGCAGCGGCAGGCAGCTTCCCTGTGTGACCCTGCTGTGTGTTGCTGCTTTGGGTCGCACACGTTGCACTCTGGAGCATGAGCCCCCAGTGTACACCCGCCCTGTCCCCACCCTCTGCACAGATCTGGGGGGCATGGGTCCTCCCTGCCTCCTGGGACTGCACACTGCTGCCGGGAGCCAGCCCCACCAGCTGCCCCTGGACAAGCTAGGCCAGCAGTGTGTGGACCACAAGCAGTGCACTATCAACCCAACCGGGCTGTGCACCCCCATGTCTGGCTTCCCAGAAGGGCCAATGTGCTGCTCCGGGCTATGTGCTGGACAGGCACTCCAGCAAGGAGCTAGATGGGGGCTGAGGGAGCTGGGAGAAGTTGGGGGTAGACATGGAGTGCCCGCCTGCCCAGCAGCATGTGGAAACAGAGCAACGCTATCGGCCCTTCAGGGAAGCTGAGCATGGAGGCGCACAGCCTGGTGTGACTGATAGCACCGCCTGCAGCCCACATGCAGCTGGGTGGGTACTCCATGTCTTTTAGCAACACCTCCTTAATCCTCAGCCCCTAGCCAGCTCCCCAGAGCCAGCTTCTCCCCAAGCCCTGACCTGCAACCCTCAAGTCCCACTTACCTCACAGGTTCCAGGAAGAACAGTGAGTCTGAAGCAAGTCTTGGGTGATTGAGAGGCTTAGGCCCCTCGCTTCCCCTTCCCCTTCCCCTCTGGACAGGGCTGGGGGTTTCCTACCCTTTTCGCGGATAGCTCTTGCAGGCTGGAGCTCTGCCAGCCTGCAGAGCTCTTTGCAAAAGCAGGAAATCTGCGGGTTTCTCCACTGAAAGGTAAAATCTGCTTTTTCTCTGATAAAAATGGGAAATCCAGGGTTTTTCTGTTTTTTTCCGTGGAAACTGGCAAACCCAGATCCCTGCTGTTCAACAATCTGAGTGAAATCAGGAAGCACACCTGTGAAGTTGTCATTGTAGTTGATGAGGAATCAAGATCCTCCAAAAGCACTAGAATCATCAGTCAGCTCATTGGAAACATGCCAACAAACTTTTGAGAGAAAATTATGTTACATTTTCAAATTTTTGGAAAATATTTAAGCTGGTTCCAAATCTTGTAGACTACAGCACTGAGCATAAATCAACTGAGCATACGTCTCGAGATCAAGTGAAGTCTCTAGATCCAGATGAACTGTTACTCTCAACCAAATTCAACAGAAGGCCTCCTGTGTCTGATGACTTACACGATGAACATTTGATTTCTGGCATGGCTTTTACAGCAGCTTTCACCAGCAGATATGATTCAGTTTATGAGGAGCAATTTGCAATATGCAGAAGTGAGGGGAGAGAGCCTTACTCAAGATTACCCAGCAGACCATACTTTCACCCCTACCCTCATGCTCCATGTATGTTAAATACTCTAGTAACAGAAATAGGATCTGAGCTAACAAAGTGGTATTGAAGCTGTTTCTCTTTACTAACCTAGTACTAGTGCGAAAAGCAAAAAGACAATTTCCCCGGAGAAGACTTTCCCTGTCCTAATTCCTCATAAAATTGAAACAGAGAGTGAAAGAAAGAAAAACCGTCAGGAACAGTAAATGTCAACATATAATTTGTTATGGAGGAAAGCCATTCAACTATGGAAAATGACTGCCAGTTTTACACACCTATACACACACATGCAACTCTATGCCTCTCCCACACATGGAGAAAATGTTCACCCTCCCTACAGAAAAGCAAAGCTATCTGCACTGCAGTGCCGCAATTCGGTTTCCTAGGTTTTTACTGAAATTGGTGATCTATTTAGACTTTGGCTTTAGTTCAATAGCTGAAACAGTTTGTATGAAAAAAGTACACCCTTAACATAGGTTAGGGGAGGGAAGAACTGTGGGCTTGTGTGTTACTTGTTATCAAAATAGCCCTCCCATGTACTTTTGACCCCTCTGGTCTCATCAGGGGTCTTGCCATGTCCTCAAACCTCATACAAAAATCCCCCTTTTTAATCGGTGAAAGTGTTTTACATGTTATATGTGGGCCTTATACTATCCCAGAGGGGTATAATTGTTTGTGCTCTGTGTAGGCATAGAAGTGTGCAGACAAAATATCTTCTTAATTTTACCTGTCCTACTAATATGCACACGTTACATGGCCTCTAGGCACACTTGATAAAGAACAAAAACTGAGTGTGATCATTTGCAATAAAGCTGCTGGTGTCCCTGATGTCCGGGTTCGGGCACCTTGCAGACCTCAGGCTATTAAAGTCTTGGGCAGAGAGGTGCAGCCACCCCCCTCCACAAATGGTAGCACAGGATAACTGGCAAGAACTTACGTGGCACAGGGAGAGTTAAATGCCTTCTGCACTGCTAGACAGCTGCTGTAAGGTGGGAGGCGGGCTAGATGGTAGGCACAGGGGCAGGGAGGGGAAAGGCAAGAGCAGAAAAGAATACCCTGAAGACAGGGCAAAAGAGGAAAGGTCAAACAGGTTGGAGAAAACAGCATAAATGGAAAATGGATGTCTCAAGAGGAAACCTGCATATAGAAAGACTGGTACCTAGAATACAGCTGAGAAGGGAATGATGGGAATGGAAAATTACCTCCCCACCTGAAATAAATAAGGGACACACACTAAAACACAGCACTGCCATTGCTTCAGCATTAGTTATGACAACCAACTTTTAATCAGTACATCCCAGACAACTTTACAACACTGTATCACTATTCCCATTTTACAGACGAGGCAGACTGAGGGACAGAAAGGGGAAGTCCTGAGTTCTACGGATAATTGGTTTTCATCTAAGAGCGGCTTTTATAGGCGGTCGGTTCTCAGATCACTTACAGTAAATTGGTACAACTTTTTCATTTAGCCTCACAGCTTTTCAAATTGGCCCTTTCCAAACCCGTGGTCACGTACATTCAATCAAAGAAGCCTTACTAAGTTAATACCTAGGGATATCCTACGAGAGAGGTGCACAGGATCAGTGATAGGGATGTTTAAAATGCATGTAGATGGAAGCAAAGGCTTCTGAAATGAAGTCTGAGACTAATTACAGCGTCTTATTTAATTTGACAAATAGTAAAGTCATTACTTTTTCACCCTATTTTAAAGTATATAGTACAGTATAACCTCATCAATCTGGCACGGTTGAGACTGAACACCTGCCAGAAATCTGAAAATGCTGGTCCCGGAGCGGCAGCCGTGTGCGGAGTGGTGGTTGCCACTGAAGTCGAGCTTCCCCCTCTGCTGGTCCAGGACTGGCCAGCCACTCTCCCACGTAGTATAGTTTTAAAAGTGCCCGATTTTTGAGAATTCTGGATTTTTGGTATCTGCATTTCTGTGCTTATACTGTAGTATAAACAGCAAGGCGTCTCAAGCTTCTTGGCTATACTTGAGAGAGTTTTTTGACAGGAAATTATTTGGGACTCTTCAAGGAAGTTGCTTAAGCCATTCGGAAACTCAATAGCAGCAGCTTAGAATGATTAATAGTTCCAGCAATTTAGCCATAGATTTACTTGATACCAAACAGCCAGACTTTGAAAAATAGCAGAGTAAGATTATTTTTTCTGTAGTTCATTCTGTCAAACACGTGCATGGCTTACAGACCTCAAATAACTTCCAGGTGGGAGGCAGAAATATAAATTCTATTTTTTTCCCTCTTAGCTTGAAGAATTGCCTATGCATTTGAGCACTGCAATTCTAGTATTGTACAGAGATCGTGTTTTATTACTGTTACACTCCTGAGAAGAGACAAGTAAAGTTGTCTCGAGTCAATATTACCAGAATAATGGTCTGCCTAGCTAGAGGTCCCATTGTTTCCTGTGGCTCTAAGTCTACCATGAGAAATGTCTGGGTATACGTTTGAGCTTCCATGAAACCAATCTGCCTCAGGACATGAGAAGAACGTCTCAAAATGCTATTTTAAATAAAATATATTAATTAAATAACTACCATTTCTATTGAATAGTAAAAGATTTCTCTCTAGATCATCTCAAGATTATGAAAAATGCAAACCCCTCGTGAAGGCAATTTAGAATTGGTTGTTCCAGGATCAGTCTTTCTTTCTTTAAATAGTCCTTTTCTTTGTTGTGGGTTTTGTGTGTTGTTTTTTAGTCTAGGGTGTATGGGCAGGCCTTGCAGGCCGGGAGCCCAGGCCATGGCCGTGAGGCCCAGGTGTTTGGGCCAACCTGTACATGCTCTCTACTGGCCCCGAATTGTCACCGTCCCTGGAATAAATGCCTCTTAAAAGTAAAAAAAAGTCTTTCTTTCTTTTTTTTAATTTTTTTGGTGGGGCAGGGTGGGGAGGGGGGGAAGAGGACCAGTTAATTGAATGATATCAGCACTATACCTTGTTTTGCTGCAATATGAAGTGCTCTTTGTATTATTATTTGTATTAACTAGTCACTGAATGTGCCTGTCCCAATTTTTGTTCATAAAAATGTGCCGGCCCCAGAATCTCCTGGGACCAAGGCTTTCTGGGCTCCCGGTAGGAGGTATTGGCACCATGGCAGCTTTCACTGACAGCTTAATTAGATCAGAGCAAAAGCTGTATTTGCAGGACATGGGCTAACAGCTACAAACTGGTGTGCATTAAAATATAACAGGCCCAATTAAAATGTGGGCTTTAACCCTCTTTTTGTTTACTTGGAGGTGGTGGGGATGGGAGGAGAAAGCTGCATTTACCTTGACTATCTAGTACGTGTGAAAAACGTAACTGCCTTGCCTTCACTAGGGAGTAGAGCCAGACAAGGCCCAAATTACTGAGAAGTCCTGAATAACGATGCAAACACATAATAAACCCACCCACCACAAAACAACCCCAACAATTCAACAACAAGAAAAACCCATCTGATAAGTTGCCTAATCCCCTAAATGCCTTAAAATCACTAGACTCTTTTGATAGGCGTTTCATAGATACCCGCCATTCTGCCTCTTGTGACACCCAGGGCTAGAAACTGTGCAACTTGTAAGCGGGTCTGGGACAAGGGACCGAAAGTCAGTACTCCCACCTTCCAGCCCCAACCACTGCGTTAGTCGGGCTCCCTCGCGCTCGTTCTCTCTGGCCCCACGCCTCTCCCTTTTGCATTGCTTTCTACACAGGGGCTCACCTTCAACACAAGGGGTAGGACCTGCTTTCATTCAGGTTAGCCTCTTGCTCCGACGGGCAGGTCACTCTACCCAAGGGACTGGACAGCACGGGTCAGACTCCCCGCAGGCTAACACCTAGTCTTCTGCCTCCTGGGTGCCTGCTGTAACCAGTGGGTAGCGATGGAGCTGCCCGCACCAGCTGTGCTTTATTAAGGGTGAGCCCTGCTCGGCTGCGGCAGAGCGCAGCGGTGAGCGCCCGCAACCAGGAGTCGGGTCTAGGCTTTGGATCCTTAGAAGACGACGTAGCTCTTCTGCAGCCCTAACTCAGGCCGCTGAACTCCATAACAAATCCCAATGCTCAGGATTCTCTGCTGGCTAGCTGTAAACAGAAACTTTCTTAGTACGTGGGCCTCTCCAGACACCTGGCTGCTGAAATAACTTCCCCACCTGACTTGCCTAGATGTCGAGAGGCCTGATGTAATGGGAATCAGAAGAAGTGCACTTCAGGCACGAGGTGGGTACCAGTGCGTATTCACATCCTCTGGTCGTCCAAGACGAGTACTGCACCAAATCGGTCCGACCCCTGGGAGGAGTCCAACGTCACAACGGTGAGCAGGAATCCATTAGTGAAACAGTATGACACACAAAAGGAGCAGCTTGTCCCTTGGGCTCTGAATGTCTATGTGAAATGCTTCAAACAATACTCCACGTATTGGCCTGAGTATATTGAAATACGTTTGAAAGCACTCAGGTAAGAGTGCTCAGTAGCTGATGTAGTTTTTTTGTAAGTGCCGATCAGGAAGAATGATCCTGTTTCCTGCCTTGCCTTCTGTTTTCCTTTCCATCCGTATGGAGAGCAATAGAAATCTGGCTCCTTTAATCACATTTCTGAAACATTTAAAATGGCTTAACCTTCATTCCTGAATTTTAGCTCCATTTTTGTATTCTACTACTGCCCATCCAGAAGATTTGAAAGCTAATAAATAAATCTTCCCGTGTGTATTCCTGTAGCTGTTTGAAGGGAAGATCAAGGTGACCTTCATATCTTTGCAGGCTTAAGTGAGCCTGTTAAATATCTCCTTTACTATTTGAATAGATACTCCTTTGTCATCATGAACTGACTCATTTTTGAGCAGGAAGAGAGTGCAACTATCATTTGCACTTGTAATTCTACACATTAAAGGCTAACATTAGTTTCAGGTGATAGAATTTAATTATTGCACACATCCAGAAAGGAGCTTGTTTGCAGCTGAAAAATGTGTTCCCTGAGATGAGCAAATCTCAGCTATGCAAAAGCGGGCAGGTGCTGGGCAAATTTGCTCACTCAATTCATGAAATGCACTTTGGTATTGTCAAACAATACTGTTGCGGTTCATAACTCCGAAATCAAAATAGTCAATGCTTTGTTAAAGGGCTGATCTGCAATTCCATCCATTTGTTGTTTTTTTTAATTGATTTTATTAATTCAACACAAAAATCAGAAATATATCTATATATCAACTCCTATATGAACTATGTACATGTGTGTTACAATGAATAATAAAGAGGAAAAGAAAAGGGGGAAGGGGGGGAGGAATATAAGAAGAAAAGAGAAGCATGCAGGGACTACTATTTTAATTACCAGAATCGTCTAAGAATTCTTTCCAAATTACCCTAAACTTTCCAAAGCAGTTCCGCCTGCTAAGCGTGGCTCTCTCCCTAGATGCCAGCTGTGCCATCTTATTGAACCAGATTTTGATCTTTGGATACGTCCTACTCGGAGGCATAAGGAGCCCTTTTAATGTCCTGGGTATGGGGCAGGGGGAAGGTAGGGGTTTCTGCTGAACGCGGAGAAGCGGAGCGGACGAAAGTAGAGTCTGATAGGGCTCTCTGCCCTCACATGGCAGCTGCAGCAGGCTCATGCTGCTGCTGAGAAAACCAGGCAGTAGTGCAGGCTCCCTTGGGGCCCCTTGTGCCCTGGTTCTCCCTGCCCCATCCCCAGCCCTCTGGCACAGGGCTGTGCCTCCAAAGGCAAAGCCTCACAGGGCAGAGGCATCATTTCACCCACCACCCTCCAGATACACTACTGAGTGCAGGGTTGTATCTGCCCAGCTTCTATAGCGAAGCAGGGGCAGCACAGAGTGGCACCATTGTGGCAAAGATGACTGGGGAGATGACAGCAAACTGGTGGTCCCCCTAAATTGGTACCCAGGGCTGGTGTCCTGCTGCCTCTCCCCCAACCCCCCGTTATGCTATTGGTCCTATTCTTTCAATGCATCCCTCTGCATGTCTGTAATCAGGTCCTCCGTAAGAGTGCCATCTGGAAGGAATCAGTTCGCGTTCCTTAGAGAGATACTCAAGAACAATCATATTTACCAAAGGTATCAGTTCTCTGTTCAAACCCATGTTAACTCCCAGTTACAGTTTCTTTCCAAAAATAATTAATAATAGGGCATGACTAAAACATGTGACCAAATATTGCCTCCAGGGCATCACTTCTCCAACATGTATCTAGTGTCAGTATATTTATTTTTTTAAGTTTAGAGGAGCCCAGTGCAGATGAAAAATGCGGTTGTATGTAAGATGAATTTAAGATCATTTGTCAGTGTTTGAATACACTTGGGTCTCTCTTTCTACAAATTCATTTTGTGTGAATTCACTTATATGCAGCAATACCAGAAATTGCTTTGTGTGAGAAAAACCCGATGTTACGTGAAGCCGGCTGGCAACGAGCTCCTTGCAGGCTGGCAGAGCTCCAGCCTGCAGGCAGGGAGCGGAGAGAAAGCTGAAGGAAGGCGGCAAGGGAGGGGATACATGCAATGTGCATGTACAGTGCGTGCACGTGGCTCTAAGTAGCCCAGAGGGCAGCTCCGTCAGGTAAGTGGGGGGAAAGAGGGAGACTGAGGCCCCTGTAGGGAGGGGGCTGGGGCTGCTGTCCAGCCGCGGAGTGCTTGGGGCCTGGGGCTTCAATGTGCAGCTGCAGGGGCCTGGTGGGGAGCAGGATGAAACCTCCAGTGGCTCACTGGAGGGAGGGCTGGCTCCCCACTGCCACGCACACTTCCAAGGTGAAGGGGCGGACACACGGGCACAGTGGGCTCTAGCCCTGATCCTGTCCCTGCCTGGTCCCAGCACTCCACACCCCGCTGCCCTGGCCACGCTCCTCTTGTGGTACAGTGCTGCACACCTCAAAGAGCGGCACGCGCAGAAGGTGCATCCCCAGGGCAGTGCAGGGCGATGAGCCGCTGTTCCCTGGCACCCCGAGTCCCGGCTCTGGGTGGTTCTCCAGCCTGGCAGGTGCAACCTGGCGTGGCTGGGAACAGCATGGCTGCAGAGAGGCTACGAGCTCCCTGCTAAACTGGATCATGCCCGCCAGGTCGCAGAGGCACCCGGGGCAGGGGAGCATCACCAAGGCAGAAGGGGCTACCATCCCTGCTGTTTTCACCCTGCTGTGCCTTAACACACATGACGTGAGTTTTGCTCATCAACAGACGGAGGTACAGTTTCCCAGAAACCCCTGCACCTATCTCCTTGAAACTTAGCAAGTCTCCCTACCCTCAGAAGGGGCTACCATTCCTGCTGTTTTCATTCAAATCTTCCCTAACACACAAATACACACACACAACACATGAGTTTTGCTTTCAAGACTTCAAGGTGCAGTTACCCAACCCCCACTGCGCCTATCTCCTTAAAACTCAGCAGGCTTCATGCCTTCAGAAGGGGCTAGCATCCCTGCAATTTTTTTTGGTCCAGATCAGCCAAAAAATTACAAAGTTATAGGTATTTCAGTGATTCCCCATTATAGTCTATGGCTGAATCTCTGGATCTCTCCAAAACGGTGCTGAATCTTTGGAAGCCGATTCAGCCAAATCAATTTGGGACAGTGATCTGAATCAAATCACTGTCCTCTGAATTAGCTGAATCCAAATTGAATACTTTCCTATTTGTGCAGGCCTTAGGGACAGCATATGCTGACTACAACCTGCAGCTTGCACAGCAGGCAGCGCACAGGCTGGATCCAGCACCATGGGCACTCCCTGTGGCCAAGGGAGATGGCACAGGGCACATGCTGTATACATCACCCTGCAAAGACCTCTGGCATGAACCAATACTGACCAGCCCTGGAGCCAGTGTACAGGGTCAGTCCAATGCTTGCACTACATGCAGTGTGCACCTTGGACCAACCCCTGTGCTACAAACAGTGTCTGCAGTGCCGAAGAGGGCCAGCCTGCATGCCAGACCAGCTCCATCATCTGGGGTCAGTCCAAGATCCATGGGTCAGATTATATTCTTCTATGGGTCTGATTTGGCCCCTAGACTATCTGTTTGACACTCTTGATATAGATTTTCGTCTACAAAATTTACATTTTGCTGGATAGGGATGTCATTTCACAACCGCCTGCTTAACTGCTCTCTTCTATTCTCAATTACTTTGGTCTGGAGCATGAACAAAATTTCTTTTGGCATAGTAGGACGTGAAGATGCCTATGCTTCTCAAATTACAGTTGCCACTGGCTTAAAAGAACAAGGCTCTCAAAAGCGTGCAGTAATTTTTGAAGAAAAACTTGTTCAAGTTCACTGAGTTTGCAATAGTTGTGGAAAATTTGAAATTATGCCATATTTTCCCAGAGTTTGTATGGGGAGAAGGAGCAGAATTAGAAATAGAGTGGCTGCAGAAACATCTGAATTAAATAAACCCAGGCAGAATATTTTTTTCTTTTTTTGTGGAAAGTACTTTGAAATTGCCCTGGATGCTTAATAATGCTCATTGCAAAAGTTGAGATGCAGTAAATAAGTCTTCACACCATGCTGAAAATGACCACGGTTTTAGGAAATTGCTCCTCATCGTAACTGAAAGGACACTTAAATGTATCTGGTTTGAAGGTCACTGTTTCTGTCAGTCTGTCTGCCTCAATTTTTGGTGTACCTATCTTGGAACAGATTAGTCCTGTTTCCCCTCCGGTATCCCACCCCTCCTTCACTAGCCACAGCGAACATGGGCTCTTGTTATGACCTTAGCTTAGAGGTGTGGCTCCTTAGCACTTCTGAAAATCTACCTAAAGGAGTTTAAAGTTGAGTATTCAAAACTAAGGCACTAAGACTGGCTGTGTTTGAAAATTTTGGCTGCAGTCTAAACTCAAGTAATAACCAAATTTGTATGTTTCTCTGACTTGTGATACGTAGGATAAGCAGTGTGGGAATGAACGTAAAACTTAAATTCAAGACTGAATAGCAAGAAACAACTGCATGTCAAATCCTAGGACTCACGTGCTCCCAGGCTATTAGACCTGTGCAAAGTGGCTAGTATTTGCCTTGGATTCAGATTCGACCAATTCGGGGGCCAGTGATTCAATTTGGTAATTTGAATCACTGTCCCGAATCGATTCGGCCAAATATAATTCAGAGATTCGACTGCTGCCAAATCAGCTGAATCTCTGACTCGCTCACGCCCATCTTCTGCCAGCTCTCCCAGCCCCAGCAATGGCTGCCTTGCTCACCCCAGCTCCCGGCTCTTTGGGAAAAAACACTGAGTCCCCGGGTGCTGCCAGGAAGGGTGGGGGTGATTCCTGCTGCCCCCCCACAGCCCCGTGCTGTGTGGGGGGCTCTGCCATGAGCCCCCTGATTCCCCCCCCCCCGACTTTCCCAGCCCCATCCCAAAGCCCTGAGGTCACTGCAGGAGCTGGTGAGTCTCGGTGGGGTTTCAGGCTGGGGCAGGTGGGGCAGCCATGGGGGTTGGGGGAGTGGGTGGGGGTCAGGGGAGCTGGAGGAGCAGGCAGGGGCTGGGGGCTGGCAGGGGTCCCCCCATAGTCCTTTCCCCCTCCCCCAGGCCCCCCCACTTACCAGCTCCAAGCCCAGCTCTAGCTCCCTGCCGCAGTGGGAGGGGACTGCTTGAATTGTCAAAGCTCTCCGAGTCTTTGCTGAAGATTCAGAGAGCTTCCAATCAATTTGGACCTTTTTATTTGTTCCCTGATTTGATTCAGATTTGGAGATTTGGCTACCAAATCAAGCTGAATCTCCTCCAAATCGAATCAGCACCTGAAGCTTCGCACAGCCCTACAGGCTCTAGCCTTTACTCTTGTACCAGACCTAGAAATCCTAAAGCAGGTCTAAGTAGCATTTTTATTGGATTCTTTATAGAAGGCAAGGTAGATTTGCACCTTATAGACTAACCAAAGAAGACATATACTACAACGTTTATGTCTTGCTCAGCTGTATATACTTCAGCTCACAAAAGCTTGTGCTATATATAATCTACTTTGGGTAGTCTATAAGTTTCAAATAGACTCTGCATTTTACTTGACTTCAGACTATCACAGCTAACTTCAGCTCTCTGGATTCTTTATAGACCAGTTAAATTCTTTATACACAGTATTATTCAAAGATATTCAAAGACATATTTAGCTGTTTCAATGCATTCACTTTCTATCTTGCCTTAGGGAATACAATCTGCTTTATCTTTGTAAAACTACAAACATAGAAAAACAAAATGCCCAGGCTTCCTCCTGAGAGATTCTCTGCCCATTCAGCATTTCTGGGTTTTTAAAGTTACTGTAAGAGAAATGCGGACTTTGCAAAATGTCTGACATTTCTAATTACCGGTAGTGTAACTGCAAACACACAGATGTATTATTTATTTTAATAATAGGTCTAAGCAGCAATAAAATACATGCCTTCTCTACCAGGCTTCAGCTGTGGGAAGTATTTTGACAACCACATCTATGGTTTGTGACTATGTACATGGAGGTAGGAGTTATATATTCTTATAATACAAAAAAGAGAGTTTCAAGTTTGTCTTTTAGATACGACCACCCCCACCCCAGTGTCCGTCCCCATTTCTTCACATAAGACAAAATTTTGGTGTCTCAGCTTGCATTTGGTACTGCCTCACTCGGGCAATAGTTCCATTGTCTTCTGTGGGACTTTGCAAGGAGTACTGCTCAATGTGGTTAAAGGCATTGCATTCTGGACCATGAAGTGAAACTTAATCTACGCATAGGTAGCACAAAACTTAAAAGTCACTTAAGTTTAATTTAAGCACTTGCTCTGAAAGCTATATAAATTATCATCTAAGCTATTAGTAAAACTACACGGTCAGTCCTGACACAACCACAAGACATAATGCCTTAATGTGCCATGAATAAGGTTGATGGACTACAAGTGTCCAATATCCTGTTGCTAAAAGGCCTGTTAAAATATGATTGAGAGGGCCGACGGAGAAGGTCCCACCCCCCCACTACAGAGGAAGTGAAAAGCTCCTAAACTCCATCCCAATTTGACCGTGAAGTAAAGTTTCTTCCTGACCACAAATATGGTGATTAGTCTGACCCTGAGTAGAGGGACAAGATCCTCTAGCTAGGAACCTCAAGGTTTAAGTCTCAGCAGGAGCACTGGCACACCCCAGTCAAAATCCCCTCTTTGGCTGCAGGCAAGACTCAGTACTTCCAGGAAAGGTGAAGAAACCCCTCTAACACATGCAGCAACAGGAAGAGGAAAAATTCTTCTCCACCCCATCTGGCAACAAGCAAACCCAGGAAGCATAGGAAATATCCAAGGTAGAGCATAAGTATAGCTATGCCTAGATCATCCCTGCAAAACGCTTGTCCAGCCTCTTCTTCAACACATCAGCAATGGAGATTTCACAACTCCATAGATGGCCTGTTTCATAGTAATTGCACTGGTTTTGGTGGGCACAAAACACAGGTGCCTTCTTAAATCTGGGTTTAAGATTTTGATATCAGTTGCTGTTCTGGTATGTAGTCAACTGTTTCCGAGCCATGCCAGGGCCTCTGAACGATGATTTGTGTGGTGTCTGCAGGGTGCAAAGGGGACAAAAAAAGGAAAAATCTCTTTGCTGATGTAACAACTCCCACAAATACATATAGATGTATATCACAATGTATCTCTAGAAACGGCTTGTTGATGTTTATTTTCCCAGTAGACTTATGTTATCCATTAGATTTTATGCCACCATCTGGTCTAATTAATGAGTGTGAAATATGCCTTTTTTAGCATGAGCTCTATCAAGTGACAGACATTCCAGATTGGTATTTTGTGAGATAAAGCAATTCATCTTTTCCATTCCTTCTCAAGGGAGAAACCTGTTATTTCCTTTCTCTCAAAAATATTTTGAAGGACTCTCTACAGCTAGCATTGCAGTGAAAATAAAGTAGAAATTATAGAAATGCTATGAACTTAAATAGCACAGTCTTAGGACTGAAAAAGTCTGCATACTTTCTTTGAATATGCACTTACCTTAACTCAACTGATTAATTAGTGGGATACTAATTAAGGCTTCTTACTTCCTTTTTCCCTATGCTTCTAATAGTAGTTCTGAAACTGACAGGCCTTTGTCATTTTCGCTAATTAGGCAGTTAAACAGAATACAATTACAGTATAAAGTAGATAGTGGAGCTGAAGACTTTCTATGCCTTGAAGTGGCTTATCAAGTTGACTGATATCCATGTTTGTTACAATATAAAAAGTAGACAACTGTTGGGACCAGTATTGCATTGTGCATTTAAGCAACATGTGCACTAATCTGATGTGCATGTAAGTGGAGGATATTGTACTGCAGTGTTTTGGGATATTACAATATTAGACGGGATAGAACTTGGAATGAGGATGTTTTGCCCCCGTGTCTTTGGCTGATCCACGTATGTTGCATCCAGTAATGTTTCCAGTTCTGTTTTATGTCACTGGGTGACTGTGTTATCGCTCAGCACCCTGTTGGGACTGAAGTCCATCTGGAATTGTAGTAGGGCAGAAAAGAATTTGACACTTTTTCTGATTTAACTTCTAACTGTTCTTTCAAGTCTACATGTTTTGGAAGAAACACCATGTTTTGGAAGAACCTGTGTACTTCACCCTTGAATCATTATTTTAGTGATTCTGGGATGCTCTTGCACTGTTAGTTTTCATTTCACACAGAACTTTGAATGGGCACTGTTAGTTATTATTCAAATATGTGTTCTAGTAGACATAGCACCAGATTGGCCTTAGGAGGCCTGGGATTTACTCCAGGGAAGTCATTATTTACCTGGGTGACCTTGATTGCCACCCCCTTCCCTTCTCTTTACCCCCATTTCACCATCTGGAGAATGATACTGACCACTTTTACGTAGCACTGTGAGACCTATTGACAAAACGCATTGTATTAAAAAGGTAGGCAAGGCTGTTATTACCACTTGGTGTTTATGTTTACATTTTATATAAATTCCCTTTTTTTGTTGAAGGAACAAGAAATATTATAAAAATAACAACGATTTAGGACTTTACAGCCAATACTAGTTAGTTGTGTGACTTTTTCCACAATACATTCTTTAAATGTAGACCCTTTTTCTACTTGCAAATTAATCCTAACATTTGCTGGTATGGAAGAAGAGCCTGCATCTTTGTCTGCCCCACACTGGAAGGAGCAGCTGTTTAGGGAAAAGGGGAGCCTTGCGTCTCTTTAGGCACAGGAAGCGGCTAAAAGGCGGCGTGCTATCCCTCACCACTGGTGGCACTGGGGAAAGCTCTCCTGGGCAGCAGGTACTGCTCAGACTACAGTGGCTGCTAGAAGTTGTCACATCCAGTACACAGACAGAGGATTTTGCCATACAGCCCGTGTTTGGGATTTGAAGTTTGCAAACCTATTTGCTACGCATCAGGACGAGGCATTCCCCCAAGCCTGAGAAGAGAGCTGAGGCTTTCCTGTTTAAACCCGTTCTCATTCTCCTAGGGTTCTGCTCTTTCATGGATTTGTCTCTGTTGAATGGAGGAATAGTGTCTAACAGAGATACCTAGGTCACCACGTAATAATTGTAAGCCAGCCTGAGCAGAAATGAAGGCCTTCCTACCTCCATAAAGTATGCTCAAGCCTGCCCTTATTGACCACTAGGGGTCATGCAACGCAAAACAGAGAGGCACAGCGTTGGCCCGCTTCCCCTGCCTCTCCCAGTAGTGCACAAGGATGCATCCCCGTCTAAAGGGACCGCCTTTTACAAGGGTGAATTTATTACACTTCTAAATCTGGTATGCCCTCCCCGTGGGCAAGCATTCTCAAACAATGCTAAATTATGAATGATGGCCTTGTGAGCTTGAAATCTTACTTATTGTCAGGCATGAGGTCAAAGTCTCTCTGGGCTCCAGGGAAAAAGAAATTTCTCTAATGAAGCAGCCTTCCACTTGCTTAGGAGGCTGCTCGAAGTGTTTACACTGGCATAGCCTTTGTTCTCCTTATATGTACATCTATTGCTACCTTGGACAAAAATAATCCAGTCCTTTCCTTTGAAAATAATTTATCCACTTCGAGGCAGACAGATTTTGTGAGTGAAGACTGTTCATGCAATGGCACGGAGTTTGGGGTTCCTCATGTGTGAGCATGACAACACTTTTCTTGCCCCATTGAATAGGCAATAAGACTGCTGACCCTTGTGCACGTGTGCACGTGCACGTGTTCAATGATGTATGTTCTGTTCAATCGGTAGGTTTGTAACTGTTGGGTTCTGTACACGTGCTCCAGGGTGGGAGCAGGGCACCTTAATTATAGCTTGTCCAATAGCACTATGCGAGGCTTCGGATCCAGGGCCGCTTCAGACGCGTCGGTGTCTGCCGCAGCGTGCCTGGAGCAAAGCGCAGGCTCAGTTAAGATGTCCAAAGCAGTTCAGAGCCTCCGAAGCGCTTTGGAAACGCTTTGGATGCTTCGGACGCTGAAAGCGAAAGTTAGAAGATGGAGAGGGGGAGGGGGAGGGGGGAAGACTGACACGTGTAGGTGGCCAGTGAGGATTTCTCTCTGGCTGCCTTTCCAATGACAGCGTCTGGGGGGAGGGACCTAGAACCAGCATAAAAGCCTCTGTTTGGAGGCATGCTGTGCCTTTTTCTAGCTTGTTCCCTCTGAGGAACTGCGTGAGGAAGGAACCCTCAGACTCGAGCATGTCAGCTTTCTTGCTTCATAGTATCATAGTGCCTAAGGTCAGAAGGGGCCTAGAGCAGGCCATCTAGTCTGACCCCCCCGCCAATGGCAGGAACGAGTGCCAGGGTCACAGGACCTCAACCAAGTACCTATCCAATCTACTCTTGAAGACACCCAAGGTAGAAGCAAGAACAACTTCCCTAGGAAGCCGGTTCCATGGCCTAGCCACCCTAACTGTGAAGTAGTGCCTCCTAATGTCCAACCTGAACCTGCTCTCCAGTAACTTGTGACCATTGGTCCCAGTTACCCCTGGTGGTGC
>JAGPOW010001296.1:24345984-24367809 GCA_030014935.1 Caiman crocodilus | reverse complement strand
CTAGTGGCCCTCCTCTGGACCCTCTCGAGGCCGTCCACATCCCTCTTGAAGTGCGGCGCCCAGAACTGGACACAGTACTCCATCTGCGGCCTGACCGACACAATGCATCTTCTTGAACCTTGGCATGCTTTGTGGCCTCACTAGGGGTTACCACCCCCTGCAGCTTTCACCCCCTGTGGTGCAACATAGACATGACATGAGTTTTGCTTTCAATAATTTAGGGTGCAGTTTCCCCCAAGCCCCTGCACCTATCTTGAAACTTGGCAGGCTTCATGCTCTCAGAAGAGGCTACTAACCCTGCAAATTTTACCCAAATCAGAGACAAAACAAAGTTATAGATATTTCACTGACCCCCCCCCCCCTTTTTCCTATGGCTGGATTTCCAAGGTGGCTCTGAAGTTTCAGAGTCACTTCGGCCAGATCGAAGTGGCAAACCAATCCAGCCAGAACTCCACTACTCAGCACTGTCCGCAGCCCCTGATAGCATGCAAGATCCCATCCATAAATCTCTCTCATGGCCTTTTTGAGATATGCTAAGCCCTGAAGCATGTATCCTGGAAATGGAGTCAAAGAATGGAAGTTCTTGTCAGTCTGAATAGTAAAACCAGGAAACAGTTATGGTAAAAAAAAGCCAAAAACAATTTGCATTATATCGGATCTGTCAAAGGTTCAGTGAATTTGTAGTTATGTTTCATGGGCTAACATCCCAAGTACTTACTTGGCTTATCCACCAAGTTTCACAGCATATGTTGAGCCCTGTGCTGCTGTGGCAATCCTGCTAACTGTAACCAGCAGCTACAGGAAATAATGAGCTTAGTGAACAAGAGTAGATCATCAGTGTTTAATTCATGTTTGCAAGAATAGTTATAAACCTGCTAAAAACATGCTAAGATTAGCATAATGAACTGCATAGAATAGGTGCTTCCTTAATTTAGGGAAATTTTGAGAGAAGTAAAAGACATTAGCTATTAAGTTCCAACCACCTTCTAACTGTGCTTTCCATAGCAATGAGCAAATATTTAATAGAAAACAAATATTTAATTAATACGTGTTCCTAAAAGCATACAGCCTATTAGAAGCATGTACCCAACAATTTGCAGGGTAAGGAAATAGTAAAATGCAGAAAGGTTCTCTACATGTGAAAATTATGATTTTTTGGAACCCAAGGTAGAAAAAGAAGACAACATTAGAATATGACCCTTGCCTGATTTGGTTTCTTTTCCTCCAACGGGTTATACGAGTAATGAGAACATTGGTCATCTTGTACAGCTTTCCTCTCCTTTTATTATATTAGATAAGAATAAAAATATACATTAAATGTCTACCCGTCTTGTACTTTTCTACATGTCTCCCCTTCAACCCAGCGTGCACACACTCAGGGGCAGACCTAGAGGGTTGCAGTTGCAATCCCTATTTGATTCCAGCTCTACCCGAACAACTGTCTGAGGGGGGAAGAGGCATTTCTATTTAGGCAGCACTGAGGGAATCAATTGATGACATTTCTTCTAATCTACCTGATTCCTGGTAAGTTTATTCACTCCATAGGTATTAACAATCCTCTTCCTTTTTAAAGGTTTTGTTGTTCCACTATTTAAACTATTTTTTCTGTTGCAACATTGCAGGTTTAGACATCCTTGGTAACATATCTTTTCTGTTTCACAGCCCAGCAGATCCTTTTTAGCCCTAGTTAAAAATCTTAACTCAAGTGTAATAATATAGTAAAACCTTGTTAATTTGAAATGCAGGGCACCAAAAAAACCCATAAGTAGCTCAAAATAAACATACCAGTGGTAATTTGCATAGCTGGAAATTACTATGGGTACATACAGACTTAATTCATCTATGTGCGGACCTAACCAACTGACGAGAACAAAGCGAGGAATTCTCATTGACTAATTAAGTAGATTTCATGGGATGTAGCACAAGAAGTTCCTAATGTAGACCAGCAAGGATGATCTAGGGGCCCTTTTTCTTCTGCTTAGATCAATCTAAGTGTGGAACTGTCCCACCAACCCCCTGATCCCTCCAACCCCCCTGAGGACCCATCATCATTGATTCTGCAAAACCACCCTTGATTCTGCCAATCCCTGATCCTGCCCTGGAGCGTGCATGTAGCTTGGGCTGCTGCCCCCACCTCTCACCCCTGCATCCTGGTACAGGGAAAAGAGAGGCCACCCTCACAGTCTCCCCTGCATCCTGGCACTTGTGGTCCTGGGGCCCAGTTGATCTGCATGCTTCCACCCCCGTGGGCACCCCCAGACTAGCCCCTAATCATGCCAAACTTCAGGTTTTCCAGGCTATGAACCACAGTGACATTCTGGTAGGGAGTACAGTGTGAGAAGATCCTGGCAGATCATGGCTGGAGGGAGGGTGGGGGCTGCATCCCCCCTGCAAGGCAGGGGGGATGCAGTCTGACGGTGAAGGACCAGCTGGGGCAGCCAGACACAAGGACCCCTCTCTGCAGGCAGCATACAGTAAGCCTGGGGAACTACCTGCCATGGGAATCACTGGAGCTGGGAGTGTCAGAGGGCTGAGGAGCATGCAGAACAGCCAAGGCTCAAGATAGCGAGTGCCAGGACACAGGGCAGTCTGCAGGGACAGGTGGTGGAGGTAGCAGCCCAGGTTCATGCATGATTTGGGGTGATAGGGAGCAGTTTCATGGGATTGGGGATGCTGGGTCCACGGGGGGTTGATTGGATGTGGTGCTGTACATCAAAGAGAAATGCATATCTTCAACAAACAGCACTGGGTCAGAGAAGGGGCAAACTGAAGAGCTCTGGGTCTGACTACAAGCGTGTCCAGGGGAAAGGGACTTAATGGTGGGGGTTTACTACAGGGCACCCAACCAGGAGGAAGAGCTGGACCAGGAATTCTCAGGTCAGCTCGCAGAGGCAGTTAAGTCAAGGGACGTGGTCATCATGGATGACAAACTATCTGGACATCTGCTGGGAAGAGCAGTTAGCCAGGTCTGTCTGCTCACATAGGCTCCTAACCAAGTTACAGGACCTCCACCTAACCCAGGAGGTGCACAGTCCCACCAGGGAAATGCCTTGTTGGACCTAGTCCTGGTCACAGGTGACAACTTGGTGAGGGGACTGAGGGTGCTCAACCATCTGGGTGATAGCGATCATAGCCCACTGGAATTCACCATCCAGCACAGGGTGTCCAAGGCCTGCAGCAAGGCAGCAGCCCTAGACGTCAGGAGGGTGAATTTCAATGAGGTAAGAAGACTAATCGGGGAGGCACTGAGGTCCCGGAGGGGAGGGGAGTTGGGAGTTCAAGAAGAGTGGTCATTCCTTAAGGAGGTGATCTTCCAAACCCAAAGGGTGACAATCCCAACATAGAACAAAGGGGGCAAGAGTGCTCAAAAGCCCCCATGGCTCACCAAAAGCATCCAGGAACGGTCTCAAAGCTAAAAAGAAGGCATACACCCAATGGAAGGGAGGGGCCATCACCAAGGAGGATTGTACCTCCATTGCTGAGGACTGTAGGGGGTCTGTTAAGAAGGCGAAGAGAAAGGTGGAACTGGGACTAGTGACCCGGATCAAGGATAACAAGAAATCCTTTTTTAAATACGTAGGGGGTAAAAAGAAGGTACCGGGTAATGTAGGGCCTCTGCAGGACATGCTAGGAAATCTGGTGGTTACATCAAATGACAAAGCTAACCTCTTTAACAATTTCTTTGCCTCCATTTTTTTGAGCAGTGACTGGGGCATCACCTCCACTGGGATCCCTGGCAGGCCCAAGGGAGGCACTGCCAGGCCCAGGGTCAGTGAGGACCTAGTCAGGGAACTTCTGGTGGGCCTAGACGTGTTCAAATCATCAGGTCCTGATGATCTCCACCCCCGAGTGTTGAGGGAATTGGCAGAGGTCATTGCGGGACCCCAGCACAGCTTTATGAGCGCTGTGCTCTGGTGTGGTGCCAGAGGACTAGGAAAGGGCCAATGTGGTCCCCATTTTCAAAAAAGGGAGGAAGGAGTAGCCAGGAAACTAAAGGCCTGTTAGACTTACCTTGGTCCTAGGGAAGCTCTTTGAGAAAATTATGCAGGAGCACATCTGTGAGGGACCAGCAGGGGGTTCATGCTGAGGGGCAACCAACATGGGTTCATTCAATGCAGGTCCTGTCAGACCAACCTGGTGGTCTTCTACAACCAGGTCACAAAATCCTTCTTTCTGGACTTTAGGAAGGCCTTCAGCACCGTCTCTCACCTCATTCTCATTAAGAAATTAAGTGACTGTGGCATCAATGCCTACACAGCCAGATGGGTCACAAATTGGCTGGAGGGCTGCACCCAAAGAGTGGTGGTGGACAGGTCTTTTTCAACCTGGAGGGATGTGGGCAGTGGGGTCCCCCAGGGCTTGGTCCTTGGATCTGCACTGTTCAACATATTCACATTGAGCCTTGGATGAGGGAGTGAAAAGCACCTTGTTCAAATTCACAGATGGCACTAAGATGTGGGGAGAAGTGGGCATGCTGGAGGACAGGGACAGGCTACAACTAGATCTGGACAGGTTACAGGGGTGGACAGATGAGAACAGGATAGACAAGTGCAAGGTACTGCACCTGGGGAGGAAGAACCAGCAGCACACCTACAGGCTGGCGAACTCCCTTCTCACCAGCACAGAGGCAGAGAAGGATCTTGGAGTCATTATTGATTCCAAAATGAACATGAGTCAATGTGGGGACGCAGTCAGGAAGGCTAACCAAACCTTGTCATGCATCCACAGATGCATCACGAGCAGGTCCAAGGAAGTGATCCTTCCCCTATACGCAGCACTGGTCAAGCCGCAGTTGGAGTACTGCATCCAGTTCTGGGTACCACGTTGCAGGAGGGATGTGGACATCATGGAGAGGGTTCAGAGGAGGGCCACTCGCATGATCGGGGGCAGCAAGGCAGGCCCTGCAAGTGGAGGTGATGGGATCTGAACCTGTTCAGTCTCCAAAAGAGAAGGCTGAGAGGGGATCTGGTGGCTTTCTACAAACTGGCCAAGGGGGACCAGAAGGCTGTGGGAGAGTCCTTGTTCCCTCGAGCACTATCAGGAGTAACAAGGAATAACAGCCGCAAGTTGACTGAGAGTTGATTCAGGCTAGATATCAGGAGGCGCTATTTCACAGTCAGGGCGGCTAGGATCTGGAACCAACTTCCAAGGGAAGTGGTGCTCACTCCTACCCTGGGGGTCTTCAAGAGGAGGCTGGATAATCACCTAGATGGGGTCGCTTGACCCACATCCTTTCCTGCCCGTAGCAGGGGGTCGTGCTTGATGATCTACTTAGGTCCCTTCCAATCCTACCAACTATGAAATTATGAGGGTTGACAGGACAGTTCTGCACATAGATCAGTCTAACCAGGAGTGGTAAAGGGCCCCTAGATTAATGCTACTGGTCTGCATTAGGAACTTCTGGTGCTACATCCCATGAAATCAGCTAGCTTAGTCACTGAGATAATTCCTCACTTTGTTCTTATCAGTTAATAAGGTCTGCATATGGGTTAACTTAAGTCTGTACATATACATACCCATAGTACTTTGGATATATGCAAATTACTAGCCATACCTTTATCTCAAATCAGTTTACAGGATTTCCAAGTTGGTGATGTTTTTGGTTTCAAACTACTGTAATGAGGTTTCCTGGTTCAAGGGATAAGAAATCAGCTTTGAATTTCAAAGTAGACAGATTTCAAAGTATCCATATCATAGTGCATACAGAAACCTATCCTTTCAGCTAGGGAGTGACAATAGCTTTTGAGGTATCCAACACTTGGAACTATCTGATATTGAGCTAATGAGGTTTTACTGTATTGACTCGGGTATAGAAACGACTGACAGTGAAGCACTGGAGGCACCGTCAAGATGCTCAAGAAGATTAACTTTTGTTTTACAAGTTTGAATAAGAGATGTCCATTTAACTATAATAACCATTGGACTAATGAAACTATATTTTTTGACTATTTTAACCATTTTTGCCTAGCTTCTTGTTTTTTAAACTGGATATTAGCTAGCATATTAGTGAACATTCCAGTATTAGATTCGTTTTTGCTTTGAGTTTAAACCGTATAACATGCTATGAGCCTGACACTACATTAATAAAGCTTCTAGTTTCTCTTTAACTGGGGAAAAATTTTACATGTGACGATGGACCATTCCATCTGCATCTCCCTTTTTAAAATCTTAGGTCTTCTCATACTCATGTTATTTCATGCACATGTATGTTTGCATGCACCCTGTACAAATTTTCCAAGACTGGAACATGAAGTAGTTACAGAAACAAAGTGAATGGAAAAGCAAGTTATATTATTTAAGTATTAGCAGAGCGCAATCAAACTGTAGATTTACATTACAGCACAATGGGACTTTCATAAATTTTAAAGAAATTCTAGCCTAAAACCTGATTCCAACGTAGTTAGTCTGATAACGTCTGAAGAGAGGGGAAAATGCCCTGAGACATGTTATGAATGGGCCAACATTTTACAGGATAACTGACAAAAGTATCAGCTGTGATATATGGAATATGCCCGATGCCATGTGGGTGCGGCTTGGCGGTGACCCTGCAAGCTAGCGTGTGTGATGCTGAATCCTGTTTCCTAATAAAGATGAAGCTGTTTATCACCCATTTCTGGGTCTCTGCTGAATCGTGCCTCGAGGACAGAACGCCAGGGGCACGGAGGTCTAAGTGAGCACCCCATCCCTGGAAGCCGAGGGCCTAGGGAAACACTATATGGTGTCAGAAGTGACCTGTCTCTCGGTGAAGTCACCAGAAGACTGATTAAGGGAGGTTGCAGCTTTCACCCACAGAAAAAAACCAAACACAAATAATGGAGCATCGCAAAACTGCACCAGCATTGTCCTTCACTGGAAATCTTGGGGAGAATTGGAAGAGATGGGAACAGAAACTTCGATTATAACTTGCAGTCACAAAGGCTAAGGAATAGGCAGAGGATTGTAAAATTGCAGTCATGCTTCACTACATTGGGGATAAATCCCTAGAAATGTACAACAACATGCAAGGTGTGTTTGCAGACCCCAATAACAAAACCATTTCAGAGGTGCGACCAGCGTTCCAGATATACTTTGAACCTGGGAAAACCCCTGTTTTTGAAAGGCATCAGTTCTGGCAATTTAGCTACAATGGGGCTGCAGGCATAGGTGATTTTGTTGCAGACCTCAGAAACAGAGCAGTGTTGCGAATTTGGACCTGCTGAGGATGTTATGTTGAGGGACAAACTTGTCTTCAGCATAACTGACAGCGAACTCAAGCAAAGGCTTCTGGAAAACCCGTCCCTTATGCCTAACAGGCTGTGGTTATCTGCAGGGCAAAGGCTTTCTTTCACGAGTGCCCAGGTTCGTGTTATGTTTGTAGAAGCAAAGGTACTGCATACAGTTGAGCAAAACTGTTACGTGGCAGTGGGGACCTGAGCCATCAGGAAGCCCTGGATAAGCTCAAGTGAACAATCACAACGGCACAGCCCTCAAGTACTTCAACCCAGCAGAGCAGCTGGAAATCCAAGTCGATGCATCCAAAGATGGCCTAGGAGCAGTACGTCTGTTTCAGCAGAAGCAACCAATCGCTTCTGCTTCAAGAGCTCTCGCGCAATCTGAGAGAAGTTATGCACAGATTGAAAAAGACCTTCTGGCAATTGTCTTTGCCGTGACAAAGTTTGACCAATACGTCTTTGGCACCCAAGTAAGGGTCCAGTCGGACCACAAACCCCTGGAATGTTTTTTGTCAAACCCATAGGAAAGGCTCCGGCAAAGCTACAGAGGACGCGGTTGCAGCTCTGAAAACACGACATTCAGATTCTCTATACCAAAGGCAAAGGCATATTAGTGGCTGGCACCATTTCCAGAGCCTAACCCTAACCCTCCCCCTGACCCTGATATTTTCCACTCAGAAAAGGTGGTTCATGATTTGACTGAAACAGAGCCACTCAGTGGCCAGTTACTTCAGCAACTAAAGGAACACACAGAGGCTGACAGGGAACTGCAAGCCCTTTGAGCGCCGCATTTTAATGGATGGCCGAGCAGGCAAAATCAAGTTAAACCTGAACTAAAGCCTCACTGGCCTCTCAGAGACCAAATCCAGATTCAGGATGATTTGCTAATGATTGGGTCAAAAATAATCATTCCACACACCGCAAGGACAAACATATTGATATTGCTTCACTTGCCCCATGAAGGCATACAAAGGTCGAAAGCACGAGCTTGACAAATCATGCAGGACCCAAGATGAATGTGCACATCAAGCAATGGATTACAAATTGCATGCCTTGTCAAGAGCTTCAGGAAGAGCCCATAATCTCAAAAGAGCCTCCAAACCATCCCCTACAGCTTCTGCCCTTACCTCCAGGATGTTCCAAGCAGCTTTGCAGCCAGGCAATGTTACTACCTGCCTCCTAGCAGCAAAATGCTCTGTTTATATGGGTGGCTAGAGACCTAAAATGGCTGCCGCAATCAAGCACCTGCTGGCTGCTTGGCTGTGTCCTTAAAGTGGCAGGCACCAACAGTGCCCTGCCACAGCCATAAATGAGGAAGTCTTATGTGATTTGTGAGTTGTGTGTCTATATTGCTACTTCAAACCTGTAACTTAACATCCAGGCAATGGAGATGGGGGGAAAACTTGGCAGATACTTTGCAGAAAGTCAGAAAAAGGCAGATAATACTGCTCGGGATAGTTCTATTTCTCCTTGTACTACTGGCTCTGCTCAGTGTTGTTATGAATTGCTTTTCCATATGTTGCTTTATTAGTGTTCTAATATAGAGTGACTAGTTGATTTCATGAAATCTATTCTATTTTAGATTGCATCTGAAACAAATTCAGACTGTGCCATTTTAACTTGTATAACTTACTCAGAATCAAAATAATGTGGCTGAGTTTTGGATGTGATTAGCGGGGATCTGGATTTTCTGTTTCCCATGGAAAAACATGGATTTTCTCCTTTTAAAGGAGAAAAATCTGGGAAATCGTGGGTTCCCTCTTACAGACGGACAGAATCCCAGCCTACAAGGGACTGCTTGGGGCAGGGGGGAGAGGAAGGAAGCTGATTACAGGCAGGGGGCCATGTGCATATGCATATTTCAACAGGCTCAGGGCAATAGTAGGGGAGGTGCTGCGGGACCAGTGACCAAAGGTGAAAGGAGTGCATGGTAAGTGGTTGTTCCTCAAGAACGCAATCCTTGAAGCACAAAAGAAGTCCATTCCCATGCAGAGGAAAGGTAGCAGAAGGACTGGTAAGCCCTCTTACCTTAATAGGGATATCATGGTCCTTTTGGGGGTGGGGGGAAAGAAAGAGGTATATGAGCAATGGAAGCTTAGAACAATGTCCAAGAAAGACTATACAACAACATCCTGCACTTGGAGGGAGCAGGTTAGAAAGGCTTAGGCAGCAACTGAGTTTAAACTAGCAAAAGAAATCAAGGACAATAAGAAGTCCTTCTTCAGATATATAGGGAACAGGAGGAAAACAAATGGAAGCATGAGGCCATTGCTTAACAACGCAGGACAGCTGGTTACTGACCCCCAGGAGAAAACTGAACTCCTGAATGACTACTTTGCTTTGATATTCTAATGAATGGATCTGCGTTGTCCTGGTGAGAAGTGACCACTGGTGTCCCTCGGGGGTCCGTGCCCTGTCCAGTGCTTTTCAACATCTTTATCAATGACTTGGATGTGGTGGTAAAATTCTCACTGACCAAGTTCATGGATGACACCAAGTTATGGGGGAGTGTGGTCATGCTTGAAAACAGGCTGCAGGTATAGGCGGACCTAGACAGGTTAGCAAGTTGGGTGGATTGGAATCGGATAAAGTTCAACAGTGAGAAGTGTACAGTGCTCCTCTGGGGATGAACAATCCCCAACATACTTACAGGCTTGGTGGCACCATACTGACTAGCATCACAGTTGAAAGGGACCTAGGGGTAATAATAGACCACAGTATGAACATAGGCCGTCAGTGCAATGTTGTAGCCAGCAGTGCAAACAATACTCTGGCATGCATCAACTGATGCATCTCAAACAAAACCAAGGAAGTGATTCTTCCACTTTACTTAGCATTAGTGAGACTGCAGCCGGAGTACTGCATCCAGTTCTGAGTGCTGCACTTTCTCAAGCTTTTCCGTGTCCTTGATGGAGTCCAGAGAAGAGCCACCCGTATGGTCAGAGACTGGGAAGGCAAACCATATGAGGAAAGGCTGAGGGAAGTGGTCTTTGTCAGCCTAAAAAAGAGAAAGCTGATAAGGGACTTGGTAGCAGCTTACTGCTATATCAGGGGAATACATCAAGGGCTTGGTGAGCAACTGCTCACCAGAGCACCCTTGTAGGGGAAGGGGGAAACCAGGAGTAATGGCCACAAACTCTTGGGAGACTGTTTCCTAGTGTTAAGCCTGAAAACCTTCTTCACAGTCAGGGTGTCCAGACTGGAATAAGTTCCCTCCAGAGGTGGTATGATCACCTACCCTAGAAAGCTGCAAGAGAAGATCACCGGACCTATGGGTGTAGAAATCTGGGTGGGGCAGCATATGTCCCCACCACACCCCCAACTACATCATGTATGGCTCCTCCTATGTCCACACACCCTTACCCCATACATGTACCCCATACATGTACCCTTTGCTCCCAGCTCCCTCGTGTGAGGGGCACCAGCATGGTTGTGGGGTTGGGGAAGTGCTGGTGGTGTGAGAGGCAACAGCATAGGCAGGGGCATGGCACCAAAATATCGCGGCAGCTCAGCTCTGCAAAGCAGTTGGGAGGGAGACAGATGCAGTTGGACCCACGTCCTGGTGGGTGAAGGAGGCAAGGGAAGCTCTGATTTTTACATGATTTAAAAAAAAAAAATACAAAACCCCAAATCAAACACCGCAATATATAGGTATTTAGAACCTATTTTTATTCTAATGATTGAGACACTGGTTAGCTTCCAAATTGCTTTAAAATTGTAAATATAAAACATTGTGTTTTACTGATAATGAGAGAGAGATTTTATTTTAATAATGGGGGGGGAAAAAGCAGGTTTGGGGTTTTTTAATCAGATTTTTAAAATTTTATCAGAGGAATTTTAGATTTTTAAACCGAGAATCACCAGGGATCCTGGTTATTAGTGAAGTCTTCCCTAAAAGTGAGGGTATAAGGGAAGGATTGAGAACTGAATTTCCTGTTCTTATCTGCCTCTTTCTATGTTTATGCCAGCTTTTGTTAGGCCCATACACATCCAAATTGTCACTGTAATATTAAGGATAATTGTCTGAATGCAAGGTTCTTGTTTTAACATATTTCTTCTGCTTATTTTCCATTTAAGATTATAACATCTCAGTACTCTTATACCAGGGATTCACTAGAAGAATTCTGTTTTTAATGGAAAGAATGAGAAAAAGTAAAATATCAGCTAGAAGCAGAATCGCTTCAAGAAGTGAAGGGCTGGACTTTAAACTTCTCCTAGAGCAACCTTTTTAGATTCAAGGCACCCTGTGTAGATTTAAGGCACCACTTGGAAAATGCCAGCTCTTAATATTCATTCCTTTTTTTTGCTTAGAGAAAAATACTGTATTTACTTCAATATTAGATGACCCCCCCGCCCCCAAGGTGATTTTCCTTTCTATTTCTTTCTCTCTCTCTCAAATTTTATAAATTTTCGAGAGGTGTTTCCCAAGTTTAGAACCTAATTATTGGAGGTTTGCCTTGAATTTGTGCCCCACTCGCTGCTACAGTAGGGAAAACAAACCTGGTGGGTCAGTCAGGTAGAATCCCTCCCGATGCCCTTTTCTCAACTTCTTCCCTCTCCCTTTACTGCCAGACCTTCCTTTTCCTGAATACATGGAAGTGAGGGGCAAAACTTGCATATAGGAAAAATATTACAGACTTAGTTTTAAATACCATAGACTTAGTTCAGCCAGAATTGGTGCAGTTTGCCTTTTTTGAAACTGCTGCAATTTTTAGAACAGGTACTCTGAAAATATACTTTTAAGCAGGACTTTTGTATCTACTTATACATAGTGCAAACTATACTTATTTAAAAAAAAACCCAAAAAAACAACTCTCGTATTCAAGGTCAAATCAGCCAAATCAGTTTTGAATCTTCCTGACTGAACAAAACTCACTTGTTCAAATGCCATATGTGTCTCTAAGTTGCCTTTACCCATAGCAAATGGCCATAGGAGCAAGCTAGGGAAAAGAACCCAATTTCCATAAAGTAGGCATGTGGCCAAGATCCTACCACTGGAAGCTCGTCACTGGAAAGCTAATTACACGACTTGTAGGGTATCCTGTCTGCAGTGCATTGGAGAGGGGTGCACCCTTGTGACGGCCAGAACCAGAGGGATTAATAAGCAATAAATATGTACTTCTAGGGATTTGGTATTTTGCCTAACAGGTAATATTAGCTAATATAAAGCTTGTAAGTTTGTAATCCACAAATGCAACTTGTCTGTCATAAGTTTAACCAAAATGATAAAAACTAACTCTTCATATTAATCGTGGAACTGACTGGGCCCCAAAGGCAAAGCTGTAGCTGCAATATTATCTGACCTAATGTGTTTTTGCTCTGGGCTCAGCCTTGATGATAAAAATTGGATCCAACTGCTTGGCACACCCAGCACATTCTAGGAAAGCACATACCAAGAAAGCATATTTAGAGAAACCTACAAGGTTTGGGCTAGGCAGAGTGATGTCAATTTCAAACCTAAAGGTGCTGCATTGTAATTTGCTTATTGGATAAACCCAAGTGTAGGTAGTAACCTTTTTAAGATCATTTTTAACACCTTTCAATCCCATAGGGTAATAGCTATAGGGCAAGACTGCGAGTGGCTCTAAAACCAACAGATTAGCATAAGACTAGGTATGAAAAGCACATGCATCAGGTGACCATTGGGAAGGACGGACGGAACAGAATCGGTCGTTGCTGTTCACAGACCAGAATCCAGGCTCCTGGTGTGAGTGAGGATCAGATCCTGATCGAGGGAGGTTCCCCGGTAATGCCTCCGACAGCATTGATTGGGGACGCCTGACTATGCTGGAATCGCTTGGCACACACCTGGCATTGAGGGGCTAGCAATAAGTTGCCAACCCATGTCTGCCTATCTGTTGTTTTGAACAGAACAGTGGCTGATACCCTCACAGTGCCCAGCTGGCCTGCGACGGCATTGATCCATCTATCTGTTGTTATTATTTACTATTAGATCTTTAATACTGCATTATTTGCTTATCGCATTTATCTTTCTGTTGACTGTTGTAGAAGTGTAAGCTATAATAAATTTGCCTTTGCTTTGCTCTCAACTCTGCCTCCTTGATACTGAATCAAACTGCCCAGGGGCTGATGCAGTTGCAGCACCCAGTCAGCCTGCAACTAAATTGATACACTCACAGTGCCCAGCTGGCCTGTGACACACACCCTCCACTACACAATGCCATTCAAATCCATCTCGGTATATGTTCAATTACATTAACCTAAAACAAAAGGTTCCTTTTTTTTTTTTTTTTTTGTAAAAATATATATCTATATTTATTGATCTACATGCATACGAGGTGATGTATATGTATCACTCTGCAAGGAAAACCATAGCCTGTTACAAAGACTGCACCCATGCAGCCTGCGCACCTATGCAAAGGCCCACTGGCCACCTGGACCCATTACAATATCTGATCCGCATGCTACACACATGAACTCTGGTCTTTCAGACCAGGCAACCCCTTTTCATCTGCACCCCATTTGTGGGGTCACAGACCCAGTTCACCAGTCATCCGTGTTGCAGTCACTCCGGCTCCTGCTGGAGGACGCGCTGCTGCTGTTATTGTTGCTGTCCTCGGTTCCACTTTCTGCTTCCTTGCTGTCACTGCCCCCTTCCCTGCTAGGAGGAAGTTGGAAGATCTTGTGCCATGTGTCTCTGTGCCAGGTGACTTTGGCCATGTCCTCTCTGTCCTCCACTACTGATTTCTGGTAGTAGGTTTGGCATTTGCTCAGAGCCATTTTCATACAGTCTACCACTCTAGGTCCATGTGCTTGTAAAACAGGAGGCTCCTGGCTTCCTACAGTGCTTATGTAGGATGCAAACTGGTCAAAATGGTATGGGACTCCAGATTCCACTCCCTCAACCCCTCAAAGGATCCATGTGCTAATTAGCTCTCCACTCATGACTAGAATGGGGTGTTTGTGTCGCAAGTCCTGGGATGCTCCAAATTGTTATATGCAGATGAGATGCAGGGCAACCTCACTGGCCCTCCCCTCCATAAGGTGAAGCCAACATTAATCATATGCGAAAGGCTGAGAGATGGGGCAACAGAGGGATTCTGTGTGAACTGTCTGGAGCACCGTTTGGTGATGTTTGCCAGACATTTAAAGCTGGCAAAGAAACAGGGACCATTGGAAATCAAAAGAAATGGGCAGTTCAGCTGTGGGAGTGACGAGGAAGTCAAAATGTATTCAAGGTATTGACTCATCATGACCTGAAAACAAGTCAGAACTTAGAGCAGGAGTGTCCAACTTTTTTGCATGTGGGGCCAGATCATGAACTTTTTATCACTCGGTGGTCCAGCATAGTATCATCATAGTATCTAGGGTCAGAAGGGGCCTAGAGCAGGCCATCTAGTCTGCCCCCCCGCCAATGGCAGGAACGCGTGCCAGGGTCACAGGACCCCAGCCACGTACCTATCAAGCCATATTCATATTTTATCACCCTGCGGGCCATATGTTGGACAAACCTGACATCAGGCAAAGTCGGCATAAACCCCCACCTGTACTCAGCTAGTGACAACCTACAGCAAATGATGTCCTGGACCAGCCATCCCAACAGCTGGGGCCCCCCTTCTGCCTATTATGACCACCATTTGGCGGTAGTCCCAGAAGATATTTGACAGCCGTGTTAAAATATGTGACCAAACCAATGTGGCTGGTGCTTTCACGCAGGCCAAAGGGCCTCCTATACCACTGCTTCCCCAGGCCTTGTCCACACCAGCTACACCACTGCCCAAAGTCTTGGCAGCACTCGGGCAGATGCGGCTGGAGCCCAGCCCACGCGAGACGGGGACGTGGAACTGCGGGAGCAAAGCCGGTTCCCAGCCTGGCGGGGTCTCAGGCCTGGTCTGCCCAGGGCAGCTCCTGGTGGGGGAAGGCCTTGGGGGGGGACACGGGCCACTCTGCTCCTCTGCGCTTCCCTGTGGCAAAGGCAAGCGGTCCCTCGGAGGGCATAAGCAGCCATGGGGGCAGGAGAACAGTGCTTGGCCCAGGCACAGGGAGCAACAATCTTCCCTCCCCCCTAGGCCACACCTGAGCAGAGCAGCCCCACTCTGGTGGCCAGAGTTAGGCGGCCGATTCACCACAGCCCTTGCCTGCCTGCCTGCGTTGAGAATTACTGCCCTAGAATAACGCCGCTGAGTATCCCTGGCTTACACCCATGTGTGATTGGAATCAGGCCTTATCTGCATGAAACTGCTGGCTGAGAAGAGCTAGATATTCTTTTATTACCACCACCTGGCCAGCAGGTATTAATCCAATTATATGTCAATCTTGAAACTTGCCTTATTCATTCAACCAAGACTCCGCTTGCAGTTCATTCATCGTGAAATCAAAGAGAATTCTACCTATTCAAGGAGTGAGCTCTGGGGTTTGGGACTGATTTAAAAAAAAAATTGAAATCCAAAGGATATTCCATTGCCATCTCTAATTTTACTTCACAAATGCCTAGGAAGTTAATGTGAATCCATAAAGACTATAGGCCTTTTGACATGGGTGAATGGTAGGGGTGTACTGATAAAGATTTGTTGGGCTGATGCCAATGGTTGATTATTAATGAGCTATAGTGGCCTATACCGATCCGATTGCTGATATGCAAGCCCAGCAGCTTGAAGGGCAGCGTCTGGCTGGTAAACCAAACAGCAGCTCATTTTGAGGTAAAGCCTTGCCCGCAAATCAGAGAAGAGACGATAGAGGAAGGAAAAGGAGAGGAACCCCAGCCGAGAGCTGCTTCCCTTTGCGGAAAGACCTACAGTCTCTGTGACTGGAGCCATGGCTCAAGAATTGGATTCTTAAGTCACCTCAAGACCCATCAATGGGCCGAGGTAGAGACCCTCCTTGAATTGAGGGATTGCAGATGACCTGGCTGTGCAAGGCAGTTATGGCAGGGATGAAGCATGGGTACAAGCTTCTGGAAGGGACTTTAGCAGCTAGCAGAAGGCGCTGGTGCATGTTCACAGACCTTCTCTTGACAACAGAAGCCACCTTCTCTCCTCTTGTCATGACAGGGGTTGTTTCTTTGGCCGTACACCCCACCTCTCCCCCCAGCTCAAGGCAGTTCTGAATGTAGATGCATTCTTTGCAAAGATCTTGGAAAATGCTTGTAGTGTTGACTAGGAAAGTCTTGCCCGTGGTTTGGAATGGTCCATGTGCTCACATTGCCTTTCCTGGCTGGCGTAGCTTGTCTCCACATGCTCCCTGCGGTAGTAAAGGAGCTTTTCCTGACAAGGTATTAGCAGGTTCACCTGAAGTTCCCTGAAAACCTTGTGTGCGGGTGGGGGGGAGCTGTGGGACCTGCTGCAGCCTCCCACCTCGCTAGGCCACACTTTTGGGAGGCAAGGTGCCCAGCTGGTGTTTTCCTGGGGCTCCTAGGGGTTGGGAAGGGGATTTCTTCCCTCCTCCAGTACAAAGGCTCTATGCAGCAAAGGTTTTGTGCCATGATGTGCCTGGACAGTTCCCAGCTGCCTGCACACCTGGAGGCAGGCAGGGTGCTCTGGGCTGGGGGGGGAGGCAACACCTGTTGCCCTGTGGGGCTGCTGTCGGGGTGGGAGCAGGGATCCCTCTCTGTGCTGCCTGGTGCGGCAGGGGGCTGGGAGTCCTCCAGGGGCAAGCGAGCCCTGTGCACAAGAGCCCACTGGGGACACGGAGACTTGTGGGTGGGCATCATCCCCCCACATTCCTGAGTGGGGTAGCCAGAGCCCAGGGGGGCGTGTGTGCATGCCTGCCATGTGTGTGAGTGTGTATCCGGTGTGTACATGTGTATGCATACCAGCGTGTGCGCGCACACATGCATGTGTACTGACGTATGGATATGTGCGTGCTGGAGGGTGTGTGCATGTGCATGTCCTGGTGTGTGCGCGCGTGTGCATGCGTGTGTGCACATGTGTGCGTGTAGCGGCAGGTCGGGAGCGCGGGCGGACGCCCCCCCGGTGCCCGCTCGCTCGCTGCAGCGGGGGGCGGGGGGGAAGCCCTGGTGCCGCCCCCGGGGCGGAGGCCGACCCCCCTCAGGGGCAGCATGGAAATTTCCAAGGGCGCGGGCGGCGGGGGGGCGCGGGAGCCACGTCGGCAGCGGGGGGAGCACGGGACCGGAGCGCGGGAGGGGAGGGGAGGAGAGGGGAGCGGAGGGAGGAGAGGGGAAGGGAAGGAGGCGGCGGCGGCAGCGGCTGCGGGCGGCAGCGGCGGCAGGAGCCCGAGCAGGGGCCGGGGGTGCCATGGCCCTGGCCGCGCGCCCCCTCCTCCTGTGAAGGCCGCCCAGGCCGGGGGATGGCGGCGCTGCCCGGGCCCCTGCCGCGGCGCCCCTGACTCGCGCAGCCCGGCCCGGCCCGGCCCGGCCCGGCGGGGCGCGGGGACAGGATGGCCGGGCTGGCGTGCAAGTGCCCGCGCACCCGCCTGCCCGTGGGAGCCAGCGCCGTGGGCGCCTTCGTTCTCTGCTGGCTCTACGTGTTCCCCGCCTACCGCCTGCCCGCCGAGAAGGACATCGTGCAGGGGGTGCTGCTGCAGCAGGGCAGGGCGTGGAGGAGGAACCGCACCGCCGGCACCGCCTTCAGGTACCTGCGCTCCTTCTGCATGCCGTCCCCCGGGGCACCCGGGCGCTGCCTCCCGCCGGCTCCGGGGGCCGCTTGCGGGCTTTGCCACAGAAACTTTGTGGGGAGGTGGGGGGTTTTGCGGGGGGGCTGGCGGGCATCGCTTGTTTGTTGGCGCGGGGACCCGGGACAGCATCCCGGGCAGCGGCGGGCAGGGCTGGCCCGCGCCTGGGCGCTCCCGGCTCCCGCCGCAGTGGCGGCAACAAAGGGAGCGGGGGAGGGAGAGACCCCGGGGTGCTGCGCGCGCCTCTGCGCGCGTGTATGTGCGTGTCTAGCTATGTGTGCGTGCGTGTGTGCATGTGTGTGTGTGTATGCGTGCCGGCTTCCTGCGGCTGGAGCACGCTGCGATCCAGGGGTAACTTGAGGAGACCCCCTGCCCGCGGTGCCCGACTCTCTGCAGCCTTTGTGGGGAGGGTTGGTGGGGCTGAGGAAGCTGCGGGCCCCCCGGAGCCGGGGCTGGCAGTCTCCGCTCCGCTCCTCCGCCGCTGCGGCGGGAAAGGTGAGTGCTGCAGTGCTGCGGGAAGCACCCGCGCTCGCAGCTGAGGGCTGTCAGGCGAGCCCGGGGCTGTGGCACCTTGAGAAGTCGCTGCCATCCTGGCTCCGAGCCAGGCTTCCCCTGCCTGATCCTTCCAGCCTGCTGCTTTTCTTTCCTTCCAGAAAAAACAAACCACCCCCACATCTAGATTCCTTCCTTTCCTGGTAGGGGGGCGACGGTGGGCAGCTTCCCTCCAAAAAGGCCCTCTTGCTTTGGGGAATAAATAAATCACCTTTGGATTTCCAGGGACTGTTCAAGAGGCAGTCTAGTAATTCTCATGATTAGCTACGAGGGAGTCAGCGTCAGAAACCTGCATCGTTTCTTTTGACAGCCTTGGGGTTTTGTTTTGTGTTTTGGGTGCAAGTTGCCTGTCAGCCACCCCATGCTGGGCACCGGTTGGGATGTGATCGCTGGAGGAGACAAAAACTTTCCACAGATTTGTGCAGTTCCTCTAATACTGCCTTCGTCCCTCAGCCTTCCAGGGTGTCAGGGACTATGTGACCCATCTGGAGCGAGAAGTGGGCATATGTTCGTATTATTTCCTTCCCTGCGCCTGAAACAGGCTCCACGTTTGCCAGCTCTGTGTTAATAAAAGGGAAGAAGCTCTGCAGGAAGAGTCCTTGTCCCAGGTTACTGAGCAGAGAATAAAGCAAAAAAAAAGCTTTCGGTGAGAAGAAACCAGATTGAGCTTTTCAGATGTAGATGCATCTTGATTGATTTGGGCCACAACTTTATACTTTCCCTTATGGGTGGTTTTTTGTTAAGGTCTGGATAGGTGATTTGGGAAATGAGGTGGCTATAGTCGTGTTTTTCAGTTTTGTAAACCAGAGTTTTGGTTCGATGATTGTGCTGCAACTTTTACATTCAAGCTTAATTTTTAGCCGTTTTGCTCAGACTGGTTACAGACAACAGTTTCTGTCAACTCTTCTCCTATTACATTTATGCCCATATTTTCTGAAAACTTGTGAAGCCTGGTAATTACTGCAGAGTTGCTCTGAAAAGGGAAGAAACACTTCAGAAGAAAAGTTGTTGCTGCCCGTTTCTGTTCTCATTCCTCAGCCTCCTGATGTGAGGGGGCCCAAAGGTGACTTCAGCGGGCTTTGGGGATGAGGCACTTACTGAGAAATAAGAACAAGGGGATCTTTTCTGGGATGTTTGCCCTGGAAGTAACAATGAGAATATAACAAAACAATCGAACAGTTATGCCACAGATAATTAAGCAATGAATGTTTCCTGTGCATGTTTGCTCCTGTTAACTTTGGTAGCAGGGTATACTCTTAAATCCATTGCAGGTAAACTTGTCTATACAGTGAAAGTATTAACTAAAACAATGAAGTCTTTGACTATGGGGAAATGCAAGAATCTTTGTGGCTTTATATTTAGAGGCAACCATGCTATGAGCCCTCTATTTCAATTTTAATTGGAAACTAAGGCTATGAATGAAAGCCTCTTTTTCTTTCCTGCTCCAGCAAGGAGAGCAGCAACAGAGCCGTTTTAAAGTCTTGTGCATGGACTCTGAGATCTTTCACAGCTAATTATTAAACTTATCATTATAAATTCTCATTAAGTCCTGATACTATGTAACTGCCCCTGTTCCATGCAGTGTTATTATTTTGGCTCTATTGAATGCATTATTTTACTTTTAAAATGAATATGGATGCAACTGATTATCATTCAAGAAACAATTAGAAGATGTATGTTAGGGTTCAGAAAATGCCGACTTTTTATCAGTATTTTTTTTAAAATAGAGAGCCGTGATTATCCATTGAGCTGCACAGACATGTAAGTAGCTAGACCTCTGACATGCCTAGTTTTATATCTAACTATTTTTCATCTTCTTCACTTCTGTGAACTCTCTTGTCTCTCCAGACACTCATTTGAACTCTTCTGCCAAATTAACTGCTTCACAATTTTTAATTTATCATCATGCTCCTTGTAAGTTGGGGAGTGTTATCTCTGTGTTACAGAGAGGGACAGAGGAATTAAGTTCCTTACTGAGTTTGCAGAAAAAGTTTGTGCCAGTCAGGGATGAGACCCCCGATATTATGAAGGTCAGTTTAGTGTCTGAGCTGTATGTCTCACCCTTCCTGTGCCCCCAATGGCTCACAACATTTGATGTAATGAAGAGAGGCCTGTTACAGGACTGGCCTGAGGCTGACTGTGTTGCCCCGTAGAGGCCAACCTAATCCTGCCCCTCACTCCAGCTCTTTAGCTTATGCACTTTTTGCCAACTCTTCTGCCATGCCTTGATGTAATTTTTTAGCACATAGGAGAGCTGCCCCAGATAGCTTGAGATCTATGCTGTCCATGGACTCCCTTACCTTCCTTGGCTGGACCCTCCGCCTTGATCCCTCCCTGTCCTTCTCATCACCACAGATCCTGGTTTTCTCTGTTAAAACATCCCAAATTCTCTGATAAAAATCCCAAATTTTATGATTAAAAAAACCCCCAAATCCACATTTTTCCACAATTAAAATGAAACACCACTATATATAAAGGTGTCAGTGTTGATACCTGAACCCCTCCCTGGGAGAGCACACAGCGGCAGGCAGCCAGCCCCTGGGCCACCCCTTAGATGTGTCTCACATGGCTCCATCCTGTTCCTCCAGCTGGGCCCCACAATCACACATCTGGGCTCTGACACCAGGCCCCACATACTGTCCCAGCTGTGCAATGCCCCAGCCCCCGTTTCAGCCACCAACCCTGCCCCACTGCCTCCCTTACCATGGCCGCCTTAATCTGCCCTCCCATGTCACCTATGCTGCCTCCCTCGCCCCCCCCCATAGACTTACCTGCAGGCAGCTGGGGGACCTGCTCTCCACCTTGATCTCGCTCTTGTCTACCACAGATACATGCATGTGGCACCTTCTGTGTACCACTCCCCACAGCCCCAAGCATCCCTTAGCAGGCTGGAACTGTGCCAATCTGCGGGGGGAAACCTGCCATTTCCCCCGTTTTTCTCCTTTAAAGGAGAAAATCTGTGTTTTTCCATGCCAAATGGACAACCTAGATCTCTGCTTATCATAGAGCCCTGTGTGCATTGATACAGTTACTTATCATACCTAACACCTCGTGCCTGTTTACTACAGGCTAGCCCTTTGGTGGATCCTGGTTCTACCTGGCTTATTGCCATGGATGTAAATCGTGGCCTGTTGCTGCGCACCTCGCTGCACCACTCCTTGTGAGAGGAAAACTGCTGGGGAAAAGCCCCAGCAGAGATAATGAGCTCAGCTGAGAGTTGCTAGGACAACTAATGAGAGTCAACTCACCCTAAGGGGCAGGGCTTGGCTTCTATAAAGCCCAGAGCCAGCGTCAGACTGGCAGTTCTCTGCCAGCAGCCGAAGGGGCAGGGGCTCCGAGAGACTGGGGGTGTGAGCGCAGCTCCTGAGTGCTTCAGAGGCTGGAGCAATGATGCTGAGTAGGAGCCCGGAGGCTTATGTAGTTATGGCCAGGTGCCTGATGTGTAAGTTTATAGCCAGAGGCTTGTGTTTTG
>JAGPOW010001296.1:24320227-24330256 GCA_030014935.1 Caiman crocodilus | reverse complement strand
ATTTATTTATTTATTTTTTTTGAGCAAAGTTTGGGGAAGTCAGGTGTAATGTTGGTTAACTTTAGCCTTAGGGCACCTTTCTGTGGACCACCTGAATGGAGCTTTCTCTTTGAGGATTGTCACCTTGTCATGGTGGAGAGGCTTGCATGTTCCAGTGACCCCCAACAGCAATTCTAGCTGGAGCTCGTGCTCCTGGTAGGGCCACCAACGGCAGCAAAGTCAAGGGGGAGGTTCTAGACAAAGAATGATCCAAGAAGTCCTCAATGGTGGAGCAGGTGGAGGAAGGCTGCAGCCCCAATGGCTGTGAGGCAGAAGAAGGCTGCAACAGAGAAGTGGCTCACCATGCCATAGAACCTGGCCACCAAATGCCAAGGCCGTATGGGCCTGACTGTTCACTGGAGTCCCCATGCTAAACATGCCACGCATAGGCTTCTGTTGGGTCCAAAAACTCTGTGGTGAAGGAGGATTGGCGATGGGGGAGGGCTGTGATACCTGGAGGCCCCCAGTCAAGAATCTGCACATGGGTGATGGATGCATGATGGTCATTGGGCACCTGTGTCAGGACAAAGGTGTCCTTTGGCAGCTGCATCCATGACCTAAAAAGGACTGCTCGGAGGACCCCAGCAGATGGGATGAGGAGTCCAAGCTCCAGGAACAGAGGGACACTAGGGAGCTCTGGGGGGGGGGGAGTAGTCCCCTGGGACAGTCGGGAGCGGAGCCACACTCACGCCAGGGAGCACAGGTACTGTAGCAGGGAGTGGTGATGAGGGACTGCTGGCACCCTGGGCAGCATGGCAAAGAGGGAGGTACAGGAAGCTATGGAGCCCCACATGGGAGTGGCAAATGCCACCAGCTGGTGGGACCCTGACAGCCCAGCTGTAGGTCATACAAGGCAAAAGCGGGAAGGGATGCAGACCCCTGGGGGGCCTGCCCAAGAGGGCCAACAGATGCCAGGCACCGGATGGCTGATCCATCCGAATGCCCACTAGGCAGAAAGGATGCTGGAGTCCTCAGCAAGACCGTGGGCATCTGGGAGACAAGATCCCAGGAGCCTGTCAGTGGATGCTGACGACTTAAGTTTAGTTCTTATCCAAAGTTGCAGTTAACCCCAGACTGGGCCATGTTGTCCAGGCTTCAGTCCGAAGGCTAGGGATGACCTGGGAGGAGGGATGGCCAGGAAGACCCAATCCTTGCAGGTGGGCAGAGTGGATGAACCAGGATCTTCCCAGTGCAAGACCTATGGAAGAGCAGAATCCATTCCTGGCTGTGGATGTGGTGAGGGTGGGGTAAAGGGGAGGTTGGAGCCCCATGGAGAAAGACCAGGGTCAAGATCCTCTCAGGTCACCTACCAGGGAACTGCCTCTCAAGAGAACAACACTGAATATCAAAGATATGGCAGATGAGTAGGAGCAGCACCCAAATCCTCTAGGGGCACTGAATCCAGATCTCGCCCTGACATCACTGGGGGGCAAGGCACCAACCAAAAAGGTGCCAAAGCCCTATAATGCCTACCAGTGACAGAGTGTCAGTGAAAGGCTGCTGACTCTTTGGTTTTGGCTGAGGTGCATGCAATGCACTACTGTCATCAGCGCACCTGCTCCAACTCTGGATTCCAATGAAAAAGTCAAGGAAAGGTTCTACTTTGATCTCGACAGCACCCTTGCCTCTATCCCCAGGGATGACAAGGTCATTCTCCTGGGCAACTTCAATGCCTGGGTTGGACATGACCATGAAATCTGGAGCAGAACTATTGGCAAGAACGGTGTAGAGAAGGCCAATGCCAACTGTATCCTGCTCCTGACCAAATGCACCCAACATGGCCTAGTCATGATGAATGCTGTCTTCCACCAGAAAGACTGGTTCGAAACTATGTGGAGGTATCCAAGGTCAAAGCACTGGCATCTCTTGGACTATATCATTATTTGAGGGATGTGTTTGTCATGAGGGCCATGAAGGGATCTGAAGACAGCTGGACAGACCACCAAATTTTACGCTCAGTGATGAACTTCCACCTGGCACCAAGACATTGGAAGGCACAGAGATGGCTGATCGTCACAGCTCTGAAGGACCCTGGAGAGTGGGAGGAGTTCCAGGCCCAGTTGTATAGTGCACTGGGACAAGTCTACTGCTGATGACGACTCAATCCAGGCAGACTGGGAGCAACTCAAGTCCAAGATGCCTGCGCCTAGACTATTGGGTTCGCATTGTGAAAGAACCAGGACCGGTTTGATGCCAGTAAATGCTCAGATCCACGATCTCCTCGAGCAGAAGTGTGCAGCCTTCATCACCTGGCAAAGCCATCCATGAACTTGGCGAAAGATAGAAGTGTACCAGCAGCTGAAGGCTGAGGTCCAGCAATGCATCCGTGACGTGAAGAACACCTGGTGGGTGGAGAAGGCGTGCATGATCCAGGGTTACACCAACCAGCATGACCCATATGTAACTTCTTTCAGGGTAACAAGACCACCTATGGACCCTGCTGCATTGGACAAAAGCCTCTCTGATCACAGGATGGCTCCTGGCTCCTCAAGGACGATGATGCCATCTGTCTGCATTGAAAAAAGCATTTTGAATTCCTCCTTAACCGGGAGTCCACCATATCAGAGGAGACCCTCCAACCCATCCCAGAATGCCCTGTGGTGGATTCTCTTGGTTATCACCAAACATCAGAGAGCTGAGGTGGACCATCCAGAAGGTGAAAACCAACAAAGTCTGCGGGCCAGATGGTATACCCCCAGAAGTCTACCATGCTGGTGGCTTCTGGCTCGTATCACAACTGCACCAGCTTATCCTCTGCCTTTGGGGTGAAGAGGACCATCTCCAGGCATCTCAAGAATGTGACTGTTGTGACCATCTACAAGAAGGGGTACAAATCTGATGGTGGGAACTACAGGAGGATTTCCCTCCTGTCCATTGTGGGTAAGATCCTGGCCCACATCCTCCTGAACCACCTTTTGTCCCACTGCCAAGGAGATTCTTCTGGAAACCCAGTGCAGCTTCTGACCATTCTGGGACACTGCAGACATGGTTTTCAGTGCCAGGCAGATCTGAGCAAAATCAAGAGCTGTTCATTGCCTTCATTGACTTGACCAAAGTGTTTGATTCCTTAAATTGTGAAGCTCTGTGGACCATCCTCCAATGCCTTGGCTGCCCACTGAAGTTTGTCACCATGCTGAGGCTCCTGCACGATGGACCTATGGAAGATCTGAAATGGACGCCTTCTGCATCCAGACCGGGGTCAAATAAGGTTGCGTGATCACCCCCACCCTGTTCATCTACCTGACCATCATCATTCACCTCATCTAAGATGATCTACCATCCGGCATCAGTATCCAGTATTGATTGGATGGGAAGCTTCTCGATATTTTTTTGCTCAGAAGTGCCCAATAAAGTTCGCCACCAAGGACATCCACGACCTTCAGTTTGCAGATGATTGCTGGGTGATTGGCTTACTCTGCACAGGATGTACAAGCAACTTTAGATCGCTTCAGTGCTTCATATAAGATACTTGGCCTGTCCTTGAATGTCGCCCAGATGGAGGTTCTACACCAACCTTCCCCAGGCCAGCTGAACATCCCTCACACTATCTACATAAATGGGAGGGTCTGGAATATGTGGGGCACTTTCTATATCTCAGCAGCCACCTCCTTTTAATGGGCTACCATTGAAGAAGTCCAGCACTGGGTCAGCTGCACTAGCGCTGCCTTCTTCAAGCTGTAACAATGTGTCTTGAAAATAGAGACCTTTTGGAAGTTTGATGAAGGTCCTGGTTTACAGGGCTGGTATGCTGACCATCCTATACTTCAGTGAAACCTAGACTGTCTACTGATGCCACATTAAGACCCTTGAGAGCTTTCACCAGTGGTGCTTGCATTCTCTCGTGCAAGTCTCTGATGAAGATATTGAAGAGTACTGGTCCAAGGACCGAGCCCTGCGGGACCCCACTGCCCACACCCATCCAGGTCGATACTGACCTATCCACTATGACTCTCTGGGTGCGACCCTCTAGCCAATTCACCACCCACCAGACTGTGTAGTCATCCAAGTCAGAGCCTCTTAACTTGTTTACCAGTATGGGGTGGGATACAGTACTGAAGGCCTTCCTGAAGTCTAAGTATACGACATCAACCCCTACTCCTGCATCCAGGTATTTCGTAACCTGGTCATAAAAAGAGACTAGATTAGATCATGCCTGACTACCTGCTACAAACCCATGCTGGTTTCCCCTCAGGATAATTTGTCTTGCTGGGCTCTCGCAAATGTGAGACTTGATAACTTTTTTTTTAAAGACTTTGACTGGCCTATAGTTTCCTGGGTCCTCTTTCCTCACTTTTTTGAAAATAGGGACCACATCAGCCCTTTTCCAGTCCTCTGGGACCTGGGCTGTGCACCATGACTGCTCAAATATTACCGCCACTGGTTGCACAATGATGTCAGCCAGTGCCTTCAGTACCCTTGGATGGAGCTCATCCGGGCCTGCCGACTTAAAGGCATCCAGTTCCTCCAAGTGACCCTGCACCATCTCGGGGCCTACGCTTGGTAGTCTGGCTTCCTGCTGCCGCCTCTACAATCCCAGTGACAGCCTTGTCCTGCCCCTTACTTAGGAACACAGAGGCAAAGAATTCATTGAGGAGTTCAGCCTTGTCCCCCCTGTCCATCAAATTGCTTCTGCCCATTTTAGTAGGGGTCCTATTGTACCCTGGGCCTTCCTTTTGCTCCCTATATATCTAAAAAACCAATTTTTTGTTATCCTTTACTTGGGATGCCATCCTCAGCTACATGGTAGCTTTGGCCCATCTAACTGGCTCCCTACACATGTGAGTAGAGGAGGTATACTCTTCTTTGGTAATCTCTCCCCATTTCCACTCTTTATATGCTCCCCTTTTCAGTCTGCAGGCTGCCCTGGGTTTCTCTGGTCAGGCAAGGAAGCCTCCTGGCCCCTTTCCCTCTTTTTCTTGCATCAGGATCATCTCCCTCTGTGCCCAAAGGATCATTTCCTTAAGGTACAGCCATCCTTCCTGGACTCCCCTCTCTTCAAAACTCCTACTCTGCGATGCATCCTTGACTGATTGCCTGAGCTCATTGAAATCGGCTTTCCTAAAATGTAGCACTTTCATCATGCTAGTTACCTTACCTAATTGACGTCTTGCGATGAATTCTATTATTTGGTGATTGGTAGTCACCTGGGGGACAGCAATCTGTAGGTCCCCAGCATATCATCCCCCGTTTGGTATCATCCCCAATACCAGGTCCAGTATGGCATTCCCCCTAGTGGGACCGTGTACCTCCTGTGTCAGGTGGAGATCCTGTACGCAGGATAGGAACGTGCGTTAACAGTGGGACGTTGCTGTCTGGGTAGTTTAGGTCCCCCATGACTACCGCCTCCTTTGTTTTTTATGTTCTCTGAGAGCTGCCTCAGGAGCCTCAAATCTAGTTCTTCCTCTTGGTGTGGGGGTCTGTAGCAGACCCCTACCACCAAATCCCTTTCTCCTTGCCCCCCATTTAACTTAACCCACAATCTTTCTACTTTCTCCTCCTTCGATTCGACCTTCATCAAGACGGAAGTATATTGCTCATTGACATAGAACGCAACCCCTTCCCCTTTCTTCCCCACCCTGTTTTTTCTGTACAGTCTATAACCCTCAATATGTACCACCCAGTCGTGGGAAGAATCCCTCCAGGTTTGTTAGCCCTACTAGGTCGTAAGTGTTTTCTGCAAGCAGGAGTGCCAGTTCATCCTGCTTGTTCCCCATGCTCCTAGCATTGGTATATAGGCACTTGAGCTCTGTGACTGGTGCCTTTTTTACCCCCCAGCTCTGATGGAATGGCAGGAAGAAGGCAGCCCCACCCTGACCCAGGGGTGAGGTGAGAAAGAGGACCTGAAAGGACACTAATCCCTCAAGCTCCCTGATTGGTCCATTCTCAATCTGGGGGGCAGAGCCTCCAAAAGGAATAAAAAGCCAGCATGCCCAGCACACAGGTGGCTTTGACGAGGGGCAACGAAGAGGGCTGATGAAGGGCTGGTGTAGCTGAGCAGCGAAGCAGAGCAGTTGTCCCAGAAGACTTCTTCACTGGATGGGAGCAGCAATCAGCTGCAACACAGCCCCACCACAGAGAGCCATGATGATGGTGCACAGGTCTGTGCATGGGGAGTCCAGGAGTGGACAGGACCCTGGCAGCTGCACGAGGTGGTGCAGGTCTCCAGCTCTGCACAGGGCAGAGTCGGAAGTCTTCGGGGCATGGACCGGTGCATAGAACTGGAGAACCTGATGTGCAGAATGGTGCATGGAGGATTCAGGAGCCGATAAGATTGTGGCAGCTGCACAAGGCAGTGTGGGTCTCCAGCTCTGCATGAGGCAGGATACAGGGCCATCGGTGCATGGGGGGAGAGGGAGCTGACAGGCCGGGAGATCTGGACGAGGCAGCTGGGGCCTACTCCCAGAGCGGGGAGTCGCTTCATCCCCTTGGAGACCAGTCAAGCCCTGTCAGGCTGCAGGGAGTTGTGAGTGCCCCCCGGGGGAGGAGGGCCCACCATGTTGTGGGCAGTGGAGGGGAAGGCCTTGACAGAAGGGGGATAATTTGCCCTGGAGCAAAGATAAGAGTCCAGGGCTCTGGCTTGCCAGGGGGAAATCCGTGGATTAGGGCCCTGCCAGCTAAGCAGCCTGAGCGGAGTCAAGGGTGCTCTATAGGGTGACGGGGTTCCCCTCTGTGTTGTCATTTCTTCATTGGGCACAGCTGTGTGCCACAGTTGCATTCTATTCTTTTCCCTCCTCTGTGTTGTTGGGATCCCTGGAGTAACCCTGTGCCCCTATTATTGTATTGGGAGACTGTTGTAAACTGCCTAGTATTGGTCTTTATTATATGAGATGTTTTTTGCAAATGTATTGTGTGTGTGTGATTGTAAACCCTTATGTGATATTTCACTATGGACCCTAATATAGTGATTGTTCTGACCCTGAGCAGAGGAGAAAACCCATTAGCCAGGAACCTCTGGGTTTAAATCCAGCCAGACCCTTGGTACACCTGAGGTCCTAATCCAGGCTATTTTTGTCAACAGCCATGCTGAAGCAGCAGATAAGGTCATCTCAGTAAGGGTGAGCTCAAATCCATAATCTGAATGTGGGCTAGAGGAAGACAGGACTTGCTCAATTGTCTCCTCCCTGAGTTGCTGGACAAGAAGCATAGGCACTTGCAAGTGAGAGGATGGATGGGGACGAAGAAGAATCCTCCTCCACAGGCCTAACTCGCCAGGTAAAGGTCTACCATGCAGACCAAGGGTTTATCTATATAGCCTTTGTGGTGCTTCTGAAAGTAGGGCCTTAGGTTGCCACTGAGTGCATACTGGTAAGCATATCCAAGAGGGAGCACCTCCAAGTAGTGCTCAGCATTTCTCTAAGGTAGCTACATTGCCTTGTTTCTGAGATTTGACACCCAGAACAAGAGTGTGTGCATAGGGTGTTCTTCCAGTGCAGTCAGGGTCTTTAAAACAGCCCAAGCAGCTTCCTGTCCCCTTGGTGAATGCCCTGCGTGAGACAGAAACAAAAGATGAAACACAAGCAGTCGTACATTTACTATCTAGCCCTGCTGTATGCAGAGATGCTGTTGATCTGGGACTCCAGACTGTGAAATTGCTGCCCAGCCCTTGAGCAGACACCCTGATCCTGTCCTTTTTTCCACTGGTATGGAAGAACCATACTTCCACTAGCGGGGAGACTCTACCTGTCCTTGGGTTCAGAATTTACCATTTTACTTGAAATTGCAGGTGATGGGGATATTGATTTATGAATGCGTCTTGGTTCCTTTAAAAGTCCCTATTGCAGTGTTGAATTCAGATGTCTTTTAGGTTACAGATGGTCTGTTCAAATTAGAGCATGCCACCCTAATTAAATGTTGGACTTCAGGGATCCTCCAAGCAAAGGTGGTTTCCTGTGACGTTTATGCCAAACACTTCAGGTTAGGTTTTTATTTAGCATTTCGTAGTGCTCCATGATGATACTCCCTTAGGCATTACAAGCTAGCATGTTCTGCATTAATGTAGCTTACCAGGCAGCCATCTAAACAGCAACAATTCACATTTGAGTATCTGTGCTGCACCAAATCCCATCTCTAGGTGTTTTAGCATAAATAGAACTAAGAAATCTAAAACTCTCATACCTTAATACAAGGAAAGCTAGGGGGGAATGAGTCTAAAAAATGCATTCTCTGCAATACACAGTTGTATTTCCAATAGCCATAGAAAAGTCATTTCACAGAACTGGAACAGGCATCTCAGTGAGGCTAGTTAGGAGGCGCAGCATGTAGTAATTGGTGTAATTAGAGACAAACGGGTCTCTGTACATGAAGGTCATTGAGTTAGATGAAGGAGGTGAAGGTGAATATACTGCTTTTACCCTAGGAATTCAGATCCTAATGTATAAACCTTAATACATAATTCAGGTTTATTCACAAGAAAGCTATTTTGTTGCTATGGGTAACAGAATTCATGCAATACTGAAAGGGGCTTGGATACAACTATGAGGAGTGCAATGTAGTAACCTATTTAGATTAGATCAGTCCTTCTGAGATGCTTCAGGATATTAGTAATTCTTTTTATCCCAATGGATTACAAGATAAGGACAAAAACCTGTATGGTGCTCTGTGACCTTATGTTATAAATATGATATGGTAAGACAAGGGGTTGTTACTGTCTCCTCATCCTACGAAGCCTGGATTTTGATTTGGGACTATTTAAGGGTCATTAGAGAATGTGAGAGGCCTGTGAAATCAGGATAATTTTGGAAGTTTGAGAAACTACAGATGTATCTATCTATTAGTTTATATTACTGTCTTCCGTTCTATTTAAACTCCTGCTCTGGGTAGCCAGATCTATGTTCTCTGATCACACACTGAAATTCTTAAAGTTGCCTCAGGTCTGGGGAATCGGTGTGAGGTACCCCATAAGAAATACGTGGCCGTATATGTTTAGTCAGTTGATGCGGAGGGGGAATTCTGCTAGCTATGGTTCACGAGTGAAGGCCCCCTCTTTATGTGCAGGTAAAGACAGGATTGGATCTAATGTGTGATCTGCACAATTGCCCCTCCTGCCATGGGACATGTGCATGGCAGGAAGAGCTATTGTGGGATCATGCATTAGATCCAGTTATGTATTATTGTCAGTATAGGGGCAGCTTGATGCATGGAGCACCCCGACACCCCTGCAGCTGGGAGACCGCATTGGCTGCTGTCTCCCAGGTGGGGGGGAGGGAAGAAGGGGGTGCATTTTGCTCCCTAGCACCTGGGACCACAGCTGCTGAAATCTCCCTCTGCAAACTGCCTACATGTGGAGATTAAAGCTGAATAGAAACCAGCTATAAAGTTATTACATATTTTTAAGCAATAACTGTATAGCTGGTTAGAGCTCTTTAAAGTGGGATAGTTAACTTGCACGTATAGCCAGTCTAAATTTTCTGTGCAGTTTACAAGGTAATTGTGAAATGCATAAGATGCATAGAGGGGGCCTAAGGTATGCATTCACTTATCATTTAAGAGCAGAACCCCTTAGCCATGGATTCTGTCTGGAGCCATTCACTCTCACTTTTACATGAAGATTACTTTTGTCTTCTCTATTTTAATATTTTTCTTCTTTAGAGAACATTACCAGCCAAATATCTGTCCAACCTCCTCTTGCAGCTCCCCATGGTAGGAGAGTGTACCACCTCACTTGGGAGCCTATTCCAGAGCCTGGCAGCCCTAACTGCAAAGTAATGCCGCAACCTTCTTTCTAACAGTTTGTGGCCGTCATTCCTAGTAAAGCCAGGTGATGTCCAGGGGAATGGAGCTTCCCCCAGTTCCCACTGGTCCCCCCAGTGAGTTTGTAAATGGCTACCAGATCCTGTCTCAGCCTTTTCTTGTGGAGGCTGAGTAGGTTCAGGCCCGTTAGTCTCTCGTTGCTGCCCCTTGACCATGCGAGTGGCACTTCTCTGGACCCTGTCAGTGATGGACACATACTTCCTTGAAGTGCGGCACCCAGACCTGGATGCAGTACTCCAA
>JAGPOW010001296.1:24303740-24320127 GCA_030014935.1 Caiman crocodilus | reverse complement strand
TGTTGCCATGTATACTGGGATGGTTAATCAAAGCATCCAAAACGATCTCCATGATTAGGAGATTTTCCATGAATTCAGTGGACTTTGAGGACTTTTGTGAACCAGGTCTCAAATGCTTCAGAGCTAAATATCTGAGCGTCTCAATCCTTTTTACTCCGGCACTGGTTTTACATTGGTCACACCCCATTGATTTAAGTAGAGTTACTCCTGATTTACATTAGTGTAATTGAGATGAGCACCAGGGTCATTTTTAGTATCCCTTATTAAATAGATAATAGTTCAGTACCAGGGATGTGTGACTGATTTTCATTGTTGCATGCCAGCTGTCAGCATACAGAAAGATCTTTTTAAGTCCTTTTAAACCTTTTTGGACTCGAGGCACCTCTCAAAAATGTCAGCTCTTATTTTTTTCACTCAGTTTTTGACTATGAAAAAATAATAGCACAATTTTAGTTTTAAATCTGGCCTCCAGAAGCCAATGGGATGACATCTACTGAGCTCAAAGAGTTCTGTCTTGGAGCACAGGAGTATTTTTTGTGGACCACACTTCTGTACTATTCGATGTTAGCAGAGCCTGTAAGCTGAAATACAGAAGCATTTGGAGAAATCGCAGTATTGTAGAGCACTGACTTCTCCCATCTCTTGCTTGTATCATGCTCTCAAATGTTACCAATTACATTTGATTACAGCCACTTAAACTTTTTTGGTGAATCTGCTATTTCAAAGAAAAGTATTATTTGCCAACTGCAAAGATGTAGCACTTCCAATTAACTTTTTAGGGAAACATTTTTCTTGAGTGAATTAGCAAGTTCATTCATAGAATCATAAAAATGAAGGTTTGGAAGGCACCTAAGGAGATCTAATTCATCCCCCTGCTCAAAGCAGGACCAGCCCTAACTATATTATCCCAGCCAAGGTTTTGTCTATCTAGGTCTTAAAAATCTCCAAGAATGGAGACTCCACAATCTCTCTGGGTAACCTGCTCCCATGTGTTACTATCCTCATAGTGAGAGTTTTTCCTAATATCTAACCTAAACTTCCCTTGCTGCAGCTTGAGCCCATTGCTCCTTGTTCTGTCATCTGTCACCACTGAGAGCTGTCTAGCATCATCCTCTTTCAAACCCATCTTAAGGTAGTTGAAGACTATTGTTAAATCCCCCCACCCCTCAGTCTGTCTTCTCCAGACTAAATAAACTCAGTTCTCTCAGTTCATTGGCTACTTTATTCTGTTTTCAGTTAAATGTTTTGAGTATTTTATTTTATTTTGTTTCATCTTTGTTTGGTTTCTGTTTAATTTCTTATTGATGTTGGAAAATGCACACACTTGCAGTAAGCTTCTCCATTTTCATGACTTGGGGCTTTAAATAAAGAACTCTTATCTGGTAAAAAGGACTGAAAAATAAGTGACAGCTAGCAATTCCCTTCCTGTAGTAGGATGATGTTATATATTTTTTTTTCTGACTCCCATGTCAGTGCTGGCTCATTGTCCTGATGTTTTGGGAGGCAACTCCCAAATTTGTAGTTTCCAACAAAACCTCCACCCCATGTTCCTGTTTTCCAAGATACCAGTTCAAGCAGTAACTTTCCTTAACCTCCCACAGCTGCAGTGAGAGTCAGGTCAGTGGATCTTTGAAACAGTAGCATTGGGTTACTTACAGAGTTTATCTATAACCAGATGTCAGATACGTGGCCTGTAGGCTTGATCTGGTCCGTTGGCAGCTGGAGACGCATGGCCTGCTTCAGACTTGAGGCTCTCTTGCCTCTGATGGACATGACCATGAGCAGAAGCCCCCTCCCCCCCCCAGCTCTATGCTGCTGCTTGAATGCAACCCTGTACGGCTGCCTGTCCCTGGAGTCGCAATGCAATCGAGATATGGTCCAGCTGTAGATGCTGCTGGCCCTGCAGACCTGGTCTGTTGCCCAGGGTGAGTTTGACACTCCTGGTCTGTGTAGTGTACCATATAGCGTAGCAAGAGGGACTGACATTTCTGGAAGCTGGTTTAGTGAAGGCGCCGTTGTGTGCAAGTTCTGCAGCATGAAATCCAGGAATAAGTAGATATGCCCTTTTACCCAATGCAGATAGATCCTCTGAAGAGAATCTTGAGGCAAAATTGAACACCATGTGTTCAGGAGACCGTGATGCTAGGCAAAAGTGTTACTAGTCTAGACCAAACCTAAGGTAGTCCTCCTCTTTCTTCCCCTACACCTTGCTTGCAGGGCTCTGACTGGAGACTCCTGCAACAGGTGGTGACCGAAGCTTGCTTCTGCTGAGGGCTGATGTCATCTCTTTTTTTTTTGCCACCAATATGCACGTCAAACAGGCAATCCCCCCAAACATGTTTTCAGTGGGGGAAAAAAGGGGTTACCTCCTTCCCTACCCCCTTCCCCAGCTGCTACTACCCACTGCTTTTGGGCAGAACTACATTTCCTCACGTGCCATTTGCTCACTGATGCATGCTCACATTGCTTCTACTTTCTTGTGGGACTGGAGATAGGAAGTGCAGGAGAAGAGGGACTAGGGGAAAAGAGGCTTCCCCTATTCCATTGTGGCACCTCGGGTGAGGAGCAGATTTGGGGGGGGGGAGGGGGGAGTGCGCTCGCAGTTGCAACCTGCTTATTGTTTCACACTGGTAATTACAGTGACTTCCTGATTACATTTGCTCAGATTACATGCATCAAGATAAATTTGGTGGGATGGTAGACATAAGATCATCTATTTTTTTTTTATTTTTTTTTTCTAGTAGGCAGCCTTGCACACTTGATATAAGCATCAAGAGACAAGCTGGGGTTGTTCTCATTTTGTTTTTGTTTTTTAACAACATTGTCAGTAAAAAAGATACCTTATGTTAAATTCAAGTCTTGTTCCTCTACAGTTTCTGGATGCAGTTCTGCTGTTCCTGAATTTAGAAATCTCACAGTACAAGTGAATGAAAGTATTTAGAGCAGCAGAGATCTAGTCTGTGCTTAGACCAGTGGAAAGTTTATTAGTCTGTTTACTATTTTTAAATAAAGAGAACACAGTTCACAGAAGAAGCCAGCCTCCTTAAATACAGCTCCTTTTTTTTTCAGTAGATGACATTCAACTTAAAAGACAAACCTGAACCTGGGCCATAACCTAATGAGTTCGTGGGGTTTTTTTTTGTTTTTTTTTTGGTTTTTTTTGTTTTTTGGAAGGTCTAAGACAGCAGCAACAAAATCATAACCAGTCAAACAAAGCATTTTGGCTTTCCTGAAGAAATAGCAGAAAGCTCAGAATAACCCAACTGGAGGGCCTGCCTTAATGAAAAGCCATTCCCAATAAAAAATTGGAAACATGCTGTTTTGAACATTTCAGACATTTTGAACATAATGACTTTTTTGCTAACAGCTGAGTGAAATAAAAACAAGCTAGTGGACCATTTTAAGAGTTCTCAAATCTGCATTGTTTTCACCGAAAATAGACTTGACTGAAGTTTCACCTAGCTTTATTCTTTAGCTTGAACAGATGAATTCCCTCCCTTGAGCAAGCACTTCTGGCCTTTCCATCTTTCTCTGAGGCAGGTGTGCTTACAGCTGAGGATGCAGTTGTAATTAGGAGTTTTAGTGCCCTGGACCTATTAGCCAGCGCTGCAGAATGCTGAGCACTGAAGCCCGGGGGGTGGGGGGGAGAGGGTAAGAGTTGTATTGTGCACTAGAGGGACAAGTGTGTTTAGCACTGGAAAGTCTTACCTGATCCCAAGTGCTCCTGCTTGCACTGTAGGCTCCCCAGGTGCAGGCTGCTAATACTGTGTGGATTACCAGGACTAGGGACAGAAGTTACACCTAAATTGGTTAAGTGATCAGAAACTGGTTAAAACCTGTAACAGAACAGGAGTTCACTGCATATAAACCAGTTTCAAAATGGTTGAAACTAGTTTAAGATAAACCTGGTTGAATATAGTAATCAGACTTGACTGGTTTAGGTCAAACCAGTTTATGAAACTTCTGTCCCAGATCCTTTCCTGGTTCAAGTTTTAAATCGGGCTTTGCAGCCCTGGGCTGGGCTGTCTGCTTCAGAGAACAGGGTTGGCCCTGCCTCTCTGGAGCAGTGATGGATGGCTGACAAAGAGGTGGGGGTGGGAATCCCAGCTGGGGACCACCTAGGGAAATGCCAGTATCTGCTGCCAGACTCTTCCTTGCTGGAGGGGGGGTGAGGGTGGCAGGATTATGGGGGAGAAAGCTTGGAAGGGTCTGTGCCCTACACGCAAAGTCCACTGACAGCCTGGTATCCATTTCTTCTTTCCCATAGGGATCACCACTTCCCGCCAATGTACACAGCAGATATACAGTGTAAGTAGGGAGAACCTAACCCTATCTTTCACACTCTTCTCCATGGTAAATTCTTGTCTGAGGTGGGGAAGCCTTGGAGCTTCAGTCCCTTCCCTTTGGCAGTGGCTGGCAGGTGTGCTCCAGCACCCCTCTGCTTCTGGCTTGAGCCACTGCAGGCATGTGGTTGCATTTCCTGAATCAAAAGGAAATGTTCATTTGCTTCTTGGTTCAATCTCTGCAGCTTAGCCCAACCTGCAAAGACTGAATCGATTCATCCTCGGGCTTTTTGACTGTCTGTACTTAGCACAGGGCTGCTGTTCTGGTGCTTCTTCTAAATACTTAGCACAGGGCTTACCTACCCCTGGTTACATTAGTGAGTTTGGTTAAATGGGTATAACTAGGATTCAGTACCGTGACTGATTCTGTCTGCAATTTTAAATCCTTCCGATCTCTAACAGAGAGAGAAATGTGACATACTGCTATCAAATGCTTTGAAATCTGTTCATCACGAATTGCTTTAGTAGGTACTGAGAAGGACTGACATTTAACATTATTTATAATAATTTTTATTAATAATAGCATTTGGGGAAAAGCTAGCAGTGGCTTTGTTTCATAAAATTTCCATTTCTAGCAAGCTTGGCTGTGAAATATGTTGGGTCATTTCTATATTCTGCTTCATGATTTCTACTGCATTCCAGTTAGACTTTTTTCCTTAAGCTCTGAGAATTGCAGTTTAACCAAACTTTCAGAAATTAATTTTTGCAAAGCTGTACTTTCTTAAATTCATGTGAGATGTCCATATATTTGTTACTTTTGCAAGCATCTTAGTTTTAGCTCAGCCTGCATCTTTTTTCCCAAAAAGTAGTTCAGAGTGTTCCTATATCTTTAACAGAATGTTTGCCTGCAGTGCTTTCAGAACAGCAATATGCTTGACTATTTGTACTGTAAGTGCTTTATATTTTGTATCATCTTGATACTACTTGGGAGTGGGGGTACTTGGCAACCAAAAGCCCATAGTAGGATACTAGAACAAAGACAATTAAATGAGCCAGCCTAAAACCAGACCACAGTCCATAGGACTACATGTAAGTAGAAAGAAAACTAAATTGTAACTTTGTGCCTGGACTACAACATTTACACTATTTTGACATTTTAATGGGAAAATACCTCTGGTGTGCATAGCCCAAGATCCTAATTCTATTAATTTTGTCTTTATCTAAGCTGCTATCTCTCAATGAGAGGTCTGAAAACCCCAGTGGCTTCTTCAGGCTTTCCTCAAGATTAGAAAAGATTAAAAGAGAACTGATACCATGTGGATCATTTGTGATTGGTCACATAACAAACTGTGGTTTGAATTTTGAATATTCTGTACCAAATACATATGAGGATAGGGGGAAGATCCTCAGCTGGGATACATTGCTATAACTGTGTATAAAGCTAAAGTTTTTCAAATATATTTCCAGCAAATTAGGGGAAACTGAAATCTACATGCAGACATTACATAAGCAGAAAAATAGGATGACATGCATTAAGGAAATTATTTGTTGCAAATTATTCTCCTGGTTCTAGTGTTAGCACAGGATGTAAGCACTTCCATTTTAACAAATGTAAGGAAAAACAGCAGGGTGTCGCGGAGCACCTCGCTGCCCCGCGTCTAGAGAAGGGAAAAGGCCTAGGGCAGAGAAGAGGCACAGCTGCAAGTTGCCAGGGCAGCTGATGAGAGTCAGCTGACCCAGAGGGGCAGGGCCTGGCTCTTATAAAGCCCGGAGCCAAGGCCTGGCTGGCAGGTCGCTGCTAGCGGTCAGAGAGGCAGGAGTGGTGGTGTGAGCGCTGCAGGAACTGCTTGAGCAGACTGAGGGAAGGATGGTGGCTCCAGAGGCTGGAGCAGTGATGTTGGTGTATAGCTAGGAGGCTTATGTTGGTATGGCCAGGTGCCTTATGTTTCAGTTATAGCCAGGGCTTGAGTTTGTGTTGTTGTTTTATACTAGTGGTTTGGGTGAGGCTATCAGGGGTTGGAGTGTAGGTCTCATACGGGCCCACAAAGCGTGGGGCCCTAGCACCAGGGAAGGCACAGCCTAGTGCCCGGGAGGGCGCAATTCGGCACCACAGAGGGAGCAGCAATACAGGGTGCAGAGACCCCAGGCCCAGAGAAGGGCATGGTGAGCCCCAGACACGGGGCAGCATTTTAAGGAGCTCACCATGCCCTTCCAGTGCCCATCTTTACAAGTTGAGTGCTGAGGGTTTGGTACAGGTGGTATGGTCATCCACCCTGGCAATCTTCAAAAAATGTCTTTACACCGATCTTGCTGGAGTCATCTGATCCTAGCAGTCTTTCCTGCCCAAGTATAGGGAGGATGGACTCGATCTGTAAGGTCCTTTCCAGCCCCTAATATCTATGAAATAAGCATCCCAGGTAGAAATAGGAAATAATTACTTATTAGAGCTCAATAGAATATTTTTAGTTATGAAACCTTTTGTAGTATCTGTTTTCACAAGGGTTCAAAAGGGTCCCATTTTTAAATGAAATGTTTCTTAAAAAGTTGTTAAAAGGTGTACCATTTTCTTTCATTCACTAAAAATCAGCAGTTTTTTAGTAAATGAAGAATTTTGAAAACCAGGTTTTTATATCAAATCAAATTTTATCAAACTTTTTTGCAAACCTAGAAATTTATGAAGTCAACATTTTAGGGAATTATTTTAGGTTTTGAATAAACCCATTTTGGACAGAAAATCATTTGTTCACAATTGATATGCCATATATCTCTAGCAGCTGACACTCATATAGTGCCTTCTACCTCCTAACCTTTCTATCAGGTGCTAGTGGCAGCAGTCAAGGTTTGAAGTCTAAGGCTTTTGGGGACAAATAACAAAAGTTGCGTTCTTATATATTTAAAATCAAATGATCAAAACTCAATCGATTCATCTAGAATTCGGCCAGTTCCCAGAGTTCCAAGTATTAATTGTTCAGCTTGTTGAGGTCCAGAACTCATAGTCCCAAATCGATACCCGCCCACACAAACCCCAGTCATAGGTTCAGTCAAACTTAGTGCAATCAATATATACAACTGGAAGAGTGGTTCTCTGCTTATTGGCTCTAACTCTACTTCCCCGGGTACTACTCCCACATACTTCTACTTGGCCCAGTTCTGCGATCTTTGCTTGGAGCACTGAAGACAGTGGCACTAGTACTGAAACTTTACTCACATGAATACTCCTGCCATACAGCTAATTCCATGAATAGGATTATTCATTAGAGCATATGTAGGACTGATTAAATATTTCATGGGAACAATTTTTCCCTCACAAAAATCTAGACACTTCTTGAGTGGAATACAATATCTTTGTTTAACTGTATTTAATGAGACGACAGTTTGGGAACAGGAGAGAAGAATGCCATGCACAATTTCAACTTAATGAAGTTTTGCAAGGCAGAATTTAATCAAGGTAGAGGAGCAAACAATTTTCCTCCTAAGAAGAAACAGACCCAAACTGATCAGTCTAGTCTTGGACCTGAACTGATGGTTGGAACTACAATTTTGGGGGGGTTTCTATAGGCTCATCTCTAGTAACAAACAATACAACATTGTGTACTTTACAACCTAGTTTTAAAATTCATATATTTTATTTTGATGTTTGTGATTCTTAAAGAGCTCTGATGGGTCTTTTTATTTATTCATTGTACCTAGTTGAAAAACAAATATTTTTTGATAAATATAAAATTTTATCCAGGAAAAGCTTATGGAAAAATTGTGATTGTGCAGTATCAGCATCACAGAAATCTCCTTTTTTTCTGGCTGGTTGTTAGTACAGTTAATGGTAACCAGGCCTGATTTAGCCACGTTACAAGATGCATGGAATATCAGTTGGCTAGAACTTCAAGTGAAAAATGAAAAGTCTCTCAATGAGGAGCCAATCACTAAGTCCTAATGAACACCTTTCTTCCTCTTGTTGCTTTTATTAGGAAACTGCTGGAAGACTGTTGTGATCCTGGTCATCTCTTTGCTATGACAAAACACAATTCCCCCATGGGAAAGAACCTCTGGTTTGATGGGGAATTCTTATACTCCTTCACTATTGACAATGCAACGTACTCCCTTTTTCCACAGGTTAGTAACATTCGTTTCTTTTCACTTCATCCCTTTATTCTCCTCTAGAGGATAAAACTGTAAAAGCTAAATCAGTTTGGCTAGAAAACTGATTGTAAGAAATAAACTGCATCTTCACTTCTCATTGATGAACATTCTCTTCTAATTTTTTTAAAATTTTAGATGTACCATAAATTTAAAACAACATTAATTACATACATAGCCAGAAGAGTAGCTATCAATATTTCTTCTGTGGCTACTTAGCCCCGTATCTCCAGTTTTTGTTCTTTGTGTTCAGATTGGGATTCAACTAATCTACAGTTAGAAATAAGTAAAGATTACCTGTTGTCATGCCTGTTGATGCTGTGGGACAATGGGTGACGCATTCTTCTGGAGCTTGAGGAGCTTGATCCTGTGCACCCTGGGAATTTCTGCACAGGATCAGGTGCCCCAGTCCCTATGAGTGCCTATGCAGCTTTCTCTGCTTAGAGATATGAGCCCCCTGGAGTCCCTAGGATGCATCTCTGTAAGCAGAGTTGTGGTTTCCCCACTTACTGAGGTGCACCCCTGGCATCTCCCTATATGTATCATATGATTTGTGTGTCCAATCCCAAATCATTTAACATAAATATTGACTACAGCTGTGGGGGTTTTTTGGGGTGGGGAGAAGGAAAATTAGGGATAAGATTAACCCAGAGTGTTTAGAATTCTACTACCCTATGGTATCTACTCCCTCCAAAAATTTCAGTTTGCCCAATGTACACTTTCCAAATTTCCTATTGAAAAAGATGAATTAAAATTATGGGTCAAATGCAGTGGCAAGGAGAGACATTATCTCTTAAAATAAACATTTTGGTATATTTCAAAATGAAACATTTCAGTACTTTTTCAGATGAATTTGTACTTTTGGAGACCCTCATAAAGGGATATAATTAAATTGGTGGCATAAGACCAGAAGCTTCAAATGCCCAACTTTTAGACATGAATCTTTTGTTATTTAACACTGGGGAAATTCTGTTTGTTTCCATTTGTGTAACTGAGATCAGAATCCAACCCCTACTGGATGAGCTAGTTTGCTAGGTGCTTCTTGTGATAAACACTCAGGGGCTACTGTAATTGTGGCTGAGCATTGCCTAATGCAAAATCCAAACTACTTTTGTGGCTTGTTCACAAAGCTGAAATAGAATAATCATATAGTGGTTGTCCTCAGTCAAAAGTTGGTCCATGCACAAACACTACCATAGAGAGAGCATGCCAACTGAATAAGAACAAAAGAAATGGTCTAAAGTAATGTGTGTTAATGATTGCCTTTCCTGTGTAACAGAAGAATTAGATGAGTTACTACAACAGTTGCACCAGCCCACAATACTTTAAGTGTTTCAAGCACTTTGGACTAGCCCCATCCCTATTGCCAAACCATGTTTAAGTGAAAATAGAAACGTCCTACAATTTAATGTTACTTGTCTCCCTAGCCACCCTGGACACGCGTTGTAGGATATGTTGGCAGATTGGCAGATGTAGAAGTCTGCTTCCTGAGAGAGAGAGGCAGTTAACTGATCTGGGGTTCTAGAGAAACTTGAATAGTTTAGCCTCCAGGTTATGGGGAGATATTAAAACTATTGAGAGAATTTAAAAATAAGTATTGTGGCCAGCTCCTTCAAGCTGAATTAGTTATAGTGGAACGTGAGCTCTGTTATACTTAAAGCTGAGCAGTGCTTTTTGTTTTGGAAGATCAACACTAAGGATTCTGGAATTTCTGTGCTTCTTTTGACTTGGAATCTGTCTCAACTGAGGCATGGTAGAGTTTGGTGGTCTAAATTTTGTTATTTCATCAACTGGTTCCTAAGAGAGAACCTGCACAGATGCATACACAAACCACAGGAACATTCTGTAAAATCAACCCAGTTATTTTAAGTTTTTAAAAAAATGTGCACATATAGCTTAAACCATGACTCAAAGCACTTTCCCAAATGTGCTAGATACTTGTCTCAGCCAGTGCACCGCATCCGTTTCCTCTTTGGAGAGAGAGTGTTGAAAATGTTATTAAGCAAAAACATTGAGGTTTGCGGTATGGTATACATCAAACTTAAATGTCAAAGAGCACTGCTGCAAATAGTATAACCTCCGGAAGTCCTTTCTAGACTTTTTCGTTATCTAGTGGAACCCCTTGCTCAAGGCAGGATTATCTCTCTAAACCATTTCATGCAAATGCATGTCTAACCTATTCTTAAAACTGCCCAGACAACCTTCTCTCTCAGCTACCAGGCACAGTAACCAAAAACATTAAGACCACCTGAAACTGCTGCAGGTAAAGCAGTGGGACAAGGGCACTGGTAATGTCATTCTGCTGTAAGTACAGGAAGTAGTTTGTTAAAATGCACTTGAGAAATTCAAGGACCATGCTTTCTTCTACAAGGAAGGCAAAATACCCACAGTCCATGATGATCTGACCATCGGGTAAAATTCCTTCCTGTTTCCAAGTGTGGTGATCTGTTTGACCATGAGCAGAGAAGCAGAAGTTATCTCCAGGATCTTTAGTTCCAGCAGGAGTATTGGGAGAATCCCCAGCAGTTAACCCCTTGCGTGCTTCAAGCCGAAACCCTGCTTTTGGCAAAATTCTGGAAGTGATTGCTGGGTGTGTGGCCAGAATTTTTTTATAGACGTTTCTATACTGCTTCTGGGCCCTACCTGGAAATGTGTGCTGAGCATGTAACCTAGTGCTGCTCTTTAGTCTCCCTTTCTTAGGCATGCTACTAAACTATTACTCAACTATGCAAAGGCAGATGTCGTACCTTATTTCTAAGATTTGGTAACAGTGAGGTGAGCTGGAGGGAGAGGGTTTGCATTGGCTGTCCCAAGTATGGCATAGAGATGGTATAAGTAGGTCCTAAGACAAGGGAACTTTGAACGATTGAAAAATATACCCTTAATGGTATAGCTATAAGAAAAGAGGAAATAACTGTTTTGGTTTTTTTTTTTTCAAATTGAGATTTACATCTGTGACCACTAAGTGTTTTTATTATGCAGTTACTTCCTGAGAAGTTCCATGCTGTTTGGAAAGTAATTTTGAGCAGCCCAAATCTTACAAATTTTTTTTTGGAGTGGAAACTTCTATTGACCTATATATTGCCAGGGGATAGAGTGCCTTGGCATGAGTGTGTAAGGTCTGCTGCAAGAAAATGTCTCAAATACAAATGTGTGAATATAGCTGTGATGGCAGCGTGCCGCAATCGTGGCCCCCAGGAAAGCAGGAGGAGGGTCACGGGGGACCGGCAGACCCTCTAGAGGACCCCAAGACAACCTGCTGGAGGGTTGACAGTGCTGGAGTCGGGAACGCGGTGGCAGCAGCGGCCGCTGTCATTGCAGCCACGTGAGCCGCTGCTGTGCCGCGTATTTAAACAGCTGTTCCTGGCAAGGGGAACAGCGGAGCCAATTGCAGTAGCCGGTGTGGCTGCCATGGGAAAGTTTAAAAGCCCTGGCAAGCCTTGTGGCACGGGGCAGATGGAAGGGAAGGGAGCAGGCAGGCAGCACGATCGGGGTGCTGCAGCTCCACTGGAGGCTGCCTCACAGGTGGGCAGCACTCTCTCTGCCCAGCGACTGAGTTGGGCAATCGGAGCCCGGGAAGGCGCAGAGGATTTGGTCTCTGGGGATTGCCCGGTTCAATACTCTGCCCAAGGAAGCCTCTCGGGAGCAGAGGAGTATTACTTCTAAAGGCAGAAAGGGAAGAAGTCCCACGATAGTGGGGAAGACAGTTGGGGTGAGGGCGCTGGCTGAGAGCCAGTATCAGCTCAAGTCCAGGAAATGGCAAGCCCTGACCAGCAGATGAACCTGTGTCTATCATTGGGGTGCCAGCAAACCCTCAAAGTGACCTGTTGGCAAGTGGACGGGGTGTAGGGATGGCGGAGCCTTGTGGAACATCGGACACCGCAACCGTGAATACCCCTCGGTGGGAAGGTCCCTCCAGTAACAAGATCTCCACTGAACCCCTCCGTTAAATAACTCGCTTCCATCAAAGTCGTGGCAGGTGAGTCGAAGGGGAGGGACTACCCATGGGGGGCATCATCAAGTGCGGTCCACGAATGTCACAATAACAAAGACTAGCCCATCAGAGTGGGACACCCAGGGGCTGAGGTGAGATGGAGAGATTCCTTGTAATGGTACCTGATGTCATAGTTATGGGGTAACTTAGAATACTGTGCTCCTAGGACTGAACTCCCCTCCTGTGCATCATTGACTGTATACTTGAGATCTGTTTTGGTGACAGCTTGAGGAGGAACAATGCACACAAATAGTGAATTTTTCATCCATTGTGATCACAATTTTGTTTTATTTATTCTATTGTATATCTTCATGTGGTTCATGTGATGATGTGTTTTGTAGAGAAGTAATCACACATGGGCATCAACTTACGTCCAAGTGTACTATTGTCAGTAACTCCCATAGCTTTCTTCCATTGAACATACACATTCATGTTCCCTAGCCACCATCCTCCAGTGCATATTGCTTCCATCCTCCAATGCAAACATTATTTCCTAGCAGCATTGGGTGACTCGAAATGGCTTGGGAAAATAACTGAATAGAGCAGGTATTTGTGAGAAGTAGCAGGGACACAACTCCTTTATAGAGCTAAGTGATGTTCCTTTGTATCTGCTTACACAGGGAGCATGTAAGGTCTGTTTAACACGTTTCAGAGATATGACTGATGTAGTTTAGTGTGGTTGAATTGGGGTCACTGAAATTCCATTTGAGAAGGACATTGCATCTGGGACTATTTTTATCCAAACAACTTTTAAAGTAGACCAGGGTCTTCTCTGCTTATTTTGTCAAACATAATGATGGAGCATGACTTTCTCATAGTCTTCATCCTCAGCGTCATAGCTCTTCTTGAGGGACTCATGGAGCAGCTTCTGACCTGCTGCTGGTGTTTGTCAAGATTTTGATCTTTCTCTTTTTTGACCAAGAGAGCTCGTGATTCTTAGAATTCCTAAGGAGAGGCTCTTCCACAGGTAGAACTGCATAGGTGCTGCTACAACAGAGATCTAGGACTCAGACTGGATGTATGCCAGTAACACCTGCCTGGTGTGGAGGTAATATGTTCTGTGGTTCATGTGAGTAGTTAGTACATGCAAAGTTTCATTTTCCTTCACGAGTTTTGGAGGTGGTCAGTGCAAAAACCTTCCCAAGTGTACAGCAAGGCTCTCAAACAGTCCAAAAGAAACAAAATAATCACCAGGAATGGGTCAGCAGGTATTTTGTGTGGGGCACGGGGAGTTCAGCTTGCGTCCGTTGAAGTTGGTCAGTCTTGAGGAGAAAACGCCAGAGGATTGCCTGGTGAACTTTGGCAGCTTCAGCACTTGCAGGAGTTGGAATACTCTGTTTCAGGGTCTGTTACAATAAATACATACAGTACAGTCATGTCATACGCGCATTTAACTTGCACACATTCAACTTTACACGGGGTGGGGGTGGGGCTTCAGTTTCCAGTGGCAGTGGGAGGTTTTGGCAGCATGGTGGTGTCTCAGTGGCATGCAGCCATGCCCCCCCCCCCCGGTGTTGCGCTGCTGCTGCTAGCCGCACAGCTCCAAGCATGGTTCTGCTGCGGCGGCAGCAGGGTTTGGAGGCAGAGGCAGTCAAATCACTGGTGATTTCCAGGGTAGGCAATTGCATTACCTCTGGAGGGAGCTTATTCCATTCGGGACACCCTAACTGTGAAGTTTTTCCTAATGTTGGGCCTGAAATGGTCTTCCAGGAGTTTGTGGCCATAACTCCTGGTTCTGCCCAAGGTCGCTCAGTTGTTCAGCAAGCCCCTGATGTAGTGGTAAACTGCTACCAAGTCCATTCTCAGCCTTCTCTTTTTCAGGCTGAAGAGTCCCAGGTCCCTTAGGGCCACAGGCATCTTGCACAGGGATGATACCCTCTGTGTGCTGGTCTGACCTTGTGTGCTGGATCTAGCTATGGCTTGATCCCTCATGCCAACCCAACTGCCCACTGGCATGATCTGGTGCATAGGACCATGCTGTTCAACCCATGTCACTCCCCATAGGTCTGGAAATTTTGGTAGTATAATTAACACTGGCACCATGCTACTGTTGCCGAATGTACAGAGCCATAGGAAGCCCCACAAGCTATACCACATTAGAAAATAATGTACTAAAATGCTGTGGAAGTTGTGTTGCCCCTGTGAGCATACTGCCATCAGCAGAGAGTCGCACAGTGTTAGGCAGCAGTATATACTGAGTTAGAGCCTTGCAGACTTTAATTAAAATTTTATGGGACAAACTGTCTTGTCAGTGATCTATTTTGTCTCTTAAAATAAAGCTTGGATAAAGTCAAAGAGGTGAGATGATACAATCAATAGAGAGAATGAGGTGTTAGTAATGATGGTAACATTTCACAGTCTTTTCTGAAGTGGCTGCAAGCATACATGAGGTCTGTTCAATGTGGTCTCCTCATTTAACGATAAAATCAACAGGGTGAGACATTAGAGTCAAATAGCTGAAATATGTGACTATCTATCTACTTGTGAATGTAAGCCTGGAAAATCGTAGAAGACTCGCAAGTGTGGTAGCTTGCTTGACTGCTCTCCAGAATCTTCTACACTCAAAAAAGGAAATGTGAGTTATGAAACCAAGTGCTCCTTCAATGCATTTTGACTGCCTACGGCTATATACACACGTAAGCTCAAGTAACTGAACCAGGGTTTCTCAAATAAAGAAAAACAGTAAGGTTGTGGCAACATGTACAATCAACCATATGACATAACCCTAGGGTACGTGAAAAGTATACGGTTTATAAGATCACCTGGTTGCCCTGCCTTTTGCAGCCTAAAAAGCAGAAAAAAGTTTTAAAAAGAAGTAATGTCAGCCTTACTATATTAGAGAATGTTGTATTGAGTGTGGGGACACTGCCTTCTCAATCTGATTGTGATAGACTTGGCATTACTTGGGAAATGTAGACGGTACTTGTAAGTCTGAGACCAATTTGTGTCTTGTCTCTGCTTCGCAGAATAAGGTCAAACTGTCAAACAGTTTTATCATAGACTGGAAACTTTGTATTTTTGACCCTCAGAGGTCTGCTACTGTCAGGGATAATCTAGAGCAGGGGGAAATAAGAATATTTCTTTCAGGCTATATCTAGGCTCACCTGTTTCTGTTGCTACAAGCCACCAGAATGTATGCATTCCTGTGCACTTCTGCTATCTATGCAGGCTTGCTCACATCAACTACACTGCGAGAGTGCAAGGCGCACTCTGGAAAGACACCAGTTGCTGAATGGACCGTCATAGCTGGCTGACATGGTAGTGTGTCTTCATCTGGCTGCTAGGTGCTGCTCTGCGGAGATGCTGCAACTCCTTTGGCAGAGGGGAGAGTTCTGCTACTACATAGCCCTACTGGCAAACCTCTGTCGTGAAAACAAGGCCTCAGCTTGTATTCCTTCTAGATGCTTCGAACATACCGCCCCCCCCCCCCCCCAGCTGCTGGCCTCCTGGTTTAGTTTATCTAGAGATGGAGGGATCATCACTCCCTCCCACCCTGCTTCCCCCCACCTCCATTTTCTTTATTATAAGTCTTGAGCTCTATAAATGTTGGTAGTCACTAGGGTTGAAAAATGCAAATCAAAGAGATTTATTGTACAGCAGACAAGTTGGTGTGAGGGAGATTTTTATTATCTACTCAAGGGCCCACTTTTTTCCAAGTGCTTTGACCACTGATTTTCAAGCAGGGTGCCCTGAAATCCCTTTAAGGGTGCTATGGGGTGCCACACAATGCTAGCAGTGTTAGGGGTATGAGCTAGGGCTGTGTGAAGCCTATTTGATTCAGAGGAGATTCAGCCTGAATCGGGAGACCCATTAGAAGGTCTGAATTGATTTGGAAGCCTCTGAACTGAATTGGAGCGATTCAGAGGTTCAGGAAGCTTGCAGGAAACAGAAACTGAGAAGAGGGAGGGGGACGGGGTGATCTTCCATATATGAAGTAGGCTGAGGGGAGGGGGGGAAGACTTCTCTGATATTGACA
>JAGPOW010001296.1:24278742-24295562 GCA_030014935.1 Caiman crocodilus | reverse complement strand
GTGCCTTCAGTACCCTCGGATGGAGCTCATCTGGGCCTGCCGACTTAAAGGCATCCAGTTCTTCCAAGTGACTCTGCACCATCTCAGGGTCTACACATGCTAGTCTGGTGCCTTGCTGCTGCTTCTCTACAACCCCAGTAAGAGACTTGTCTTGCCTCTCGCTTAGGAGCACTGAGGCAAAGAACTCTTTGAGGAGTTCAGCCTTGTTTCCTCTGTCTGTCACCAATTGCTTCTGCCCATTTAGTAGGGGTCCTGTTCCACCCTGGGCCTTCCTTTTACTCCCTATATATCTAAACAACAATTTCTTGTTATCCTTAACTTGGGATGCCATCCTCAGCTCCATGGTAGCTTTGGCCCTTCTAACTGCCTTCCTACAAGCATGAGCAGAGGAGGTATACTCCTCTTTGGTGATCTCTCCTTGTTTCCACTTTTTATGTGCTCCCCTTTTGGCTCGTAGGCTGTCCTGGATTTCTCTGGTCAGCCAAGGAAGCCTCCTGGGCCCTTTCCCTCTTTTTCCTCGCATTGGGATTGTCTGCCTCTGTGCCCGAAGGATCATTTCCTTAAGTCACAGCCACCCTTCTTGGGCTCCCATCACTTCAAAACTCCTACTCTGCAGTGCGTCCTTGACTAATTGCCTGAGTTAATTGAAATCAGCTTTCCTAAAGTCTAGCACTTTCAGCCTACTAATTATTTTACCACTTGACGTCTTATGAAGAATTTTGTTATTAGGTGATCACTGTCCCCCAGATGGCTACCGATCTGTAGGTCCCCTACCATGTCATCCCCCATTGCCAATACCAGATTTAGTAAGGCATTCCCCCTAGTGGGTCCGTGTACCTCCTGTGTCAGGTGGAGGTCCTGTACACAGGTTAGACACTTGCGTGAACGGTGGGACTTTGCTGTCTGCGTCTCCCAGCAGATGTCTGGGTAGTTTAGGTCCCCCATGACTACTGCCTCCTTAGCTTTTATGGTCTCTGAGATCTGTTTCAGGAGCCCTGAATCTAGTTCTTTCCTTTGGTGTGGGGGTCTTAGCAGACCCCTACTACCAAATCCCTTTCTCCTTGCCTACACTCCATGTAAACTAACCCACAATCCTTCTACTTCCTCATCCTTCGATTCCGTCTTGATGAGGGTCGATGTCAATGGGCAGTATACATAGAGCGCTACCCCTCCCCCTTTCTTCCCCACCCTGTCCTTTCTGTACAGCCTATAATCCTCAATATGTACCACCCAATTGTGGGACGAATCCCTCCAGGTTTCAGTTAGCCCTACTAGGTCGTAGGTGTTTTCTGCAAGCAGGAGTGCCAGTTCATCCTGCTTGTTCCCCATGCTCCTAGTAATAGTATATAGGCACTTGAGCCCTGTGACTGGTGCCTTTGCTTCCCCCCAGCTCTGAATCCCAAGGGGCCCCTTATTTATTACCTGCTTATTGCTTACCTGTGCTGTAGTGCTGGCTGCCCCATGGCTTGCAGGTTCCCAATATTCTTCTTCAGGCTGGGCTGTCCTTGTGGGTGCCACATGGTTTGGTGGTCCACAGCTTCCCCCGCCCTTATCTTCCCCTCCCCCGATGAACCTAGTTTAAAGCCCTCTGGAGGAGATCCGCCAACGTAGAAGAAAACACATGCTTACCTTTTGGAGGACAGGTGAAGCCCATCCCAACTGAGCGTGTCCCTCGTCGTGATGTGCGAGTTGTTGTCCAGGAAGCTGAAGCCTGCCTTGAGACACCACTGCCGAAGCTGCCAGTTGGCCTCTCTAATGTAGTTCTCATGCCATCTTCCGCGTCCGTTCTCTGGTAGGATGGAAGAGAATACCACCTGTGCACCGAACTCCCTCAGCACGCCACCCAGAGCACTGTAGTCTGTCATCAGTTGCTCGGGGGTTCTCCTGGCCACATCATTAGTACCCACATGGACTAGGACCATGGGGTAGTAATTGGTGGGCTTAATCCTGGCCTGGATTACTTCTGTCACGTCCTGAATCTTCCTTCATGTTTCCTCCTCCAGATGCTTGCAAATGACCTTTCTTAGGATATGGTTCAGTAACTTCTCAGTTATTGAGGTGAGGCTAACTGGTCTGTAAGTCCCTGGGTCCTCCTTTTTGCCTTTTTTAAAGAGTGGCACTACACTGGCCCTTTTCCAGTCCTCTGCTACCTAACCTGTCTCCCATGATTTCATGAAGATCATTGCCAAGGGCTCTGAGATCTCTGCCAGTTCCTTCAGGACCCTGGGATAAAGTTCATCTTGCCCTAATAATTTGAATTCATTCAGACACAACAAAAGCTCTCTGACCATCTCCTCTCTCAGATTGCCCACTTCCTTATCCAGATCATCCCTATTAAGTGTCTGGCTGCAGCTTAATTTTTTTTGTGAAGGATGAGACAAAGTAGCTATTGAGTAGTTCTGCCTTTGTATCTTTGGTTAGGAGTTTCCCTAACTTTGTATCTTTGGTTAGGAGTTGGTTAGACTCGTTAATAACAGATCGACAGCTTCCTTTGTCCTTCTTTTCTGGCCAACACACTTATACAATCTCTTCTTGTTGTCCTTAACCTCTTTTGCCAGGTGCCTTCCTGATTTTGTCTCTGCAGATTCTGTCTATTTCCTGGTATACTTCTTTGGTTACCTATTCTTTCATTGCCCGCACACTTTCCTTTTGTATTTGAGGCATTTTAGAAGCTCCTTGTTCAGCCACATTGCTCTTTTGCCATTCTTTTTGTGCTTCCATTGTGTTGGGACAGTTTTTTGTTGGGCTTTAATACTATACTAAATTATAAAGAGGTTAAACAACTTGCCCAGGATCAGTATTAGAGCTGGGATACAATACATGCATCTGGACTCTAGTGCTGAGACCTAAAAATTATTTCCCCCTTCAGCTGCTGAAAAAAAATAGGAGAAGAAAAACCTTGTGTGGAGACATCAGGATATTACTTCTTTAGGAACTTTAACCTGATTTAATATGATTTAATTGTGATGTAGATAGTCATTATCTGCTGGTAATATTTTTCTGATAATGTATACACCAAGGGTGGGCAAAATGGCAGATTTGGCTAGTGGCTGGACTCAATTTCCCACATCATTGTGGGTGGTTTCCATGAAGACCCCAGCAGCAGTGGCACCGTGACAACACAGGGCCAGGATTTCTATGGAGACCAGCCCCAGCCGCACTGGCAGGGCATGTGGCTGGGTGGGAAGCTGCTCTGCAGTAAGGGCTGGGATCTTGCAGTGGTGATGGCATGGTTCAGAGCCGGCACAGAGCCGTGATCTGGGCCTGTATGTCCCTGTCTCGGGTGTGTGGGCAATGGATTGCAGCTGTGTCCAGGCTTTGAACCACACTGTCACCGCTGCAAGATCCCAGCCCCAGAGCAGCAAGCCTTGCTGGTACTTCTGAGTCTGGTCTCCATGGAAATCCTGGACCCAGGTCCCTACTGCTGGGTTCTCCATGGAAACTGGCTGCAGTGATGGGGGCAAGGGGCAGCTGGGAAATGGAGTCTGCTGCAGGCCCAATGTGGCTCATGGGCTGGACTTTGCCTGCCCCGGTATACCCCAATACATAGCTTTTGTAGAGAATTTTTTAAAGCCACGTACCTCAGTTATTTACAAAAGAGGTCAGTGTTATCATCTCCATTTTATAAACATTTATCTCATTTAGTAAGAGTTTAATGAGAACCAACAAATGCCAAATTGACTGTTATTATAAGGGAAAACAGCACATAGCCAAGAATATTGATAAGTTTACCTCTAACTTTGAATGATATTTTCCATCCGCTTATTTTTCCAAAATTGTGATCCATCAGTCTTTCAGTTTGATTTTTTTCCCCCTGGAAAAAAACACATTATTGTATTGTACCATTTATGACATCCAATTTAGTTAGTAATAATATTAGTAATAATATTACAGTGTAACAGCATTAATTTGTCTTTAATGATGTCGCCACTTTTAAATGATGTTTTAAAAGATACATGTGTTATCTTCCTTCTCTCAGTGTCTCAAGATGTATATACAACTTTTTTCTGTTTCAGTTGCAGTTACCCAGAGCAGGGCTGAGCCCATTATTAGTCAATCAATAACACACATACTGATCTATAGGAAGCTTTTTTGGGACTATTTTGATAGGTTGTAAATAGAAGTTTTGAAAAAAAGTATAAAAATCTGGATGATTCTCTGTCATACAAGCAGGATAGGCATTTCCAGCCCCCCAAACTTTAAACTTAGAATGTTTCTAGAAATTCTGTAATAGGTGACCATATGTGAATTATTATCTTCCTAATTCACCCAAACACCCATTTATCTAAAGATACATTTCTCTCACTATTAACATAACTTGTCATTTATCTTAGCTCTAGATGGGGCTGAAATTTCATAACATCCCATTTTATTTCTACATTAAAAAATGTAGCATTATGTAAGCGAGAGAGAGAAGCACTTCCATCAAAACTCATGGAAAGCTTGTCTTTAGAATTACATTTTCTTTCAATCTGTGTTCCAGGGCATGCTACATTTTACCGACATAAGCACCTCTGCTGTTTATTGGCAGTGCACTACAAATGTGTGTCTTGGAATCTATATTGAAACCCAGAGGTTAAACTTTTAATATAGTTTTGGATTGTCTTATCTTCAGTTCTTTCTTTAATAGATATCACTACTTAATTGCAGGGGGGGGACCTTTCTGTAGTTATATTGTACTTTGGAAGGGTGTAAAGTAGAATTTGCACTGTCCTTCTGAAAGAAAATACAGGAGATAGTTGCATTTATATAGTTATCACAATTAATTTACGACTAATTTTACAAGAGAAACAGAAAATCAATTTGTAGCTAGAGGAGGATCCTGGAAATCCTTTGTTCTGTGCAGTATCCATTGAATTCAATAGAAGTGATGTGAAGAGAGCATGTTTGCATTGTTTGCAAGAGATTGAATAGCTTTTAAGCCAGAAGGCACCATTGTGACCTGGCTTGACCCCCTGCATAACATCAGCCATAGAATTTCATCTAGCAGTTCCTGTATCTAACTCAACAACTTGCAGTTGAACTAAAACATGTCATTAATTTCTACTGAAAAGTATCCAAAAAGATGAAGAATTTACTGCATCCCTTGATAATCTGTTCCAGTGATTAATTGCTCCTGTTATTAAAAATGCACATCTTATTTCCAGTTTGAAAACAATCCCCCGATGAAATGCATCAGTGTTGCAGAATAATTGCCAATATTACCTCTCAAGTTGTGGTGATACTAGAATATATCAGCAGACCTGAAACACTTGGCTTTAAAAAAAATCACTTGGTGACTTCTGTAGCTTAATGTGCTTTCTTTACAGACAAACTATACAGACCTATCCTATAAATAACCAGACAAAGGCACTTGTGACACATGAACAATCACAGGATGAACGATTTTCATGTGCTAATATATTACACATTCAAAGATATCAGACATAGGAAAATGATTGTTAGTCATTACTCTAACATATACCAAAAGATAATTATAGAAGCTGTTTAGTAAATATAAAAATCTATGCAGAAATTGTTTTAATTTATCTTTCCAACACCAAGGCTGTTTGCATTTCCAACTGAGCCATTAAGATGCTCCTCAGCCAGATTCTCATTTGCATTTATAATCTGCCTATGCCATCACTCTGGTGGTATAAGTGGTTGAAAATTATATTTACGCTTAATATCAATAATAGTGAGGGCCTCTTGTATATAGGATCAACAGTAGCATAGCACTACCCTTTGCCGAGGCAAGAGTGACAACTCCATCTTTTGGTTCCCCTGTTGTGCATTTCATTCCAATACTTCTTTGTTTATTTTTAACTTGTTACCTCACTTCAGTTTATCGATAAGTGCCCCCCTCCATGCAGCTGCTTGGCTCCAGGCACAAGAGCTCTATTTCTGCCTATCTCCTTTTCTTTCTTTTCATTGCCTTATACCTCAGTAAGCCATGTTGCTTGTCTTGCATAAATTAATATATTAAGGCATTCAGCATCCAGGAAGTAACTGACAATTTTATCACACGGAGTGATAAAGTCACTCTGCCGGAGCTCCTAGAGAGAGTGCAGTGGCTCCTGGTCGACTTCCTGTGGGATGGACACCACTGGCTCCCCCAAGCTGCCCTCCACCTGCCCACCGGGGAAGGGGGCCAAAGCCTGATCGACTTGGCCAGCCGGGTGGCCGCCTACTGGCTGCAGGCCCTCCAGTGGCTCCTGTACGCTGAAGGCCACCTTCTGTGGCGGCAGCTGGCGTGCCAGTTCCTGCGGTGAGTGGGGGGCCTTGGCTTTGACTGGGAGCTGTTTCTGCTGGACCTCACTTTCCTGAATGGGGCAGTCCTTCCCCCCTTCTACCGCAGCATGGTGCGGGCCTGGCGGGCATCCTTCCATCTCTGCCCCCAGGCCAGATGCCTGCGGTTCCCGCAGCTGCTTCAGGAGTCCCTGGTCTACAACCCAGCCCTGCAGTGTGTTGTGCCGGGCCTGGCCTCCTCCAGCCTCGTGGCAGCCCTCATTGAGACATGCACCACCTGCCTGGAGCACCTCCTGGACCCTGCTCGGTCGGCGTGGCTGCCCCCCAAAGCTCTGGCTGCCCGGCTGATGCTGTGCTCCATCCGCACCGTGGGCCGGCTTCTGCGGACCGTCAGGGGCACCCTCCCGACAGAAGCAGCGACCACCCTGGAAGTCCATCTCCAGGTTTGCTGGACTCTCCCTGCTGTGGACACTGCGCACAACGCCTTCCCACTGCTGCCTGTCATCCCAGCGGCACCCGGCGAGCTGGCCGAGCAGCCCAACACGCTGCTTAGGCTCCCGGTGCCCCCCAGCAGCAATACGGGCTGCCCTTTTGGCACCCTGCCCCGCAAAGGCCTCTACATGTGGGTGGTGCACACCCAGCACACCCAGGTACTGGCTGGCCACCTTGACACCGCGTGGCGACGGCGCCTGGCACGGCCCGGGACCCCAGCGTGGCGCATGCTGTATAAGGTGCCCACTGCCAAGAAGACCGGCGACCTGCAGTGGTGGCTCATGCACGGCATCCTGGCCACCGGCACCTTTGTTTGCCACCTGGACCCGGCAGCCTCGGTGGCCTGCCCCTTCTTCCTGGGGGTGCTGGATGAGGACTTTTTCCATGCGTTCCTCGACTGCCCCTGGCTGCAGCCACTCTTTGCCACTCTGGGCATGCTGTTTCGGGTGCTGGGCCGGGACTTCTCCGAGGATGTCTATGTCCACTTCTTCCCCTTCTGGGCGGCGGAGAGGGCCATGGTCAGCCTGGCCAAGTTCCTGCTGGGCCAGGCCAAGATGGCCACCCTGAAGAGCCAGCATAACCGGCTCACTGGGATCGGGGTGGTCGATGCCATGCAGCTCTTTCGCCTGCTGGTGCGGGCCTGCCTCTTGCTCGAGTTTGAGCATGCAGTCCTGTGGTGGATGCTACCCACCTTCGAGGAATGCTGGGCCCTCGAGGGGGCGCTCTGCTGGTTCGAGGCAGAGTGCCCCTGCTCCTCGCCCTGTAACACCCCCGGCTGCTCAAGCTGCGGCGATGCGTCCAGCGGACCAAGGCCTTGGACTTTGCTTCATGTGGGTCAACCCCTGAGGCCCCCCATGGGTGTCCCCGCTGGCAGAACTGTAAATATGTAAATAGTCCTTTGGCTCGCTATGGTTTTTAGTCTAGAGTGTACGGGCAGGCTTTGCAAGCCGTGAGCCCAGGACCATGTCCGTGAGGCCCAGGTGTTCGGGCCAGCCTGTACATACTCTCTACTGGCCCCAATTTGTCACCCTCCTTGGAATAAATGCCTCTTAAAAGTCAAACACTCCTGGTGCTGTGACTTGGTATTCAGGCTTGGTATTTGTTCACATTCACACATGCTTCCCATTAGATGCCTGACACGCACTGCATTTGGTGTGATCATTTGCATTAGAGACTCTTCCGTCTCATTAAAAAAATATCCTTAAGCCAAGACTTAATTAAAGGCTATTCTTACAGCTAATCTTCCTGCCAGCATTATACATGTAGATGGAGAGTATGCAAAAGTGGGCTGGATAAAATTAAAGGGAAAAACGTTATATCTCAATTTAAAATAAAAAATACCCAATCCCAAATCTATATTCAAATTTCTAGCCTGATGTTCTCCAGCATTGTGGCTGAGTGTCCCAGTTGCCAGATTCTTGGTTGTTCTGAGCTCGATCTTTCTTAATTTCCCCTTCAGGAGCTCTTCTACATGATCCAAATAATTTAAACATTAGAAGAGGTGCTTGAACCATCTGCTGAACAATTGATCATGCTCCTGTTTACTGGCTTATTAAATGTGCATTTATGCAAACTGAAATGGGTCCAAGGGAGGCCAGGGACAAGAGGTAGAAATTAGCTCTCTAGCCCAGTGGTCAGGGCATCCATGTAAGTTATGGGAGAATTATTCCAAATCATGTCGAGTAGGTAGGGGCTTGGGTCTCTCCAACATTGTAGATGAATGCTTGGCTATGAGGCCAGGTGCTATCCAGGGAGAGAATGTTTGTCATATACTTTTTCTCCCTTCCCTGCCACCAAGGAATCCCATACTGGATGGAAGAAGCTTTCCCTGATTAAAGATGATCACAATATTCCCATGAAAATTTTTTGATTCAGCAAACCTACATTTTCTAGTAAGGAGCCTTTCTGTCAAAATTTCCCAATTCTACCTGATTCTTGGTGTAATTGTATAAATTGTGGGGGAGGGGTATCATGCATTTGTTGATATTGGACTCATATTCTCATAGTTAGTAAATTGTTTGGTACTGGTCAATATGTACATAGTCAGGCTCCTTAATCTCTATATAGCTTCCTATTTTCCATTTCCTTTCAGGTGGATTCCACAGAATTTTATTTTAAACTACTCCAATTTAAAACAAATTACATTGAATCATGCATATAGAATTAGTTTCTTGCGTAAACAGTTTATTTATTGGATGAGCAAAACTAAGTTGTTCCTTTTTTTAAACTTTATTTATTAATGAATTCAACATCAAATAATAGATTTGACATTTAAAGATAAATCCAGTCTCCCAAAATATACCTAGGCAGCTATTTATCTTCCATCAACAGTGCCCCTTAACCCAAGTCCATGTTCATAGGAATCTTTGTCCCTTTTTTTAAAGTCTCTGGCAGTTCTTTTATGTTTCTGCTGATATTAAGCTTTTGTGTTTATGTCTATGTAATAATTCACCCCCCCCGCTTTTCCTTGAACTCTGTATGCTCCTTTTTAATGTTCAACATTTTTATTTTTTAATTTAAAGATTGGACCAGATAATCTCCCCTGCAGGAGTCTATTTATTTGCACATACCACATCTTTGTTAAGATTTTTCTTGCAGGGATAGTGCAAGGATAGATTTTTCTTGCAGGGATAGATGGTGTCATGTTGGAATAACTGGAGGTTACTCAAGAAATGTGATGGATCATTTCTGTATTCCAGCATTCTCAGCTGGTGCAGGGTCCCTTGAATTACTGGGGCCAGGACTCTGCAAAACTGAAGATCAGGGGGTGTATCTACACACTGATTAATGCACTGTAGTTATTTCACATGAAATTTAGTACTTGTATAATCAAGTCAAGTACTAAATCAATGTGCAGTAACTGGCACTACAGTAACCTAATAATACTGTGCTGTAGCATATTAGCGCTGCTTCTGCTGTGATGTGCTACTGTGCAGTATTAATAAGCTACTGCACATTTAACATCTTGTGTAGACATGCCCAGAGAGTTATAAATGGCTCTCTTTAATCTTGGGCCAAATAGATTTGGTCTGGGAGAGAATCTGGCTCAATATATAACACTTAATTTCATACAGTTAATAATTTGAACATGAATTGATTTGGAAACGTACCCAGCCTGAATATGAGCAAAGGTATAAATAGAAATTTTGGCACCCTGATCAGAGATGCTGGGGTGCCAAGTGCCAGAGAATGTGTGTGGGATGGCAGGAGAATTGGAGACTTTTACTTTATCCCGGAGACTCAGTGACCCCAGTTGCTGCTGCTGTGGTGTAAGCTTCTCATACATGGCTGCTGTTCCCATTATGCAGGCTTCCCAGGGACCACCATTCTGATGCCTTCTCTAAATTCTTGCCTTGGGCTGGTGCTCCACTTGCCCACATCTAGTTATATTACTGTTTGCAAGTATTATCTTGGCTGGAAAGTGCGTGCCATCTGAAGATTTCATGCTTCTAAACATGCTTCAGACACATTTCTGTGAGTAAAAGTACAATAGAGCAGATCCCATTGCTTCAAAAATGCATTGCCTCGGGGTGTTGGGGTATGCAGAAATAACTTCCATCACAGAGGGCACCTATCTGTGCTGCAGCTGCTGCCAGCCCATGTGCCACCCAGGGTGCAGAGCAGACCTGTGACACCCCTGACACCCAACTCTGCCTGCCTTATGTCATCTCTCAGTTCTTTGTGGTATTGGGGAGGATGAATTAAGTTATCTTTTCCCATCTGGCACTTCAGTTCATCATATCAGTTGTGCTGGCTCTCCAAAAATTCTGTCTGTGATGGGTTACTGTTCTCTACTGCACATCCTGTTCTGTTCCCAGTGAGTGACTTCCACAACTGGGAGTAATGTTGCATACATTAAGATGAGTCTTCAGGCAGCTGTGATATCTATTATTGTGTCAATCAGATTCCTAATGATAATGTCTTGTGGGTTTATTTGGTAAGTGCACAGGGTATATTTTTGAGGACTTTTACATGGGACTGGACAGGCTGTCCATGTTAATCTCATAAAGGGTTAAATGGAATGCTTTATACGACTCTCTTCTCAACAACCAGGCCATTTACTGGCTTTTATAATCACCTTATCACTCCCAGCTGGGAAATCGCTGGTGCATCACATGAAAGGCTGACCACAGCTCCCTTGAAAGGGCCAGTCAGTATGATGGTCCGCCTCATAAGTGTATTGTCCAGATAAGGGCTGTCCAACCAGTGTCCTGTGAGCTGCATGTGGCCCTTGAGGTGTTAAGTTGTGGCTCTTGGGCTCCTGCCTAGCTGCCACCTCTCCCACCATTGCTTAGGCTGCAATAGCAGATGGAGCCTCCACGTGTTCCTTCCTTCTGGCTGCCATTCCCTGCCTCTGTCCCAGAGGGTAGGGCAGCACAGAGCACTGTGTGGAGAGCTGAAGGCGAGTCTGACCTGGTGGGCCGGGGGGAGGGTGCCTACGTGGGCATGCAGTGCAGTAGTGGGAGGGTTGCCTAATGCAGTAGTTGGGGGAAGGCATGTAGCCCATTTTGTGCGGCATGTGTGGCTTACGGTACCTGTTGGTGTGGCCCCTGAGGGTGTGCCCCCCCGCCTCACCAGCTGGCTGTTGTCAGGGCTGGCTGCTGGGGAGTTTGGGGGGGAAGGAGCCATGCAGACCTGACCAGCCACAGTTCCCAATGCAGTGAAAAGCGGTGCAGCCCTAAGATGCAGCTCCTTGATGCAGCTGGGGGAATGGAGCGTCTCTGGCGAGCCTTGGCTCAGGGAGGCATGCTCAAGTGTCTGTCCTGAGCTACTGCAGGCATGCGGCTGCATTTCTGGAATCAAAGATCTGTTCACTTGCTAATCGGTTCAGTTTATGCAGCTTAGACTAACCTGTGAAGATTGAATCTATTCAGCCTCGGGCTTTTTGACTGTCTGTATTTAGCTCTGGAGGCAAGCTAGCGGAGGATAGTAACAGTAATAGAATAGTGTCCTTTACTCTGAAAACCGAGCATGGAATCTACCCAAAAAGTGAGCCTCTCAGAGTAGCCCACAGAGTACAGTCAAGTTGTAGGAACGGGGCTTTTGTATGAGGTGGAGCTGGAAAGAATGATAGTTTCCAAAGTAAGTCTGCAAACACTCAAGACATGAGTACAGAGAAATTAACATACAGCATGAAAAAGAGTATCAGCTGTGTAGCTGAGCATTAAAAGGACACTAAAAATGGCACCTTTTTACCTAGCCTCTTTGCTCTTAAAAACATTATCTCCTTATTTGACTGACAAAACCAAGCAATTATTATTATTAGTCCTGCTGCTCTAAAATCCGAATATAATTCTGTTCTCTTGTCACAAATCATGTTGTCAGATGTAGAACTGGACGGGCCAGTCCTGAGCCATTGAGACCAGTCCCCTCCACAACGCACAGGACGTGAGGAGTTGTGGTCTCCAAGATTTCTTCTCCTTCATTCTCTGCATAGTCTCTAAGATGACAGAGGTGAAGGAGGAAAGAATTGGGTTTGACTTTCAGATCAAGACTCACAGATCCCAGTTTGAATTTCTGTATTCAGCAGTAGAATATTTTAAAAGTAATTTTTTTTCATGTTATAGGGTACTTTTTAGTTGAATGCAATTGTGAAGGAATTAAATGTAGAAACCTCACCATATCATTTTATAATAATTATTTTCTGATTGCAACTGCACTTTAAAGCTATGCAGGCCTGTATAAAAAGCATCACTGCTTGAATATTTTTATTTAATTGTCTGTCCGCAAAACACTAAAAAATAAGTTTAGCAGCACAGTGGGGAAGTGAAGCTAGAGGAGATGATTACCTGTATGATGAAAAGATAACAGCCAGGCTCTCATGGGTTTCTTTGTGTGCCTCTCCATGTGAACAAAGAAATGCAAATGAAAAGTTAGATGGTAAGGTTTTGGAAGTATACAACATAATAAAGGCAATTTTTTGAATGTAGAATGTTGTCAGCAAAATGGTTCCTGTTTGAGATAATCGTTTTATAAAACGAGAAAACAAAAGAGGAAATGGAGAAGACAAGAAGTGGAGTTATTTTTAATGTTCCCAGTAACATCCCAGGCTAGAACACATGGAGGGAAGAAGTCATCACAAAGATGGCCACGAGCATCCTGTGAATTTCTAGTATAACTGTATTTCAGAGCTGTATTATATGCCATCATGTATGTGTGAATTTCATATGAGGCCAAGGGACGACTTACAGGAGAGCAGCAAGTCAGGCAGGGAACAGACAGCGGAGCAGTAGACTGCACTGGAGAAAGGGACTGGAGTGGCAGCTGGGGGAGGGGGCGTGCAAGTCTAATTTGAGGCACGCCTACCAAAAAGGTTGGCTTCCATTGATTCAGGCCATTGTTTAATGTCACTGCTATGTGCCGCTTATTTTTATTGACATTTTAAAAAATGTAAACATATTTGCTGCTTAATTTACAAACTATAAGCTCTGAACCTAAAATTAGCTGGCAGTTTCTTTCCAACTACAAGATAAATGGAGGTTAAGAAGTTTAACTTCTTTCTATTAATGTGCACCTCTTCCCCCCGCAATCCTTAAAGAAACTAATTCTTCCCTGATGCCAGAAACCAAATTCATTATTTAAATTCCGCTATAACTGTAAATGTCCCTGTCTTTGCTGGTAGTTTCTGATGTCTTTCCAAATTGACATTTTGAGTGGGTTTCCTTGATTGAGCTGACAATTTAAAGATAAAATAAAAGGCAGAAATGTGTTTCTTAGTTTGCGGCTCTTTCCCTTGTGGATGCTCATTATTTATTACACTAATTGAATAGGAACGTGCAATATTCAGGCTTTTCTAAAAATGAAAGTCAAAAGCTTCAGTGGGATAACAAGAGAAATGTCCACCATTAGCTACTGCCACAGCAGGAGCTGCCAGAGTGCAGTGAGCCCGTGCTGAGGCAGACAGGACCTTGCTCTCACATTCCTTCTCTCCCCTACTCTCTGATGAACAGTCCTACCCATTCCTTTGGGCTCTGCCAGGGGCACCGAAAGAGCCTTTGCCCTTTGAATTAAAGTTGCAGCAGACAGTTGGTTGCACCTCAGGTCCTGTTTGCTGCAGCTCTGTGTATCCCTAGCTAGTTTACAAACCCTCATCTTCGCAAGGGCTTGGGAATCTAACCCTGCAAAATGTCTGCGTTCTACTGTACCATCTCCAGATCCTTCCTTTCTCCATCCGATGTTCCTCTATCCAAGTTCTGTTCAGGTTACTTCACTATTCACAAACTTCTTGTGTTTTCTGTTCATGCAAGTTGTAGGGACGCTAGGGCCAGTACCATGACATAAGCTAATGGAGGCTGGACAGTGATTTCCATAGGACCACAGTTGATCCCTGGATGTGCTAGGCTGGAAGTCCAAGTGGTAATCTTGCACATATGTGAACTTTTGTTTCCTGATCCTTTGCCATCCTGGGAGAACAAACAAATGACAGTTCTTCCTGCCCAGTGGCGAATCCTGCAGAGTTTCCAAATGTTTTGCTTCCTTAGCTGGTCATATGTTTCCTGTTTTGGCATTCTGATCCTTTTGCAAGAGAAACAATCCACTTGCTATGCCATTTTTTATTTATTTCTTGTACCAGGTACAAGAAAGCAGATACCCTGCAATTTTCCCCATGCTGTTTTGATTTGAACTTAATGCTATTGATTCATCCTGAAATCACTGAAGAGTTGGAGCTGAAACTGTAGAGTTGGAACTGTATGTGTTTCACTAATTGAATATAATACTGACAGTCATTTGCTTGAGCAATTACTTCTATTCCTGAAAAATATATTAGTTAAAATTTCCCTAGTATGGCAATGTGTTCAGTTAGGAAAATTGAATGCTGCACCGTAGCTGGTTAATATCTTATTGCAAATTGTTTTCCCTTCCAAATGAACTTTGCAGACCTACCAAAGAGCATCTTTTAAGATTAATTGATAACATATCTTGCAATTAAATAAGCATGTGTGGGATTTAAAAAAAAAAAAAATCCTATTCTGTTTTGCTTTCCAGTACATCTGCCTGACTTGCTCTCATGAAATACACATTTCAAAGTGAAAAGTAGTTATTAAATACATTTAATAACTTCAGCTCAGGTGAAGCACATTAAACCAGTGGAACTCCTGAAAGTACATATTGGTACATTTACCATCTTCTATTCAGCTGAGACGCATGGTAAGTTAAGATCAGAGCAGGGGGCCAAGATTTAAACAAAATGAATGCTAAAAGTACATCTCTTCAGTTCAAATACCCAAGTCAGTAGATGCTGTTAGGTGCCCAAAGTGCTAAAAATCAAGCTAGTTTTTTAAGTGCCTTACCAAACAAAACAGAACAAAAAAATTCCCGTGTCGAGCTGGTCAGAGGCTAAAGCAGCCTCCAGTCTAATTTACAGCAGTTCCATAGGCTGCTTAATGGTCTGTGTGATTGCAGTAGGCATGGATGTACCAGAGTTAGCACTGCTTGGCTTGCGATAGCCATGGGAGAATATAATCTCTCTGCTGCATTTGTTGTCTTGTTAACCTTTAATGGTCAGAGACTGGATTAGGTCTGGAGCCATAGGCTGTGTCCAGACGAGTGCAGCTGTGCGGTATGTGGCACCGCAGGCACGTCTGTAGCACCACACATTGCATATTCAGGTGCTTGCTGAGCTTCAGGGTAACTGGATGGGGGTTTTTTTGACCCCAGGAGACCCCGGGGTCAAAATAACTTGCCCAAAAAATAGTGGAGCAGTGTACGTGGAGGAAGTGTGCGTCATCTGAAATTGGAGCCTGGCTGGCCAAAGCCATGCTGTGGCTGCTGACTGGGCCCCGAGCAGCAGGACTGCCACTGCTGCAGCTCTAGGAGGCCCCAGGACCCCTGGTAAAGCTCCTGGTGCCAGTCCAGTGCTAGTCCCAGACTCCCCTACCCCATCTGGAGTAACCTGCCACATGCTAGAGGGTGAGTGGCACAGGCATTCCCTTGGGACATGTACCAGTAGGTGTGCCACTGCTTCTTGTCCTTGGGGAAATATGTCGATGCTCATGTGGACATGGCCATAAGGGTTAATGTCCCTTCCACCAATGTTGTGCTGTCATTAATGATGATAATTCTGGGGTTTTCTGGTATGCATGTAAAGGTTCAGTTCCTTTTTTACTTTTGCAAAATTATTGGCCTCAGTGATTTCTTGTGAATTCTGCAGTTCCTTCATGTGAAGGTATTTTTTAATTTCATTTTTTAATTTCCCATTTTAAAGTCTTTGAATTTCCCCTAGTTTTTTCACTTAAGAGGTTGAGCTCTGTTCGTTTGTTTTTCTGTGCAGTTTTATGATGTCCCCTCTTAGTTTTTTCTTTCTAAGGCTAACAGTTTTAATCTCTCCTCAAAAGAGAGTTATCCTACAGCCCTTGATTATTTTCACAGTTTTTCTCTCAAATCCTGAAGTTTGGATTATCCTTGGTGAGACTGGGTGACCAGGACTACACAAAATGAAGGCTGCACCATTCTTTTCTATTAAAAAGCATTGTAATTTTCTCTGTATTATTCATCATCTTAGTCCTTATGTAACATAGCACCATGTCTGGGGGGATTTTTTCAGTACAGCTGCTCAATCAGCAGAGGTCTCAAATTAAACTGTGAACATTATACTTCTTAGTCAACTAGATTAAGTTTCTGAAGTTTCTCACAGTCCTCTCTTGTTCTCATTTCATTAAGAAAACCTTTTTGCTGTCTACAATTTTTGCTTACTTTTCGGCACATAATAGCTATATTAAAAAACATGAGACTAACTATTAGGACATAAGCCATATTTACATCGTTGTAAATGAGCAGCAGACCCACACAGGAACATAGGAATAAGTGTCTTTTGTCATATATATAAAAAGAGAATTAAGGTGGAGGAAATAAAGCTGTTTGGGAAGAAATAAGGCCATTTGAGAGTGAAGTTAGGGTGAAAATCATGGATAATCCAAGTCTGGGCTAAGTAGAGATGGATTACTTTGCCTCAGTTTTCAGTAAGGATGAATATAGATATATATTCATCCTTATAAAACCACTTTGTGTTTTATTACCATGTCCTTGATTATTCTTTTTTCAATATTTTACATAATCCTGAACTGAAGCTAATAAGCCTGTAATTGCCTAGGTCAGATAAA
>JAGPOW010001296.1:24209623-24264123 GCA_030014935.1 Caiman crocodilus | reverse complement strand
GGCCTGTAGTTCTCCGGGTCCTCCTTCCTCCCCTTCTTAAAGATGGGAACCACATTGGCCACCTTCCAGTCCTCCGGCACTTGTCCAGAGCTTCAAGAGTGCTCATATAACCGAGCCAAGGGCCCAGCAAACACCCCTGCCAGGTCCCTCAACACTCTTGGGTGCAGATCATCTGGACCCACCGACTAAAAGACATCCAGCCCTTCCAGAAGCCCTTCCACTAGATCTACCCTCACCCTTGGCCTAGCAGTGATTCACAAGGGGGAATACAGACCTCCGGCAGGAGGGATGTCCTGGTCTCCCCTCAGGAAGACTGAGGCAAAGAACCCATTGAAGATCTCAGCCTTACCATCAGCTGTGAGCACCAGGTTGCCCGACGAGTCCCTCAGACGCCCGACATTGCCCGGGGCTCTCTTTCTGCTCCCCACATATTTGAAAAAGGACTTCCTGCTGTCCTTGATCCTAGCCACCAGGCAAAGCTCTACTCCCTCCTTGGCCTTTCTAATACCCTCTTGCACTGCCGAGCACAAGAGGAGTACTCCTCCTTGGAGACAGCTCCTCTCTTCCATAGATTGTATGCCTCCCACTTAGCCCTCAGGGTCTCTTGAATATCCCTATTAAGCCATGGGGGCTTCTGGGGATTTTTGCCCATCTTGCATCAGGCAGGAATGGTTGCCCCTTGGGCTCAGAGTATCGTCTCCTTAAGGAACGTCCACTCTTCGTGGACGCCCACATCCTGAACCCTGCAGTCCTGCAGTGTCTCCTCAACTAGCCTCCTGAGCTCTCTCCTGAGCTCTCTGAAATTGGCCCTTTTGAAATCTGGGACCCTAGTCCTAGTGTGGGCCCTATCTACACTGCGCTGGACAGCAAATTCTATCAGGCGATGATCGTTATCTCCCAGGGAGTCTCATACCTATTCCAATTAATTCCTTTTTCTTAAACATGAATCAGAAAAACTGTGGGGGAGAAGGGTGGAGGAACATTATTCCATTTCTCATCTCAATGGGAGTTTCTCAGGGCTTTGAAATGGATGCATATTTAAGTCCCACATTTGAAAGTCCCCTTATCAGAATTTGGTAGCTTATTATAAAACTGCACTGATTTGTGCAAATTGTGCATTCCTACCATAATTTTGGGAGACTAAAGTACCTTCCATAAAGCAACAGAGAACTATAATGAGCTACAGACAAAGGAAACATATACCTGAAATATACACAGAAGAAAAACACCAGACACAGGAGAGAGGGAGACACTGAGTAAAGCACTTCAGTTTCGCTTTCGCACCTAAATACCATTACTCTGGTAGGCTCTGTATTCATTTTGCTAGTTGCACTGCTTAGTTATTTGTAACTGATGTAAATCATGGTAGTTACAAAGATGAGAAACATTTTTTGAGAAGTCAGATTGATCAGGAAAATAATTTTCTTTCCAGAAAGAGCAGACAGGCAGTAGCCTATTCAAAGTCTGTTATGGGTTGGAAATAAGTGATAGGGAAACACCTACAAAATCTCAAGAGCTGATTACAGGCAGTATTGTTTTACTGTCATACACATATTATGGGGGAAATGTTTCAGATCACTTAAATGTAAGGGACATTACAGTGATGAAAACATCTTTTGATTAGCAGGTGGAATAAGGGAGAAGATTGAATAGGCCTTTTCCATCTCTATAGCTGTTTATGTAAAAAAAAAAAACACCACTTCATGAAGATGGCTTTAAAAATGACATACATTCCCTTCAATTCACTAATAACTTCCTTTAAAATATCTCTTCAAAACTGAATATTTTCTCAGTTTTGGAAATATTTCTGATTTATTTTGTTTAGATTGTTCTAGATTTCATTTCAGTGTGTTCAGGTACTATTCCCTGCCTCTAAGTTGTCATCACAAGATTAAAGCAATATTTTTTGATATGTTGGAATTGCTGAAGCTTGTTAGTTACACAGAGAAGTACAAAAGGGAAGGGGCTAAACAGTCTCCATTGCTGAGCACATACTCCTCCAAGACACTTATATGAACCGTATAGTAGAACCCGGGTTCTCAGTCTCTCATCTAAGGCATGGTACATCGCATCTAAAACTCAAAAGTACGTAGAGTGCAGCCAGCATCATTTCTACCCCAAGTATTTGTAAAGGGATCCTGATGCCACACGGGAGCCAGTCTTTCTACACCTTCTGGGGCCAGCAATTCCTTTACATGAATGGAAAATATTAGTGGCCCTACCCTAATTTTTTTTAAAAGAATAAGAAAAGGTCTTAAAAATAAAATCTGCACAATTTGGTTGTTTGTTTTGAGAGACTGAAAGAAGAAACTTGACCTGAAAGGGTGAGGACATTCAGTAAAATGGAGACGAAAATTTGTTTTGCTTTAGGTTATAAAAGGAATTACAGTACCTCATGACTCGCTTTTACTTGCCTTTTGTGTTATTCCTCAGGGTCTTATGGGTGAATGTGACTTGAAATCAGTGATTCTCAACTAGGGTGCCATAGATTGTTTTGAAGGTACTCCAAAGTGCTTCACAGTATAGGATTTAAGAGTACATAGTGACAAGAACCAGATTGATTGTGGATTTTCTGAGTTCTTTGCAACAGAAGAATTGATCTATTATTTTTCCATAGTCAAAAAAAAAGAGCGAAAGCTAAGAGCTGGCGTTTTCTGAGGGGTGACTCCATTCTAGAAAGGTTGAGAAGCGTGGCTTTAAACTAACATTGGTGCCCCCTGGTGGTGGTGGCTTGTGTCCTAGCAATGGAACTCATACCACAGTTTGGAAGCATTGCTTTAGAATAAGAAATCTAAATGCATATTTAAAATCACATTCTTTTTCATTAAAATAATCTAGATTTGCTATTTTTTACCCTTGTCTATAGGGCCACGTACAGGCATCACACTTCTAACGGTATAAGTGTTCAGAAACTGGTGTATATCTGTAACAGAACAGAACTTTGGTACACACAGATTGGTGTAAAAATGGCAGGACCTGACCTAAGATTCCCTGCCCAGTCCCCAACAAAAGGTAAATGTGTGTTCTGTTCACTACCCATATAAACTATGTTGCTTACAGAAAACTGTGCAACTTAGATTGGTTCTGCCTCGGGCTTTTTGAATGTCTGTACCTACCCTAAGACAGTTAAGAAAATATATTTAACAGAGATGTAGATTATACAGCACTGTACTTAAATAAGTTCACCATCTTTACCAACTCAGCCTGCCATTGCTAATGCACATCCATAACATTTACCTTGTTAACATTTGCTTTTTATCTATCAGATATGAAAAAGGTAACCTTTTTCTTGGACAAAATTCAAGCAGCACTCATTGCTTTAGATAAACTAATATTTATCAGGTCTTCTATGGCAAACTGTCAAATGGAGTATGCTTTTGCAGCACACCAAAGAAGTGGTACAAGTACACCCTAAAGGTGTCCCTAAAGAGTTTTGGCATCGACCTAGAGCCATGGGAGCAAATCACTTGCAACTGTCCATCTTGGAGCTCCCAAATCCGGAACGGATCATTGGCCTTTGAATAGCAACGCACAGCAGAAGCAATGAAGAAATGCGTGGCCAGGAAAACAAAAACCTCCTTTATCCATTCCTTATCACTCTCCTGTCCCTGCTGCAGCAACTTGTTCAAAGCAAAGAGTGGACTTACAAGTCACCTACATACTCACGTGACCTATCCTCCATGCCCCCTTTGTTTTCTTCCCTTTCCCTTTTTTCTGCTTTTCCTTCTTTCTCCTTCCGTTTTTCTTTCCCACTTCTTTTCTCTCTTCTTCCCTCCCCTCCCCCTGCCTGATGCATTTGTCTTTGCCCATGAAGGACTAAAGTATGTATATTCACCAATTACAGCTGCAGTTACCTACCTGCCTACCTGAGCAGTAGAGTCTCAGCTGTAAAAAAGGCATATTTGGTGAAGTCAACCGCTTCCTGAGAGGATTTGCATGTTAATCATATATTTCTCAAGTGTCTGGGTGTTAGTATGAAAACACAATCAATACCATCCATAGACTGATATATTTGGTTGCATAATTGTCTTAAGACCAAAAAGCCAGGACATTTACATAAACTTTTTGCCTCAAGAAATTCTGTTTGCACCCCTGCATTCATATTCCCCAACATCAAATGAGTCATGAAGTGACTGATAAGGTGTTGTTGTACAATTCAAAATGCATGTTCCTCCCTAGTGTGAAGTTTCCATATCATGGTCTTTTTTGCAACATTATGGTCTGGCCCTTGACACTGTGCTGATCAGCTTAAAAACTAATCCAAATGGCCGAGATGCTTCATCTGACCAGTTTGTTTCTTGCTGAGTTCTAGCTGGATGTTCAGCTTATTTCTTAATATTCCATGCACATCCACTGAAAGAGAGATTTCCTGATGAAGAGATTTTGATGTTTTTAAATGAGGCACCTGAGACTGGTTTATAACATTTAATATCTTTATTCACATATTTACATGATATATTTTATGGAGATAGAGCTATGAAAAACCATGATTTAAACGAGCATGAATAATAAGTGCATCTGAGTCAATGAAAACTTGATATATGTGTTTATGTCTGTTAAAATCATTGTATCATAGAACTGCAGGATTTGAAGACATCTCAAGAAGTCCATCTCCCTGCTCTGGGAAAAAATCAGAAATACCTAGGCCATCCCTGACAGATATTTGTTTTACGTTCTTGTTAGAATATCTGGTGAACAAGATTCTGCCTTCTGAGGCAGTCCCTTCCTGTGTTTCACTGTGCTTATCAGGTAATTTGGCTTCCCTAGTATCTAACCTATATCTCCTTTGTTGCTTATTAATCTATTTTCCTTTGTGGATACACATGATTTAAATGCACATAAACACATATATCCATTAATTACTCCTTTTTTTATAGTAACCTTTTTCATATTTGAAGATCGTTATCAGTCGTCTCTTTTGGAATATATATATCTAATTCTTTTGAATATTTCACATAGATCCTGGTCTCTGGACAGCTCCCTTGGATTCTTTCCAGTTTGTCTGCACTTTTCTTAAGACATAGTATTCAAAATGGAAACGCTACTCTAATCCAGGCCTCATGCAATATTCACCTTTCATCTCTGTAGTATCATGAAAAAGAAATATGGCATGAGGGTCTAAGTTTTTCTCTGTGCATGTGTATGACCACATATAGCTTCCCTGTACTAAGGACTTAAGCTTCATAGTGGAGTTTTCTTACAACATGAGTATAAGCATGATTTTGATGTCTTCCATCTGGATGTATGCACATTTGAACTATCACGTTTTATTTTAAAAACAGCAGATTTGTACTGTAACATCTGTGCTTGGAATTGTGTGGGGAATATAGGTGCATAATGTGCACGCTAATATCTCCTTCTCCTTGCACATAAAGTAGTTCGTATATAGGCAATACAGAGTACAAAGAAATTCACCCGCTGCACTCCCTTCTCATAAGGATGCAAGGCTGTTCCTAGAATGCTGCAGAAAGCAGTGAGAATATTTCAAAAGGCTGCAACCACACTGGAAATAAGATAGCATCTCTTGTTATGTGGCCTCAATTCATACCACAGCATATACCTTAACATATTATACGTTAACATAACATACCTTAACATATACCTTAACATTTTAACTATCTCAATAGTAAAACTAGAAATTTGCATAGAAACTAAGACCAGTTGTTCCCTGTTCCCCAAATTCCCATGTTTTACTAAGGCAGAGACATGCCCCATGCAGTTTAAATCATCTAACTGGAAGAAGCACCAGGTTTTCATTGCAGGCCTGACATACATTTCATCATTGGTATCTTAACAGTATTGAGAGAAGTAGACTAATGGGGCGCATCCAGACGAGCATGCATGTGCCGGTTGTGGCATCTCAAAGCAGTTTGAAACACCGCAAGGGGCATCTGGAAACAAAGAAATGTTCCCCACACTGCTTATTTGTAGTGTGGACTCTAAATTTGATACCAGGAAATGCTGGTATAAAAACAAAACACTTGAGGGAAAAATGTGCTGCTGGGCACACTCCTGGAGCATGCTCTGAGGCAACTGAAGGCTGGGTCCTCCAAGGAGATGCTCTGGAAACTTGGCCAGAGTGTCTCTATGGCTGCTCCCTTCCCCTGCTGCCCTAGCACACTGCCTAAGTGTGCTGTGGCAAACAGGACTGGGGCAAGGCTGTAGATGAGGCCTAGGCCCCATCCCTGGTAAGTAGGGACATGGGGGTGGGGGGATTGTGTGTGTGGGGAGACGTGGGTGTGGGGGAACTGTGGAGGAGGACTGTGTGGGGGTGGGAGGGGCTGCTCAGGAGAGGTGGGTCCCCCACATGGCATACAGTCCCCCTGCAACAGCAGCCATTGGGTGCTCAGGGCTCACTGCTGGCAGAGCCCTCCTGTGGCAAAGCACAGTACTGGCAGCCTCAAATCCAGTGCCGCCTGTGCCACACGTTGTGGGCCTGGCCGACCCTCAAGCTCTGCATCTTTATGCAGGACTGAGCTACTGCTGCTTTTGGCCAGGGTCCTGGCACCACATGCAGGGGTCATGCATTAGGCCAGGCCGGGTTCTGTCTCCAAGTGTTGGACCGGACCAGCTCCATGGAGGCAGGACTCAGACTGGCACGATCTATGGCCTCTGCGTGAGGTGCTGGGACCCCGGATGACAGCAAGAGGGGTCTGGTCCTGGCCAAAGGTGCACCCCACACCTCCACCCATGAATCCCACACCCACAAACCACCCACCCACATACCCAGACACAAACCCCATACCCCCCACAACTTCCCACAACCCTTCCCCAAACCCAGGCTTACCCCCCACCCCTGCACAAATCTTACACCCTGAACGCCCAGCTGGCCACATGGGATGGGACAGAAGCTGCAGTTGCAGAAGTAACTGCCACAGTGCAGCCCTGCCCATGCCCACACCAGTGCTAGGAGATGCAGCCCCAGCCTGGGGGTGCTTCTGGTCCCAGGAGCCACTTGGGGAGGGGTGGAGGTGGCAGCAGGTGTGTGTGTGTGAGAGAGAGAGAGGTGGAGGTCAGTGGTGGGGGAGCACTCTGGGTAGGAGAGGTTGCCAGAGCCAGGCTTAGAGCTCCCCTGACCCCTAAAGCAGCCTGTGCAGAGGGAGGCTGGCCTGGAAGGGAAGACACTTGCCTAGCTCAGTTCCCAAGCCTCAGTCAGGGTCTTCCCAGGAATGGCATGGGGGGTCACTGGGGCCTGGGCACAGGTGCAGGAAGCAGAACAGCAAGGGCCAGCATTGCTCAGAGCCACAAAGCAGCGGGTAGAACAGCTGCATCTGGACTCATGCCTTGGTGCTGGGACAGAGCTGCTGCTAGGAGGGAGCTAGTGGTGGTGGACAGGGGCTGTGGGTCAGGAATGAGGGGCGCTACGGTGCGGGGAGGATGTGAGTTGAGAATGAGGGGCATGGGCAGGGGCAAGGCACTGGCATATCAGTGCTGCTCAGCACCCCACATCCTGGTGAGTGCAGGGGGCAGGAGCAGCTCTGATTTTTCTATGATAAAAAAATGAAAAGCAAATGCCAAAGTGTTTAGCTAGTTAGAATTAATTTATTATGATTATAGAGGCACCGGTAGGTTTCCAAATTGTTTTAAAATTGTAAATATAGCAATAAAACACTGCTCAGCTGATCTCTTTATAGTGGCATTTCATTTTAAGTACAGAAGAACACAGATTATCAGTATTTTAATGAGAGAATTTTTTTTTAATTAGTGAATTTGCAATTTTTAAATGGGAATCACCAGGATCTTTGCTGGTGAAACCTGGGCAGAGGAGCCTACGCAGGGCCAGCACTGGGACCAAGCTGGAGGGCAGACAAGGTGGCTGACCTGGCCATTTAGGGTCAGGAGGACACGCTTTGACAGTTCAAAGTGGGCCACTGCAACGAGCACATCTTCTGGCTGATAGCTGCCCAGATGGCAGGGTAGGGGCACCAGAAGACATGACAGCAGTTCTGCATGAAGGCCAGCTGTGCAGACTGGCAGCTGGCCCAGAACTGCAGGAGGCTCTACTGAAGTGCCCATACCACAGTCCAGACAACTGTGCAGTCCCTGTCTGGGTCTAGCAGGTGCACAGCCATGGGGCCACGTGCTGTCACAGATGGCAACAGGTCATAGGCAGCAGCCCCTACTATCAGACTGCTGCAGTGGGAAAAAGGTGCAGGGGTCACTCTTAGGGCTGCTTCACTAGCCCAGCTGGCACAAGGTGCTAGTGTCCCCAGATACCAACTGGCTGGGCCTCAGAAGCTCCTGTCTATTAGTAACACTCATACCATGGGCCTGAAGACCCACCTGGCTAACTAGTAACCCTGTGTCGTGCTAATGAATTACTAAATGAATACAACTAAATTCTTGGGACAACAAATGAGAAAAACAAGATATTGCTGTGTGGGTCAAAGGGTCAAAACTTGAAAATAAGTGCGCCTGAAGGGGACACTGAGCAGAGCCCCCCGGGCTGCACCCATCGATCCTCAAAGGCATCCAAGGAGCCGGTGGACATTGTCCACTAGTGCTCTGTCCAGAAACATGCTCGGAAGAGTGACAGGAAACTGGCCCCGCAGTCTCTGGGCACCTTCCTGGAGGTAGGGCATATTTCACCTCCTGGACCAGACAGCAGGTCGCACATGTGGGTAGACCCATGCACTGGGCCAGCACAGACAGGTCCACCCTCTCCTTCCTATTGTAGACCAGGGAGGTCTCTGATATGGGTAACACCACCTCAGAAGCTTCTAAGGGCAACCAGTTCCTGAGGGCAAGTAGCCCTGAGCTGCTCACCAAGGCAGGTTCTTATACTACTGCGACTAGCACAGGTGCTGGCCCCAGCCTCTAGTTCTCCCTGGCTGAAGATCTGGGAGGAGCTGGGCAGGGTCAATTTGCCCCAACTGACACAATTTTCCCCACACCAAAGTGTATGTTCAGGCATTTGTGCTAAGGCACAAATCTCTAGCACAAATCTGTGCTGCTGCTATTAGAGCTGCTGCACATGCACGTGCCTGCATATATGGATACAGCTATGGAGTGTGAATGCTGTTCAGTCCTATAAACACAGGCCATCCAAAAGAGAAAGCAAGAGGATGTTGGAGGAAAGTATGGAAAGGTAGATTTACAAAGAAACAATCAAATAATGTGGATGAAGATTCTCATTTCACCCTGGTAACAGGAGGAAAGTTGTGATGCTGGAGTTGACCCTGCTTGAATTGTGAGTCCTCACAGGCCATGCTAAAACAGCTAATGTGTCAGAGGCCCTAGCATGCAGCCCAGCCTCGTCTAGGCCATTTGCCAAGGTGATCATACCTGCCTGGGGGGTTCCAACTAGCAGTCCGACCCCAGTTTGTGAACCAGCCTGATTGGCTGCTGGGGAGAGCAACCCCCCTATTTAAGTTCAGCCTGCAGTCACAGGTCAGCCAACAGTTTTATTCTGAAGGTTTGCTCTAGGAAGCCTCTTTGATCCTACACTTCCTAGTTTCCTGACTCTGTGGGCACGTCCAGACAAAGGTAGGCATTTGGTTCCCTGGGGACAAGTAGCTGCGGTGCACCTTACACATGGTAAGTTACCCTGGGGACACTGTGCTGGCCCCAGCAGCCATACCTGGAGCCCTCGGGGCCTCCCACAGCTACAGCTGCAGTGATCCTGCTGGGCAGAGCCTGGCTGGCAGCCACAGTGCGGCTCTGGATGGCCCAGCTCCGCTTTTCAGCAGGGTGAGCTAATGTTTTTCATTTCTCCTCAAGGGTTTTTTTGACCCCTAGATATCTAGGGTCAAAAAAACCTGCAGGAAAAAACCGCAGAGCAGCACATGCATGGGCAGCGCACCCTTGAGGTGCAGAGAAAACTGAACTGTGTGGCAAGTGGTTCTGCAGACATGTTTGTGGCACCACATACTGCACATTTGGGCTCGTCTGGACATTGCCCTGCTTGTCTATATTCTTGGACTCTAGGTTTTTGCATTTCCACTTGGATCTGGTAATTTTGTCCCTGACTCCTGACCCTTGACACAGCCTCTGTTTTGGACTGATCTCTTGGTGGCCTCTGAGCTAACTACAGGCAGTCAAAAACCCTGAGGCTGAATCAGTGCAATCTTTGCATCAATAAGCAAGTGAAAAGATATTCACTTTTGATTCCAGAAATACAGCCGCATGCCTACAGGCCAGAAGCCGGTGGCCGCTAAAGCATGCCTCCCTGCTTGGCTGGAGTAGATAGCTTGATCAAGACTAGCTCACCCACCCTGCAAGGAGGAGTTTGCAGGGGGGGTGCAAAGCATCCTGGGATGTTGGGGGGCTGAGCTACCTTGAATCTGGAGGAGATCAGGGACGAAAGTTCAATAAACTGATTTAACTTAAATTAGTTAAGTCTGATACTACATCCATTCAGGTTTATCTTAAACTGGTTTCAGCCATTTTGAAACTAGTTTATGTACATTGAACTTCTGTTGTGTTACAGATTTGAACTTGTTTCTGATCACTTATACCAGTGTATGTGTAATTTCTGTCCCTAGCCTGGTGGTTTAACCATTATGCCAGATTGCCTACTCCCCAGTCCTTACACAAAGACCCTTACTTTTTCTTGTGCTGCATCCCTTCTGAACATAAGTGGAAACATAAGAAGCAGGGTGATATACTTGACTATACTCCTTTTTCTGATGCCAGGTCAGAGTCTGTTTCTCTGAGCGGCTTTTTTAGTGAGCGCTGCAGACAAGTGACAGTGCCATGCAGCAGAAGTATTAATTGTGCATGGAGACAGGCAAACAAAGGATTTTTTTTGGTTTGACAGCTGAACTGAAATATCAGAGAGAAAAAAATATCAAGATTCTTTTTTGGCGAAGCAAAGCAATCAAAAACATTCAAGTTGGCCTGAAAGCATTTTGTTTGACACAAATCAAAATATTTGATTTCATTTTCAGGTTATTTAAAGATTTTTTAAACTTTTTTACTTTTTAAATAATTCTGGTCATTTTTCAAACTGAAAATGCTATTTTTGCAATGCTTTAATATTTTCAATATGGATCTTTCCTTTTTTTTCTAGCCACTGAACTTGACTTCATGTTGCTATTATGTTGCAATTTGATCTCTCTGGAACTCAGTATTTCAGTGAATTTCCTAATTATCCAGAAAAAAAATTACTTAGCTTAAATTTGGAGCATAAGATTTTGGTAGAGCTCAATCTACATCTATTTATGTCTCCGTATCCATTTCAACTACGTAAAGATTTCTCTCCATCTTTGGACTTCTCTTGGTAATCCAAACACACTGAAGCTATACCATCAATACAACATCAGAAATGCTATCTAGTATTCTGTGACATCACAAACATAATATATTGTGCGTCTTGCAGAATGAGGTATTCTGGAATACAATGATTGAACTAGGCAGGATAGAGGTGGGGGGGGAATTTTACATAGATTTATTGACAGGTAGTTTGTGCCAAACACACTTGTACTACTACTTCCTGTTAATGTGGAAGTTCAGTACATAAATCAGGGTTATTTTCTTTTTTATTTTTACTTCAAAATTATGCAATAATATAGAATTGTCTCTTTGAAAATGCATACTTTTGCAGTTGTCCATAATTCAGTGCAAAAATACTCTCATATGTTTGGACAGAATGGAGGCGTTACATGGAGGTACATGGGCATCATTGTTTTCTTATTTGATCCAGTATTCATGTAGCGCTTGTACATTTTTGGTTAGCTTTCATGACTTAATCTGTTTTTCACATGTGGACAATAAAAGAATACTGCAAATAGAATGTGACAGTTAAGAATTTTGAATATCTGTCTGTTTTGCAGGTGCAACCTTCCTCCTCTCTCCAGTGAATTCAGCAAAGATGTTGGATCAAAAACCCAGCTGGTGACTGCAAATCCCAGTATAATTCGGAAAAGGTAGACAGCATGTTGTTGCTTCTTGTCTGAATTGGGGAAATGGCAAAGAAAATTTTTTTTATGTATCCCAGACCTTGGTGTGACAGAGATGCACTCATTAAAGACGGATAGGCCGTGTCTACATGAGACACTGATTGTGCAGTAGTTTGTTACCTACTGTGCAGTAGCGTCACATGGTAGGAAGAGTGATGCAATGTTACCGCACAGTTGTTAAAAACTACTGCAATGAGCATCACCTAAAAGCCATTCGGTGAAGCTACTGTGCAGTAATGCTGGTTACTGCACAGTCATTTAGTACATGTGTATACACTGCATAGTTAGCATCTTGTGAAGATGCAGCCACAGTGTTGTAACCAACGGCAAGAATAAATAAGAATGGGTTGAAGAAAAGTGAAAGCAATCCAAGGTGAAACTCTAATTGCAGCCCATGGTGGGGGAAATCACATTAGTTGCTAGAGTTGGCTGAAATTTTCCAAATTTTCAGTTTTTGATGATGGGGTAAAAATTGGAAAGACTATAGATGCAGTGTTTCCTGGTTTTTGACCAGCTTCATTATCACACAAAAAGTTGTAGGCCTTTATCAAGGCAAGTAATTGCTGCAACACTCACTGAAATGCAGCAAAGAGGAAAATGCCACAATCTAAGGGAAGAATGGCCAAATATAGAAAAAGTCTGTGTAGCCGCCGGGCGTCAAACATCCTACCTCGGGCTTCCTTGCCCTGAAGATTTGCAGATATCCGGCTTGCCGTTGCAGGTAGCTTTGGGGCAGGTCTCTCTCCGCGCCGTGGTCCACCCCTTTCTCACCTGCCACGACTTTGATCTTCCAGTGGGTGGGGCTTCTGGCCATGCGGTTACCCTCTTCAGCTACCTACGGTAGAGATCTTCTGCGAGGCTCCTCCTCCCCTTCCACCTCGCCTTTACCCTACCTGGTGGTTCTTGGTATTCCTGTTGCTGCTCCCTCTGGCATGCCACCAATGAGTTCACCTTTCCTCACTCCCCCTACCACCGTGCCTCAGCCCCTTCAAACCCGGGGTAACACAACCAAAAGAAAACTCTACTAAACTCAAACACGGCTAGTTGCCTAACAGGGCCTCTGCCCCCTATCAAGTCACTACCCATGACTCAGCTTGCTAGCCCTCACTCTCCGGGCCAGCTACCCACCACTCCTTACCCTGCCCCACTCTCCCTGGGTTCTCCCTGATGCGGATCCCTCTCTCGGGGTCCACACCACCCTACCGTCCTTTCCCCAGGTCTTCCCAGGGCTGCAGCCTCTTTCCCAGATCTACCCCTGACCGCAGTCCTTTCTCTGGGTCTTCCTCGGATCGGGGATCTCTCCATGCTGCTGCAGCTCTCTCCCCACTCTTCCCTGGCTCACCCGCTGCAGCCACGTCGTCCTCCGGCATCCGTTCTCCTCCAGGCTCTTTCTCTCTTCCGGGGCACGTGCCGGCAGTCAGCTTTGGTGCTCTGTGTCTCCAGCAGCCTCTGTCGGCCCGGCCTGTTCCCGGCATCCACGTGCGCGCCCCACCCTTTGCCGCGGTCATCCCTTTTATCTCTGTCGGCCGGCAGTCTCTGCTGACGTCACCCGCCGTCCACAGGTGATTTAACTCTTCACCTTGGCTGCGCACGGGCTTTTCCGGCGATCCCCCGGCTCCTGCAGTAAGTAACTTAAATTTTTCCTTTTCTTTTCTTTCTGCTTTGTCGCCCGTTTCTGCCTCTGCGGCTCCTTCTGGGAGCTCTGGAGTTCCCTTGGGGCTTCTCCCCCTGTGACACTCTGATATAAATCTCATCAAGGAATGTGAAGAAAGAAAATTAAATAGTATTAAATAGATTAATAGTATTAAAACTATTTAATAGTATTAAAATTAATAATAGTAGGCAAGGGTAGCATTTGGAAGAGAGATGTACAAGAGATTATGGTGACACTTGATATCTTGCCTCCCTCCCCCCCTGTTTTATAGGGAATTAAGGAGAGTTGCTGTCAGGCACATTTTTGGAAAAGGTGTATTCTGAAAGATTTTAAAAAAGAGAGATTGGTATTTGTCAAAAATATGGGACACATTCCAGGGGGTGGGAAATCTGGCTGGGAGAAGGAACTGAAATGGTGGCAACAGAGAGCAAAGGGAGGGAGGCGTAACTGGTTTAAAGCAGTACTGGCTTAGGATGCTACCAGGTGACTTATGATGGGAGAGATGCAGAGAAATTCAGAGCACTGAAAGTGAGGATCAGAAGTTTAAAATTTCCATGGAGAATGCTACAAAGCTGACAAGGAGGTGTATAAACTAAGGTGGAATGGTCAAAGTGACAAGAAAAAAGGATTAGCTTGGCCACGGCATTCTACCTAAAATGAATTGTTTTGGCTAGCAACATGAATGTTATGAAGGAGGTTACAATAATTGTCAGGTAATTATTAGACTGAAGTCAAAATGGTTGTTTAAGCAGTATGATAGAAGGCAGAGCAGGCATCTTAGAGAGATTTGTTTAGAGAGGCATACACTTTCATTAGCAACAACCTACTTTCTCAGCTGCTAACACACAGGTAACTTTTTCTCTTTAAGAAGTATGTTTAGGAAGGAGAAAGATAATTTTGTAAGAAAAATAACTGAGGGTATTTAGCAACATTCTGATCAAGACAGTAAAAAGGAAAAGAAGAATGCTAGAAGGCAATGAAGTTTCAGGAATGAGGAGTCAGAATGACTGGTATTGCAAATGGAAATTGGAATGGAATGCAAGTGACAGGCTGAATGAGGAGAATGAGAGAGAGGACTTAGCTTTGCAGCGGGAGAGGTAAGGGAAACCAAGAGGCATGTGAATGAAGGAGGAGGACAGTTTGTATTGAAAAGGTCTTTTTATTTATTTCTGTTTTAAATAGGGGGTTGGTAATATCTTAAGTCAGAAGAGGGGGCAAGGGTTATGTGGAGTGGGCTTGATGAGAGATCCAAAAGTGGTGATAGGGTTTGTGGATATGTCAGAAGAAATACAGCTATTTAATGAGGTAGATGGTAGGACAAAAGACAAATGTACATGTTGAAAATCTGAAGAAATCTTTATATCTGGTTGAAAGTAGAACTCTGAAATTAGTCAAGAGATTCTCCATCTTCTACCAGTGAGTTCGGAAGGTTAGACAAGATGATCTCCTGAGGTTCCTTTTATACTTGCCTTTCTATAGTTCTATGAAAGTCGAGTCCTATTTTTTAACCAGCTCTTGTTTCTCAATCATCAATGAAAATTGGGTTGAATATTATACTTTATTGAACTTCCCTAGATACATTTTCCAAACTCATGATTTCACCTTCTGTTTTATTAGAATTATCATAATTGTGCTATGGAGATATGTATGGGCCTCAAATGTAAATTGCAAATCAAGACTTCCATTTTTATAACAAATAGGGAATTTGATTTATTCTAGTCTATGGTTAAAAGCTTCTCCACGATGTTTAAATTCAGTTGTAGATTCAAGCTTCTATTAAATTCAAGGGCATTTAGATCAGTGGTTTTGATTAAGATCTGGCTCTTAAAGCCTACATAATTAGCTTCAGCAAATGGAAGTTTCTACTCTCATTTTCATTCTTCTGATCTCTTTTTGCCCTTACTTTAAGTAGATTGATATTGATGAGGCTTGACATCTTAATTTTTCTCTCATATATGTTATGGCACATTTAGAGAAATTGATGCTGCAACACCATTTTCCCCTCCTGAAAAAGCTTATGCTAACCAGATAATTTGTGGTTAGGCATATTGGACACGGCAGTGACTTAATTTCAAGTAGGTTCAATCAAGTTTCTCTGTAGTGTCTCCCATAGCGCTGGAATATTTGCCATTAGGCCTGTTGGAATAGGAAAGTATTTGATTCAGATTCAGCCAATTTGGAAGACAGTGATTCAGTTTGGAGATTTGGATCGCTGTCCCAAATCGATTTGGCTGAATTGGTTTCAGAAGATTCAGCGCTGATTCAGAGAGATTTGGTGATTCAGCCATAGACTATAATTGAGTACCTTTAACTTTGTCATTTTGGGAGAAGATTTGGATGAGAACAACAGGGATGGTAGCCCCTTCTGAGGGCATGAAGCCTGTCAAGTTTCAAGGAAATAGGTTTGGAGGTTTCTGGGAAACTGCACCTTAAGGTGCTGACAAGCAAAGCTTGTGACGTGTGATTTTGTGTGCGTGTTAAGGCATAGCAGGATGAAAACAGCAGGGATGGTAGCCTGTAACAGGGGGCTTTCCTGGTGGTGAGGCAAGAACAATTCACAAAAGGGACAGAAAGGCTGCAGACACAGGGTTATGTACTGTTTCTATGTCCCTCCCCCGGAGCACAGTGGTTGGAAGGGGACTCAGGAAAAGATCACAGTCACTGGCCAGCTACAGATGTCAGTCTCCTCCCCTCTCCCACTCCCATTTCTGTTCCCCTGAAAGGCTGCCTTCTGAATGTCTGAATCATTGTCTGAATTGATTTGGAGGCTCTGGAGGATATGATATCATGGTTTTAAGGTAATGGGTGCCTATAAACGAGTGCTGAGGCTGCTCTGATGTGCTAGAATTGCAGAGCATCAGAGCAGACTTGATTAATCGATTAATTGAGCCAGCTGGAGCATGAGCATTTACCGTGCTCCAGCAGCCTCCTGCATTTCATATATCAGTGCTTAAAAATGTTGGCAGGGACACTTGAACAAAAGCTCATTGAATGAGCTTTAGCTCAGTTGCCCTGCTACCATTTTTAAACGCTGATACAAGAGGCACGGTGACACTTTAGTTAGCATGGCTCTTGGAGCCGCTCTAATTAAAGTGCCTCTCCCCCCATGCATAGAGCATGTGTAAAAGTGCCTGATTTTTCATTTGTATTATTACTTCCAAATCAGGAGAGAAATGCTGTGGAGGTAGGCAATCTCTTTTTTTTCAGTAATCATAAAATATCTATTAAGTTGACCTGAAGCGACATAGTCATTGCTCTGAAAATAATGGCACAGGTTATTGTATTTAAATAATTAAATTATTATTATTTTATTGTACCTCTGTGAACACTATTTATTTGGTCTTTGTTGAAGGATGTTTTAGCCTTTGGAATATGTGAGTCTTTCTGTGCAGGAACAATTTATTCAGCAAATGTAGTGAATAATAATATAGTGGCAGTTTTTAAAAAAGGGTTCAACATTGTTATGCAGGATAACCCTGTAGCTGCCCATGATAGGGCAAAAATACTGTCAGACCTGGTTGCTCTTCAGTCTTCCAGGAATAAGCTAGCAAACTCTTGCATAGTGCCAACCATGGGCAGATCTAGGATTTTGAAAAGGGAGGGGCAGATGGTGAGGTGCCTCATCACATATAAAAAAACAACACACATTTTTCTCCAGTTAAAAATAAATTAGAATCTTTATTAATAGGCAAGGGACCTAGGGATGTATTATTCAGATTAAGATTGGAATGGATTTAAAAACAATTTGCAGGGCTGTGAAATAGCTGTTCTTGGTAATGAAACTCCTAACAGCAGAATTGCAGAGCAAAGGATAGCTTGATGGATAAAATATTAAAACGTTTAAAAAGAAGAGAAGGTCATTAACACTTGTGCACCCTCCCTGGATCTGCACCTGATACCAACCCTTCTATTTTCTTCCTCCAGATTATGGTGTTATACATTTGCTGTTATTTTGGGGAGACTTTAGGGAGAGTGGATGGAAGTGTGCTCCCTGCTAATGACCTCATCCTTTTACTTTCTGAATGTGGACTCTCACTGCTGTCAATGGGGTAGATTGTAACAGATCCAGGCGCAGATGAGAGAATGAATGGGGGCTAAGGGAACCGTAACATTTTCCCTGATACCCTCCCTCCCCTTTAAGAGGAGTAAGTTGTTTCACTCCTTTTCCTAGAGAAATGTATCCACTTCTGTGCCTCTGAACAACTACTCTAGCCAGTACTGAGCCAGTACTCCTCTGATGTCTTCCATCACTCTGCATTCTCCCTGACCACTGTTTCACAGCAGTAATCATCAGGATAATAGCCCCTACCCTAGCCAGAATCACCATCTGAGAGGAGGGGTTAAGGGAACATAACCCCCCTCTGACTCGACTCTATAGCTAAGTAAGGGCTGGGAACTCTAGACACTCGGAGACTTCAGAATTGGGCCCTTTGTTTGAACTGTGCAGTCTATACATAAAAGGTGTCACTTCTATTAAGCAAAACAACCCCAAAAGCAGATAGGTCTTTTTGCAAGTTGTTCTTTTTTACCCAGTTTTATGCACATTTGAAGCTTTTGGGTTGCCATGATTTGTTGCATTGTAGGAATTTGCCTGAAACCATCTAGCATTGGCCCTGAAACATCCTACACTAGCTGCTGTCAGAGATGGGATGCTGGAAAAGACCACCTGTTTGCCTAGTGCTACATTGTGGTATTATGTTTCTTCTGAATAAAAGGAAGATGGAATGCTTAGCATCAGCCTTCAGTCTTGTATTTGTCTTTACAGTAGAGTCATTGAAAAGCAGTATCAGACTTCTAAGAAAAAAAGCCTGACTGAAACTCGAATGACTAGACCTAATTGTCACATCTTAGTGCTCAATATGAATCTGAATTATCTTCTTACACTGAATTAGTTAATTTGGATAGGGGGAGGGGGATTGACCTTTTTAGTGTTTGTCCATTATTTATTGAATCCAATTCAAAGCTCTAGAGCAAGATGAAGGAATAATACTAATGGTTCTTCAAATGCTGTGGTGCTGTCTCTGGGATCTGAAATGTCAGTTAAACTTGCAGATGTTAGGTTCCCATGAAATCTGCTAAGATTAGATTTCCTTTCAAACACTCCCTGTATCCTAGTGCCAATTAATAATCTTTCCTGGATCTGGTCCTGAAGACCATTTTGAGTCCAATCTGCTTAAGTCAATAGAAATAAAAATTTCTCAAGCATACCTTAAACAATTATTTAATTTGATAGAAAACTTTCTTAATATTTTCTCAATCATCTATACAAATAGTATATTTGTTGGCCAGGCATTCAGAATGGCACATCAGAATTCTTGTCGATAATCTCTGCCAGTAAAAAATTATACATGCCTTCCTAAATGCCTACAGTTTGGTATCAGGGTTTGGTTAATATAATAAACTGATACATCAGAAATAGAAAGTAGACAAGTTAAACCCTGATTAGGTCATCTAGAAGTAAGAGGAGTAAAGGGTAAGGAAAGGGCAAAAATTACTTCTGACAATGTAGTTTGTCCATGTCGCTTTAGGAAACCACTCCACATTCTATCCTTGTGACTGAGCCAGTTATTTTCCTTTGCTTAATTTGAGGTGTACTGTGAAATGACAGAGGCCTCTGTTGTTTTAATAAAATTTCCAGACCTGCCCCTTTATCGGACTACAACAGTGTCAGTCTCGGAGCATACCTCAGGAATACAATAGCTTTAAGTATGTGAGTAGTCTCGTTGAAATCAATGGGACATAAAGTTTTGTTGGATTAATCTAGGCTACTCTGCACCTTGCGTAATCAAGCCTTCCTGTAGCAGCAGCAAGATCTGAGTCAAAAAGCTACCGTGATGTTGCCCTTTGGGAAAAGATGATACCGTTGGACATTTTTACACATGCAAGTGCTACAGTACCAGGTGCTTTAAAAAACTCCTGGCCCTGCAACATTTGCTATTGTATAAGTGGCAAAATGCATGTCAGCATGAAGAAAATGGTGGAAGTGTGCTTTTGAGCTCAAAAGTGCATTGCCACCATTTTTGCTGTGCTTATGTGCATTTTGTTGCTTTTAATTACAAGCAGCACAGTGTGGTGTGCATTGGCTCCTGGGCAGTGCAGACTTGATTAATTGAGTCTGCTCCAAAGCAGCTTTGGTACTTTTACTTTGAAGCATCATTCTTGATATTAATGCATCTATTTTGCATTTTGCTTTTATGTGTATCTATCAGTTCTTTTTCTGCCATACCTTGTACCAACATGGCAAGTATAACAGTGAAGTGACCTTGCAGAGAATTTTAAGCAAATGCATACCTATATAGTGATTTGAGCCAATACATTAGGCTTGACACATTTTGTGTTACACGGTTAGAAGATTTCTCTTAATGGAACAGTCACTTCATTGCGAGAAACATTTTGACTTCAGATATATTGGGTACTATTACCAATACCTGAACGAGTTCGTATGAGTACTTCACTCAGGCTTATCCACACAGGTTGGAATTGCAACAGTGGCTACATGTAGACATTCTTACCCTACAGAGTTTTTCACCTGACTGGCCATTTTTGAAGCTGTCTACAGCCATGTATTTGTGTTTGGTCATGGCTATAGACTTCTTTCTGTGGCCAGATCGGGCAAAATTTGTCACTTGTATGTATGCCCATAATGATAGGCAGCCAAAGGAGAGAAAACTTTGGATTCCCTTCCTCACAAAAGCACACTGTTGGTTAATAGCTGCTTTGAAGTCAATGGACATTTGCCCATTTGCAGTATCTGAGAACCTATTTGATCTCTCAGCAGGGAGGCTCAGCTCTGCCACCAACCATGTCGACATGAAGATCCACCTGGAGGAAGCCAGGGTTGTCCATGTAGAAATTCTAGTCTTGCATGCCAGCTCCACTTATTCCCAGCCCACATATGCTAGAAGCACAGTATGTTTTCTGTGAGAAGGAAGTAAAATAAGAATTAACCCAATAAACTTTAAGGAAGATGTTCAGAAAGCACCAGTGCTGACAGAACCTGAAGGGAGTCTACAGAAAGGAGCTGTGAGCTAGATGTGGGTTACTAGTGCTATAGCTAAGCCACCATGTGCAGTTCTTAACAGAAGGGCTAGGTGTATGCAAGGGTACACTGACATAACAAATATAGATGCTTTTGTGCCATGGCTGTGTTGACCCCCCATGGTAAGTTTAGAGAACATAGATAACATGTGACATGTAGCTTCGGCATAAAGTGTAAATCACCCTGGAGGACCTACGCTGAAACCTGTGTTGCCTTGTTTTCACTATTATTTCTATCTGCGTTAACAAAGTTAAAGCTAACATGAGTAAGCATATAAATACCACATTAACATCTACCACATTAACCCAACTCACAGTAAGGTCACAAGACAACCCATGTTTTAGCGTGGGCTATCCAGGGTGTCCTAAAACTTGTCATGTCCTTACAAAACTTGCTACATATGTTCTCTAAAGCTAGCATGGGTTGATATATCCAATTGCTGATGTGCTGTGCTTGCCTGATGCAGGCTGATAATTTAATGGAATCAAAATCCATAAATGAATTGTGTTATGATCTGTGAAAAACAAAGGTTTCTTCACAAGATTCTAAACCTGTTGGATAAACTTGATTTGATTTTAAATTTTAAAATCTGGCAATTATATAATGAACTGGTTTTTTTCAAGCAGGAAAATAAAGCAGGTGTGAAGGAGCAATTGGCCTGAGTCAGAATTGGCAAGAACGCATCATATTTTTTTCCCACAGCTGGATGGTGTTAGAATGTTAGAAATAGGTCACTTTAAGAAGTAGAAAAAAAATTTCCTATGTATACTTATGTTTTCATTGACTGTAGCCATACAAATACAGCTGGTCAGAGGTTTCTTTTAACACAGATTTTTGTTGAGAAAATAGAAATTTCCAAATTAAAAATATCATAATGTTTTCAGTTGTGTAACATTTAAAAAATAATTCTGGTTTGTAACTTTGTAACTTTAAACAGAATATGTGATGTTATGTGGTATTTTCCAAATTGCTGAATCATGTGAATTTATGCACACAGAAAACTTGGACAGTGCATGATTCATTCACTTAAGTTGTGATTCACAGTAGGACCACATGCTTTGAGCTGTAAGTTGATGCTGTGTAGGGGACCCAGAGCCACTGAAAAAGGTCATCTACTTAGGTTTCATATGCAGATATGGGGTTTTCATTACTGTTTCCCTCTCAGCACTGGTTCCCTGACTCTGTAGTGGTGGTGGGGAGAGATTTCTTGGGTGCTGAGAGATTGAAATTTCCATTTATATTTGAAGAGTCAAATATAACCCACTCAAAGTCTGATGCTATCTACATAACTTAATGCCACTGAAGGTCAGGCAGCTATAGCCAGGAGCCATGACCAAGGGCAACCACTTTCTGTGTTCATTAAGGGCTTTTTCAGCTGTGGCACCCTGCTTTTGGGCTTATGGAAAAGAGTCCCTGTATCTGGAAGAGGAGTAATGAGAAAAATCACTCTTGAAATGTTTTTTCTTTGCAGAGTAGCAGTACTTCTTGGTACCATAAAAGATAGCTATAGTGAAAGAACAGTTAAAAAAGAATGACAGTGTGGGAGGCTCCTAAAGGCCTAAGATTCTTCCTCATGATAAAGAGAAGGCTGGCATCAGTAGTTTGGCATATTAGGCACAATTATCCTCTACTGTTTTGCCCTGTACATTAGCCCACAAGGAAAGGATGCATATTCTGCTCCTTGTACATAGGTGATGCATGGGGGGGCACGTGCCCCTCCTGAGATTGGCTGCCACCGAAGTAGCTGCCGGCTTGTGCTGGTGGTTGCCACTCGCACCCACCCCTTCCTCGCTGCCGCCACTTGCCACCCCCTTCCCTCCTGCTGGTGGTGGCTGTGGGCAGTTCCCACTTGCTGCTCGCTGACACTGACGGCTTTGGGCGGTCCCCACTCGCCACCACGGTGCCCCCTCAGTCTCAGGAGACACCAGTCATTCGTGTTCTTGTACTAAAAGAAGCATATGGAATGAATGGCCTCAGTGATGGTTTCGAGGTGTGGTCATTAGTCAGGTACTGTCATTATACAGACTGAATTAAAATTTGAACTTTTTCACTGGGGAAATGACAGAGCATGAAGGACAGCCAGTGTATCACATGTCTCCTTTCCTCTTTAAGCCTGGAATAACATGGGCATTTATATGCAATTTTTTTTTTTTTTTGTCCCATGATATGCTGGAGATCCACCTCTTTGGAGTAGACTTACTTATTCGATTCTGCTCTGCATGTGAGCTGATGCATGCTGTACTTCATTGCATGCTGTTGTATAAGTGGTGAAATGCCCATCAGCATGCAAAAAAATGGCAGCAGTGCACTTTTGAACTAAAGCACCTTCTATGTGTTTTAATTCAAAAGCGCACCACTGCCATTTTCACAATGCTGACGCACATTTCGCCACTTATACAAGTGCAAGTTTTGCAGCACTGAGTGCTTTTCAAAGCACCCTGTGCTGCAGTGCTTACATGCACCCATTGACACCACCTCTATCTGCTTTTTCGTCTTGAATATTGTGTGTGAAGGGTGGGACTGATGTTTGCTGCTTTTTTCTAAGGGCATGGGTTCCAAACTAAAGCACCCTTCCCCTTTATTCCTCTCATGTTTCAAAATCAAACTGTGGTTAAGTACAGCCCTATTGCATTTTATTTTTTTACTGGAAGCACCTGGCACTTCCTCAGATCTGTAGCTGTAAGCACAAAAGCCAAAACAGAACACAGAAATCAAGTATATATTTCTTAGTGTATGGCTACTTGAAAATTAAAAAAAAATCATCTCTTAGGAGGAAAGATGTGCATTGAATAAAGTTTTTATCTTCTGTTATATCTGGGGAGTGATGCATACCATATATTGTGCCTCTTTCAAAGGGCTCTAGCAGTAATTCAGGGAAGTACAGTAGTAAGCCCTAGGAGGCAGATAGAAAAAGTGGTTACAAGTGGAAAAACAAAACAGTTTCAAGGTCACAGTTGGGTATAAATAGCACAACTCCCTCCCCCCCAACCCCCCCCAAACAAAAAACCCCAACATCTTCAGCATTCAAATCTGCAGCATCTAGAAATAAGAGAAAGGTGAAGGAAAGTACAGGTCCCTTACTCAACTGGGAAACAGAGTAAGCAAGAGAAGGCTGACGTATTTACAAAATGGTTTTAAGTGAGATAAAATATTTAACACAGTTAATTTCCAGAACATGGTATGTAGAGCACAAGGAAGAGTAAAGAAAGAACAGATTAAAGAATGTTTATTTAGAAAAGTTAGCTGTATTTAAGCTATCAGACTCTGAAGAAATGTATCCAAGAGCACATAATGAACCAGCTGAAGCAATTTCTGAACACTTAATAAATATCCTCAGAAACCTACAGAGAAATGGTTAAGTACTAGAGGACCCAGGGAATTAACAACCACTCATCTTAGCTTCAATAGCTGCAATTATGGTGGAGCAAATTGTTAACCATTCTGTGATTACATCTTGTGGGGGGAACTGGCCTGCACTTCCTACACTCTGGCCAGCAATGGCCAATTTTAGGGGAGGACACGTACCCTCAGTGCCCCACCCCATGCATAGTATTCTCCAGCTCATAAGCGATGCATTTCCCCGTAGAATTGGAGACTAAATAACCGTATATCGTAACTGGAAAGAAACTGAGTATAAGCAGATAATGTCACTGTCAAAAAAAAACTGAAGGAGAAAGAGTAGCAAGCAACATAAATGTAAAAAAAAGTATTTCCTTTTAAAACAATTCTTTTGTTAATAATTTGAGTTGGCACTTACATTTTACAGTGGTAGAAAAAGTGATGCTTGTTTCGTAAATACATGGGACTAAATTCATCCTTGGCTCTGTTAAGGGAAGTTTGGTCTCTTATTGATAGTTTGACAGTGCCCCTTCAGGTGTTTTGCTTTCACTTGTTCATTCATTTCCATGATTTATTCTATTCTGGTCTTTTCATATTTATTTTGAGGAAATAACTTTCCCAGACTCTATGAGAGCTTTGTGAATTGGTAGCTTGTTTGCTGAACCATATTTGCAGTTCTTCAGGGCAGGAGATTTAAAAGAGGCTTATATCTTATTAAATACCAAAACAACTATAAAACACCCCCCAAACCCCAAATGATTGTTGGTCTTTTTAACATTAGTCACACTGTTCCCTTTTTTCCATCTGCAGCACAAGTGCTGACTCAGCATCATGACAGTTCTTGGCTTTCACAATTTGTTCATTTGTCCTGTGTAATTTGTTCATTTACATAGGATGAATAACCTGGATGATGGCCTTCTAAATCTGAAACAGCTCAGGACTAAATGGAGCAAAGCAGGACAGACCACTGTTAAATAGGAATTTAATGGCATTGTACATAGATCCAAGGGTTTCCAGCCAGTTGGCTGGGAAAAACACTGCTGCTTGAGCTAATGAAGCCTGTGATGCTCTGAATGATTCCTCCTGTTGGAATGTAGGACTGCTTTTGTCCTCCACGTTAATTTTATAAGGGGTTGTTATCTTATGTTTCCATTAGGCTTGCCTAACAATTCCCATAGTGAGAAGCTGCTGTAGGGATATATGCCAGTTATTCCTTCATCCCAGCCAGTTTTCTCTTTTTGGTAGCACCTTGCTTACTTTAAGCTTTTCAGCAAAGAGGAAGAAGGAAGATTGCAAGGTCTTCCTGATAATTTTTTATTGGTGAAAGCTTTTCATGCTGGTTTAGGGCTGCTGAAGCCTGTTTAAGTAAGGGTGAATTTGGCCCAGGGACTAGACACTGAATTAAGGCTGTATTAAACTTGCAAATGATTGCATGTTCTCTTGAGGAAGATACAGAGGAACCACCTTAGAGACGACATTAAGGAATATGGAAATATTGACACTGTTGAAATAACAGCTGGTAAAAGAGAGAGCTTTAGTACCACAGCATCAGATTGTTAAATATTATCAATGGAATGTAAAAAAAGAAATCCAGCGCTAATGTTGCTTCCCAAACTATAATTCTTTCTTCTTGCTCACATCCCGCTGTTCCCAATGCAAATGGGTATTCAGCTAGCAAAGACCATAATGCTGTATGATCTCATGCTTCTCTCTTGGGTGCAAAGGAATCTGAAGCAAGTATTGTGGACATCTTGGGTGCATCTACATGTGTGTTTTACTGCAGAGTAGACTAATTGGCTTGGCAGTAAAGCATTACTGTCTACCCATGGACTAGTATTTGGGTGCAGTAAATTAATTAACTCTTCTGTAAGATAGTGTGCTCGGTGATTAGAAGTGCCTCGGCACAGCAGAGTTCTTAGCACAATGTGAGTACCGGGTGCAAACGTTCCCTGATATGGCGGGAAAAACCCTTGGTGCAGTGATCAGTCCCCGCCAAAGCTTGCAGTTGCACTGTTTGCATGCATGCTACCGATTGGCTTGTCGTAAATTATTCCTACTTGGCAGCTGGCAATTGGCTCACTAGCTGTATAAAAGCTAGGGCAAGTTTCCGCCCAAGTTGGAGAACTCCGTGTGTACATTGGAAGAGACTTCCACATGTATCCTGGAGCGAACTTGGAGGCCTGATCAACCACCAACAACTCCCTGTTGCCATTCACCCTGACGTACCCCGTACCCTGCATTCTCGGAAACATCGGTGTGCCACCCGGTTTTTTGTGTTTTGCAACTTGTATGGAGTGTACCTACACTGCTTGCACTGATGCGAGTCCCTGTACTGCAGTTTGTAAGTAAAGTTCTTTTGAATTCAACCAACAAGCTTTTGTGCCTAATTCCACTCCATCGGTGCGGCCCCATCCGGCTATTCTCGGCCCCCACAGCTAGTACTGTCCCTGAGAGTGTGTAAATTGTGCCTGGTCAGCCCAGGTAGCAAGGGCCAGACTCCTGCCCACCGCATAGCCATGTGTTTCTGCACTTAAGGTACTCTCATGTCCCAGCCAGCCCCGACACCATCCAGAGCCTGGGGCTGAGCCCCCAAACCTGCTGCTCTACCCCAGCTCAGATTGCTGCTGTCCTGGGTGCACATGTAGATGCCTTGCCCGGGAGCAGTCTACTCCAGCTCAAACAGCTCTGGAATTTATCACTTCACTGTAATTGCATGTCTAGATTCACCCCTTTAGTATTAGGGTTCTGCAGACTATGTTCATATGCATATAGAGTTGATGATTCACTTTTAGGTGTCTGACTAATAACTGGAGTTGCTAAGCTTGTTGTGGAGGACAGTAGCTAATACGTGGCCTGTGTGTGTACTGTAAATTGAAGAATATAGTCTCTGACTCATTAGAAAGGGATTATGTTGTAGGTTAGTTGTAGTAAGTGTTAGTGGTCCATCAAAATGTCAACTTGTAAACCCCAGTTTACAAGTTTACTTCAACAGGGGTTGAAGTGCAATGGAAAGTGGGATGGATAAATGGCATTGTTCTTATTATCAGATGGGTTTACATGGAGAAGGCATGGAGAAGTTTTGGCTTACGCAAAGGCACCAAATGAGTTGGTGTCACAGTACAGAAAGGAATCCTTCTAATGGTTTTGAAGAGAACTTCCACTTGTAGGGCTGTCCATATAGCCTGCCTTATCAGCATTACATTCTCATAAAGTGTTTAAAGGGTTGCTGTATTTAAAGGATTCCACATCTGTCTAAAACATTGCTAATGGATATTGATACATTGTTGCACACCAATATTATGGTAAGATATTGAAGTGTTAGGTTCTCATCTATGGTGCTCCTTACTTATCTGCATAGGGTTTCACTTATCAGCAAATTTGTGGTCTGAAGGAATTTTTCTCCAGCATATATTGTGCTTTTCACTTTTCTGTGCAATAAGAGTAATAATCTGTTAGATTGCAATGTACCCCCATGATCCTATCCATTTTCTACAATCACTGAACAGCAATACCACTGGGGAGCCCTTTGGAAGACCTTGAACATTGTTCCTGTTTTCTGTTCAGTGTTTCTGTGTATTGCTGGATCAGCTCAGTTCTGTAGTAGTAGTTTCACTCCCCTTCACATTGCCCTTTGTCTTCCTTTCTAGAATTTTTTCTCAGTGCTGTAACCTTTAAATAACTTCTATGCTGCAGCCCTGGAGACTGGAGTGAAATGTTGATTAGTGATAATGAATGTTGTTTTTCCTAACTTACACTAAATAAAGTGGGTGTAGGATGTTAATGCTCCTTTTATTTAGCACTTATTACAAAGGATACTTCTGTCCCTTAGAGAGAACCTTGTTTTAAAGGACAGATTCTATTCTCAGTTAATTTTCAAGCAGAAGCCATTCATGTGTTTTGGAGTGTGATCTCTGTTCTTACCACATTTAGTCAAATACAAAGCAAGTTGTTTTTTTTTTTTCCTGCCAATCAGCATAGAGGAAACAACCTGTCATCTTACATTCATATACAAGAAAACCTCATTAAATACATTGGCTATCATTAAGCTGATGCCAAAAGCAGAATGTGCTCAGTAATGGAAACCAATTATGAAGTTGATTAAACATAGCCAAGACTGAACATGACTGTGGAACACATGACCCATATTGTGCATGCCAGTGGGAACCTTTTTTTTTTTTGGTCTGACTTTTAAAATAAAAAAAAAGGGCAGTTGCTCACCCAGGAGAGAACTGGCACCAGTCCTAGAGGTACTACAGTACCAGGCTGATGCTGGGAGAGCCAGATCCAGCCCTGACAGCCCTCCCTTTGGTGGCAAAAATGCTCAATCTTAGTCAAAAGACTAAGATGCTGATGGGAACCTATTTAGTGCAGCCTACCTGAATAAGATACACGGTAGTGCCCATTGAATGCGTTCTCCTTCAGTGCTGACTCTTTTCCAAGTCACAATGAACCATTACATTGAATACATTTTGACTTTTTCTTCACTCTCATGGATGAGCTGTGTTTTTCTCTGCTATTCCTGTTTCTTCACCAGCCTTAAATTCATGGCAAACATCAAATGGGGCCCCAAACAATTTACCCAGAATCCCTCTGTTGCCCCCTCTCTTAGCTTGTCACATATGATTAGTATGGGCTTGCTCTCCATCAGGTGAAGCTGGACTAGGTTGCCCTGCACCTTATCTGCATAAACATTTTTTGCGGCATCACTGGACTTATAACTGAAACCAGGTGTTCTAGTCACAAGTGCGTGTATGTGTGTGTGTGTGTGTGGGGGGGGGGTAATTAGCACATGGATGCTTGGCAGCAGGGAGTGGTCTCTGGAGTACACACACGTACTAAGCAGTACTGAGCTGTGGGGTCACCGTGGTTTGAAATTCTGTTAACTCTGGTGGGGCCGAGCCCAATGATATATAATGGTAGATCACAAGTCATTGGACTAATATATATAGACATATCTCTTTACAAAAAGAAATCTGCACTATATATAAGAAAGTTCCTCTTTAAAGTGTGTTTATGGAGTACCTGTGCTAAAACTTGTAGAAGTTTTTTAGAAAGGTAACATGCATTGATTTTGGATGAAATGAAGTCTATGGGTTCTATATGCAAATTACTACAGCTATGTTTAAACTCAAAGTCATTGCTTTCATATTTGCTTTTCACTTCCATGTGTTCAGGGAAAGCAGGGTTTGCCAGTAAGAATGTGCGGGAGGGGGGCTGCAGGGGGAAGAAATTGGAAGGGAGCAGAGAGTAAAGGAGCTGACTCACCAAATTTATTTTCTTTGCTAAAGCAGTAGGAGGGGGACAACTTCAAGGCAGACAGCCAGTAAGTAGATTCTACACCTGGAAAATTATAGCAAGTTTATACATTTTCCATATAGAAAAACTAATTATTGGGGTGTTGTCTTCTAATCAAGGTCATCTTATATTCAAGTAAATATGGTAAGTCTAAATCACCTTAGCTTTGGTTAGTCAATGAAGCTTTGCCAGTTAATACCAATTGAGGATCTAGCCCAGTTCGTTTGTGCTGTAAAGAGCTGAACATTTCAAACAAGTTTTCATTTTTATTTACTGCATTTTCTTGCTACAAGTGTCTTCACTAGGAATGAGAACCGGGAACTGGATCCAGGACATCTGGATTACATTCCCTTCTCTGTTTGCTACCTGTTTGAGCCTCAGCAAGCCTACTTCTAACTCAATGCCCATTTACCAGCGAGATATTCATCAGTACAGCAAACCCTCGCTATTTGCAGGTTCAGCATTCACCATTTCAAATATTCACGAATGTTGAACCCTCATCTTAAATACACTTACAGGAGCTCCTCAGGGACTTCGCGCTTGCCGCCACTGCGCTCCTGCCACCACCTCTGGGCTCCCGCTGTCACCAGCACAGCCATGCCCCCCTCCGCTGCTAGGGACACTGAGTTCATGATGTTCGTGAACACAATGCCATATTTGTGGATTTCACCATTCCTGCAGATCTCCAGAATGGATCCCCTGCCAATGGCAAGGGTCCCCTGTACTGATTGGTCTGAAAGGGGGGGTGGGGCAGGGAAGGTGTAGAACAAATATCTGTGAAATATGTGGAAATCACTGTAAAGTATTATTACAGTTGCTTTGAGCCTGGAAACTGAGTAATTTTTCTTTTGCCATTCTAACATGTAGATTTAAACATTTTACCTGGAACTTTAGGTAATTACATTTACTTTCTTCTATTTTGCATTTGATCCTGCCATTTCATCTATCCTTATATATTTTATTAGTCATAGTACATTTAATCTCTTGCACTATATTTCTTCCCCATACTCACTGAGTTTGTAAAGCTAGCTGTGTACATGCTGAACACAAAACCCAAGCCAGTCCCCTAGAAAGATTGAAACTATATCTTACCTGACTCCTGCTACACAGCTATTGTATGTTTTAACTGAGGGCTATCCTTGTGCTTCTTGTGAGGGCCGAGTATGGTTGGCAGGGCTGTGGCCACGAGCCCAGACAGCAGGTGGGTACTTCGACCAATGGAGCAGAATTGGGCACAGACACATACTGGTTAAATTGAAACAGCTTTACTTACACTGTCGATGTACACAGCGTAGGCACCTCTGTAAAAGTTGCACCGGGTAAATGGTTTTTCTTATACTTCTGCGCCGGCAGTTCCCTTTACAGCAGCTTCAAAACCAAACTTACGGGGAATTTGAGAGCTCTAAACGCATCTAAATGATATATTCGGTTGTGATGGGGGCGTTCGGGGGAGGGGGGAAGGGATATCGTGGACGCAGGATCTCTGGAAAGGGTGATCAGACCTCTCCAGCATTGTGTGGATCCCTGCTCGGTTCCAGAAATTTCTCCCCTTTTATAAGCTAGATAGCCAATCAGAATGTGCCCTGTGCATCTGCTGACTTTCAGTCAGGAGCCTGTGACTGCCGGCCAGGCAGTCACACGCCTCATTAACACGGTGATCGTAACTCCCTCACACTTCGAACATAATTCACTCTCATGTTTTACATTGGACTGGCATTTGGTCACTTTTTATCTAGACACTTCTATTTACTGCATGTAGACTACACTCATTGACACCCTTCTTCTTCTATCTAGAAATGGCTGACCTATGCACGTTTCTTTTTACGTATCTTGCCAGCTGTTTGAATCCTGCAAAACCAAAGAATGGTTGTACACATTAAGTATTTGGGAAATGCAAGCATCTCAAATTACCAATGGCTGAAACAGCATAGGCCGTGTCCACTATCATAGTCTAGGGCTGCCTCCAAGGTCACTTCAGCTAGGGCCATACATTACACATAAATCAGTTTAAGTCAGGGGTTTTCAACCTTTTTCAATAAGTGTAAGTCCAGCGGCCAGACACAGATGTGGGGGGAGGGGAGGTGGTGTGGGGTGAGGGTGGTGGCGTTCCATTCCTGCCCTTCCGCACTAACCTTTAGGGCCTTCCCAAGTACCCCTGGGGGTACGCATACCCCCGGTTGACAATCCCTAGTTTAAGTGATCAGAAACTGGTTTAAGCCTATAAGAGAACAGATGTTTAGTGCACATAAGCCAGTTTGAAAATGGCTGAAAATGGTTTGAGAAACCTGGTTGAATGTGGTCAGACTTAACTGATTGGATTCAAATCGAAGTTTATGCAATGTCTGTCCTAGACCCCTTACTGGTTTAAAATAAACCAGACCCCACTGCATGCTTTCTGGGCTGGGCGGGGTTGCCTGCTCCACAGCAGAGCTGGTCCCTCCCCTCTGCTCCATGGCTGGAGCTCTGGTAGAGACTGCAAGCATTTCCCTGGCTTCCCCCTGCTCCCCCCCTCCACTCCCTGCTAAGCAGGGATCATTCCTCCCCTCTGCCTTACACAGATACCTCTTAGCATTAGCTAGCAGACCATATGCTGGCTATGGTCTGTGCTGTGGCAGATGGGGGAAAAAAGGCAGTAGCAACAGGTAGCTGGTAATTTCCCTGTGTTGTTTCCTTAATGGGCTGATAAACACCATAATATCAATTCCCTGCTGGACTGGTCAGGAGGGGTAGGGACCCCTCCCTAATCAGAGCATCCTGCTGGGACCTGTCCATGCCCCTTCTCAGCTCAGCACTATAGAGGGAAGGGAGGGCTGCTCTGGCACCTCCCAGCTTCTAGCCTGAGCTATTGCAGGCATGTGCTGGCATTTCTTCAGTCCAGAGGGGATGTCTGAACAGTTACAAATTGGTTTAGTCTAGCCAGGTTAGACTAACTTACAAAGATTGAATCAATTTAGGCTCAGGCTTTTTGAATGTCTGTCCCTAGCCCTCCAGGAGCATTCACACTAGCCAATTATATGTAACCCCTACCCTGAGTCTTGTCGGTAGTTCATCTGTAACAGGTTTGCTGAGTTTCTAGGCATAACATCAGTCCTGCCTGATTCCTAGTTCTTTTCTTTCTAGAAGAAAATTTGGAAATTAACCAGGAGTACAGGCCTTAAATACAATAACCCTGCTAGCAGCAATCCCACAATATCCTGTTCCTAATTTCTGACGTTCATGTCCTCTCTATGGACAATAAACAGACAAATAGTTAACAGATCCATTCTTAAAGGGGATCTACATTTTCAGTAAAATGTTCATGAAACATGAAGCACAATATGAATAGCTTTGGTGCAGGCTACAAGGCATGCTATGATTGGGCTAGGGCAGTCAAATGGCTCAGGCTGATTGAGGTAATCTCAAGGTTGACTCTAAATATCAGTGTAGACACACCCATATATCTCTGGCTTTTGCAAGCAGGAAGACCTGGGTAGGTGCTTCCAGGGCTTCTGGGACCTGATCCTGTGTGCCCTCGGACTCTTGCATGTAGGACCGCAGGAGAATTCCCAGGGTGCACAGGACTGGGTTCCTGAAGCCCTGGGAATGTCTGTCCAAGGCTGAAGGAGAGTGCAGGCAGCTTCAGGCTATCCATGCTATTCTGTCTTAGACATCTGATGCAATATAGTAGCACAAATTAATACAGTAAACTCTCTGGTAACTGGCACCTTGCAAGCTGGCACGCTCTGTTAACTGGCATGCCAGCTTGCAAGGAAAAGTGAAACCAGAAATGCCCACTGTGGTACTTCCAGTTTCTCCGAGCCCCCACAGCCTGGGGTGAAGCAGCCTGTGCTGCTGAGTCACGGCCCGGAGGCATAACAGGCTGCGTGGGACTGTGTGGGACTCACCTCTCCATCTCACGGGGTCCACAGGGCCCATCGGAGGGGCAGTGATGCCACAGGAGGGGTGGAGGGAGAAGCGGCTGCCAGGGCTGCTCAATATTTTATCATCTGGCATCCCCCATTTCCAAATTAGCCCTAATGGTAGCATGTCCAATGGCTGTAGCATCTCTCAGCCCTTCCTTCAAAGCTCCTTCCCCTTTGGCTACTGGCAGGGTTTATATGGGCCCAGGGCCCTGCCTCTTCTGTCCAGCTAACCAGGTGCAGGTGCAGCCAATACCCTCATTAGCCAGTTGTCATGGCAACCTGCATCTGGACTCTTATCTGGCTCTTTGTGTTTCCTCCCCAGGCAATCTCTGCTCTAAGAGGAGCAGGCACCTCAGTGCCCTGCAACAGTCTGGAATAGCTTCCTAAATTGGAGGCAGCTGCTATTTATTGATCAGACTTAATTTTTATAAAGGGGGCCTAGATGACATAAAGGTATTGCTCTTAGACAATTCAAAACTAATTTATGAAACACTTTTGACAATTCAAAACCAATTTAGACCAGCAATAACTATAGGTTGCTTACATGGCCAATTTTTCAGATTGAAAACTACCTTTCTGTTACACATCTGCTGTTTCTAACAGTGCAGTTCTGGCCTATGAAAGGGGTCTAGAGACACTATTGCCATCAATAATCATTAGTAGCTAAGGAATTAGTGCGTGGATCCAAATCAAGATTGGACATTTGCTTAGGTATAGAGTTCATGGCCTCTCAGATAACTTCACCCTGTCCGCCCAACTGCTTTCATTGACAAATACCTATGTGGTCTCCTCCACACCTTCCCCCTCCTGTCTGCCCTTCTCCACCACTTGCAACCCCCATGCCTGTCCCCTTTGGAGCTTCCTGGAGCCTGTGGTACCTGTATCTCCTGTCATCTACCCCCTCTCCTCCCAACTGCCCTCCTCTGCTGTCTCCCCTTTCAGATGCTGTATGGCCAGGCCAGGGCCTGGCAACCATGTACTCCATGGAACAGAGTCAGAACCAGAGTTGACAGGTAAGCAGTAGTGGGAGGGTATGTGGGGGGAACCAGAGATCAGAGATGGGGACAAGAGAAGGTGGCAAGAGACAGAAGCTGTGTTGGGGGGTGGGGAGGGGAGGCAGCAAGGGGGACAGAGGTAATGGAGGGGGCAGTTGCTGCAAATTCAACCCCAACTCTAGTTCAGGGCTGGAGTGAGAGATGCACCAACTGCCTGCCCCTCACTTGTACTTGAATACAAGACTGACAGGAAGGCAGGCCATCTCGGGGCCGGGCCTCAGCGTCGGCCCACCCGCTTGTCTAGGGCAGTTTGCCCTGTCTCACCTGCCATGACTTGGTGTAATAAGTTAGATATTCAATGTGGGAGGCTGCCCATTATGTGCCTCAATGCCTAGGGCATTGTACACAGCTCCAACCTCTCCTATACTGCCCCATGACTCACAGATGGCATTGCAAATTGGTAACAGCTCTGGCCTGAGGCTGGGCTAAACTCTGCCCATGCTGGGCCTCTTCCATTCTACTCTTGCACTCCACCCGCTGTCACGGGGCCTCACTCCCAACCCACCACAGATCCACGTAGCCCCTTTGGGTCCCTCTTGGGCCCTATTCTATACAGCTCTTCCAGCCCTCCTGCTGGCACTCTGGCCGGCCCACATGCAGCCCTTCAGACCCTGTGGCCACTGGCTTTATGCCTCACACTGGGCTGAACCCAGCCACTAGGCCCTCTCCAGGCAACTTGCTTGTGTTGTCAGTCATGTGAGGGTTGGCCCATGTGCTGCCCTTCATGCAGCCCCTGTGACCCTACTCTACGCCCGTCGCACACAGTCCTTCAGGTGCCACTGTGCTCCCTGCGGGCCACCACACAAATACTCCTGTCCCCTCACTGGAGCTGCGCTCTCTTTCTGCCCCTGCTGTGGGGCCTCTGGGGTCTTACACCCCATGGGCTCAGGTGTTCGCAGATGTGCCTACCTGCCCCCCACCCCCCTTGTGCCTGGTCCTGCTCTAAAACTACCCACTGAGTAGTGGGAGCTGGGGTTATAAGCAGGGAATCCTGTTTTTCCTCTGATAAAAAAAAAAATCCCTAGTTTGATGTAAAAAAGTAACCCAAATTCCACATTTTTTTCCATGATTAAAATGAAACAACATACATATACATATTAGTGGCATTTCATTTTAATCATGGAAAAATGTGGATTTTGGGTTGGGTTTTTTTTTTTATATTCAATTAATTGGGAATTTTTTTTAGTCAGAGAAAACCAGGATTCCTAGTTATAAGGTGCCCCTTCCTGCCTTTCACTGGGAAGGTAACGGGCCTGGCATTTCTGGGGAACTGCCCCGCCACAGGCACTCCCACCAGGCCGCCCTTCCCCATCAGGGTGTACTTTTTGGTCATGCCCTAGGTCCAGGAGCCTCCTGCCCTTACCTCCAAGGATGTTCTGAGCAGCCAGGTGCCGTTCTTTCAGCTGCCCAGAACAGCCCGCTGGCTCAGCCTTGAGAACCTGAGTTAAAATGGAGGCTGCTCAGCCCCCTCCTCCAATCACAGAGCCCTCCCGCAGTCATGTTACCACCTCATCAGGGCTGACCTGCAGCTGCCCCACTGCCACTCTAAGCCCTTAAAGTGGCAGGCACCAAAGGTGATCTGCCACAAAGACGACAGGCCTTTTCCCTTGTGTTAAACGCGTGGGGTGCAACCTCATCCTAGAGTCAAGTAGATATAGTATTTTGTAGCCTCTGTATTTTAGATTCATCTGGTCTAAGCAAGTATGATTGGATAGTTCATTCTGTATAGCAGAATATGTTGTCTAATATTTTGAAACATGACATTTTTATGACTTCCTATAAATCAGCAGCCTGTTTTTGGCTAATAAAATGCAAACATTCATTTTTTTTTCCAGGAATTACCAAGCCTCTAGTTCATATGTCTGTCGTATTGCCTAATTTATAATGGGAAGCTTGTGCTTCCCATCTTGAATTTATTATAATGCATTTTCAGGCACCCATAAAAGATTTCATGCATGGTATACGTTCTTTTAATGGGTTATGCACCAGCTAAAAAGATCTCATACAGTAAAGCTGCCTCGCTTTTGGTCTTGTCTTGGCTTCATGATATGAAGGTCTAAGTGAGATGTTCTGTTCAACATGTGTATTTTTAACAGAATTATTCAGATAAGTTACAACTTTGAAACTCTAAGTTGTACTCTAGGGGTAGCAATTAGTAATACTGCCCCTTGGGAAACATTTAGAATTGCTGTTACTTGTCACAGTTTGTGATTCTAAACATCTTCAGCTGATTTCTAGTACTCCCATTATAGGTACATTGCAGATCCATTTGGGGATAAATGCCATGTATTCTAAGCATCTTGTACTTGTATTTTAGAATGGAGTTCCCTATCTTACTCTTGTGGTGGGACGCTGTTGTATTCTGCTTCTAACAACCGATTCCACTCTCAGGCTGCATGGAGGGATAAGGGAACTTTCCCCTTCCAAGATTTAAACAGACATGGAAAATAGTTTTGCTAATCTGATTCTTGTTTTCCAGTGCTACATGGCAGGAGTGTAACTTCAGGGATCGTGAAGGGGAAAAAGAGTTCTAAATCTTCTGATGGACAGACAGAAACAGAATTAAAGTGACTTGCTCTGAACAAACCCAGCTGACCAAATTTATGACTTTTTGTGGGGTCTCTCTAAGCAAGGAATTATAAATATTGGTAAAAAATTATTGTGGTGCCTGCAGTTTCAGTGCCGGGAAACATAGCAGCTATAAGACTTAATGCTACTGGATCAGTCCAGTGATCCATCTAAGGCAGAATCCTCTCTATGGCTGTATCTAGTACTATAATTGTTTCAGAGGAAGGTGCATGAATCACTATAATGGGCAAATATTGAATCATTTGCCAGAGAGAAGAATTTCTTAGTAATCCCCATCAGTCAGTTTCTGGCTTTTTCCAAGAAGCTTGAGGATTTCTCACTCTTTTTCTCCCCTCCCCTCTATGTAACTATGAATTTTCACATTATTCAAATAGATGTTTATTATATGAAAATCTGTATATTTATGGGGGGAGGGGGTTCAAAAAAGGCAGGAGCTAGACTGTTCTTAGTGGTGGCAGATGACAGAATAAGGAGCAACTGTCTCAAGTTGCAGGAAGGGAAGTTTAGGTTAGATATTAGGAAGAATTAACTTACTAGGAGGGTAGTAAAACACTGGAACAGGTTACCCAGAGAGGTTGTGGACTCTCCATCCTTGGAGATTTTTAAGATCCAGCTAGTAAAAGTCTTGGCTTGCATGATTTAGTTGGGGATGGTCCTACTTTGAGCAGCGGGTAGGACTAGTCAGCGGTTCTCAACCTTTTTTGTACCAGGACTCATTTGTAATCATCACTAGCCACTTATGACTCAGTGCCCCTCACTCCTGACCTGCTGCCTCCAGGCCCCAGTCCCCCAGTGGGGCAGGGTGTGTGTGGGGGCAGGAATTGGGGGCCCCAAACAGCCCCTTGCAAGGCAAAAGCCACAGTTTCCCACATTTTTCTCCTTTAAAGTAAAATCCATTTTTAAAGTTTATTGATCTGTTTTTAAAGTTTGTTCATGACCCTTTCATATATTCTTGCAACCCCCTTTTGGGTCACGACCCATGGGTTGAGAAACCCTGGACTAAATGACCTTCTGAAGTCCCATCCAACCCTAATTTTCTATGATTCTGTATCAGTGATTCAGATTAAAACACAGCAGTGCAACACCCACTAGAGAGACCTTTAGAAAAGAGATCTTCTCAAGCAGTCTTTCCTGCCCACTTAAAGGTTCCTTTACATGGGTCAGGTCTCTTGCTGAGCTTGCTGTGTTAACTGGGCAGTTACTTCCACTGACATTCATTTTTTTGAACAAGGATAATCAACAAATTAAAAGACCATAATGAAACGCACTGAATAAGTAAATAATATTTAATGTTAAGATTATGCAAAAATCAGATGTGCAGCAAAAGCTCTGTTATCCAGCACCCATAGGGAATGGATAACCAAATATACCAGTTACCTGAGAGGCATCTCTGCCTCATTGGGCCCCCACCCCTCCCACCACATCTGGTGCGCCAGGCTTTTACTCCCTGGTGTCAGTGTGCCAGAGGACAGGGAGGGGGGCCTTGCACAGGCTGATACCTGTGCAAGGCCCTCCTCCCTGTCCCCCAGTGTGCTGTGGCCCAAAGTCAGTGAAGTGGACTCAGTGAAACTGGAAGTGGGGCTTCTGGTTTTGCTTTTGCCATGTCGACCAACATGCCAGTTAATACAACGTGCCGGTTAATAAAGTGCCGGATAACACAGCTTTTAATGTACTAAGCATGGACAGAACTTCAGTGGAACTTGAGTGTAAAGATCCTCAGTAGTCATTGAACCTACAACCAGAAGTTATAACTAGTTCCAAACACTGCAGGGTGAACTACTGTATTCAGTGCCTCAACTTTTCTACTTACAACATTTGATCCTTTACTTTAGTTGAATCACAGGAAGAGCTTACCATGCTAATTTTCTGATGTCTGCAAAACTAAGGAGACTATTCCCATCTTACACAAGAATTCCAAGCTAAGACTGGGTGAGAATCCCCAGAAAAATAATTTAAATACCAAAAAATATTACCGTCTCCAATCGGGGAAGAAATGTTCATTTCATTTCAGGTTTATGAATTTTTGCTACATTAGCTTGTATTTAAAACAAACATCATTGTAAATTAGGAAGCCAAAAGAATTCACTGCAACAATTTCAAAAGCTATTGACTTGAAAAAATTAGTTGAAATCGAAATTTAATCGCAAACATTTTCATTTTGACCAAACTGTATTTTCCAATGAGAACATTATATCAAAAAATTCCCAAGTAGCTCAGCTGCCAGCCTGTTGTACCTTACTGTTATTATCTTTTGCATTACTGTAGTATCTAGAGGTTGTGCTGGGAGTGCTGGATACGCAGTAGGGCTGTGTGAAGCAGCAGCATTCAGTTTTGACCAGCGTTTCGACATTTTGATGGAACAGTGTTCCATTTCGAAGTTTGCTTTGATTTGAAACAGCCCTTCCATTCAGTTCCATCAAAACAGGTTTGCCGTTTCGACCCTGTTTCAACATTTTGCCTGGAGGATATAATGGGGAAGGTCAAAACAGCCTATAGCTTTGTAATTTCTGGCTTGACTTGGACAACACTTATAGTGATGGTAGCCGCTTCTGAGGGCATGAAGCCTGCCAAGTTTCAAGGAGACAGGTGCAGGGGTTTTGGAGAAACTGTACCCCAACATCTTGAAAGCAAAACTCATGTCACACCTACGTGTTAAGCCTCAGTGGGGTCAAAACTGCAGGCATGCTAGCCCCTGCTGAGCCCACAAAGCCTGCCAAGGTTCAAGGAGATAGGTGCAGAAGTTTGGGGGAAACTGTACCTCATGCTGTGGACAAGCAAAACTTGTGACATCGGTGACACTGCATGTGTTAAGGTGCAGCAGGGTGAAAGCTGCAGGCCTGCTAGTACCTTGCAGAGGCCACAAAGCCTGCCAGCTGTCAAGGAGACCGGTGCAGGGGAGTCTGGGTTCTGGAGCCCTGCACCTCTAGCTGCTGACAAGCAACACTCATGTCATGGGTGCTTGTGCAACTGTGTCTGTCTTGAGGAAGAGGGGGCTGAAAACTGCAGGCCTGCTAGTCCCTGCTGTGGTCATGAAGCCTGCCAGCTGTTAAGGAGATACGTACAGGGGGGCTCTGGGGACCTGCACCCCTAGCAGCTGACAGGCAAAACTTATGATGTGGGTGCCTGTATAACTGACTGTGTCTGTCTTGGGGCAGAGGAGGGTAGAAACTGTAGGTTGCTAGGCCTTGCTGTGGCCACGAGGTTGGCTACAAAGGACCAACTCGCAGGTTCATAATAAAATTGGATGCAAAAGTCAGATCATAAACCTTGGAGCTGATCCCCTCGAACATGCACACACACGTTCGTGCATACACACACACTCACAGTAGCTAGCTATGAACACTAAGCACCGGTGTGTATCCCCTTACGTCTCCCCAGGCACTGGAGTCCTCTGTCGGTGGCCAGTCGGTGCTGCTTTCAGTGCGATGTTGCTTCAGAAGGGGGTCACTGGCTGGTCCTTCTGGATGGACAGGCAAGGTGCTGGTCAGGTCAAAGAGGGTGCCATCTGGGCTCATTCTTCACTTCCTTTTATTCCTTTCTGGCAGACTCTGGTGACTCCCCAATTCTTGGGCTTACCCAAGAATCCCAAGAATTGGGGATTCAATCCAGGGGTCACTGACCTCATGGGATGTCCCACTTGGTGGCTGCTGGATGGCAGCTGTGAGCCCCAGAGGTCACGTCCACAAGTGTGTGCAGTCTTAGGAGTCTGTTGATGAATTTTGATTAATTCACTGCCATAATGAATAGGGCTCTGGGAGCAGCTGAGCGGGGTATATTCAATCCCAAGAGTTGGTTTCCTGTGTTCATTAGTTCAAACCGGGGCTTATGTACCTAAAACGGTGAAGTTTCAAAGAGTTCCCAGATCTGTATTGAATCTTTCCCCTCCTTAGTCTGTGGTTTGGTAGGTTTAATCCTTGCTCATAAACTCCTTATCATAGCTAGCTACTGTGTTGCACAATCAGTCATGATTCACTTAGTGACTAGCTCAATACAAGGAGGTGGTGGTTTGATTCCTGCCCTTGCTAACATTGTTATATTGTGCAACTTACTTTTAAACATAAAGTATGTTAGTTACATAGTTAAGGTGTACTTGTAATAAAAACATATTTTGTAGGTCCTTTTATGGGTGAAAAATAGTATTCTGCATTGGTGTGTCTCCCCCTCATTGTATGTGCCATGGCATTTTACCCTTTTATATGTTATGCTTTTTAACTTTGTACTTTGTTTAAAAGTAAGTTGTATCACATAATAATGTTAGCAAGGGCGGGAATCATCATCCAATCCATAACTGGGGCATTCTTTCACTGATCTTCTCCAGAGATAAAGTACTATTGAGGACTGTTATTTGCAGGTTGATGCCCATAAGCAGAAACACTGGTGGCATTAGGAGACATATCTACATGAGATGTTTACTACCAAGTGGACTAATTGGCTCTGCAGTAAATGTCTCATGTCTATACATGAGGCCCTATTAGGCTGTAGGAAACTAACTAACTCCACAGCAGGGTAGTACTTGTAAATACAAGTACTATCCTGCTGCAGAGTTTTTTAGTCCACAGCAGTGCCCGTGTAAATGCTGATGTGGCTGGCTGGGACACAAAGTTGCTTCTGTGCAGGGGCTGCCTGCCAGCTAGCCCTGCATTGAAGTACCCTGGTGTCCCAGCCAGCCCTTCAGCAGCACATTGAGCCAAGTTGGAGCAGTCCTGGGTTGGCAGACTGAACCCCCCTGACCCTGTCCCCAAGGCCTCCTCCCAGCTGAGGTTGTTCCAGCTGAGAACAATGTGCTGCGGTCCTGGGTGCATGTTCAAATGGCACGCCTTGAAACAAACTCTGGAAAGATATGCACCAGAGTTTATTGCTTTGCATAAATAGCACATGTAGACATGCTCAGTAAGTGCGTTTCTGGGGAAAAGATTGGTATTATGCTGCAGCGGAGGCTGCAGTAAGCTTTGAGAGGGCAATGTGGGAGCTTCCTGCTGTGGCAGTTCAGTGTCTCAGGTTAAGCTGAGAAAATTAAGGAGGATAGGGTTTTGATGCTAGTTTTCCTCACCCTGCTTATTCTTTGTGTAATCTACTGTTGGTGGTGGTGCTAAGTGCATGCCTATTCCTTTCAGTTTGGCACTTCCTGAAATGAGCTAAAAACTGTCTTATTCACACAGAGTTGCACCTTATAGACTAGAGTTGCACCCTATAGCTTAGAGTTGCACTCTACAGACTTACTGAATCAGAGCTGCATCTAGAAATCAGTGACATAAGACACATCTCTGATTCAGTAAGCCTATAGCGTGCAGCCCTAATGGGCTTTCTGCCTGACATCAGACTAACATAGCTAACTACCTCTTTTGCTCATTGGATGTTTATGTGAGTTTTTTGGGGGGATGAAGAACCAAAAATACCAGTATGTACACGTAGCAAATAAAAGAATGCCAATCAGCTTTCTCTTTTTTTACTTCCCGCTTCATTTCAGTTTGACCAATGCATTTTAAGTATGCAAATAATTCCCTGCCTTTAGTTTGGCCTGTGGGACTTCAATATGTAAATAAAGAGAGGGAAAAGACAAGCAAGAAAAGGAAGATTTGGGTCATGTGTGTCGGAAATATATAAAGAAACTATAAAGATAAAGGAAAATCAATATCTGTAATGTCTGCTGTAGCAGGTAGCCCTACCTGGGCTGCTTGCTAAATTGTTATACATCAGGCTGGTCATGCCTGTAAGCATCCTGTTTGGCTAAGAGGGGCAGCAGAGCCCCTATTTAAGCTTACCACAGCCGTTAGGCTGTGAAAGGTATTCGACAGATTTTCTCAGATATTTGCCTTGTTCTTGTATGTTCTGCTCTTGGCCTCTGGCTTTCAGACCTAGCTGCTGAGCTCATCTTTTTGCTTGCTTGTGTAACTTCAATTCCAAACCTCACCTACAAATATTTCAGTAGCATGCCCAGTCCGGAGAGGGCGGTGGAACACAAGGAGGAAAGAGAGAGAGAAGAAGAAGAAGAATTATCATTGATACCACAACTCCTTGTGTAGAATAACTTATAAGAAGCCATTAGGAGACTATATTTTGGATCTTTAATGAAACTGATGAGCATTCCTTTAAGGGGAAATATGCTATTGAACTGTGAGGGTTTAATTATTACTTTGCTAATGTTACCATAAAAAATGTTTTCCTCATTGCTGACTAACTCATATTTGCTATAGAATTAAATGTGAGAAATAAAATCATGGCCTTGATTTATATTTTCATAAATCTCAGCCCCATAGACCTAGGCAAACCTGAATGATGTGTCGACAGAGTGTTCGCTGTGGTTTCAGCTACTACTTGGGTACATCTACACATGAAAATAATGTGAAGCAATTAACTCTGGAGGTTATTGTCATTTGAATGTGCACCCAGGACCATAGTATATTAAACCAGGGCAGAGCAGCCCTGGCTAGCAGGGGACCCAGGAGGGCCAGTCTGCCAGCCTGGGGCTGCTACCCCCTGCTCAACATGCTGCAGTGGGGCTGGCTGAGGCAACAGAGGGCTGTAGATGCTTCCCCTGAGTTGCACAAAACAGTTGCAGAGAATCTCAGGCCCATTTGAATTGACCCTTGCAACATGCAATGCAGTCATGAATCTCAGGTGATGGGCAGGACTGTTCAGTGAATGCAGAATGAAGTTCTTAATTAGCCTAAGAAACTGGTAATTGTTTTGTGATTTGGTACATTAGCCTTTCTGTTCCATAGTTGGTACTCCATTTCTATTGAAACAATTTCCAGAATGGCCATCTTGTCACAAACACACCTGAACTGAGAGGTAACCTATGTTTTGATGCTTATTTATTTGTAGGTTGGGGAGGTAAGATGCTCATATATAGGAAGGTAGGTAATTAGGGCCTTGTTACATGTTGCACTTTGAGCTGCTTAAATGTTGATTGATGTTAGTGCTTGCTCAAGTTTGGAGGAGTCACACCTTGGCCATTTGTAGATCTGCTCACTATTTTCTAAATCTTGTTAACTGATTTGCATCACACAATCAAACTTCAATTCAAATTAAGGGTTAATAGATGATCAAGTCCGTTTGCCCCTTTCTTCACAGGTCAGTAGCCCATATGCTTGGGCAAAGCTGGGGCCCTAGTCAGGAAACTGATACGTAGTCACAGTAAGGTGTTGTTGGCACATTTGATTTTCTGAAGGTATTACTTCGTGCCTGATAACCTCTGTTGTCTTGCAAAAACCCAATTTAGTATTTCTTAAGGGGACTGATCTTTGTAATGCTTATCTGCATTCCTAAGGAATGCTTATCTGACTTCCTAAGGACTGTTTTTCCTAAAAGCAACGTCATATATGCATGTTAATAAATACAGTTTAAATTGCCTAATTTAGACCACACTAGTTTGCATCAATTTTAATCCAATGAAGATTACTTAATTCTGACTGGAGCCAATTTTAATTCAGAATACAGATGTATTTAGTGATGGCTGTAGTCCAGAATAAACCTAGAAAAATGTAATGTTGGCAACCAGGAGCCTAAGAGCTATAGCTGTGAGTTGCCACTACAGATCTTATGATTCAGGATCCTATCCCTGCTCTAGTCGGGGGCATATGAGAGAGAGATTGGGGAGGTAGAGGAACATGAACCTGGGAGGAGGAAAATAAATGGGCTGGAGGTGGGTAATGAAATGGGAGGTGGAAAGGAAATGGGAGTGGGGAAAGGGTGGGAAAATGAAGGAAGTCAGCCACTGAAGGACAAAATAAAAACTATTAAAAATATAAATAGAAGGGAAATAAATTAAGAAGGTCTCCTGTTTCAATAATTTGGGATTTGGGATTTAAGTGTTGGGGGTGTTGGTTGCTTCCCAGGGTGGCTGGGAAGTGGAAGTGGTAAGGAAAAGTACACTTGGGGGAGCAGCTCCCCTGCCCCAAGAAGGAAACACCATTTCTTGGGGACCTGATCCAGCCCACTATCTTCTTTCCCACCTACCCTTCCCAGATCCCACTTTTGGACCTGTCCGTGCCCTGCAACCTGGCTAGCTACTAGGTTGCTTGCATGGGATTGCAATACTTGGGGTAGGAAGGTCACACCTTCTCCAGGGGCAGGAGGAAGAGTTGGCTTGTGCCAGAACTGCCCCCCTCCACCCCCTCTGATGATAGTTCAGGGGGTGGAAAGTTTGTCCACGCAGAACTGGAGGGTGGGGACAGGACACTGCATCCTGGGATGATGAAGAACTGCAACTTGGGCAGCTCATCTGGGGTGAGTGGCCACACACTAATGGAATATGAGCTGGGTAACACAGATCAGCAATAAACCTCCTCTGGTGTGGTATAACTTTAAGGTCTCTAAATTGTGCTTAAAAATAATTTCAGGTGCTAAGTTGTAAACAATCTATGGGTTAAGAGCTCGAGGAGCTGCCTAAAATTCATGTGTAAGAGGGCCCTTACCGTGCCTCATCCATTCCTTCTGAGTGGTCTGTATTATTTTTTTAAGTGTCTGAAGAGATGCATATGTAAGATTGGCTAGCTAATGATTGTATGTGCCAATACAGAAGTTACCAGTGTTTGAAGACTCAGGCATGGAGACAGATGCTCTTTTCCCTCTTTGCCAGGTCAGCTCTATTGCCCATGCCATGGGGATGTACTGTTAACCTTTAGACTCTTAGTTCCACTTTAGTTCTGGTGTTCCATACTGACACAAATGTGCTTGTCAGGCTTTGCTTGAAGTTGTTAGCAGGAAACATCTGGATCCACTAGAACAACAGATCTTTTAAGGGCAACAAAGTGAGTAAAAATATAGGTCAAAGGCCAAGGGGCCACTTGAGCCCAGTAGCACACTGAGAAAACATGGTTAAGACAGGGTTAGTTTCTGTAGCAACAAGGCAAATGTCATGATTACCATTATGTCCAGCTGTCTTTAGCTCTGCAGCTTAAATTGCTAGGTACTCATTTGTGTCTGGGCCAGTAAGGGGATGGCTTTTCATGTGAATCTAGAACAAGGTTCAAACTCTGGAGCTCTAGGCTGCTTGTACATACCGCAGTGGTTTAATTCTGTTTAGTTCTCCCTAAATTGAAACAGTGGGTTTTTAAAAACACTGCTTCAATTTAGGGAGAATTAAACCAAACTAAACCCTCATGGCATGTACAAAAGGGTGGAGGCCTGATTCTTACCCACCTCTTGGAGGTCCGGAGGGGGAAAGCTGGCAGTGGGCTGAGCAGTAGGGCTGTGTGAGGCTTTGGACTGTGCTTCTGATCTGGAGAAGCTCTGGATGCTGAGGATCAAAGAGCTGGCTTCGTTAGGCTTTCTGAAGTGGTTCAGAGTTTTGAAGCACTTTGGAAAAGATTTGAAGCCACTTCTGAGATCCAGCCATAGGGTATAATGGGGAATCAATGAAAATCTGTAACTTTGTTGTTTTTTGTCTGATTTGGATGAAGCTTACAGGGATAGTAGCCTCTGCAGAGCGCATGAAGTCTGCCAAGTTTCAAGAAGATCGGTGCAGGGCATCAGGGACAACTGCACCCCAAATTCATGAAAGCAAGACTTGTGTCACGTCTATGTGTTACAACACAGGGTGGTGAAAACTGCAGGGGTGGCAGCCCCTGATGAGGCCAGAAAGCCTGCCAAGTTTCAAGGAGATTGGTGCAGTGGTTGGGGGGGGAGCTGCACCTCAAGTTGCTGACAGGCAAAACTCATGACACAGATGACCCTGTGTGTGTTAAGGCACAGCAGGGTGAAAGCTACAGGGATGGTGATGAAGCCTGCCAGCTGTCGAGGAGATCGGTGCAGGGCTTCTGAGTTCTGGGGCCCTGCACCTCTAGCTGCTGACAGACAAAACTCGTGACATGGGTGCTTGTGCAACTGGGTCTGTCTGGGGTGGGGGGAGGGAACTACTGCAGGCCTGGCTGCTAAGCTGTGTTACCAGTTGTCAGTCAGTCATGATTGACTCAGGGACCAGGTCAATACACAGTTGCTAGCTAATGTAACCTGTTAATTAGCATCAATTAACACCTACAATACCCCACACTAAGGAGAGGAAAGAATCAATACAGATAATCAACTGCCCCAAGACAGAGACAGTCAGTTGCACAAGTACCCATGTCACGAGTTTTGCCTGTCAGCAGCTTGAGGTTCAGTTCCCTGCAAACCCCTGCACTGATCTTCTTGAAACGTGGCAGGGTTTGTGGCCTTACCAGGGGCTACCACCCCTGCAATTTTCACCCCCTGTGTTGTAACACATAGACATGACGTGAGTTTTGCTTTCAAGAACTTGGGGTGCAGTTCCCCCTGAACTCCTGCACCAATATTCGTGAAACTGCCTAGGCTTCATGCTCTCAGCAGAGGCTACCATCCCTGAATGTTTCATCCAAATAAGACGAAAATCAACAAAGTTATAGATATTTAATTGATTCCCCATTATACCCTATGGCCAGGTGTCCGAGGCGGCTCCGAAGCTTTGGAGCCGCTTTGGCCGGATTGAAGCGGGAACCTGGTCTGGAGATCCCTGAAAACTGAAGCTGGATCGAATAGCTGTCCCTGAACTGTGTGGGGTCCCCCAGGTGGCACCCGCATGCTGGTATCCAGCCCGGGCGGTCTTGGGGGCACCTCAGCCACAGAAAGAAGCACCGCCCCATCTGCAGCCACGAAGGGAAGCACTGGGTCCCCGCACAGCACAGACAGGCAGGCAGGCTCCGGGGAGAAAAAAAAGATCAGGCTTGCCGCTTGCTTTGTTCTTCAGTGGCGTCTGCCTACACGGGCTGCCACTGGGTCCCACAGCCCCTGAGCTGTGCAGGGCCTGCCAAGCCTTGAGCACCTTCTCTTCCAGTGCCTTGTGCACTGTTGCACTTTTATTTTGCTACGTATCAAAGTCATTTAGAGTAGAATACGCTGCTGAACGTGCAGACAGCAACGCCATTAAAGCGGTGCAAAAGGGCATTTCAGCTTTTTTAAATGCCAGTTTTGTGGCTTGTACAAAGGCCCCTAGTGAGCTTTCTTAAATGTCCTGCCCCCTTGTCCCACTAGCAAAACTGTGGGCATTATACTTATATTGATAAATCATATCACTATACCAATAAATAAGTAGTTCATTTATTTATTGATTGATTGATATGATTTTACACGTTTGCCAAAAAGTAAGCAAACAAAACACCCCACCATCACTCCTCAGGGCTGCCTAATTTTCCTTATTTTTAAGAATAAGAAAATATCTAAAAACTGTAGGAGCCTATTAGGCCAGTTTCCAATACTAAAAATATTTCATTCCAACCTGCCGCTTCACTAAGCTTATTTGTGTCCTTTGACTTTTAACCATCACTCTTTGTCTCGTGGCACCTACTCTTTGAAGTTACCTCCCCATGGACACTTACTTATCACCCTCCTCTTTCTCCAGAAAATTCCTGCCATGTGTCTTATTTATGAAACGATGCTATTCCATGTATTGCTTTTGCTTGCTTGCATATTTCTCTAGATTCCTCCCCTTGTGCCTATAGGGCTCAGAAGTGAAACAAAGCTGCTGGGTGCCCAGAGCAGCTGTTACGCATGGGGGCAGCAGCTATTTTGGGTTGCCACCATCTGCTGGTATGATTATGCAGCCGTGGCAACAGCAGGCTTTTTCTGCTTTCCCCACCTCCTTTTGCCCCCACCACAAGCTGGTGTCCAGGATAGCTGCCCCCATCACCCTGCCCTAGTTACACAACTGACAAGGCTTAATCCTGCAAGTTAGCAAACATTTTCCTTGATATCATAGTGCCATCTATTGTGTGAAAGTAATGGGAGTTTAACAGCAGCACCTGACAGTATCAGGCCCCACTGTAAGCCCTGAACCAAGCCACTACAGATGGACATATTTCTAGACACATGCACAAAGGTAGACATGCAGGACAGATTTACAGCCAGTATAAATTCTCAGAGCTCTCCATGGCTCTGGCAGATTTGTGCCAGCTGAAGATCTGGAAGAGAACTTGCATCATTTGTAATGGCAAGAGTGGGGAAATTTTAGAAATCACCGTAAAAATACTTAAGTAAAACATAAGCAGTCATAGCAGAGAACTACAATTTTTGATGGGCTTTTACTGCTTCCTTCTAACTGAAAGATATTTAAAGGTCCTAAATGTATGTTTGTAGTGCATGAAGAAACAGGACTTCACAACTCAGCAGGACAGTACGGTAAAGTCCCTGCACAGTGCATTGTCTTTGTTGAAGAAAGACTCTCTCTGCTGCTTGGAATGTTAAGTTCTTCCCCTGGCAGCTGGCGAGAGCTAACTCCTGCCAGCCCCGGTACTGGGGCTTATATGTGCCCGGGGCCCTACCTACTTCTGGTCAGCTGACCATGTGCAGGTGCCAGCTAATTCCCTCATTAGCCTGCTGCCAAGGCAACCTGCAGGCATGGAGCTCTGTCTAGCTCCCACAGCTCCCTAGCTAGGCTGCTTTGCTCTTAAAAGAGCAGGCATGCCCTAGTGCCCTGCGACAGTAAGGTTTTTGCTTTAGATAGGATATTTTTCTTTGCCTCCTAGAAGACTGCTTGTCATAACATACTTGGGCCAAAACCACCTATGCAGTATACATCTACACATGTTCCCTTAAAAGTATGAAGACAAATGCCGTATATCAAGGTAGGCTAATATATAGTTTCTCTGAAGTACATACACATGGGATATATATCAAAATAATACTGAATTGATCTTTCTCAGTTTTGGCAAAGTGTGTCACAGTGAGCTCTATAGTGCTTAGATGTGAATGGATAACAAGCCTAATATCAAGCAAAATTAACTTCAGTTTTCTCAGTATTGCAATGGCCTATTTGATTTATTATATATTTTATTTATTATATTATATATCTCTGTCAGATCTCTCAGTCCTTATCCTCAAAGGACATTTACAGAGCACCTTCAAAAGATGTACCCCTAAACTCAACTTCATCACCACTCTGGAGATGAAAAATCATGGACTGAACAGAGACATGAGTTATCTTTCTCACTATAGTCTGCCTAAACCCCAGCCGTACTGGGTACCCATACCATAACTCACAAAAAACATTTCCTTCCCCTGCCCTCCACCCTCCACGTGGGATGTACGATTGGCCTCCGAGCAGTTCGACTGTCATATCCACTTGCATAGACTGCTGACAAATTCCCCAGTACACACAGGGCAGCACCCCCTTCTACACTCCACTTTGCTTGTAAAAGGATACTATGTTATCTGAAAGCTTGCTAGAAACATCAACCCACCTCCAAGTTGGTCTGATAAAAGATGTCAACTTGAACCAAAAGACTCTGTCTATATGGGTGAGGGGGTAGCACCTCCAAGGAAAGAGTATGTCGCACTCGCCTGAGTGATTCTTCCTCTGTTGGTCCTCATCGGCACTCAGTTCTCACCTGTGGCTCCAAGTATCTGTCTGCATGCAACAGCAGCCACACCCTGGTAACGTGCCTTGAGGGTCAGGCCATACCGGGTAAGGGTCCCCAGTAAGTCTGAGACCTCTGGGGAGATAGGCATGTCTCTATCTCTGCATGCAAAGTCTGACTCTGGCTGACTGGGCAAATGAGATCTTTGTGTGGTCCAATAGCCATGGTGGCACCATGGTGTGGATCACAAAAGACAAGCAGGACAAAAGACATCCTGATCATCCACTGCATCTGGGCCAATCTCCAGCCATCTTGATACTGTCCTGCCACTGGTTACCAGTTGGTTTGGAAGAGAGAGTGAGGCTGATGCTGCATAAGTCTTCCTCGCTTAAATTTAAATCCTGTGCCACTCGCATCCAACGTGAGCCCTGTGGTGACGGGCCAGCGACAAAGCAGAAGGTGTGGACACACTGGAATCAGTAGCGACAAACCTGCGCACGGGTGGCTCAGAGCATTGGGTCACTGTCTAGTGGACAGAAGCAGCAGTAGAACTTGGCAGCCCCCTGAGTGACTGAGCAGCCCTATTCAGGACCACACTGCTCACCTCCTACAATGAGGAAGGGGCTAGAAAGGTGCCACAAACCGTGTCTGCTTCACCTTACCTTGGCCAGCATACTGCAGCTGGCCGGGATCCCACCACAGCGGTCGAAAAGGAAATAAATTAATCCCTCTCAAGCTGGGCATGTGGAATGTATGTACGTTGACCAATGGAAACACCAATAGACCTGAAAGAAGAACCACCCTCATTGGAAGAGAACTGGGTAGATATAACATCCACATCGCTACCCTCAGTGAGACTCACCTACCCGACAAAGGGCAGATCACAGAAGGAAAAGCTGGTTACACATTCTTCTGGAGTGGTCATGGAAACAAAGCAAAATGGAAAGCAGGAGTTGGCTTTGCTCTACAAAACAGCCTCTTCAAGAAGCTGACCTATGCGCCCAAAGAAGTGAATGACTTACTGATGGTCCTCCAACTTCCCCTGCTTGCCAAAAAGTGTGCCACTATCACTAGTACATATGCTCCTACAGTGATCAACTCCGACAAAGTCAAGAACCAGTTCTATGATGAACTCCACTTTGTGATCGCTGCTGTACCATCTCACCCTTGGCAACTTCAATGCCAGGATTGGCTCTGACTGCCAAGCATGGGATGGCATCATTGGGAAGCACGGGACCAGAAGCTGCAATCGCAATGGTCTTCTCCTGCTCAGACTATGTGCTGAACATGAGCGCCTGGTAACTAATACTGCGTTCCATTTCCCCAACCGGAAGAAGACATTGTGGATGCACCCTTGCTCCAAGCACTGGTATCTTATCAACTATGTCATTGTCAAAAGGAGGGACAGACATAATGTTCATGTAACCAAAACAATGTGTGGCGCTGAATGCTGGCTCATCATGTCCTCACTAAAGATCACTATTGAAGGCAGATGGTGTCTGCAAGGATGAAGTGGACCAAAGCACCTCAACACTGCTGGGCTGATAAACAGCAGCACCATGCTGTCTTTTGTGAACCATCTGAAAGATCAGCTTCACACTACATCGTTTTATTCTGCCTCCATCAAAGCCAACTGGAAGTGACTTCATGAAGCTATACACTCTGCAGCTCTTGAGACCGTAGGATCAAGCATCTGCAAGCACCGAGACTGGTTCGATGAAAATGATGAGGAGATGCAATGGCTGCTGGAAGAGAAGTAATATCTCTGTAGAGTCTACTGCTATGATAAGTCTGTGTCAGCACAACATGCTTGCAGCGTGATATGGAAGACCATTCAATGCAATTTGCGAGGGATGCAGGACACATGCTTGAAGAACAAAGCAGATAAGATCCAGCATTATGATGACTGAAACAATGCAAAGAAGTTCTTCAGTGCCCTAAAGGCTTTCTGTGGTCTGCAGTCCTCAGATATTCCCCTCTGCTGTCTTCTGATGGGAATGAGCTGCTAACTGACAAGGCCCAGATCCTCCAGAGATGGGCTGAACACTTCAGGGCCATCCTCAATTGGACCTCCTCTGTCAACATGGACACTATGTGCAAGCTGCCTCAAATCCCCATCAATACCTCGTTTTAAGCGCCACCTACAATTGCGAAAGTCCGAAAGGCCAAAAAAAAAATATATAGTGGCAAAGCTCCTGGAGCTGACATGATTCCAGTGCAGTTCTACATATCACGACCTCATGGAGAAATGGAGAAACTAACTGAGATCTTCTGCAGTATATGGGTGTGTGAGGTGGTCCTTCAAGAATTCAAGGATGCCTCCATTGGTATAAGAGGAAGGGAAATTGCCAACTCTGTGACAACCATATGGGCATCCCTCCCTCCTCTCACTCCTCTCAACTGCTGGCAAGATACTCATGAGAGTCTTCCTTAACCAGCTGATTGATCATTTAACAACGTACTGCCTGTGAGCAAATGCACCTTTAGAAAAGGACGCGGAACGACAAACATGTAGTTTACGGCTTGACGGCTTCAAGAAAAAGTGTCAACCTAACAACCTAACCAAATCCTTTGACACAGTGAACCATGAAGGCCTCTGGGAAATCATGGAAAAGTACAGATGCCCCAGAAAATTCATCAATATGGTTTGACAGTTCCACAACAGCATGATGGCACGTGTCCTTGTGAATGGCGAATGCTCCGACCCCTTCCCAGTCACAGATGGGATCAAGTAGGGTTGTGTGCTTGCACCTACCCTCGTCTGCATGGTATTGTCTGCCATGCTGTTGGATGCCTTCTAAGATGATGACCTTGGTATGGAGATCAGGCACCATTTTGATGGAGACAACTTTAACCTGTGCAAGCTCTGAGCGAGCTCCAAAGTCCAGGCAACTATGCTTCATGACTTCCTCTTCACTGACTGTGCGTCATGTGCAGGCTCACAGACTGACATGCAATGGTCCATAGACCTATTCATAGATTCATAGATTGTAAGGCCAGAAGGGACCTCAGAAGATCATCGGGTCCTGCCACCTGCATCAAGAAGGAAAGGTAACTGGGGGTCAGGTGACCCCAGCAAGGTGACTATGTAGTCTCCTCTTAAAGATTCCAGGGTAGGTGATTGCACCACCTCTGGAGGGAGCTTATTCCACAGTCTGGACACCCTGACTGTGAAGAAGTTTTTCCTAATGTTGAGCCTGAATCGCTATTCCAGGAGTTTGTAGCCATTAGTCCTGGTTTTCCTCTTGGGTGCCGTGGTGAACAATTGCTCACTGAGCCCTTGATGTATTCCCCTAGTGTAGCAGTAAGCTGCTACCAGGTCCCTCTCAGCCTTCTTTTCCTCAGGCTGAAGAGTCCCAGATCCCTCAGCCTTTGCTTATACGACTTGCCTTTTAAGACTCTGATCATACAGGTGACTCTTCTTTGGACTCTCTCAAGCTTGCCCACGTCCTTGTTAAAATGTGGTGCCCAGAACTGGATGCAGTGCTCCAGCTGCAGTCTCACCAGTGCTAAGTGGAGCAGAAGAATCATCTTGGTTTTGCTGGAGATGCGTCGATTGATGCATGCCAGAGTTATTTGCCCTGCTGGCTACAGCAATGCACTGCCGGCTCATATCCATAATGTGGTCTATTATTACACCCAGGTATTCTAATCAGCCTGCAACAACTTCGGATTCTCTATTAACACAAAGAAAACTGAAGTGATGTTTCAACCTGTGCCTGGCACAACACCCCAGGAACCACATGTCTCAGTTAATGGTCAACAATTGTCAATGGTCGACAAGTTTGTCTATCTATGTAGCATGATGTCCTGTCCTGTCCTTTCCACATAGGAGATGATGTTAACGTAAGACTAGCAAAAGTTAGCATGGCCTTTGGCAGACTCTGTAAGTTGGTCTGGGACTGCAGATGCATCTGAATGTCAACAAAACTGAAGGTTTAGAAGGCCATCATTCTCCTGACCCCCATTTACGAAAACCTGGACCATCTACCAGCGTCATGTCAAGAAACGTAACTACTTCCATATTTTCATAGTTTCAAAGTTTGTGTAGGCTTGGAAGGGACCTTGACAGATCATCAAGTCTGACCCCCCTGCCGTGGCAGAAAAGAACACTGGGGAAAATGACCCCAGCAAGGTGTTCATCTAGCCCCCTCTTAAAGACCCCCAGGGTAGGAGCCAGCACCACTTCTCACAAAAGTTGGTTCCAGATCCTAGCTGCCCTGACAGTGAAGTAGCACCTCTTGATTGTCTAGTCTGAATCTGGTCTAGTTTGTGACCATTATTTCTAGTCACTCCTGGTAGTGCTCGGGGGAACAGCAACTCCCCCAATACCTGCTGGTCCCCTCTGACTAGTTTGTAACAGGCCACTAGATCCCCCCTCAGCCTTCTCTTGTGGAGGCTGAACAGGTTCAGGTCC
>JAGPOW010001296.1:24195446-24209523 GCA_030014935.1 Caiman crocodilus | reverse complement strand
TCTGACTAGTTTGTAACAGGCCACTAGATCCCCCCTCAGCCTTCTCTTGTGGAGGCTGAACAGGTTCAGGTCCCGTAGCCTCTCCTCATAGGGCCTGCCTTGCTGCTGTCTGGTCATGCAGGTGGCCCTCCTCTGAACCCTCTCAGTTGCTGTCCACATCCCTCCCGAACTGCAGTGCCCAGAATTGGATGCAGTACTCCAACTGTGGCCTGACCAGTGCCACATAGAGGGGGAGGATCACCTCCTTGGACCTACTTGAGATGCATCTGTGGATGCATGACAAGGTACGGTTGGCCTTCCTGACTGCATCCCCCACACTGTCAGCCTATGTTCATTTTGGCATCATTAATGATTCCAAGATCCTTTTCTGCCTCTGCACTGCCAAGAAGGGAGTTCCCCCGCCTGTAGGTATGTTGCTGGTTCTTCCTCCCAAGATGCAGCACCTTGCACTTGTCAGTGTTGAAACCCATCCTGTTCTCATCTGCCCACCTCTGTAATCTGTCTAGGTCCAATTGCAGCCTGGCCTTCCCTTCTAGCATGCCCACATCCCCCAACATCTTCGTGTCATCAGCAAATTTGAACAGGATGCTCTTTACCCCCTCATTCAAGTCACTGGTGAAGATGCCAACTGTGCTGCCTGTGAAAGATATTAAAGATCAAGTGGCAGGACAAAATTCCGGACACCAAGGTGCTCGGAAAATTAGCTCTCCCCAGTATTCACACTATGTAACTGGCACAGCTAAGATGGGCTAGCCATCTTTCAAGAATGCCTAACACTCACCTGCCAAAGAAAATCTACAGTGAACTGTCAAATGGAGTACAGTCTCACAGTGCACCAAAGATGTGGTGCAAGGACACCCTAAAGGTGTCCTTAAAGAGTTTGGGCATTGATCTGGAGTCATGGGAGCAAAGTGCTCATGACCATCCATCGTGGAGGTCCTTATTCCAGAATGGAGCACTGGCCTTCAAACAGCAAAACACAGAAGCAACGAAGAAATGCATGGTCAGGAAAATGAAAATCTGTGGTACTCAGTTGTCATCACTTTCCTGCCTCTGTTGCAGCAGATTGTTTAAGGCAAAGATCAGGCTTATAAGTCTGCTTCGTACCCACGTGACTTAGCCTTCCTCCCCCCCTTCTCTTTCATCACTCTCTTTTCTCTTTTTTCCCTTTTTTTTTCTCCTTTTCTCTCTTCCTGTCTCTTTCCCATTTATTTTCTCTCTTCTTCCTCCTTGCCCTCTCCCCACACTGGATATGGTCTTCTTCACCCATGAAGGACAAACAGTCTATATATATTAGGGCCTGATTGTATTCATGTACAATTCAATAATAAACCTCCCACAATGGTGCATATGCGTGTGTGTACACACACACCCGCATAATGTACATGTGTGTATGTGCATGTATATGTGTGTGTTTGTGTACATATATGTATATGTCTTTGCACCATTGTGGGAGGTTTATTATTGAATTGTACGTGAGTACAGTCAGGCTCTGCTTTGAAAGCTTTTCTAGCTGTATCTTTTCAGGACCCCATGGCTATATTTCCTATGCTTCTCTCTACCTCTTTTCAGTTTCTATGTGCAATTGGTGCTCCTTCTGCCCCATTCCTTTATCATGTTATAATTCCACCTCAGTGCTTTGATAATAGATAGTATTATCCAAAAGCTAAATATCATTTGTATCATGCTTCTTGCCATAGTGTGGGCATATAACAAGGGTGGGCAAAATGCGGCCTGGGGGCTGGATGCAGCCCACCAGGCCATTCTATCTGGGCCCCTAAAAATGTAGAAAATTAATATTAATCTGCCCTGGGCTGCCTGTCATGCAGCCCTTGATGGCTTGCCAAAAGTCAGTAAGAGGCCCTCTGCCCAAAATAATTGCTTGTCCCTGGCATATAAGGTTATTTGGGGGCAGACAAGAAAAACCTTGAGGTCAGAATTACCATGACAACTACTTCTCCAGCAGTTCCTCTATGTATTCAGTTAATCAGGTAGATGCACCTCACTTACAGACTGCATGAGTCACAGTACTCATCTAGCTTGCTTCTGTTGTTCCTGTTCTCCTGAATCCCAGTAGCATGATGCATGTTTTAAATCTGTTTTAAGTCTACACAATGGCTTCTGTCTGTTTCCACATGTTGGTCAGGGGAAGCGTCTCTCTGTTGTGGGGCTCTATACTGGAGTCATCTTCCATATCATCCAAGTCCATATTGTTGATCAAACCCCTCATAGCCCTCGTTCACCGTGTACACACTCACAGAGGCTCACTATCCATAGCAGTGCTCACCATTTTGTGCCATACCACTTTATTTCTAGGTAGGCCCTCCATATTAAGTTCTTCTCACTGATGCATATTGTGCATATGATGGGATGGTTAGGCCCTATGTGAATATTTCACTGACTTTTCTGTGCTCATCACTGCTTCTTCTTTCTCTGTCCTATGTTCTTGTGAAATACAAAGCCAGCCTTTGGGGTCTCTGAATCTGACAGTTCTAGGTATCAACTACCACATTTTTTTGCATACATGTACCCTTTCTGCCAAAAATCAACTCCCCAAAATTGGAGTGTGTGCATTAAGCAGGGAAGCTGATTTTCTGACTAGGATCGAAGAACAGGAGTCAAAGCAAGGTACTACGGTGCAGCAGTTGTGGCATTACTATTTAGGTAGTGGAGTAGGTCAACTGACTTAATGGCTCATTATTTGATCATCTGTCTTCTTTAGTGGTTTTGATGGTTCACAAATCAAGCTGACATTTCTTAGGGCAATTTTGCTGTTTGCTAGGTGCTTCTGGTCTTTCTTCTCCTATTTCACAGTAGTAGAGACTACTTAGCTCTTTCAAAATCGTAGATCCACTCATAGAAACTAATCTTTAGCAGTAGCAGCTAGGGTTTCAGTTCTTTAGTTAAGCAGGAAAGAGAAGGGGGGTTAGCTGAGGATTAGGTTCTCTTCCTGCTCTTTTCATTTGACCTTTTAGAAACAAATTGTGTATTATGATAGGGGGCAGATTGGCTTTGTATTTACATTATTTTGTTTTTCCTTTTCTATTTAATTTACACAAAAATAAAATGCCCTTAATTTATTTGTATTCTTTGGAAAATGTTTGCAGTTTTATAAAACAAATCCCTTAGCATCATTTCTAAATATAATTTTAAGTGAGGAGAATATTTTAGTTGGCAGCTGGATGTTAAAAGTATTTATTGAAGGATCATACAGATTTGTGTGCATATAAATATATCTATATGTGTATGTATATATTGATTAGGGAAATTGAACATTTCTAAGAAGAAAAGTCATTTTGCACAATTTTTTTCCTAAAACCTTCAGCATAAAAGGAAGAATCAGCTAAAAAAAGAGATTGTAAACAGAGGAAATGACAATCAGTGTTAAATAAGATAACAAAAGGTGCAAACAGAATCATAAAAAAAAGTATGTTAGAGGAAGTAGCTTTAGGAACTGAGGTTACAGCCCAGAATATTATGAGGTCATTCTGGCAGGAAATATCTAAAGTGCATGCCTCTCTCTTTAAGCATTAGACACATGATAAAGAAAACAGGAGTAAGAATTGTATGTCTCTGACTTGATATTTGGGTGCCTTTGTATTTCTGTGTCTGGGCGGCTCCTATCCAAATCTAGTATAAGCTGGAAATGATATTAACATGTTTATTATCTTCCAGAATATGAACCCTGTCATACTCTATAGGACATAACCACCAGTCCCATATATGTTACTGTTTATTATTCCTGGATATTTATAAATCTCTTGAGTACCGTATCCTGAGGCATGGGCAATGCATAGGGGGTGTATGAGGGTGCACATGCACCTCCTGAGTGTGGCAGTGCATCCCCTCCAAAAAGGCACTGCCAGCACTGTCAGTGGCACCTGTGGGCAGTCACTGCTCTCCACCCCACCAACGACAGTGCCAGCAGCATCTGTGGGAACTCTGCGCTTACCACCGCCGCACTCCCACCACTCCTGCCGCCACCACTGCACTCCCACTGCTGCTGTAACCCCCCACCCCTGCTCCTGGGGACACGTGCCATTCATGTCCTGAGGGTTCAAATACTTGAAGAGTCATTTGAGAAATCTGGCACTCTTGCTTTCTTTCTCTTTTGATGATATTAATTGGTTATACGCTGTTGCAACTAAAGGCCCAGTCTATTATACCACAGTGGGAGACAGGTTAATCCCTAGTTATGAAATTCCATTGAAGACGCACAAAAAAAAAAAAAAAGATAACTCAGTTTACTCTTTTATCCCTATTGACTTCTCAGGATCACCAGGAATAAAATACAGTAAAAAATTATTTTTACTCTTAAAAACAGCAGTTATGCATACAAGAAGTAGGCCAGCTGAATAATATTAACATTTTTATGTACATTTTCTATATAGACTAAAAAGGCTATAATGTTGGTCTTGAACGTTGGTCTGGTTATGTATCCAAATCTAGTTTTTGTCTTTGATTTATGCAAGCAAAAGCATTTGGCCTAATGAAGGCTAAAGTAACGATGTTACTTTGCATTAACAGCTTCTAAACTTGTTAGATAAGCACATATCCTGAAGAGCTACAGAGTTTGCCATGCTTTATGCTGCACAGATTTTTGAGGGAAGTGAAAGGATTGAAAACATTAAGAACATACTGTTTTGTTAATAACAAATCTCAAGAACTCTTGCAGAAATCTCAGTCAAATTGCATGTAGTCTGACAACATTTTGGATAACTTCCTTTTTCATGTTTATGCTTCCATCTACTTCAGTCCAGCAGAATTTCTGATTTGGCTAAAACCATGAACAACTGAAATCTTGTTTGATAACCTGGTCATTTGAATATTCAGTTTCATTTCTAATCATAAGATGTATGGACAATTTGACTAGATTCAACTTCTAAACTGATCTGCAAAACTTCTCATTTTTGGCCCCATCTTCATTTTTTAATAGTTTGCTTTGTTGCAGAAGAAAACCAAAACCTGCCAAATGTCATCATTGTCTTGAGGCCAAACCAATCTCTACTGTGAAAGATAATGAGTTGGCTAAATAAAATCAAAATAATCCTGTGCATAACAGAATAATGGAGAAGACAGTAAAGTGGTTCTTGTGGGAGAATTCCTTCAAAAACAGAAGCCGAGACCATTCACATGCTGCCAGTGGTAAATAAATGACTAACGATGATAATCTCCAAGGAGAAAGATGGTGAGAACAGAAAATATAGATGGAATTGGAGAAATTGATTAACTCTTTTTGATTATTTAAAACAAAAAAGAGTCACAAAGACTTTGTTGGTCACAAAGAGAGGATGTTCCTGATTAAAGGAGCAAAAGGGACTGGATGGGAAGTGTAGTGATAGAAGTTATAATTTAAAGATGATCCCTAACTAAGAAAACAGAGTTGGTAATTGGGAAATAGCGCCTCAGTCAAATAGCTAGTCAGTCAGAGAAAGAGGAACTAAAGAAAGGCCTGCAGAGGCTCACCTGCTGCTCCACAGTAAAACTCATTGCGAGTTCTTATTCTTCAGGTGCTTGCGTTTATTGAACCTGGTGATCACAGAAGTACAGCTCTTGGGTCTAACTCGTGGTGATTCACAGAAAGCACAATGAGTTAAACTGATCCCCCACAACCCAATGGAGTTAGCTATTGGATCGTGAGGGTAGAGGATTGGTTCCAATTTGGAGCTGATCCAGGGAGAGAGGCTGCATCTGTGCAACCTCGCCCCCAGGTCTGTCCCTCCCCTCACAGGTTTGCTACTGTCTCTGGATGGGAGGGGGGAGAAGGCAGGGGAGGGAGCCTTCTCGGCCCTGCTAGAGTGTGTGGGTGTGGGTATGTGTGAGGGTGGGTTGGAACCCCCTGATATGAGGGGTACAATCCACCTGCCCCTGACTCCCGCAGGGCTGAGAGAACCCCAGCATGTTCCTCCTTCCCCTGTCTTTTCTCCTTCCCATCCAGAGACAGCAGCTGGGGCCAGTTGTGCTGCAGCCAGAGCAGACAAATTATTGAAGGCGCTCCACTTTGGAGCATGTTCATTTGAATCCTCATACAATGAGGGTTAATTTGTCATGCTATTAGAGTCCTCTTCTGTTTGAGCATGTTTTAGAGTGCTTCCCAGGGGCCGATCATGTGACAAATGCCATTTCTGTGTGGCCCCTACATAGTGTCGGGGGTGACGAGTGATAAAGAACTTGGAGAGGCAAACACTTTTAAGGGGGATATCTTTTAGTGGACAAACTCTGTAATGAGATAAAGTCAGACAAGCTTTTGAATGCAAGACAGTCTTATTCAGGTCATCATGACAAAAGCATCACTCTTACATTACCTAAATAACTTGAAAGAATTTGAGTTCCAAACTGAAACAGATGTTGAAAACTAGCGTAAGCGGAGCAAGACAAGCATGTGGAAGGACAAGAGACTCTGTAAGCAATCTGCCTGCACAGTTATAGTCTAAGAACCATTAGTTTTGCAACCTCCCTTCTACTGTCAAGGAACGTAGTAGAGAACTGTAGGGCATTTGGATACGAGTTTAAATGGTACCTACCAGCCACAGTGGCAGAAGAGAAAAATGATAAAAGTTAAGCTCCCAGTCTTCTTGCATATTGTAGGAAGGAAGTCTTGGTGAGGTAAATAGACTATTCCAACTTGTCTCTGAGCCTAACCTGCATAAAACGAATTGTCTCTGAGCCTAACCTACATAAAACGAACTGTTCCAAACAGGAGATTTTACCATACCTTTTAGCTCTCCTATGAAATATGACCTTTCATTTCTACCTAGGGGAACTTTTACAATCTTTGCTCCTATGCCTGAAAAAGGGTGCTCGTGTCCCAAAGCTTGGAATTAAAGACTTTTTTTGCAAACATCTACTTGGTTTAATAAAAGGTATCACCTGTATCATGAGTTCTGATTCCTTTTGGCTGTTTGTAACACTTTTACCTTTGCAAAAGGTCAAAAGAAGCAGCTAAGTGTAAAACTATCCACATTTGGGTACTACATGCTAAAAAAAGAATGAGATTCCTGAAAGACATGGATTTTTTGTGCGTGTAAACAAGCAACAGAACAAAGCATAGATCAGTATGTTTCTGAACTAAAGAGGCTGAGTAAGAACTGTGCTTTGCAGAACTTGACAGACTCTCTGACTAGAGATAGGAATATTTGTGGCATTGCAGACAGTGCGTTACAAGAAAAAATACAGCTTGTCTAACTGCGTGAGGGAGACTAGTCTCTGGAAGACTCTCCGAATGTAGAGGGCAGCAGAAACTGTGAAGGCCCAGGCTGCACTACTGAATGTACTAAAAGAGGTTGTCTGTGTAGTAGGCATGAAACCATGTGGCCAGAAAAAAACGACTCACAGGGTAGAGTTTTTCACTGATAAAAAGCTACCTTACAGAGTGAAATTTCCCATTAGCAAGAAGCTGCAAAAGGAGAGAGAGCTGATAGGCCATGTGTCAGGTGAGGTAAGCAACATGGCGCAAATGTGCTACATTTGGAAAGCTCTGTAACAACCACCTTTTTGTCAGGTGCTGCAGATCCCCCTCTCACCTCCAACCCCTCTCCCCCCAAAAAATAACCCCTTCAAATGCATACAGTGGATAGCATACCGGAAAAGTTTTATATAAAATCATAGAATTGAGTAAATTCAATGAGAGAAACTAGATTTTGCCAGAGGAAGTACAAGGAACAATGGTTTCTTTTCAGTTGAACACTGGAGTTCAGGTTAATACTTTTCTACTAGCTTTTGCATGTAGAATATTACAGTTGAGACTGAAAGTGAGCCCAACAAACATCAAAATAATTGGCTATTCAGGATCAAATATGCCAGTCAGTGGGAGTTGTATTGCTAACATCCAGTTGATCGTGGTGCCTTGGCTGGTGACAACAATTTGGCATTAGTTAACTTTCCCTCCTGAAATAGCAAGGTATTTTGTCTGCAGCTTTTGTCAGGTTACCAAACTAAGCATAAGCAACATGTAGGGGGGCATGGGAACCATGTGCCCCCCCTGAAATTGGCCCTTGCCGGCTAAGTAGTGGGGAGTGCCAGCTGGTGCCCCTCCCCCACCCCCGAGAAGTGCTGGTGGCACTTCCGATTTGCTGCCGGTGCTTCCGGGGTTGGTGATTGGCTGCTGGGGGGCGCCCTCTCCCCACACCTTCGATAATCAGCCGCTGTTGAACCCCCAGAGCCAGGAGGCACCAGTTGCCTATGGAACTAAGTCTACCTTTCATATTTTATAATACCAGGAAGCACATAGCCTTTCTTAGAGTCCTTATTGCTCATGCCAATTCAAAGTGACACCAAATTGCCGTACCCTAGTACAGAGGAGAAAGAGGGAAAAGATTCTTTGAAACAAGATGCTATTCTATGATTGTAAGATGAGACCTGTTAACAAGATAGCTCTAGCCAGGTCTGTACACACAGAAGCAAAGGCTTCTGTATTTGAAGGCACCAGCGTTAATTTTCTAAATCAGTTTTAGAAACTGAAATTCAAGCTTCTAAGTCACTGAGGGACTTCTGAAAATGTTGCTCTACTGTTAGAAGTGCACAGCTAGAGCAAGACACTACAGACTTCCTACAGGAACTTAAAAACATAGACCACCTTCCCAGCAACACACTCCTAGCCACCATGAACGTTACCAGTCTATATACCAACATCCTGTTCCAGGATCGCATCCAAGCCTGCCTTACATATTTACACGAACAAGATGACAACTCAGAATACAGACCGAAAGATATTACTGACCTTATACACTTCATCCTCAGACACAACAATTTCACTTTTAATAATCAGCACTTCCTTCATATGATGTCCTTTAGAGCTATGGCCACTAAAATGGCCCCACAGCATGCCAACCTTTTTATGAGCCACCTGGAAGAAGACTTCCTCAAGAACCGCACCATGAAACCCTTGCTATACTGAAGATACATCGATGACATCTTCATCTTTTGGACTGAAAACCTACATTCTCTGATGAAGTTCCACCAGAAATTCAATGGTCACCATCCCTCCATCTGACTTTCTTTAGAATACTCCAGCACCAACATCTCCTATTTAGACACAACGATCAGTATCCAGAAGGGTAAAATACAGGCCACAGTATACAAGAAATGCACAGGCCAACATACATATCTGCACAGAACCAGCAATCACCCTAAACGCACCAAGAAAGCTGAGATAAACAGCCAAGCCCTCAGATACCCCCGCATCTGTACTGAAGAGAGCACCCAGGATCTCCACCTCACCAATCTTAACAAGGCTTTCACTCAGCAAGGACACTCATCCAGAGAGCTAGATCACACGTTTGAAATAGCCACGTGAAGAACTGCTGCAGTATGGAAGAAAACCCCCCACATCTCGCAAACCACTGGTTATGACGTATCACCCATCCCTTTAACCTGTATGGAAAATCCTCAAAAAATTGCAACCCATACTAGACAGAGACCCTATGCTTAAAAAGATCTTCCCAGAGCCACCCATCCTAGCCTTCAAACAAGCACCGAACCTTGCCAACCTCATCACGAGAAGCAAACTTCCTCAATCCCAGAGCACACCGAAAGGATCCAGACCATGCCAGGACAAGAAATGCAAAACCTGCCAGCATATCTCCACCACCTCGCAACAGAGCCATCAGCATCCCTGGATCTTACAGCTGCACCTCCAGAAATGTAATACACCTCATCCAGTGCCCCAAATGCCATGATGGAAAATATGTAGAATAGACCAAACAACAACTGTACACCAGAGTAAACACACACTGGAAATCTATCTAAGACAGAAGTACCCAATTACCGGTGGGGCACATTTCTCACAGGAGGGCCACTCTCTCTCCAATCTCTCAGTTCTGATCCTCAAGGGAAACTTCCTCAACACTTCCCAGAGATGAGCCTATGAGCTCCGTTTCATCAACCTCCTGGATACTAGAGATCATGGACTGAACACAGACATTGGATTTTTGATACATTATTATCTGCCTGAAACCTGACTCCCCCGCCCAGCCCAGCCCCTGGCTTGTTTACTTTTCATCCCATCCAGGAAGAACACACACCGACTGCTGAAACCTCCATAGCCTGACAAAGGGTTTTTGAACTGGAAAGCGTGCTTAATAACTATTCTCCAACTATTTGGGTTGGTCTAATAAAAGATATCAAATTCACCCAAGGAACCTTGTCTGCCTGGTCTGCCTTAGACCAACACGGCTACAACCTACACCTCCGCAGCTAGTAAATTTGCATTTGCACAGAACCTCACATCAAAGTTTAGAGACACTTCACCAAAAAATAAATTCCTGTCCAGAAGAGCATCCTTTCTACTGAGGGCTCTGTGAAATATGTAACACCATAACCAGAAGGAAACATGAATACATCCTGCTTACCAGCAAACAACTTTGGGGTAAAGAGACTGTTCCAACTTTTCTCTGAGCCTAATCTGCATATAAAATGCACTTCCAAACAGGAGATTTTACCACCTTCAACTCTCTTATGAAATGCAAAATTTCATTTCTACCCAGGAGAACTTTTACAATTTTTCTATGATGCCTGATGAAGGGTGTTTCTGTCCAAAAGCTTGCAATTAAAGACTTTTTTTTGCAAAACTCTAGTTGGCCTAATAAACGATATCACCTCTACAACAATCCTGAATGCTTTTTCCTCTAGACCAATATGGCTACAACTTGGATACTTGACAGCTAGTAACTTAACTTTTCTAATCTGCATGACAAACTTTAATGCATTATTTAACATCAGTATTTTTCAAAAAGAACAAAGCATTAGTTCCTTGGTGAGGAGTATTTAGATATTGGTAGTGGAGTTTCAAAATGTCCCCGCAGAAGAAAGAATGTTTGCTTTTTTCAACACTGGCTAGTGAAAGTAGCTACATAGATTTTGCTTGATTTATCTCAAGGCAAAGAATTCCAGGTAGAAACCAAGCATGAAAGATTTGAGTAGAAAAGGTAAATGTTGTAAAATTATAAATGTGTATAAGACATCTATCTATATGAAAGCCCCACTCCTAATTAAAATTTTGAAGAACATGAGTTGTAGGGACTAGATTTGAGCCCTTACTAAGGGATTATGTAATCATTCTGCCCTAGGCATGCATATTCAGAGAGTCAGGATGCCTCCCTATTCCTTTTTCTCCATTGTGAAATAAATTACTACAGCTGTTCAAAAGGAACAGGAACAGATTTACTTTCCCTGCTTGTTCCAGACCGAAGAGCACTGTGTGTTGAATTAATACTGTGCCCATTTTTTGATCCTTCTTGATCTGATTATTCCCTGTCTCCTGGCCTCCTGGAAGGAAAGAGATTCTAAAGAGCAGGGTCTGCCCTCTACACCCAGCTTAAACCCAACATCCAGACAAGCTTTCAAGAGAGTTCAGAAAAGCCTCAAAAACCTACCCATATGCAGAAGACCATATCTGTACTGAAGTCACAGGTGTTTTTAGAACAGATGTTCATGTATGTCAAAGCTAGCTTCAGAATGCTGACATCAGTGGGGTCTTGGTGGCATAGGTTTCAATTGTTCACCTAAGTACACGGTATACCATGTGGGCTTGTACAGCCTGCATTGAAGTTCATGCTACCAGTAGCTTCTTTGCTATTGACACTCATGACAGATAGATTAAACCTACATTCTCAGGTATGCTGACTTCCGTTGTAATCACCCCTTTGGTCAAAGCATAAGTATAGCATAAGACAGCGGTGCAATGTCTATGGCACATTAGGATCCTTTTCTTATCTGATACCCACAGTGGATGTGAAACCAGTGCAGTAGTCCATAAGTGACAAATCATGCATCTCCCTCAGTGTTACACAGGATAGTATGCAAAGCTCTGCCTAGGTTCCCTAAGATTTATGAACCATTCAAGGAAAGTCTGGGCTTACTTATAGTAACATCTCCAAAGATAATTTCTCCTGTATTTCACTTCTTATCCTGACCTTATTTGAACCACAAACTAAGAGATGTGGAAAGGGGGGGGAGATTAAAATCAACTGAAAAAAAATCTCATACTGCAGTTCAGACTGAAATCACATCTAAGATAGATTTAAGACAAGGATGTGACATTAAGCTGGGAATCAGAAGTTGGACTAAAGTTCAGATATCATGGGATAAAAGTAAAAAGAATTTTAAACCAATTGTGCATCAAATGTTCTTGTTACGATAGTTGTTGTGTAAATTCAATGCATATTGCTACAGGTGAAAGAATATTCTGTAAACAATTTACAGGTCACCTTTTAAGAAGAATATCCCAAGATGTTCTGATGGGATAAGGTAGTTGAAATAGACTGGACACCTGCAGTGCATGTCCTTAGTAATTTAGTACCTGAAGCTGCAGAGAACAGTATTGGAAAAAACCCAGTGGAACATCTGGCATAAATTCAATACGTTGGTTTTGCTTACTGATGGGCTTTTCCTGTATCCTGCCCTCCTGGACTGGGGCACCCCACCACCCACAGCTGCAGGCGTGCCTCTACCTCTGCACTGAGGCCTTCCCAATTCCAGGATGGGAAGACTGATGGGCTGAGGAGCACCCCTCAGAGCCGTAAAGCCCTCGTACTGCCAGGTGAGACCTCCAGCCAGATCTTGGTGGGGATGATTGGTCCATGCACCAAGGATTAGAGCGTTGCTCTTAGGCCAGTTAACATGAGCTGAGGAAGCGCACTCATAAGCATGCTGACAATGCCCAGTCACTGGTGGACTGCCCTGGATGCTGAGGAGAATGGCCACATCGTCTGTATATGCCATCAGCCTCATCAGCAGGCCACCAACCAACTTAGAAGTCAATGGAAGAAGGAGGCCAATCAGGCACCATCGCAGTGCATGAAGCAGGGGGTTAATGGCCAGAGAGTGCAGCATTCTTGAGAGGGGGCATCCCTGATGGAGTCCCTTGTGAGCCAGGAATGGAGCACAGAGCATGCTGTTCACTTTCAAAAGATTGGAGACATCTTAGTACAGTACCTGGAGGATGAAGATGAAGACTGGTTCAAAGCCAAAGGCCTCTAGGGTCTAAAAAGCATAGTTGTGGCTAACCCTATCAAAGGCTTTCTCCTGGTCCAAGGAGATGAGCCCAATGTTCAGTCCAAAGAGGTCTGCGGCTGTCACCAGGTCACGAAGCAGGAACAGGTTGTCCTGCATGGATCGATTGTCTAAGGTTTTGGTCAGAATCTTGTAGTCAGCACACAGAAGGGATGCTGGCTGTCAGTCCTTAATGCAGCCCAGGTCCCCTGTCTTTGGTAGCAAGGTGAGAACTGCCCAGAGACAGTTGACAGGCAGGATTTTATCAGTGAGGCTTTCATGAAACACATGCAAGAAGCAGGGGCCAAAGAGAGGTCAGATCTTATAAAACTTAGTAGACAGCCTGTTGAGCCCTGGAGCTTTGCCCACAGTGAGGCTCCCCACCACAGTCATGAGTTTCATAGATATATTCATAGATTCGTAGATGTTAGGGTAGGAAAGAACCACAATAGATCATCGAGTCCGACCCGCTGCATAGGCAGGAAAGAGTGCTGGGTTTAGATGACCCCAGCTAGATGCCTCTCTAACCTCCTCTTGAAGACCTCCAGGGTAGGGGAGAGCACCACCTCCCTTGGGAGCCCGTTCCAGACCTTGGCCTCTCTAACTATAGGCCCATCAGCCTGACTTCTATCCCAGGGAAGATCTTAGGAAAGTTTATTAAAGAGGCCATCCTTAATGGACTGGCTGACGCCAACATCTTAAGGGATAGCCAGCATGGGTTTGTTGCGGGTAGGTCTTGCTTGATCAATCCTTCTATGACCAGGTGACCTATCACCTGGACAAGGGAGAAAAGATTGATGTCATATATCTTGACTTCAAAAAAGCCTTCAATTTGGTATCCCATGATCACCTCTTGGTGAAACTGGCCAATTATCGCCTTGGGTCCACCACATCCACTGGCTGGAAAATTGGCACTGGGGTTGGATCCAAAGGGTAGTAATTGATGGAAGTCACTCATCATGGTGTCCTGTGACCAGTGGGATTCCCTCAAGGCTCTGTCCTTGGACCCATATTGTTCAACATCTTCATTAATGATGTGGACACTGGAGTCAGAAGCAGACTGGCCAAGTTCACCGATGACACCAAA
>JAGPOW010001296.1:24181941-24195346 GCA_030014935.1 Caiman crocodilus | reverse complement strand
CCACAAGATGAACATGAGCCTGCAGTGTGATGCTGCAGCTAGTAAAGCGACCAAAACGCTGGCTTGCATCCATAGATGCTTCTCAAGCAAATCCCGGGATGTCATTCTCCCCTGGTACTTGGCCTTGGTGAAGCCGCAGCTGGAGTACTGCATCCTGTTTTGGGCTCCACAGTTCAAAAAGGATATGAAGCTTGAGAGAGTCCAGAGAAGAGCCACTCACATGATCAGAGGTCAGGGAAGCAGACCCTACGATGACAGGCTGAGCGCCGTGGGGCTCTTTAGCCTGGAAAAGCGCAGGCTCAGGGGTGATGTGATGGCCACCTATAAGTTTATCAGGGGTGACCACCAGTATCTGGGGGAATGGTTGTTCACCAGAGTGCCCCAAGGGATGACGACTAGGTTGAACGGTCATAAACTACTACAAGACTGTTTCAGGCTGGACATAAGGTAGAATTTCTTTACTGTCCAAGCCCCCAAGGTCTGGAACAGCCTGCCACCGGAGGTGGTTCAAGCACCTACATTGAACACCTTCAAGAGCAAACTGGATACTTATCTTGCTGGGATCCTATGACCCTAGCTGACTTCCTGCCCTTTGGGCAGGGGGCTGGACTCAATGATCTTCCGAGGTCCCTTCTAGCCCTAAAGTCTATGAAATCAATAAAATCTATGAAATTGTGAAGAAGTTCTTCCTAATGTCTAGTCTAAATCTGCTCTCTGCTGGCTTATGGCCATTATTTCTTGTAACCCCAGGGGCACCTTGGTGAGTAAAGCCTCACCAATTCCCTTCTGTGCCCCCGTGATGAACTTATAGGCAGCCACAAGGTCGCCTCTCCATCTTCTCTTGCGGAGGCTGCAGAGGTCCAGGTGCCCTAGTCTCTCCTCATAGGGCTTGGCCTACAAGCCCTTAATCATACAAGTGGCACTTCTCTGGACCCTCTCCAGGTTATCTGCATCCCTCTTGAAGTGCGGCGCCAAAAATTGCACACAGTATTCCAACTGCGGTCAGACCAGTGCCCGATAGAGGAGAATTATCACCTCCTTGGATCTGTTCGTCATGCATCTGCTGATGCACAATAAAGTGCCTTTAGCTTTTCTGATGGCTTCATCACACCGATGACTCTTGTTCATCTTGGAGTCCACTAGGAGTCCAAGATCCCTTTCCGCTTCCGTGCCACCCAGCAGGTCATTCCCTAGGCAGTAGGTATGCTGGACATGTTTCCTCCCTAGGTGCAGCACTTTGCATTTCTCCTTTTTGATTTGCATTCTGTTGTTTTCTGCCCATATGTCCAACCTGTCCAGCTCTCCTTGTAGTTGTTCCTTGCCCCCCGGCATGTCCACTTCTCTCCACAGTTTTGTGTCATCCACGAACTTGGACAGAGTACACTTCACTCCCTTGTCCAAGTCACTGATGAAGACATTGAAGAGTATCGGTCCAAGGACCGAGTCCTGTGGGACCCCACTGCCCACACCCTTCCAGGTTGATACTGACCCATCCACTATGACTCTCTGGGTATGACCATCTAGCTAGTTCGCCACCCACCGGACCATGCAGTCATCCAAGTCACAGCCTCTTAACTTGTTCACCGGTATGGGGTGGAATACCGTATCTAAGGCCTTCCTGAAGTCTAAGTAAATGACGTCAACCCCTACTTCTGCGTCCAGGTGTTTTGTAACCTGGTCATAAAAAGAGACTAGATTTGTCAGGCACGATCTACCTGCTACGACCCATGCTGGTTTCCCCTCAGCATAATTTTTCCTGCCAGGCTCTCGCAAATATGACCCTTGATAATTTTTTCAAAGACTTTGCTAAGGACGGAGGTGAGACTGACTGGCCTATAGTTGCCTGGGTCCTCCTTCCTCCCCTTCTTGAAAATGGGGACCACGTTGGTCCTTTTCCAGTCCTCCAGGACCTGGCCTGTGCACCATGAGCGTTCATTTATTCCCTCCAGTGGCTGTGCAATGATGTCAGTCAGTGCCTTCAGTACCCACAGAGGGAACTTATCCGGGCCTGCTGACTTAAACACATCCAGTTCCTCCACGTGCCTCTGCACCATCTCAGGGTGTACACTTGGTAGTCTGGTGCCTTGCTGCTGCCTCTCTACAATCCCAGTAAGAGACCTGTATGCCCCTCTCTTAGGAACACTGAGGCAAAGAACTCATTGAAGAGTTCAGCCTTGTCTCCCCTGTCCATCACCAATTGCTTATGCCCATTTAGAAGTCCTATTCCTCCCTGGGCCTTCCTTTTACACCCTATATATCTAAAAAAACAATTTTTTGTTATCCTTAACTTGGGATGCCATCGTCAGCTCCATGGTAGCTTTGGCCTGTCTACCTGCCTCCCTACAAGTGTGAGCAGAAGAGGTGTACTTCTCTTTGATAATCTCTCCCCGTTTCCATTTTTTATTTGCCCCCCTTTTTGCCCATAGACTGCTCTGGATTTCTCTGGTCAGCCAAGGAAGCCTCTTGGCCCCTTTCCCCATTTTTCCCCGCATCGGCTTTGTTTCCCTCTGTGCCCGAAGTATCATTTCCTTAAGGCATAACCACCCTTCCTGGGTTCCCATCTCTTTAAAACTCTTACTCTGCAGTGCGTCCTTGACTAAACATCTGATTTCATTGAAATCAGCTTTCCTAAAGTCTAGCACTTTCACCCTACAAGTTACCTTACCCACTCGACGTCGTATGGTGAATTCTATTATTTGCTGATCACTGTCCCCCAGGTGACCACCGATCTGTAGGTTTCCTACGATGTCATCCCCCCTTGCCAATACCAGGTTCAGCAAGGCATTCCCCCTAGTGGGACCGTGTACCTCCTGCGTCAGGTGGAGATCCTGTACACAGGATAGGAACCTGTGTGAACGGTGGGACTTTGCTGTCTGTGTGTCCTAGCAGATGTCTGGGTAGGTTAGGTCCCCCATGACTACTGCCTTGCTAGTTTTTATACTCTCCGAAAGCTGCTTCAGGATCCCTAAACCTAGTTCTTTCCCGGTGTAGGGGTCTGTAGCAGACCTCTACCACCAAATCCCTTTCTCCTTGACCTCCATGTAACCTAACCCACATTCCTTCTACTTTCTCCTCCTCCGATTCCATTTTGATAAGGGTCAATGTATATCACTCATTGACATGGATCGCAACCCCTCCCCCTCTCTTCCCCACTCTATCCTTTCTGTACAGTTTATAACCTTCAATGTGTACTGCCCAGTCATGGGAAGAATCCCACCAGGTTTCTGTTAGCCCTACTAAGTCGTAGGTGTTTTCTGAAAGCAGGAGTGCTAGTTCATCCTGCTTGCTCCACATGCTCCTCGCATTAGTGTATAGGCACTTGAGTCCTGTGACTGCCTCCTTTGTTGCCCCCCAGCTCTGATGCCCAAAGGGCCCCTTATTGCTTACCTGTAGTGTACTGCTGGCCTCCCCATGGATTGCAGGTTCCTGATGTTCTCCTTCTTCAGGCTGGGCTGTCCTTGTGGGTGCCATATGGTTTGGTGATCCATGGCTTTCCCTGCCCTCATCATTCCCTCCCCCTAACGAGCCTAGTTTAAAGCCCACCGGAGGAGATCCACCAACCTGGAAGAGAACACACGCTTACCTTTTGGGGAGAGGTGAAGCCCATCCCAACTGAGCATGTCTCTCATTGTGATGTGCAGGTCATTGTCAAGGAAGCCAAACGCTGCTTCGAGACACCATTGCTGAAGTCGCCAGTTGGTCTCTCTAATGCAGTTCTCATGTCATCTTCCACATCTACTCGCTGGTAGGACAGAAGAGAGTACCATCTGTGCACCTTTCTCCCTCAGCACACCGCCCAGAGTATGGTAGTCCATCATCAGGTGATCGGGGCTTCTCCTGGCCGCATCATTAGTGCCCACATGGACTAGGACCATGCAGTAGTAATCGGTGGGCTGAATCACGGCCTGGATCATTCCTGTTACATCCCAAATCTTTGCTCCGAGCAGGCAGAGTTATTCCAGGGACAGCTGTCGCTTAAGTTCATTAGCTGCCATTGGGCACAGCTTGGGAAGGCCATTATGTAAGCACTTAGTGGTCTCCAGGCAGAAAGGTTCAGCCACATACAGGTCTTGATAGAAGGCTACAGTGTGACAGTGAATCTCAACAGGTTCTGGTGTCTTGAGATGGTCAAGGATTTTCTGCAGGGCCCTTTGGTTTTCTAAGTTGAAAAAGAACTGGGTTGGGGCATCAGCCTCTGCCAGCTCTTGGCAGCGGGCACGAATCCTCATGCCTCGTGTTGCATCCTTCACCAGCTCCTGCAGGTGCTTCTTCTGAAGCGTAAGGCTCTCAAGTAGTCCTGTGTCTCTGCCAGCATCACACAGGGCCACCTTGAGCTTTGCTACATCCTCCTCCAACCCCCAAACATGATAGTAGAGCTCATTCATTGTCAGCTCTGTGTATTGCTGGCAGAAAGATCAGATCTGTGCCTTCCTCACATCCCACCATTGCTTCCAGGAAGAAAAGGTAGTTGTTCCAGTCTCCCATGTCTGCCAGAAATAGGCAAAGCATTCACAGAAGAGAGAATCTTGCAGCAAGCTGGTGTTAAAACACCAGTAGGGTGCCCAGGAATGCACTCTGCCAAGGACACTCAACTCACAGCAAATAAGACTGTGATCTGAGAGTCCAGATGGAATAATGCAGGTACCGTGCAGGACTGGTGGGCAATGCTTGGCAGCATACAAATGGTTAAGGCGTGCTATGGCAATCCCACCAGCGGTTGCCTTTATCCAAGTGTACTGCCTTGCTTCAGTGTGGAAATGGCACTAGATGTCTACAAGGTCCCCTGCTTCCAAAGGTGTCTGCAACTGCCAGGCTGAGGACCGATGGGGTTCTGGCCTGCCGTTTGTTGACTGTGTAATTAAAGCCCCTGCCCAGAAAGAGAAAGTCATCATTGTCAGCTGCCCCCCTCAAAAAGTCGGCTAGGGTCTCAAAAAAGGCTGTCTGTTCTCATCTGGTAGTGGGTGCATACATATTAATTAAAAGGAGATGATGTTGTGCTAATGTGATACGAGCAGTTAGGTAGCCAGGGCCAACCTCTTGGTTAACTGCTGAGTCAGGCGTCAGCTGCGGTGATAAGAGAATTGCGACCCTTGCGCTGAGAGCGGTGACACGGCTCAGGAACGGATGGCCCTTCCAGGCAGCATGCCAGTCAGCTTCACTAGCTGCATCAGCATGAGTTTCTTGCAGAAAGGTGACATTCAGCTTTTAGGCGTAGGAAATCAAAGAGTGCCATCCACTTCACAGGGTCTCTGCAGCTGTTGGCATTGAGTGAACCAAAGATTGTGGCAGCCATGCGTGAAGGGTGTAGAAAAGGGAAACAGGCAAATCCAAGGGAACAAAGAGGAGCAAGCACGTAGGTTGGAAAAAACCAGGCCTACAGCTTGCCAGCCGGCACTGCTCACAACAAGCACCCAACATCTCCTGCAATCTTGCTTAGGCACAAACTATATCACTGCATCCCCACAGTGGAGTGCAGCACCACTGCTGTGGCCTTAGCAGACACTACAGCTGTCTCCAGTTCCTGGAACCATTTCTGTGTATGTTGGGCAACCCTCCGGTGGTGCTTTGTCTGGTCAAGAAATGTAATAAGGCTTTCAACCAAGTAACCAACACACGGAGGTTCCTCAGAAACAGGAACAGGCGCTGCCTCCAGGGTGGGATGCTCCCTATGGAGCGGGGCACCTTAGCTGAATCAGAGGATGCCACCTCCTTGGGCAGGACTTGTGTTAACTCGTCCTCAGAGGCGGAGTCAAAATCTGACCCCAAGGAGAAGCTGTACGCATCAGGCACCGAGAGCCGCCGTGTTCTGGGAAGAGAACTTGTCCCCTCGCCAGGATGCTCAGCATCAGGCCCTTTGGGAGCAGTGTCCTCCAAGTGGACCTGGGGGGCACATCCGTCTCTGATCTCTTGGGTGGGGCGCTCTTATGGGCCAGGCACTCTTGCTCCCAGAGCTGCTTGCAGCTCCCAGGGGTCCAACCTCTATATCAGCCTCGTCATCCTCAAGGAGCTGAGAGGTGGGGGAGGGCCATTGAACTCCACCACCACTTCCTCCACTCCCAGGTCACCTCCAAGTACTGCAGGGTCCAGAGGAGATGCCGAGGAGGCAGGTGGGTGGGGCAGGCCCTGCTCACTAACCTCAGTTCCCCTTGAAGGGATAATGAGGCCTTTTTAGAAGACCCCCTTTTTTTTCTGGGATTTGCTTTTCCCAGCAGGAAGGGCCAAATCCTCCCCTGAGAAGGGAGGGCCAGGTCCACTACCACAGAGCTAGGTGACTCTGATGAAATGGGGAATGACTGGGAGAAAGGCCCTTCTCCACCACCTGACAAGGCTGCAGCACCAGAGCTGGAGGAACCACCGTCAGGGGAAGCCAGAGTTGGCTCTGCGTCTTCGGGCACTGGGTAACCAGGTGGGACTTTTTGCAACGCTGAAAACATGAGGTATCCCCAGTGGTGAAGTAGATCTCCCAATGATGCCCATCGAACAGGAAGGACATGGACTGGGCAAACCACTACCCTCCCTGTTGAGAATCATAAACAGCTGCCTTTTAAAGGATAACAGTGCTGGAGCTCAGGGACCTTGCTGCCAAGCAGCGGTCTGCGAACTGGCCCCTTAACCACGCCATAAGGGTGCAGGTGGTTAGCGAGGCCATGGTATGAGAGAAATGGAGGCACGTTCGAGGCTGCCACGTGAATGGCTGGTGTGTCTAGGGGAGTGCGAGGCAAAAACCACTCCTGACTGGCATACCCGCTACCACAACCTCATGCACTAGAGCAGGGGAGCTGAGGAAGCTGGTCTCACCTGGGCAGCATAGAGGACATGTTTGCAGTCTATAAGCACCCCCACAACAGCAGCGCGCTCCTCCACTCCCATGGAGGGAGGGGCACGAAACCAGAGACCACAGCTCTGGTCCGGAGGGGCAGAAGCCTCAGCGGTGAACCACTGCCTTCAGCCATTCCAGCAAAAAAAAAGGGTTAACCCTGTAAGGAGCCAGAGGGGTGGAGGGTGGGCAGCCCTCTGCCCCAGAGCACAAAGCAGCCGGAAACAAACAAGGTAACCCCGGGGGAGAGGAGCAGAGTAAGCAATGTGGCCGGAAGGGGAAGGGAGAACAATAAGCAGCTGAGAAGCTGAAAGGGAGAGGGAGGGAAAACTAAATGTGCCTTGAAAGATGGGGAGGGGAGAAAGGGCCGAGAAAATCAGGAAAAAGGCAGGCAAAAAATAATGAAAAGTGGGGTACTATAGTGGGAAAAGGGTCAGACTCTCTAGGGGACGAAAAGCAAAACGAGAAGATCAAGGCTCACAAAACAGGGGGAAGCTTTCAGAGCTCTGAGCAAACACTCCTGTCCGTGGCCATTTTGAAAGAAAGAAGGACATTTAAATAATCCCAAATGTTGCAGCATCATTGTCTTAAACCATTTGACTTTGTTTATTTGTTCCTGTTGAATGAAACACTATTGTTTGTCTAATTTCTACTGTCTGGATCTTCAGCTGTATTTGTGCTGCTTCCCGGGAACATAAACTGTAGCACCAATAAAGCTGGAGCCTAGCGGTGCCCCCGCTGTTCAGGGCTCCTTTGGAAGCACGTTGCTGAAATAGTAGCTCTTGTGCTACCATCCCTCGCAGGAGCCGGTGCAGCAGATATAACTCAGGCTGGGAAGCATGGCAGTCAGCGTTCTTTGTCACGGTCTGGATTCCCCGCGGGCTCTTGGGCTGTTGGCATCATTGCCATTTGGTGTTGGACTGATCACCCCATACCACAGCCAAATGTCATGGCTTTCATCATGGCCTTTTTATGCGAACTATTGACCCCAGTTTTGGAGAAGCAAGAACTTTTGGAGTTGACTTTAATTCGTCTTTGATTATTCAGTAATGCTTCAGAATAATTGCATGCTTTTTGTTCAGTTCTTTAGCATTTATTATAATAGCATCAAACATGTGGGACCTGTTTAGTATTAATGTGACTGTCGTAAATTCTTTGACAGAATTTCTTCTGTAATTCAGCATTAGTTATACAGATCATTAGCGGGATGCAGATTATTCTTTGCGCTATCTGAATTAGAAAGCCTTTTTTATTTTGTAGCTAATATGAATTTGTTTTCTTAAGCACTCAAAAAGTGAACACCTTTGGTAGGAGTGATGGGAGTGTTTCTGATGGAGGGGAAATGGCTGCCTCAGGGGATTGTTAAGAGATCATAAAGATTGTTATGCGTAGGCTGTTGTTTTAAATCCATCTCTTGTTAGTAGTGTGGGGAAAAAAACACATTTTCCCTCTGATTGGTTCTCAGTCTCCTGAGACATGAATTGATCACTTCAGTCTAATTTCTGGTAGATGGCTGCTTCAGTGCCATGGAGGACCTGGTCTGCCAAGGGGGGTCTGAGGGCCAGAATAGTCTGAAGTCTAGCGGTTAGGCCACTCAGCTGGGAAATGGAGACCCCAGTTCATGTCCATTGTCAGACTGATGCAAAGGTCTATCCTACTTATTGAGTTAGTATTGGGACCCCAGGATATCCTTGGGGAGTGAGGGTTGGTATCTCAAACATTCCTGTTGTCAGCATGCTGCTTTATTAGAAGAGCTTTAAGCACTTGAGGCATGGGCCAAAAGAGAGAGAGAGAGTTTTGCTTTGTGACTAGGTCACTTACGTGGGAGGCCAAGACACCAGGTTCTGTTTTCTGAGTCAGTGACTGTTTAAATGTTTCTAAGAATGGAAAAGTTTCAGCAGGGGACGTTGCGAGCCATGTATCTCAAACCGAAGTATTCACTAGGGTAATAGTGATACTGCTGTGCCAAGTGGGAATGTTATCCCATCAGGCGGAGGGAAGAGATGAACTTGTGCCTTTCATGTTTTGGGAGACAGTTCTAATTACTGAGGTATGCTATTATCATCATTGAAATCATGAATTTGACCCTTTTCTTAGTGCATTAGAAAAATGAAATGCAAAACTTTAGAACTCTTGGTTTAGAGGTGATACCTTTTATTAGACCAACTAAGAAATCACAAAAAAATATGTTTTCTGCAAGCTTTTGGGCACATGTGCCCTTCCTCAGGTTCAGGGAAAATTAACTATCTCTAATTTTCCCTGAGCCCGAGGAAGGGTGTGTGCACCTGAAAGCATGTAGAAAAAGATGGTTTTTTTGCAATTTCTTAGGTGGTCTAATGAAAGGTATAATCTCTGAACCAGAAGTTCTAGAGTTTTGCATTTCTTTTTGTCTCAGACCAACACAGCTACCAAATACATCTTAGAAAAATGAAATATTTCATTTCTTCTGGTCAGATACAGTGTTTGACATGAAACCTTTTGGGTTTTTTTCTTTTGGCTGAACCTGAAATTGAAACAATTGTTTTAATTTGGTTTGATATGAACCATTTTAATTAATTATTATTTGGAATGACTAAAAACCACATTTTGGAGCAAGTTTGCTATTTGTATATTAGATTATAAAGTCTGGGGTAGCAGATGTCAATTAATGTTCTATATTAAGGGAGCTCCTACTTGGTTCACTTATAGATGTTATCATGATTACAGATGTTACCTAATATTAACTTTATGGAACATAGTTTTTTTTTTCTATGTGCAGTATTAAAAAAATATTTTTTCTACATGTGAAATGGGAAGGAAACCGGTTGGTTTTTAGAAAGATTCTGAAATAATGTAGGAGCAACACGACTGAACTTCTTGCATGTGGAATCTAAGTGAACTAGTAGGTTAATTAGAAGGTTTCATTTTGCTCCATCAATAGTGTGCGGTAGGACCAGGCAGTGAGCACTCAGTTCCAGCTTCTTTTTGAAGGTAGTTGCTTTAAACCTGGTATTTTCTACATCTTTCACTCCTTCTAAGCATAACTTCAAGCTTTCTTTTTTCTTTTGATTTGTATGACTTGAATAAAATTACAAGAGGAGAAAATTTTTTAACTCAAAATCTTTCTGCAAATGGTAAAACATTTTAAGAGACTGGCAAACTTTCAGGTTCCCTATGCTTTACTCACCCCACTTTGTGTCTTTTGCTCATGATGATCTAGCAAAAGCAGGAGAGACAGGGCAGACTGCCCTAGACAGGTGGATGGCGTTCCCCTTGTCACATCTTGTAAGTGTGTAACAGCAGCTGAATTTCTCCTGCATGCTTAGGAGGAGAGGTTCACAGTATCTTCTTCTGAAATAAGAGTCTGACTGCGAGCAAGGTTGCAGTTGGGAGTGGTAGAGTTAGACCTAGAACTTCGTGCTTTATAAAGTGCATCTGCACCAAACAATTTAGCCCTGAGTGGGATTTCTGAAACTAGCTGTTAGGAAGCTTGTGTCCTACAAGTTATCAGCTTGGGCCATTTGTGAAATGTCACAAAACTGGCCAAGATTCCTTGGGATTTTTTTCCACTGAAGTTTCAGATTGGAAAATAGCAAGCTCCATTTGCTTCTAATCTCCCCCTTGCCAGAAACACAGGTTGGGCAGCAGCTTTTTGGCTGTTCAAGAACAAACTGAGCCATAATCAGTATGTTTTCGGCTTCTACGTGGTATCTTCACTGATTGTACTATGCCCATCTGTTGAGCTAGGCGTGGTGCCTACAGACAGTTTAATCGAGATCATTTGACTATGGTCAAACAGTTTCCAAGAAAAAATGTTAATTTTTTTTATTTTTTGAAGGACAGGTTTCAACAGCACTTTGAATGCTATTCCCTTTGTGCAACATTATTGCCATCTTGGTGCCACATGCGTCTTCATACTGGGTGACATCTGTTGGGACTCATGAGCCAGAATAATCTGGAATAATGGATATTTAAAGAGGCTAGAGCTGGAAAATGAAGAATATCTAATGTGTTATGTCAGCGTTCCATAGTCTTCTACTGAACGTTTAGAATAGCTTTACTGGGGGATAGAGACAAAAGCCAGAAGGTAAGCAAAGAGTTAGGGGACTAGGATAAAAACCTAGTAAGAAAAGGCAATAGCAGTAGACTTAGCATTGTTCTCAGGAAGAAAATAGACAAATCAATTAATTATCTGCTGTGTTTATACACTAATGTGAGTAGGGAGAATAAGCAGGAAGAAGTGGAGGTCCAAGTACAATCATGGAATTATGATATAATTGGGATTACAGAGACATGGTGGAATAGTTCATATGACCAACATATTGTCGTGGATGGGTATAACTTGTTTAGAAAGGACAAGCATGTGAAAAAGAAGCAGATGGGTTGCACCCTAGGGCAACCTCTTTTCCTCTCAAAACTATGGCAAAAAATTTGGAGTTCCTCACATTGCATGGCACTTTAAATTCCCCAGTAATAATTTGATTCAGCCAGTAAATAAATTCCTCAGTAATAATGTGGTTCAGCCTTCCTAGGTTTGGGCAACATCACCTCTAACCCAGGTACATACTTAAGTTGTGCACCCCCGGTGTAAAAGGTGGCAACCCTATCCACACCAGATCAGACATCTGTCATATCAACATATAGCACACAGTCTGTAACTATAAGATCCCCTGGAAAATTAAGTGTTGGCTTACTTATTAAAATTTTCAGAACTGAGGGGATACTTGCTACTTAAAAGTTTGAGAAACATTGTCCTAGGGTACTGAGGAAACTGGCTCAGGTAATTTCAGAGCCATTGCTATCCTCTTTGAGAATTTGTAGAGGTTGAGTGAGGTACTGGATAATTGGAAAAGACAAATTAGCTACCTGGATCAAGGACATCAAGAAGTCATTTTTTAAATATATAGGAAGTGAAAAGAAGGTACCGGGAAATGTGGGGCCTCCGCAAGGCACACTAGGAAATCTGGTCATTGCTCTAGATGACAAAGGTAACCTATTTAACAATTCACATTTTTCTGAGCAGGGACCAGGTCACGCCCCCCACTGGGACCCCTATAGGTCCCAAGGGAGGCACACCCAGGCCTAGAGTCAGTGAGAATCTAGTCAGGGAACTACTGGAGGGACTGGACATATTTAAACCATCTGGTCCTGATGATCTCCACTCCAGAATGCTGAGGGAATTAGCAGAGGTTATTGCGGGACCCCTGGCACAACTTTACGAGTACTCATGGTGTTCTGGTGTGGTGCCAGAGGACTGGAAAAGGGCCAATGTGGTTCCCATATTCAAAAAAGGGAGGAAGGAGGACACAGGAGACTATAGGCCAGTTAGCCTTACCTTGATCCTGGGTGAGCTTTTTGAGAGAATTATCCTGGCACGTGTCCATGGGGGCTAGCAGGGGAGTTTATGCTTAGGGGCAACCAAAATGGGTTCATTAGAGGCAGGTCCTATCAGACCAACCTGGTGGCCTTCTATGACCAGGTCACAAAATTCTTAGATGCAGGGGTAGCAGTGGACATAGTATTTCTGGACTTTAGGAAGGCCTTCGACACTGTCTCTCACCCCATTTTCATTAAAAAACCGGGGGACTGTGGCATTGACACCTACAACGTCAATTGGGTCACTAGCTGGCTGGGGAGGTGCACCCAGTGTGTGGTGGTGGATGAGTCCTATTCAGCCTGGAGGGCTGTGGGCAGTGGGGTTCTGCAGGGCTCAGTCCTCAGGCCTGCGCTGTTCAACATCTTCATCAGCGAATTGGACAAGGGGATAAAAAGCACCCAGTTCAAATGTACAGATGACACTAAGATGCGGGGGGAAGTGGGCACGCTAGAAGGGAGGAATAGACTGCAATCAGGCCTAGAAAGGTTACAGGGGTGAATGGATGTGAACAGGATGGGTTTCAACACTGACAAGTGTAAGGTACTGCACCTGGGGGGGAAGAACCAGAAGCACACCTACAGGCTAGAGAACTCCCTTCTTGTCAGTGCAGAGGCAGAAAAGGATCTTGGAGTCATTATTGATGCCAAAATGAACATGGGCCAACAGTGTGGGGAACGTGGTCAGGAAGGCCAACTGTACCTTGTCACGCTGAGCCAGGTAAGTTGGGTGAGCGTTTGTGGTTGTGGCTTGGGGGAAACAAGTGGAGAGGGAGAGGCGGCTGTGGGTAACCTTAAATGCCTCTATAAACATGCTCGCAGCATAGGTGGCAAGCAGGAGGAGCTGTCTCTCCTGGTGGCTGTGGAAGACCCAGATTTGGTTGGGCTGACAGAAACCTGGTTGGACCAGACCCATGACTGGGCTGTAGGCATCGATGGATATGCCCTTTTCAGGAAGGACAGGATGGGGAAAAGAGGCGGAAGGGTTGTGCTGTATGTCAAAGAGTGATTCTCTGCATCGAGCGTCAACTTGGGGGCGACTAAGGACCAGGCGGAAGCAATTTGGGTCAGGCTGCAAGGAGGATGAGGGGAAAGGAACTTAATGGTGGGCGTCTGCTACAGACCACCCAACCAGAGGGAGGAGCTGGACCTCCAATTCGCTGGCCAGCTTAAGGAGGCGGTTAGGACAAAGGATGTCATTGTTATGGGTGATTTCAATTACCCGGACATCTGCTG
>JAGPOW010001296.1:24150553-24181841 GCA_030014935.1 Caiman crocodilus | reverse complement strand
GGGTCCTGTGACCCTGGCACGCGTTCCTGCCATTGGCGGGGGGTCAGACTAGATGGCCTGCTCTAGGCCCCTTCTGACCCTAGATACTATGATACTATGCATCCACAGATGCATCTTGAGCAAGTCCAAGGAGGCTATCCTTCTGCTCTATGTGGCACTGGTCAGGCCGCAGTTAGAGTACTGTGTCCAGTTCTGGGTGCCACAGTTCAGGAGGGATGTGGACAATGTGGAGAGGGACCAGAGGGCCACCCACATGATCAGCGGGCAGCAGGGCAGGCCCTACAAGGAGAGGCTAAGGGACCGGAACCTGTTCAGCCTCCACAAGAGAAGGCTGAGAGGGGATCTAGTGGCTTGTTACAAACTAGTCAGAGGGGACAACTAGGCATTGGGGGAGTCCCTGTTCCCCCGAGCACTACCAGGAGTGACTAGAAATAACAGTCACAAGCTGGCAGAGGGTAGATTCAGACTAGACTTCAGGAGGCGCTACTTCACTGTCAGGGCAGCTAGGATCTGAAACCAACTTCCAAGAGAAGTAGTACTGGCTCCTACCCTGGGGGTCTTTAAGAGGAGGCTAGACAAACACCTTGCTGGGGTCATTAGATTCCAGTACTCTTTCCTGCCATTGCAGGGGGTTGGACTTGATGATCTGCTCAGGTCCCTTCTGACCCTATCAACTATGACTTCTATGAAACTATGAGTTATGAAATAGTGCCCATCTCAAGGAATCTGTTGTGAAGAGCCTGAGGAGAATAAAATAGTCAGGTTCAGTCAGCATGGAATCACCAAGAGCAAATCATGCCTGGCCAACTTGATTTCTGTGCATGATAGGATAACAGGCTCTGTGGATATGGGGTATGGATGTGATATACCTTGACTTTAGCACGGCCTTTCATATTATCTCCCACAATATTTTCATAAACAAGTTGAGAAAATGCAGACTGGATCACTGATTCTCCACCAGGGTGTGACAGCAGCCTGGGGTAGCTTTATCATTTCAAGGGTGCTTTGGGATGCCAGGCAATATTAGCACCGTTAGTGTGAAAACATGATTCACATAATAAACCCAGAGATTTCAAATAGTAAATCCATAGTATTAACAACTTTTTGATTCGTTATGATCTTTCTGAGTTCTTTGCAACAGAAGAATTAGTCTATTGTTTTTCCATAGTCAAAAAACAAGAGAACACTAAGAACTAATATTTTTTGAGGAGTGCCTCAAATCTAAAAATGTTGAGAACTATTGGACTAGATAAAAGTACTGTAAGGTGGATCCATAACTGGTTGGATCATTGTGCTCAACAAATAAGCATCAATGGTTCAATGTCGAGTTGGAAAGAGGTTCCCAAGGGCCTCTTTTGGGTTTGGTATTGTTTAACATCTTCATAAATGATTTGGATGATCAGAATGCGTGCGTGCTTAGCAAATTTGCGGATGACACCAATTGGGTCGATTTGCATACTAAGCCTATGTGGAACGGCTATATTTCATTTTGGTTTCAGATTCAGCCATTTCAGAGGACTGTGATTTGTTTCAATGTTTCAGATCACTGTTTCATTTTGATTTGGTTAAGTCTGTTTTAGAGCCATGTGAGAAGCCCCCATGGTTGCTCTGCCTGGCCCTATCCCCTACCTGGCCCTAGCCTCCTGGCACCTTAAAAATAATAATAATAAAAAAATCCCTGCACTCACTGGATGCAGCAACTGTGATCAGGGCCTCTGAAGGCTCATGGCAGCGTCTTCCTGCACAGTGGGGGCCAGCGGGCATAGGCCCCCACCCCCTGCCTGGCACCTGCATGGCAGCTGTCACATTGTGTGTGTGCAGTGTGGTTCAGCAGGGATCGCGTGCTTTCCTTGAGCTGGGGCAGCTCCACCTGTCAGCTGGAGCCTGGCACTGCTCAGCCTGAGCGGCCCCAGCTCCCAGACAGTGCGTGTCACCCTGCACCCATGACATGGGGCAGCAGCTGTGTGGATGCCAGGTGGGGGTGCGATCCCTGCTGCACTGCGCGGCATGGAGGGGTCTGCCGTGAGCACCCAGAGGCCCCAATCACTGCTGCTGCAACCAGTGAGTGCGAAGCTTTAAAGAAAAAAAGGGAAAAAAGCGCTGCACTCATCAGCTGCAGCAGCGGCGATTGGAACGCCTGGGTGCTCATGGCAGAGCGCCCCCTGCTCAGCGTAGGGCATTGGGGGATAATGGGGATTGCACCCCCACTTGGCATCCACACAATAGCTGTTGCATCATACAGGCTCAGTGCGGCTCGTCAGGGTGCTGCATGCTATCTGGGAGCTGAGGCTGCTGAGGCTGCTAGGGCTGAGCATTGCCAGGTTCTGGCTGACAGGTGGAGCTGCACCAGCTCCCAGACAGCATGTGGCACCCTGCCAAATTGTGCTACATGCTACACCCACACAATGTGACAGCTGCTGTGTAGGTGCTAAGCAGGGGTGGCAATCCCTGCTGCCCCCCACTGTATGGGAGGGCTCTACCACGAGCCCTCAGAGGCCCCAATTACTGCTGCTGCAGCTAGTGAGTGTGAGGCTTTTTTTTTTAAGTGGTGGGAGGCTGGGGCCAGGTGGAGGATGAAGCTGGGTAGGGCAGCCAAGATCTTTCCAACTATGATCATGGTTAAACATCAGAACAGGCATCCTAGAGAAATAGTGGAATCTCCCTTGCTGGAAATTTTCTAGACTAAATTAGACACATGACAGAGATGGTTTAGTCAGAGATTATTGTTGAACTGGGGTCTGAACTAGACCTTGTGAGGTTCGTTCTTTCCAGCTCTATTTTCCTGTAATAATAATGTAGGTATCTCTATCAAGTTTAAACTCATCTCCCTTACCTCTGCCTCAGCATACCAGCCTGACTGGCATCTGATCACGACCCCTGCCCCTCTGCTCAAGTAGAGAGCAGGGCAAAAGCCTGTCAGGGGCTGCTTTGCCCCTGCCAGGCAGACATTGGCTAGGGTCCCATGCAGATGGGAGGGGAATTTAACTCTTCCTCCCCCTCCTCTGCCTCAGTCTGTGCATGTGACTGGTGTCTGGCCACGTCCCCCACCGCTCTGCTCACGCAGGGAGCAGGGGAAAAGACTGTGAGGGGCTGATCTGCCCCTGTCAGGCAGACTCTGGCTGGTGTTCATAGCCAGGTTTTCCACCTCCACCTCCTTCTCAGCCAGCTGGAGCAGTGATACTGGTCCGGCTAGGGAGAAAAAGGGTGGGCTAACCCTGCTCTGCTGGAGCAGACAGCACAGCCGAGGGCTGCGAATCATCCTGGGATGTTGGGATACTGTGGGTTAACTTGAACTAGAAAGGGATCTGGGATAGAAGTTCCATAAACCAGTTTGACCTAAATCAGTTTAGTCTGATACTACATGAAACCTGGTTTATCTTAAACTGATTTTGGCCATTTTTAAAGTGGTTTAAGTGCACTGATCTTCTGTTCTGTTACAAGTTTACACCAGTTTCTGATCACTTAAATGAGTTTAGGTGTAACTTCTGTTCTTAGCTTGCTGGACACTTTGTTTCACTGTAACATTTCTTTCAGAATTAATTTTATTTAATTTCATTGGATTTATATACTCTCCTGCCACACAAAAGGCTAAGAGTGGCTTACAACAAAAAACAAGATACATTTATAAAACAGATGAAATAAAATAAAATAGTATATAGTAAAACCAACATCCCAAATGATACCCTCTGCTAAAAGCCTGCCCAAATTAAAAGGTCTTATATCATTTCCAGAAGCTACCGTGGGGTCAGGCTCTGACAGACACCAGGGAAGAGAGTTACGGAAGAGTTTTAAAGCTGAAGGGTCTCTTGTGTTTTCATTGAACAAATTGGATGCACAGGTGGTACGGGAGGACTCTTGGCTGAACTTAGGGATAACGGTATAACATCAGGGAGGGGGTGATACCTTAAATACGTAGGTCCCAGCCCATTTAGGGTTTTATAGGGGAGGTTAAATTCTGTTGTTATTACTATCTTATATTTGTTAGTTATTCTTGTTGCCTGTTTGAGGAATGCCTCATCTCCTCCTCTTCCCTATAACATCACATCTTTATTGTTCTTTCTCCTTGGGATCTTCAGGTACACCTGACAGATCTGCTGCCCTCTCTCTCCTGGGCTGCAGAACAAGTAAATATATTTCTGGCATATAACATGATGCCACCCTCTTTTTCCCCTCATATCTTTCCTTCTGGAACAATACCAATAATGCCAGTTTTATCATAATTTTCTTTACATGCTATGATTTCCATAGTGTTATGCTATGTAGAACATACAGGTTTCACTCAGTTTATGCGAGTTCTGTATGTGTGAATTCAGTCTTATGCGATGACCCTTTTTGTACCAAAAATGAATTATGTGCAAGGTAAATTCACTCTTATGCAATCGGTGTCATGGAAGCCCGCAGTCAACTGCTTTGTGTGGTGCACTCATCTTGGCACCTCTAAACATTGTTATATTCACCAGATAGTACAACTTTGGAATACATAGTAAAATACACATCAGTGGGCACGTCCACATGTGTATCAATGTGCTTTTCCTAGTGTACATTAAATTTAGTACCTCCAGTGTGCAGAAGTAAATGTTCATTATGCTGACTTAATGGACAGTAGTGCAAGCGCATGCTTTTTAAGTGATGATTAATACACAGTAGCCTATTTTATTGTGCATTAGCATAATAGCACTTTTTTTACATACTTTAATGCGCAGTAAAATAGGCTACTGCACATTAAGGTGCACATGTAGACAATGCCCAGTGAGTGGCTGGAAGTGGAAGTGGTTAGATATGTAGAGACTGGAAAAGGAATATAGTAGAAAATAATCTATGCCTTTTTAAGCTCTCCTTGTTGTTACCAACTTGTTCTTCCTTTATCTTATACCATCTTCTGGCTTCTCAACTTGTAATTTAGGAATATAAACTACATTTTAAACCTACTGTGAAGCAACAACACCAGCAACAACACACAGCTCTAAACATGAGCTATGAATTTGGTGCAATATGAAGATCTTTGTGGTACCCTTTGTGGTGCTCAGCTAAGATTTCTGTGGTGCCCTTTATACAAAACAATACCCTGGCTTCTGTTTTACTTGTTTATAAGAAATGTCATCCTTTAGTTCTCATATCAGAAATATAGGGACCCTTAACAACTGTGTTACTGTGTAACTTAAATCACAAGCACTTTTATAAAGATACTAGTCAATTGCCCATCAAGAATTACGGGGAGGGGTGGGAGGGCTGGGATGGAGCGCTGCCCCACGATGCCGCTGTTTTGCCATTTGCAGGGAGCGGGGTGGGGGAGCTGAGGCCAACCTCTGTCCAGTCCTCAGCATGGCTTTGGAATCATGGCGGTGCTCTCCCGTGCATGGACCACTCTGATTGGCTGTTTCCATCAGTCAATCAGCGTGCAAATAAAGCATTACAGACAGACAGACTTAAGCTTTTATATCATTAGAATAATTGAACCAAATGAGTTCTGGAAGCTTTATATGTGTGCTATAGAAGTATTTCTTACTGTTGCTGATCAGGAATGTGACTTGGATTCCTTTTTTATTTAATTTTTAATAAATCATTGCTGAAAAACAGACTAGAACTAGGGACACTCAAAAATCTTTTCCCCAAATGTTGTTGATTTTCTTAAATTCGATTTTGAATGACAAAAAGATTTCCTAGAGTGTTTTTCCCATTTCCATTTTGCATTTTTCAGTGCAAGTTCTAAACTTCCCAATGAAGGTTTCAATAAAAAAATCACTTTTTGTTTTGTCAGGTTTAAAGAGGGAGTAGGAGAAGATACATTGTCTAACCAGCCCTAACTTTCAGCTAAATATGTACCACTCGTTGCTATGAAACACTTACTTTCAGTAGCATTTGTATCAATTGTATCTTAAAATATTTGTGAGATCCCATTTATACTGGTACCTAATTTATACCTCTCATTATTGCAGTACTTGACTGTTCCAGGAATGTGAATTACTTTTTGTTTTGTTTTATGAATCATCTATGGGGCAGAGAAGTATTTCTTATTATAAAGAAGGAACTAAAGCAAAGAGAGAGAGAGAGAGAGAGAGAAAGTGCTTCATTCAACATTGCACAGTCTAGCAGAGTCAAGAAATGAACTTTCTGCTAGGTTGGAATAAAGGAGAGCAACTTCAAAACTATTCTTCCCCTCACACAACCAATAAACAGCAGGAAAAGGACAGAAAAACTAGCAGTTTAGTTAAAATGAGAAGAAACAGTTAGTGGGAGAGAATCTTTCCAGGTGAGGTCTGAAAGTCAATGAAGGGCTGGTGAAGTGACCACGTTCAGGAAGACTAGTCCAGACAGCATCAGAAAAAGCTCTTGCATTGCACGTGGAGGCAATGAAAGACGGTCTGTGACAGACGATTAGAAGAAAGGGTAGACCCAGTGAGAAACCAGTCTATGTGGTAGGCTAGAGAAGGTGCACATGGAATTTGTAACTGTGGGTAGGAAAGGTACCTTTGAGGTCGGCTCTAAAATTAAATATATATTTATAACCTAAATGCCTTGTTGGGTTTTTTGTTTTTGGTTTTGTTTCTTTTTGTTTCTTCTTTTTTTTTTTTTTACAGATTCCAGAATCTGCTTTGGTCTAGAAAAGCATTTGTGAACAGCGTTAAAGTCTATAATCACAGCTATATCTACATGCCAGCCTTCTCCATGAAAACAGGAACGGAACCATCACTCCGTGTCTACTACACTCTGGAGGACTTTGGTGCCAATCAAACAGTACTTTTTGCCAATCCCAATTTCTTACGTGACATTGGCAAGTTCTGGAAAAGCAAAGGAATCCATGCTAAGCGGCTCTCCACAGGCCTCTTCCTGGTCAGTGCAGCCCTAGGTCTGTGCGAAGAAGTCACAATTTATGGCTTCTGGCCTTTCTCAGTGGATCTGCACGGGAGGTTTATTAGCCATCATTACTATGACAATGTTTTGCCTGATTCTGGATTCCATGCCATGCCAGAGGAATTTCTACAGCTCTGGTTCCTTCATAAAAGTGGCGTCTTGAGAATGCAGCTAGAACAATGTGAGAAGCCTTCGCTCCAGTCTGCTGTCTGAGAACTGTAGGGAACAGCTTGAGGATCTTACCTGTTTTACTTTCACGTTCTCCAAAAATACTTTTTTTAAAGGGAAAATACTTACAGATTTGCATGGACTATAAAAATGCTACTGGTTACAGTGATGATGACTTGAAGGCCAAATGAGAGTCAAGTCTTATACATTATGGGTTATGGAAGTGGGAATTCAAAAAGCTCTTCATGGAATCCAGGCAGCGGTAGTAGCAAAACACTGTTGAAAACAAAATAGCTGAGCTTGCTGGGTCTGCATTTTGAAAGATCAGTGTAAAAGGGGCATTAAGGATTGGAGGGAGGTTACAAAGGGCTTTTGCTGACAGTGCCAAATAAAACTGTCCGTTCCAAATTCCATTTCATTCCAGTTTGACACCTATACGATTTTCTCTGTTTCTTTTTTTTTTGTTAAAGTCGCAGCTGCTGAGGATCACCAGCCCCCAGTGATTTCAAGGAGACCCAAGGGTGCTCAGAATCTGGTAGAATAATACCCAGATTTTGTAATAGAGAGATTTCCTTATCAGGGGGCCAGGAGGAAGTGGGACTTGCCTGTTGTATTATTCAGCAGTGCTAGTTCAGATCAGGGCAACATACAGCTGTTTTTAATGTAGCATTAGGGTTTGGGGTTGATTTAAGAATAGTAAAAAAACCCAAATTGAACATTAAATTAAATTTACATCATGAAAAGAATTGAACTGCAGACAATTTCATTAGCTTGGTTTTGGTCTGTTCTTATAGAATGCCATAGTAACTTTTGTAATAGGATCTGTTCTTGACCAATGTACTGTACCTTCTGTGGGACTAATTCTGTGTTCCTTTGTACTCCAATTGTTCGTTGGCTACAACGGGATTTCGATGTGTACGTATGAACGCAGGATCAGGTACTCCATGTGCTTGTAGCAGAGAAAACACAACAGCGAATGTAGGCAACTTTTTAAAATTTATTAACACAAAAGAAGTGATCTCTTTGAAGCTGCTTTTAATTTTGTACAAATAGTTCCTTTGCTGTTGCAATTGCAACATTGGCTTTACAGTATTTTTTCCCACAGTCTGTTTCTGGTCCAAGATACTTTGAAAAATAAAACAGTCCATGGGAACACTTTGTAAAAACTATGTAGTGAGTATAAAGTAAATGCAAATGTTAGGTGCTTATGTAATGCAGTCATTTTCCTTATTATATTAATGAATTATGTAAGTGTGTACATTTCACTCTAGCCCTTGCACTGCCTAAAGGTCTGTTTTATTTTTGGTTCTTACTCAAGCAGTGGATGGTCATAGAACTCATCTGTATCGTTAGTGAATTTTTATTTTTAGGACTCTTAATAAGAAGAAAATATTAAATGTTCATAGCCTGTGTCACAGTATCTGCTGCAAGATGTTATCAACCCTAGCCTTTTAATTTCAGACCTATATCCTCATTCTGTCACTCTGTATTCCATCTCCAGCAGCCACAACCTTTAGTTAAACAGTAGAAATAGTACAATTGACATTGGCTTTCTATAAAGATTTCCTGTGCTGTATACATTAGCTCCAAAATAATAGAAGATTTTGCTTTGTTTATTTTGTTTTGTATGACCTGTCATATTGCGCGCGCGTGTGTGTGTGTGTGTGTGTGAGAGAGAGACCTGCACGCAGGATGAAAATATATTTATTTTTAAAAACTAGCTGACTCTTATATTTCCTGCAAAAATAATTAAGAGTCTGTGTAGGACAACTAAGGAAATATTTGCCTTTTAGTTTTTTTTTAAACCGACATTGCAAAACAAGTGTTTTTTCCTTATAAAAAGTGAACATTTCAAAACATTGCTTAGGTTTGCAATGTAGTTCCTAAAAGAAAGGAAGAAGAGTTGGGCTAAACAGTGCTTTAGAGAGTATTGTGGTCAAACATGATAGGTTTCTATAATTCACTTTCTCTTTGTCCATATTAAAAATGTACAATCAACAAAGCTGATCAAATATTGCTTAATCTGGCCTTTCTTTCCTCCTGGATCTGTTCATTTTTATTTATTTCATGGTTACTCAGTCAGTAAGGTTTCAAAGAAAATAGCCTTCTTTACTGCGCATTGCAGCAAGTTTTATTGTCTTGTTTCTTCTTTGACCAGAGAGGATAACTGTGTTTTTATTGTATGTGTCTGGACTTTGAAGGAAAACATTATTCCTAGAAAATATACTCAGTTTGAAATTCCATCCTCCCGTGCTCTGAGGAAGTAATTTGATCGGGGACACAAGAGGAATTAAGCATATTCATAGAAAAACTTAACATTCAGCAGCTGTCTCACTGATGGGGAGGAAGCATTGCACCCCATAGCTCTGTCTTACCGAAGCCAGAGATCTCCTGATGCCGGGGGGTTTTGTGGGTTCTTTCCTGAAGCTTGAGCTCTCTCAGGCTGAATCACACAAGATCTCTCTTGAAATGCTGAGGGCACGAGAGGCCCAAGTTACACAGACAACTCTATAAATAAATAAATAGATGAAAGACATCCCCCCCCAAACCCCTAATTCTGGTATTGGAAATATTGCTAGGTCTAGATGGTCCTTGAGATGTCATCAACCCAGGAAAGTTTGCCCGCTGTCCCCAGCAAAGTTACTATGGTGAATAACGAGCGCTGTCTTGAATATAAAATGCATGGTGTGAATCCACACAGGATTTCCTTAAATATGTGAGAGAAGTCCAGGTGTGGCTTGTTTGGATTTAAACAGACCTGCGGGGGGGATCCATGAATAGTCTTTAGATGCTTTCCAAAGGAGTGTAAGGAATATAATTCAACGCCAGAGGGACATTTGCAGTGGGGTTAATGTGGGGTCCTACAAAAGAGGTGGAAACAGCTGCACCAGAAGAAGAAACATTTGTTTTCTTCCTATGACTCTGTTTTGGTGGTCTGTCTCAAGAAGCTGTCACTACCAGCTGGTTTTCACTTAAATCTGTCAGTGCCTCGTGACACAGTGCAAGAGGTTTACCATCTGGTTTTAACCAGAGGCAGGCAAGCCCTAGATAGGGTGTTGCATCTGCAGAGTCCACACGTTGATTGTCTGCAGCCTGTCTGGGTTTATTTATGGGACAGAAAAGTCATTTGAATTACCATGTTTGTCTTGAAGCAAACCGAAAGCTTAATGCTTTATTTTGTCATTAAAGATCCCTGTTATATAGTCCCAACCCAAGGTCCCTGGGTCTCTCTCACACTGTAATTAAAACTGTGCCTATCTTTTATTGCCAGACTGAAAACAATTGCAATTCATCCATGATAAAACCTAGTCCCACCTTGCCAAAAGGCTTATGAAGCTTCACAGACCTTTATTCTGTAGTTAAGATGAAATGGGGCTGAAACATTAGTACTGTGGGTCTGCATGGAAAACACTGCCTGGGAATGCTGGCCTCAACTTTATAATCAGTTGAATTAAAAGCTGTGTCAAACCGCTGTGTATGTTGGGGAAGTTCAGCTCTTGTCTGAGACTCAGATCTAGCCTTTGTAGTTAAAGAGCATTTCTGCTTTGTGGACAACTGGGGAAAAGTTATGGATTTGTGCCCAAACTACGTGAAACTTTTTTGGGGGGGGCATAAGACTAGAGAGTTCCCTCAAATATAGAGACAGGTGAGAGCCACCATGCAATCTAAAATCACCAAAAAGTTTTTTGTGTACCTGTGAAAAATAAATAAAAACACTGCTTTTTGTTTGTTTTGCAGTCCTGCCTCTGAGAAATAGACTGTAGCTTAATGTATCCCACGCCACATTGTGCGATTTGACTTGTATTAGAATGAAGATTGTCTGGTTTAGGCAGAAGCTAATATAATCCATACGTACGTCTAACATGAGTCTTGAGGGTTGAAGCTTTGTTTCTGTATTTTACAGAGCGCTTGAATTGTTCTCTAGATTTTTTGACAGATTTACAAGCGTTATTAACATTTTCTTAAAATTAGTGTTGTTCTGTGGCTTGGTAAAGTTGGAAGACAATGAAGGGCCCTGTACCTAGTAGCTACATGGGTGCATTGTTATCGTATATTAACATAGTCTAAGACAAGGGTGCTCCACGGGAGGTTTCTGTCCCTTCACATGGTAACTATATCAGTTTGGAACTGCCTCTCTGGATCTCCAGATCTTCTTGGAGTGACAGATTCAGAAAGGTTGGAGGAAGCTCAGGTTAGGGTAGTGTCGGCCAAGGAACAGGGGATTTCTTTTGGAACTTGATGGTGAGAGAGCAGTGCGTGGGGCGGTGTCAGAGCCTGAGCTGTTGGCAGTGGCAGCAGCCAGACAGGCTGCAAAGCACCTGCTGTTTTCGTGCTCTGCCCCTCTCAATTCTTGGTGTCCAGTATTGGTGTTTCAAAAGACTCCCTGTCACAGAGTCTGTGAAGCAAACGTGGTGGTGGCTGCCACCCTGAGGGTGGGGGAAGGGTGGGGGTCTTGGAGAGAGAGAGAGACTATGACAGAATGAAGATGTTGGTGGAAACCTATATTTAGTTCCCTTCTGCTTCCCAGCATGTATTTTCAGCCTGACAATCCTGCCTCCATACCCAAGGCAGCTTCATACTTTCGGGCAGCAGTTTTCAACCTGTGGAACGTGGACCCTTGGGAATCCACAGACTGTCAAAGGACGCTGCAAAGGATGACTATGATCGATCAAAAGCATGTGAACACCCACCTTTACATTTAAAAGGAGTCTGTACCTCCATTCAAAATTTTTTTGGGGATCCACAAATGAAAAAAGGTTGAAAACCACCGCTTTAGGGAGGTGGAGTATTTTCTTCATCACCTCCAGTCTTCGTAGATTCACAGATGTTAGGGTCGGAAGGGACCTCAATAGATCATTGAGTCCGACCCCCTGCGTAGGCAGGAAAGAGTGCTGGGTTCGGATGACCCCAGCCAGATGCCTGTCCAACCCCCTCTTGGAGACCCCCAGGGTAGGGGAGAGCACCACCTCCCTTTATGTAAACAGCTACAGTATGTCTGTGAGGCAAGCTGTACTTAGATCTAGTAAAGGCTCTTTTCTTTGTAGAAGTTTGCTACACATCAGTTAGAAAGATGAGGGCCTCTTGATTATATATCTGAGCACTCAGTGGGCGAGGTGGGGGGGAGTTTACATGGAGTTCAGATATATACCATTCTAAATCCATATTGATGTCTGTTTCTATCTTTAAAGCAGATCTAGAGCTTTTTAAAGTTTGCTTTTGTAAAAATAGGGTAAAGAAGACTAGGGCATAAGGGCAAGTTCTTGTCTTGGTTCTATAATGAGGAGCTCTGTGTAATTTGCTTTCATGTCATGCCCGAGACTTTCCAGTAACATTCAGAGGCAACCAGAATGTAGACAGAGTATCTTGCAAAGTGTGAAATGCCTTCAGCTCCCATTTGAAGTTAGTGGAAGGTGGCAAAGCTCAGCTTCTCTCAGCGAGGTTTAACACCTTAAAAGGGACAGTCTACAATACATACAGTTCCTCTATTGGTATTAATAGAAATTCCAGATACAGAATTGGCAGCAGAATGTGCAGCAGAGTTTGACATTCTGGATTAAAAAAAAAAAATCTTCAGTGTGGCCTGAGGACATAATTTTTTTTAACTGACCTCTATAAACAAACATTGTGTGGTATGCAAAGCTATCATTTCTCTACTAGGGACAAGATCCAGTATCCACTAAAATCAAACAATTTAATTTCATTGACTACAGTTGCCACTGGATTAGGTGCTTAGTAGGAGGGTGCGGAATGGGCTGTATTCGATTTGAATTCGGATCCGGGCTGAATCAGGGACGGTGATTTGATTTGCTGATTCAGATCACTGTCCCAGTTTGATTCAGCTGAATCAGAATCTGAAGATTAGATGCTGATTCAGAGAATCAGCAATTCGGCCACAGACATAGCTTTAAATGTTTTTTTATATACCTTGAGGTACCAGGCGCGGCTCGTGAATGCTGCGATGCTGAGGTGGATGGAGCATCACACAGGAGTGTGGAGAGGGCCCCCACATGCTCGGGGGTGAACCTGGAAGTGGACCAGAAGTACTTCTGGCTTCACCGCTGAGCACACGGGGGACTCCCAGGTGCACCCCCCGGCTTAGTTATCAGCCACGGGGGGACCCTGGGTGCCCTCCCAGATCCGGGCGGCACCAGTTGCCGGGGGGGGTGGGTCCCCCACATGCTCCCTAGCAGACCCAGAGTTTCTGGTCCGCTTCCGGGTCCACTGCTGAGCATGCTGGGGACCCACCTGGTGCTACTTTGGGATGCTCCATCCACCCCAGCATCTCAGCATTCACAAGCTGTCTGGTACCTTAAGATGGGTAGAAAAAGCATTTAAATCTGTCTGTGTCCAAATCATCAAATCTCTCCAAATTTATTCAGAGGGTTCCAGTTCGATTTGGAGAGATTAAAGGGTCTCCTGATTCAATTTGGATTTGGAGATTTGGCCACCGAATCAGGCCAAATCTCTGCCAAATCGAATCAGCAACCAAAGCTTCGCACAGCCCTAGTGCTTAGGTATGCTAGTGGTCTTATATTTTTAAAATGCTTTTCATTGCATAGCTTATGTTTCCCATCTGTTTCTTTTCCATTTCATCTAGATAACAAAATATTTGTGTAATGAATATTACAGTAATAGCCCCAAGTGCTGCAGTATCAGTTTTGTAAGCTGTAGTGATTTGGACTATTACTCTAGAATAGTTTAGCACACATTGTAAAGAACATTTGGAATGTATTTGAATTAGCTTATTGCCATCTCTTACTAGATTCTGTAGTCAGGCAACAATGATGACTTTGTAACCTCACAATCATGCTAAGTTTGATTCACTGTAGTATGTTCCACCATGGTAAGATGGCTGAGACTTGGCATTGCATTGCACCCAGTAATTCCTCCAAGGGAATTACTCCCTGGCCTTTTTCTTTGTTGTCTGTTACCATCCATTTTTTTTTTAACTGTAGGCTGCCAGGAAGGATCTTTGTGGCCTGGTGGTGGCAGATATATTGTGCTGCTATGACCTCTGTGCTAGCAGAGGGACTTTCCATCACTGAATACCAAGCAGTGAATCTCTCTTTGAGAGTCTCTCTAGAGTTTTCTTTGGCTTATCTTGACTCGCTAAGAAGTAAGGTTTCCTAAAAAATTCCTCCAGTTATCCTATCCTGATTACTCTCCTTCTTAGGGTCAGGAGAGAATTTTTCCAAAATCATTTTTTCTTTGCTTAAAAAATCAGCCAAATCATACTGTCTTTTTAAAATTGATTTTTGAAGGATATTTTATAATCTGGTACGAGTCCTGCTGACTAACAGAATGCTGGATCTGAAAAGCACAAGTTCTATGTAGACCATTGCAGATAACGTAGTCACCAGGGTCAAACTCAATGGAGAATTCTGACCTAAAAAATGAATGTATCAAGACTGTTGCTTAGTGATTACTTTTTAACAAACCTCTGTGTCTTCTGGGATTTTCCTGGATATTTTTTATGTTTTATATTTGTTTAAATTGCTTTGATTGTGTGAGCAAGGATGTTTTATCACTAGTAATGCTCTTTGTCAGACTAAAAAATGTGTCAGATCTAAAAACTTGTTTTTGTACAGCTTTAAAATGCTGTGATATTTTTGGTAGTTTTTAGGTTATAAAATTAACTAACAAGTTTATTAACCTATTTAATACATGTTATAAAAGTATGTATTCTTGAAGCACAAATAATTGAAAAAGGCTAAACCCTCTCTAACCTAAACATATCCTTCTTTCCCACTTGAAAACAGAATGGCACTTAAATCTCTCCATTTCTATTTATTATTTCCACATATTGATCCCAGACAGAACCATCTCCCATTTGGTGAACACATGAAAGCATGAAATAATGGCTTGTCCAAATCAACCTGTGATACAGTATAGTCAAATAAAATGGCTTGGGTTGACATCATATGAATCATACTGAACACAAACCAGGTTCCTTGTGCTTTGTTCAAGACTGAAGACAATTGAAGTCAAGTAAAATGCACAGCAATTGCAAGGTTAATACATTTTTTTCCTGACCTTCAAAAGAGCACAGCAAACAGAGCTCTTGCTGAGCTTATTAGGGGTGTTGGCATAAGCTCATCACTTCAGACAATCAGCCTACTTACAGCTCTGAAACACTTCAGTCTCAAATAGACCTGTGTGAACCATATATTAAAATGCTTGCTGCTGCTTCCTGCCATTACTAAGTTGGACATCTCCCTTCAGCTCAATGCGTATTCAACATTCACTCCTCTAAGACATGCGATGCCTCAGACTGAGCTCTTCTAGTGTTTACAATTTACAGTGTCCCCCCTCTAAAACTAATTCTGTTATTTTTAAACTGAACCTAAATGTTGTAGTTCAATATAGAAAAAGTTTCATTGAAGTAGTATCATGTCTGAATAGTCTCTTGTCTGCTGAATCGGACTTTATTCAGCAAAATGATTAAATATCTGCCAAAATCCATCTCACTTAAAATTAAGTATTTAACTAACTATTCTGGTGAATGTGATCTGTGATGTAATCTCCCCAGTGTATTGGAATTGATCCCTTATAGGATTTAGTATATTATCGGCAGAACATCAAAATATTTATGTTTAATGAGTGGTTTCTTATTTCTTTAATGTCTTTGAAATTAAAACACTTGACTGGCAAGTACCATGACATTCACCCTGGCTAAGTACAGACAGTCAAAAAGCCTGAGGCTGAACTGATACAGTCTTTGCAGTTTAGTCTAAACTGCAGAGATTGAACTGATAAGCAAATGAACAGACGCTCACTTTTGATTCAGGAAATACAGCCTGCAGTGGCTTAAACCCAAAGCCAGGGGGTGCTAGAGCATGCCTGCCAGCCACTGCCAAAGGGAAGGGAAGAAAGAAGCCCTCCAAAGCTTTCTTCCCCCTCCCTGCTGGAACTGAGGGGGCATGGTCAAGCCCCAGGTTATGCTGTAACTGGGCAGGGGGAAAAGGGGGTCAGCCTGAGGAGGGGGTGGGTGGGGAGATAGGTAGTGACACTGAATTCATAAAAGCTTGAACAAGAATAATCCTGTGAAGTGAGCATGAAATACAGCTTGGCTGCGTATTTGTTTCCTCTTCCTACTGCCCCTCAGGCATCTGAGATTTGCAGTCCACAGTCACAGTATCAGGACTCTGCAGGCTTGCTCAGCATTTCATTTTCCTGCTTCCAGGTGCCTCTGGGATTTGTAGTCCACAGTCACAGACAGCAGTAAGTTTAGCAGGGCAGAGCAGCCTCATACTCAGGGCAAGGGGAATCTAACCCCCTCCCTAGCCCAGACCCCACTGAAGTTTGCTGGGGGTAGGGTAGGGGAGTCAGCCAGCTGGCTATGTGTAACTTCTGTCCATAGCCCCTGTGCAGAGGTCCCATTTTCTAAAACAGAGTGACTCAAAAGTTTTTGACAAAACCACTTCTTTTGAAAAATACCAGTTTGATTTATTTTTTGTTTTCAAGTTCAAGATGGAAGTTGTGTCCAAAACCAGAATGAAGTCTCTGCTATGCTAGACTGAGTGAGCAAGGACTTTAGACCTCATTCTCCCATAACACGTGGGAGTACCCTCATCACAGGGGCTACAGAGTCATAATCCAACTGTGATCAGGGTATTGAATGCATGGTAAGATATGGCTGAAATTTTTAAAAAGACTCATCATTTACGTAACTTTCTCTGTCTCTGACAAAGTCAGTGGCAAGACTCCCACTGACTTTAATAGGTATAAAGTTAAGTTTGCATTGAGAATTTTTTTAAATTTCTGCTGCATAAACACACCCAACGTTTTTTGTGCAGGAAAAGGTTTATTTAAAAAAAAAAATTCACTCTCTGCCTGTGATCACTATAATTACTATATAGAAAAGTAACTAAGTGTAGTTAGAGCTATTAATTGTGATGAATTATTGCTGCAGATCTCTATAAAAATGTCTAAATAATACAAGCTATGAACTGTTGTTTATAGTAGCTGACTTTATCAATCCAGAATTTATGTTTTTAACTCCAATTTTAGATCATTTAGTCCATCTAGCTCTCCAGAAACTGAAAACTGACTGGTTGTAATTTAATGTATTTGGACTAGGGACAGAAGTTACACATAAACTGGTTTAAGCAATCAGAAACTGGTTTAAACCTGTAACAGAACAGAAGTTTAGTGCACATAAACCATTTTCAGACTGTCTGAAACTGGTTTAAGATAAACCTGGTTGAAAGTAGTACCAGACTTAACTGATTTGGGTCAAACTGGTTTATGAAACTTCTGTCCAAGACATCTTCCTAGTTTAAGTTAAATCAGAATCCCTCAGCTTCCCAGCATGCTTTCCAGCCCTGGGCTGGTCTGTGCTGTCTGCTCAAGAGAGCAGGGCTGGCCCTGCCCCTCTGGTTCCCAGCTGGCTGACAAGGGGGTGGAAGGGGAAAGCCTAGCTGGGGATGCAGCCCAGTCTGCAGGGGGAACTGCCCCCACTTGGCAAACCCCGGATGGGGTCGGGGGCCAGTTCTAAACCCCCCTCTGACTTACTGCTGGCTCCAACTGTGGACTCCAAATCCCAGAGGCACCTGGAAGTAAGAAGAGGAAATGATGAGCAGCCCTGCAGAGTGCTCCTGTTGTAAGTCGGGGCTGCAAATCCCAGAGACCTTGGGGGCAGCAGGAAGAGGAAGTGAGCACATAGCCAGAGAGCCATTCTCTGGCACCCCCTGGCTTCTGGTCTTAGCCTCTGCAGGCATGTGGCTGCATTTTCTTAAATGTCTGTTCACTTGTTTCAATTTAATCTGTGCAATTTAGACTAACCTGCAAAGACTGAATCATCCTCGAGCTTTTTGACCTAGCCATTGAGACAGACTACTTACAATGAGGTTAAAAGAAGCAGGGATTTATTTTGTGTCAGTAGTTCCATGGGACTTGTCCATGAGCATGCTATTTCTTCCTAGTAGATGAAAAATTACCTGTGATAGTTCAGATGTCAGTAGAAGTCTTTGGCATTTGCTCTGGACTACATGCAATCAAGTAAGGAAAGCTTCTGGTAAGCTTAATGCATTCACAGTTAAAGTATTGGGAGTTCCAGTTTATTTCAAACAATTTAGAAAAAAAGACTCCATCATAAACCTGTCTTAACAACAGTCCCTTACTGTTATAGGAAAATATTGTTCACTGCTATTCTGCATTATCATAATTACTTTCTTGGGCAAGAATTTACAATCTTCTGTTCTCTGCTATTCTAGTTACCTTCCTGCTTGTGTGACATTTTTTCTAGTCATTTTCTGTCTTACATGGTTTTATTTTTCTGCTCACAATTATTTTTGCAAATGTCTGTAAGGTCCTATGGAGAATATGTTTCATATACATAGTTATTATGCCATATATGTGTACATATAATTTATTACTATGGAGTGTACTATGTGAAAGAAAGCACTTTTTCTGTGGTCTTTTATGAGTTTATATACGTCTTATTTGTGTCTTAAATGTATAATTTATGCCTCCTTTATACTGTGGACATATTGTACAACATTTCTACTGATTTGAGAGAGATTAACTTATTCCACCTTTTATATAAGGGAGCTGAGATTCACTCACTCCATTAAGATATGCTTGGCAATGAAAATAAGGAGCCAGTTAGTTCTTCCTGGTTCTCAAGTTTGAGTACCCAGAAGCTATGCTTTGACTTATGCCAGCCAAGTATGGCTCTTAACATATTCATACTTTTTAGTTATGAAAAGCAGAGTAGAGCTGAACTCTGGCCCATCCTACCCTTTACATACTTGACCTTGTGCCTCAGGGAAGGTACAATTGTCAGAGGAGCTGGCTTGGCCAGCTTTGCACTTTGGGGATTTAATTCTTGTCTGTGATCAGATTTACACCACAAAGGGCAAAACTGATGGACTTGGAACCGAGTCAGAAAACCTAGCTTTGGAGAATATCATCAAACCACATGACTCTTTCAAAACTGAAGAAACTTTAACTATCTGGCTTACAGAAAACCACATAACTTAGATCAAATCTGCCATGGGCTTTTTGAATGTCTGTACATAGCCTAAGTGGATTGTTCTATCAGTCATGTTTGAATCACAGATATGTATATTTGTTTGTTCCAAGGGGGATTGAAGAAGGTTCAAATCATTTCTATATGTTTTTACCCACTAAAGTATTATAATCAGGAAGTCCTTTGTGCGGTCAAAGTGTTGATATACTGCCTGGTATATTATAGAAATATTACCAATCCCCATTCTGCGAACTCCCTTTATTTGTTTACAATTTCAAGGGAAACATTTATTCCTAAATGAGAAAAATATAATCTGAGCTAAGTCGTTTTCTATCATCCCAGCTTTCCTACTGCATTTAGTTGGTGACATGTTTTGGAAATTATGTACATGTGTTTGCAACTTTTCAGGCCTTAAAAATTGTTGTTGGATCTAACATACAATATATATTCATTATGCTTGCATTTTGTAATGTTTTCCTACTAGTTTCCTCTGAAAAGCAAATAGGGGAAAATTAAAGGTGCCTAGCTGTGAATATTTTTAAGAGAAATAAAGTGGTAAGCTAATTTGATAATGAATCAATATAGCATGTGAATGATAATGAATGTAAAAGATTGCATGTCATTTTTAAAACTATTGTGTTTGCAAGCTGGAGGATTAATTCTAATCAATTAAATTAATTGTAGAAATACTGAAAAGAAAGGTGAAATGATAAAGAAAAGTGTTTTTCTACGCCTTATTCTATTATCTTTCTCTTTAGTGAAAATGACTAAGATTTTGGTATATTACAACATAGATCTTTTTCATTACAACCATAAATAAGCTTCCAAGAAAAAGCAGATGAAACATTCAGAAAGTAAATACACTTATTTCCTGCCTCTAAAAGGAATACCCTCTTGTATCTCCAGACTGTCTGAGATGGTGTCAGGATATCAGACTTGACAGTAGATAATACTGAACCAATATGAACATTTTGTCTTAGGCCTCTTTTTGTAACTTAGTACCAATTTCGTATTGTGCATTTGAATACATTTAATTTTCTATTGTAATGATGGGGAACAAGTAAATTCAGATGGCAGCAAATTGTGCCTTTTAGTTTGAAATTGCAGTGAAAGGTGAAACAGTGCAAAACTTACTCCTTTCCTGTAGATATTTTATGTGCATAAGTCCTGGTAAAGATTTCAGAAAAAAATGTTGCTATTACTGTGGCATGGGACAAGGCCAACATTTTCTTTAAGTGGTCCAGCTTCGAATCAAGCTGGGTAAAATGACTTTGTTACCCCATTTGATAATTCTGAATTTGAAAGGTTTCAACCCACTCCCACCAAAATAGCAGTTCTATGCTTGATGATCACACAAAGTCCACTGGGGTGAGTGGTAGGGGTGTGTGAATGCTTCCAACATTTTGCTTTGTGAACTAAATTGTGAAACAGAATTGAAGCAGCTTGTAGCTTGGTTTATTTGTAAATGGAGCGTTCTGGATAGCCATGAAGTCAGTTGCCTAGAGAAAGAGAATTTTGCCGGCTTCCCAGCTGGGTGAACAACCACAGTCCCTGTTTGTGATACTTGATTGAGCATGAAAGTAGGCGAAATGCAAATGAAGAGTAAATGTGAGATTTCTGAAGTTTGATATGAAATTTCATGCATCTCTGTTCAGCGGGAGCTTAGTGTGCTTCAAATGAGCTCATCTGTGCCAGTGTGACTGTACGGGGGAACAAGTGACAAGGACGACTGATACAAGAAATGTCCTCCTCCTTAATGGGGCTAAGCATAATTATAATACTTGCTGTCTCAGCAAATCATGGCTCCTGGCTCTTTCCTTAGTGACAGAAACTATCCTGGAAAAGGTAAGGTCTTGTAAGACGTGACCATTTCCTTGACATTATTAACTGTGGTCCATTTAATCCTTCAACTGCAATAGTTTTAAAATTTGTGTTCCTTTCTATCTTGCCCTATTTAGTGGAAGGTATGATGATCATTTCACGTATTCTAAAGTGGAAAAGCAAGCACTTACACCTCTGAGATTGTATAATTCCATGGATTCCTCTTACCTTGAGCAACCAAAATCTAATATTTATTGTATCATTTATAATGTATGTAACCTTTGCAGGCTGAATGCTGTGCCAAAATGATGTGAACGCTTGGATGAATATCTCCTTGCATCAGCATCATTTTAGCATGCTCAGGGGCAAAAATATTTGTGTGGAGTGTCTAACCATCACAAAACGTATTGTTGTTTAGAGTCTTGTGATTAGAGCTTCAATCTAATCCTTTCCAATGTAGCAAAATATTTGCTGATGGCTAAAACTGTTACAAGGACTTGGATTTACTGGGTTTTTGCCTGGCAATAATGTATTTTCTATTCTTTCTGGAGATCCTATTTATTTTTCAAATAACATGCAGTGTGACTTTTAGAGAATGTCTTTCTTCTGATGGATGATGAGTGTTCCCAGACAACATCTAGATGTTTCAAAATACCAAGGAGTAATTTGTTAGTGAGCTTGTTCTTTATTAACTGAATTTTGTTGTCTTTTTCTAATTGCATTTTACAGGCTATACCATAAACATTTCATGCAATTTTTATAAGGGAAGTCTTATGTATAAATTCATGTAAGTAGATAATGGTGAATCCAGATTTTCTAGAATGTCATGCCTTCGTTCATAGCTGAGGACTCATAATGAGCACACACATAAGAACCAGGCTCATGTTTTGTTTAATTTTGATGGAACTTAAAAAAAATGTTATTCATAATTTGGATTTAATTATCTTAACAAATAAATATCTTCATTTTCAGAAATGAAAATATTAGTGATGCCTTTTTTCCTCTTTTTCCCATTTTCTAACTCTCTGTGGTCCAAAGATCAAGGTAATCTTTATTTCCTTTTTATTTTCCAGTGTCTTTTCTCACATTCATAGTTATATTCATTGCTCGCATTTGAAGTTTATTTCACCTTGATCATTTCATTTCCCACCTTTTCTAGCTTAGCCAGTGGTGTGCATTCAACCCTGCCCTTTGTGGAAATTTGAACAGAACTAATCCACAGTGTTACTGAGGGCGCAAGCAATAAACTATGGTGCATATCATGCTCCAATCAAGTAGGACAGAATCTACATGTGTGTTTTATAAAAAAACATCTCTAGCAGGACAGTACTTGTATTTACAGGTACACTAATTAGGCCACTTGACAATAAATGTCTCATGTAGATGCTCCCAGTGAGTATTGGTTAAAACCTCTTGCTTGTGTGCTCTGATCGGATCCTGTATCAGCAGCTATGCTGCCTACTGTTATTTAGTCACCCTGTGCCTTAATTTCCCTAGTTATAAGACCTCATAGAGAAGTTACAAGGATTTTAACACCTGTAAAGAGGTTTGAGCTTCTTGTGTGAAACATTGTCTAGAAATGCAAAGTATGACCAGTGCAGTGATAAAGGTCTTCTCTCTGCATCTTTAGTTGGATCAGAACTGGAGATGCTAGAATGTCATGGAAAACCCTCCCTTTTGAGATATCTGCAACCTAAATAAAAGTAATTTAAAAGCTTACACAGCTTATGTCACCATGATCAACGCAAGTGAGGTATATTTTCCTGAATTATAGCTCTCATCACTATTTGTGACCAATGGTAAGAGGACCAGTGAAAGATACCATCCTAAATTAAAAGATATATGAGGCACAGTGAATGACATTATTGAGATTACCACTAATAGTCTGTGGGGGAAAACACCTCTAGGTGGGGTACATCAGCCCAACTGCATTAATTTCAGTGAGAGCTGCCCTGCTTTATGAAAGCTTAAGTAAAGGAGCCATGCTTTGTTATATAGAGACTCAACTTTGACATGCCCACTCAAGGCTGTCGTACAACGCAGTCCCTAGGCATACTATCAAACAAGAGAAAGAGCCCAGAGTGTACTGCTATAGAAGTGGCTGATCGCACTTCATGCCTCAATACAACATGAATACTAACTACACAGGGTGGAAGGCAGAAGGAAGAAAATCAGTTTCTAGCTCTGCTATGGATGTCATATCTGACTTTGGACAACTAATTTATCCTGAGCTCTGCTCCATTTATAAACCAGGAGAGTTCCTTTCTGCCTCACAGGTGTAGAGATTACACATTTTAAAAATTCTTTATGATCCTCAGATGACAGGTGTTGTAGAAATATTCACAGAGGCCTTGATAAGCTGTTTCATGCAGATGTGAATTCACAACTGTATGCCAGACATATATCACGATGGTAATCGATTTTGCCGTATCTGGCCAAAGATGGTCTAAGTGGACCACAACCATATAAGACTTCATTAAGTTTGTCTTGACTGGTTTTATGCTTCACTGGTGCCATCTTTCATCTTTAGTCCCATGTTAGTCCACACACAGCATTAATGTACTTTAACGCCTGCATGTAGACACTGGCCTATTCCCACTTACTGCGCAGTAACTTGTTGCACAGTAAATTTAAGCTGACATAAATGCAGGTGTAAACACACCCAGTGTGAACAATAAAAGCAAAAAAACTGAATTCTCTAGAGAAAAAAATTAAGATGTTTCATGCATGACTACTGAGAATAAATGCAAAGAAGCAGAGATGGACTGAAGGCACAAACGCATATGGAAGTCAATGTTTAGAATGTGTTCTTCCCATATTCCATAACTTGAGAGTTATGCTTAAGCTCATGGCCTTGGCTCTGACTTTTGTAAGTATAAGAAGTCGCTGAATGACTAACAATTTACCAATGGTAAAATGGAGCAGGGAAGGAAATTTGTGGAAAAAAGGAAGGAAATCTGTGGAAAAAAGGAAGGAAATAAGTGGAAGGAAGGGAAGGAAATAAAGGGAAGGAAATAAGTGGAAAAAACTTATTCTGCATCAGTTGTTTCATGGGCTAGGGATAGACATGATACAGATTTAAGCCAGTTTGAAAATGGCTGAAACTGGTTTGAGATAAACCTGGTTGAATGTATCAGATTTAACTGATTTGGGTCAAACCAGTTTATTCAGTGTCTGTCCCAGACCCCTTCCTGGTTTAAGTTAAATCAGAGTGAGTCCTCCAACATCCTGGCATACTCTCTGGGCTGGGTAGGGCTCTCAGCTCTGGGCTGGCCCCTACCCTCTGCTCCCTGGTTGGAGCTCCAGCAGAAACTGCATGTATAGCAGGGTCTGTCTGGCTTCCTCTTGCTCCCCACCACCCCTTTACCACTCCCTGCTGAAGCAGGGATTCCCCCTTCCCCTCTGCCTTACACAGACACCTCTCGGCATTACCTAGCATATCACATGCTGGCTATTGTCCATGCTGTGGGAGACAGGACAAAGGCAAACAGGACTATGTTGGTTTAAGGCTTTTTGGAGGTAATCAACAGGTAGTTGGTAACGTCTCTCCATTCATTCCTTGGAAAATTGTTTAAGAAAAGCTTGAACTAATTAGAGATCCTTTTGTTTTCTTAATGGGCTGATAAACACTGAGCTAGGGGCAATAAACACTGTGCTATGAACTCCCTACTGAGCTGCTTAGGAGGTGGGGGGGAATCCCTCCCTAATCAGAGCATCCTGCTAGGGCCTGGCCATACCCACCCCACCTCAGCTCAGCACTATAGAAGAAAAGGGGAGCTATTCTAGTGCCTCCTGGATTCTAGCCTGAGCAACTCCAGGCACATGCCTGCATTTCTGGAATGAAAAGGGAATGTCTATCTACCTCAATTCAGGCTTAGGCTTTTTGGATGTCTGTGCCTAGCCATGGTGACTGCCTGCATGTTTTCACCTCATGGTTAGCAGAGGTTAACCTGTAGTTGTTTATCCCTGTTTCACTGTGAGCTGGGCTGCCATGGATTAGCTTCCATTTAGTGTAGGGTGAGTCATGGGCAGTTAGTGCAGAGCAGATCACTTGTTTCACATAGGCACTGAACAGTCATCAGTTAGTTATAGTTTTCAGTCATTGCCAATCTATGATTAACTTAATCCAGCGCTCAGACGGCTCTGTGTCATATCTTCAACGCCCTGATCTCTCCATTCCCCCTATTCAGTCTCATCATATACTTATAAATTATATGAATGTAAACATATGGGGTTTGCTCAGGCACAGTACTGGCTATGTAAATAAAATGTAGGATATGTTAGTTTGCACGTTGTACAAATTGCCCAAATTTAATATTGCAAAAAAAAAAAAAAAAGACTTTCAAGCAACCCTTTAATGGTAGTAGGTAGAAAATTCTAGTGGAGCTTTGTTTTTGCCATTTAGAAAGAATTATAGTAATACTTACAAAAGTATCTGTTAAAATTGACCAATGCAGACATTATGATGCGGATGAATTTGATCATGAATTACTACAAAAATGTTGAATATTCATTTAATGTATTTACTAAGTGTATTGCAGCAGCAATGTTACAGGTTACAATGAACAAACCCACTGACTCCATGTTTTAGAAATGATCTGACGTGCTCCTATACAAAAGAAAACTAACAAAATGGTGTGTGATCCCAAGTCACTAACAGGCTATGCGTGTAAAAGTTGAATATACATAAAAATATTTATTAAAATGAAATAAGGAGAAAAGGAAAGCAGTAGGAGAAAGCAGGGGAAAGGGGAGAGAATGATGGACATAATTCCAACAGAATATTTTGGTATAAACAATGCAACTTTTCTCTCCGTTAAAATACTTGGTATTGCCCTTTTAGAGCTGAAGCTACTTAAAAGTAATTTTAATTGTACTGATCATTAAAAAAGCGGAAAAGAAAAAGAAAGAATAAAGCTAAGCTAATAACTGCTGAACTCAAAGGAGAGTCTTCAGTGGATGCTGCTCAAGTCACAGGTTTAGACATATGATGTTTTAATGATAGTGGGCAGGGTCTATGCTATTTTGTACTAGTTTAATGATTTAATGAAGTGCAGTATTTCTGTCTGATCTTCTGCTCTAGGAAATCATTGAGGATTTTACCTTTATGTTCAGTGAGAGGAAAGTAAGCCTCTTGTGTACACGTGCTTGTTTACATTTCATAGAGTTCAGAGATTTGATAGACTTTAGGGCTGGAAGGGACCTTGGAAAGATCATCGAGTTCAGCCCCCTGCCTGAGGGGCAGGAACTCAGCTGGGGTCAAAGGATCCCAGCAAGATAAGCATCCAAATTTCTCTTGAAGGCGTTCAATGTAGGTGCTTGAACCATCTCCGGTGACAGGTTGTTCCAGACTTCGGGGGCTCAGACAGTGAAGAAATTCTTCCTTATGTCCAGCCTGAAATGGTCTTGCAGGAGCTTATAACTGTTTGCCCTTGTCATCCCTTGGGGCACTCTGCTGAATCATTCCCCAGATACCGGTGAACACCCCGATAAACTTATAGGTGGCCATCAGATCGCCCCTGTGCCTGTGCTTTTCCAGGCTAAAGAGCCCCATAGATCTCAGCCTGTCATCATAAGGACTGTTTTCCTGACCTCTGATCATGCGCGTGGCTCTTCTCTGCACTCTCTCAAGTTTCTCCACATCCTTTTTTGAATTGTGGAGCCCAAAAATGGACGCAGTACCCCAGCTGCAGCCTCACCAACGCTGAGTTCAATGGGAGAATGGTGTCCTGGGATTTGCTTGAGAAGCAACTATGGATGCAAGTCAGCGTTTTGCTCACTTTACTAGCTGAAGCATCACATTGAAGGCTCATATTCATCTTGTGGTTGATTATGACCCCCAAGTCCCTTTCATCTGTAGTGCTAACCAGCATAGCACTGCCCAGCCAATAAGGATACTGCAGGTTTTTCCTCCCAAGGTGGAGAACCTTGCATTTTTTGGTGTTAAACACCATCAGGTTCTCATCCACCCATTTCCTAAGACTGTCCAGGTCAGCCTGGATCAGCCTTCTGTCCTCAGGTGTAGATGCTTTACCCCAGAGTTTGGTATCATTGGCAAACTTGGCCAGTCCACTACTGACACCAATGTCCACATCATTAATGAAGATGTTGAACAATACTGGTCCAAGGACGGAGCCTTGGGGAACCCCACTGCTCACCGGGCACCACAACGATTGACTTCTGTCAACCACCACCCTCTGGGTCCTATCACGGAGCCAGTTCCCCAGCCAGCAGATCATGGTGGACCCAAGGCCGTAGTTGGCCAGTTTTGCCAGCAGGTGATCATGGGATACTAGATTGAAGGCTTTTTTGAAGTCAATATATATGACATCAATCTCTTCCCACCTTATCCAGGTGGTAGGTCACTTGGTTGTAATAGGAAATGAGATTGGTCAGCCATGACCTATCCACAACAAACCCATGCTGGCTATCCCTCAGGATGTTGACGTCAGCCAGTCTGTTAAAAATGGCCTCTTCAATATTCTTTTCTAAGACCTTCCCTGGGATGGAGGTCAGGCTGATGGGCCTGTAGTTTGCTGAATCCACTTTCCTCCCTTTCTTGAAGATAGGCACCACACTGGCCTTCTTCCAATCTTCGGGCACTTCACCAGAGTGCCAGTGGTTCTCAGAGATCCATGCAAGGGACTGGGCTATGATGCTAGGCACCCTGGGGTGTTGATGGTCAGGGCCAGCTGACTTGAAAGTGTCCAGTCTCTCAAGGTGTTCCTTCATGAGGTCAGCATTGATGGAGGGCAGGGAATCTCCCTCACCTGGGCCTCCCTGTCCTGTAATGGGCATGAGAGTCCCATGGGACTGATGAAAGACTGACGCAAAATACCCATTTAATAGGTTGGCTTTTACCTGGGCGTCAGTTGTCCCATCTGGTTTAGCAGGGGTCCAACGTTGCCCTTGCTTTTCCTCCGGCTTCCCACATGTCTAAAAAAGGACTTTTTATTTTTCTTGATACATGTAGCCAGTTGGAGTTCAGTTGCAGCCTTGGCTTTCCTGGTTCACTCCCTGCAGGTCCAGACCAGTGCGGAATATTCCTCCTTGGAAGGTGGATCCCATCCTCCATCCTTTGTAGGCTTTTCTTTTTAACCTCAGGAGGTCTGCTAGTTCCCTGGAGAGCCGGGGGCCTGCTGTGCCCTCTTGCTGCCTTTCCTCCGAGACTGAATAGCATTAGCTTATGCATCAAGGATCGCTCCCTTGAGGAGCAACCACTCTTCCTGAACTCCCCTCCCCTTAGGGTCGTGGTCCCTTAGGGCCTCACTGACAAGCCTCCTGAGCTTGTCAAAGTCAGCTTTCCTGGAGTCAAGGACTTCTGTATTACTGATTGACTTGCCAGCTTTGTGGCGGGTGGTGAAGGTGATCAGCTCGTGGTCACTATCACCTAGCTTTCCATCGATTGTTAGGTTGCTGATTAGGTCATCCCCAGTTGCCAGTACCAGGTCGAGCAGTGCTTTACCTCTTGTTTGCCCATAGATCTCTTGTGTCAGATTAGAGGTCATCCACGCATGAGAAGAAGCTTTGCAACCGCTCAGATTTAGCTGAGCACTCTTCCCACATGTAAGGGTTTGAATTCAGTAGAGTTATGCTAATATTAAATTAACATTATATGCCCATGACTTGGGCCCATTCTATCTGCACTTTAAGCAGTGGAATACAGCTGAGTTAATTGAATTAATTTGCTTTACGTGCTTCTATCTGAAAGACTGATCAAAGTTTTCTGCTCATGTTTTGTGTGTAATGGCTTGCATTCCATGAGTCAGAACCAAAATGGGTGAGATTTTGTCCTGCACACTGTCCAGCCATCTAATTTAGTACAGAGTGTATGCTTTTGATTTTGTAGCATTTCATGACACCTTCACATTGGTGCAAATACCTATACAACATCCAGGTAAGGGATAATCTGGAGCTTTGTTTCTTCCAGGTGATTTCATGATAATAGTAATAACAGTATTTGGTCTCCTACAATTTATCAGGCCACACATTATTGCACAGGGCTTTTTCATAATTATATCTATTAATGTAATTTAATATGATTATATATCTATTTCTATATATCTATCTATAGATATAAAACAATATCAAATAAAATAATAAATATAAATTATTGCACATTTTTTGCTTGATTCAGGAATTGGTATAGTCTACTTCAGCTTAAATTTAACATATTAGCTACTAGCATACCAGAAGCAACAATGAACAAACATGTAAAATGTCTGTTTAGAAGTAATATGAAATACATTTTTTTTAAACAGTATGAACCTGAATTACTTAGCTCTAGTTCCTCTGAATTACTGATCAGTCTCGGGTTTTGTGGAGTCCAGTCCTTCATAAGCTGTAAAAGGAGTTAAGTTCAAGACTGCCAAAATGTTCTGCTAAAACGGTATTGAAATGCATCCATTTTTTTTCTTAATAGTACTTTCAAGGAAGAACTCTTCCTTTGCCTTAATGTGCTTTATCCATACATCACTGCAGTTTACAGTTCAGACTCAATGAGCTCGCTTCCCCCTGAAAAATGCTATAGAGCATGCAAAAAGGACCACCTTTGGTGATAGGCCATCCATATTTACAAGATGGAGCAGAATGACGACGGCATGACACAAAGGAAATCATGTGCGACAGTGACACGCTCTTGGGTTCTCTGAAGAATGTGTCATTTTGGGCTCTGCTTACATGTTGTCTATTAAACTTTGTTTAGCTGCTGTAGTGACTAAATATCCAGGCAAACATTTGTACAGGTATCTAACATACATGGAGACAACAATACCAGTGCAACATGAAGTGCAGTTTCCCACTAGTGATATCTGGAATGTTGTGATTGCAACATCCTACGTTCAGGCTCTTTTTCTTGTCTGTGATATTTTGTATCTCCTGTACATGTACTCCAGGATGAGAGACCTTGCTCTTCCATGTCAATTGAGGGGGTTTTTTTCCAGTTGTCCAAAAAAGATACTGTGTATCAGTTAGTATTATGACACAAGGCGGTGGAACACATGATTAGATTATCTTTTAATTCCAGCAGGAACTAATGTCGGCTTCTTTCCTTCAGCGCTTTGCCAAGGAAATAAGGTCAAAGTTGACAGAGGAGGCCCACAATGTGGACTGAATTTCAGGCTGAACGGAGAGCCGACACGGGAAGGAAGGATAGAAGGTGATACTGACACGGGAAGGTAAATAAGATTTAACTTTGTGTTGATCTTCATACCATGCTACTGGGCTGCATCTTTGTCTACCTGGACAATTTGACGTTCTCATAAAAGAATCCATGGCCCGACTGGTTATGCCTGTTCTGATTAAAGACACTCCCTAGAATCCCTAATTTTGGCCAACTAAGACCACTTCTCAAAAGACCGTAGGAATTTTTAAGCCACCAACTAATTAACAGTTATTGGTTGTCTTAACCAAAAGTTTCCAAAGAGCTGCAGTTTTTAACTGAAGAGGTATTTTTCATTTTGCAGTTAGGGAAAAAATTACATATTTTAAAGTAATTTGTCTGGGTTTTGTGTTTAATACTGGGATTACTCCAAATTGAAGAAAAGCATCCAGATATTTTAGCAAAAGCCATTGCTGTCATCATAGTGTCCTGTTCTGCCTGGTAGCAAAGACCTCCTACAAAGTGTGAAATACCTTCCCTTCCCAGGGAAGCTAATGGGAATTGAAGGAATTCAGGAACTTGCAGGAAAAACAGAACTAGGATCTATTAAATATACAGCGTACAGAGTAAATCACTGTGAATTAGATTTTCCATGTGAACACATAAGGGAAAAATGATAGTTATGCTCATAGGATTTGTGACTGTTACTGTAGGATTTGGTTTCAGTTCCTAGATCTGACATATACTTTCTGTGTTACTATAAAGTTCTTTGTGCAAGTTCCTCATCTGAAAAATAGGGATAATCTTACTTTCTGCCAGCTCAAGCCTGTCGCATATACCTAAACTACATTCTTCAGGATGCAGGGTCCATCTTTCAATATGTGCATATGCAGGGCCTTAAGCATGCCAGGGTTCAATATCAGTTGGAGCCACTGACATATGTTCTAACTTAACTCACAGGCAGCAGTTGCACTTATAATATGCCTTCTAATATGAAGGAGCTCCTCCTGGTTCCAGCAGCTTTTCCACTTTAAGTTCAGGGAATCTCTCTTAACGTAGCACAGCCTATCACAACAAAAAAAGTATTTTTTAAGTACAGCTAATAAGTACACCAAAAATAAGGGCACCATTGTCTTATAAGGCTTCATTCCTATTCAAAGTATCTAAAAATAAACCATTTTCTTTGCCCAAACTTTATCTTAAATTGTAAGTGGAAAACAGAGAACTATAGCATGACATGAGGGTGCTGAGCGAGCTGAGTGAGCTGGCGGGGATGATTGCTGAGCCCTTGGCTCGGTTATACGAGCTCTCTTGGAGCTCTGGACAAGTGCCGGAGGACTGGAAGGTGGCCAATGTGGTTCCCATCTTTAAGA
>JAGPOW010001296.1:24123297-24150453 GCA_030014935.1 Caiman crocodilus | reverse complement strand
GGTCCTGTGACCCTGGCACTCGTTCCTGCCATTGGCGGGGGGTCAGACTAGATGGCCTGCTCTAGGCCCCTTCTGACCCTAGGTACTATGAAACTATGACATTCTTAGGAAGCAAGATTTATTTTCAGAATCTACTGCTTCTAATTTTACATGAAATGTTAAATGCTATCATAGCAGGTAGCAGTATAACATCCTGAAGTAGGTTGGTAGAGTCTGTATCAAAATTGCAGCAGGAGCTTGGCAGATGAGATCCGTTGTGAGAACAGGTAATCCGAATACTTGACATTGCTGACTCTAAAGTACAGTGTAATCTCTCCCAATCGATATTTAATTTTAGAAACTGGGTTTGTTGAAGTGTAACTTGTCATCAAGTGTCACCTTTGGCAGCGGAGGAGTAAAGATAGCAAACCCAAAGTTGAGTTCTCTTTAATTGAACGGGTAGATCCAGTTACTGGTCTTGTTCATTGAAGTGTCCCATTTTGAAGCAGTGAAAGTCAGGCAAGAGATGAAAGCGAAGAAAAAGAAAGCAATGTCATGATGCTGTCTGTTTGCAGCTTGTCAGTGTGCCGCAACGCATAGCATCTGCTTCACTAGCGGCAGGCAGTAATTACAGTAGCCACATGAGATCTTGAGATTTAATGTGAAATCTCATGACATCTCACACTGCTTGCATCATCAAACCATCCAATAACACTCACAAGAGCTCAGTCTGTTAGACGATTGTAAATGTAGCGGGGTGTCAGCATTCACGATGGGGCTCATTTGATTGGATTGTCACTATCTTTGTGGATAGGAGAAGTACTTGAAATTCATTTCTTTGAGTTGTGCCTTGTCTTCACCATGATGGGGAAAAATCAACTGCTGTTTTAGAGGTTCTTACTCCCTCAATACTGAACTCTGTTCCCTTTCTATAACACAGGGAAAGACCCAACATCTCCTTTAATCCAGATGTGGAATTTCTATTAGTATTAACAAGAAGTTTCATTTGTTAGTGAAAGCAAATCAATGACTCAAAATAGGCAGCCTCGCCCTTCAGTAATCCTGTTCCAAACTTCCCAGTTTTCTTGCTTAATGATTGCTCTTCTAGTTCTCGGGAGGACAAAACCTTTAACATTCTGCTCTGACCAGAACATACACACACGCACAAATGGAACAGTGTTTATCTACTATAAAGCCAATGTGAAATTTGCCATTAGTACCCATGAGATCAGTATTTCATCCATTGCATGCAGTCCAAACTTTTCCTTTCATGGGATTTGACTTTAATAGTAACTCTCAAAGCCTGTCCTGAAACACTGCATGCTTCTTTTCATCAGAAGGAGCCAGGGATTACGTCAATCAGTTACATTCTTTAGTACAGTATGCTTTTGTTGATTGAGTCCCTGGAAACTATAAGACAGCAGTGGACAATTTCCTTGTTTAGAAAATCACAATTGTGCCATATAGCAAACTGTGTGTCCAAAAAGTCAGTCTTTCGGCTTCTCTCTAGGGTTGTGTTTAAAATTGTTCTCTTTTCATTTCTGCTGGCATCCTCAAACCCAGAGGCAGCAACACCAAACTCTTCCTTGTATTTTTAACCAGCAACCTCTTCACTACACCAGGCTTAATTTGGAAGAGACTCATTCATATGGACCAGTGCCTTGAACAGCAGCCTTCATTGCTTTCAGTGCTTTATTTATCCTTTCTCTGAGCCTGAAAAGAAGGCAGGATCTCTCTCTTTTACATTGAAGACACCCTGTCTCCCCAAAAGCTGTTCAAACCTTTCATATTCTGGCCAGGGATGCACCTGCCACCGTGACATGATGGCTCAGCAGAGCAGCTCTGCATTTCTACGTAGTGTCACAGAATTTCCCAACCGCTTAATATGCTTTAACCATACAATCCACCCCAGTTGTAATCAAGACATTTGGATCCAAACATTCAAGGGTTTGATTTGTCACCGATACATCTGTTTTATATTGGCATCACTACATCTTGTTATAACCACCATAAGACTGTTATTTTGGAATGATGAATCAGGCCTCCGTGAATATAAACCATATACCCAGATATGGACCTGTTATGGACTGGAGGGACCAAGTGCTGTTAATAAACACTTTTATATAAGCACTTTTCACATATAAGTTTAATAAGCACTTTTCATAGATGATTCCAGTGTCACATTTCTTACATACATGCACATACAACACTGTATATTACCTACTTAATGGGCATATCCACACATACCCCTGACTGTGCAGTACGTGCCGGTACTGCGCAGTCCCAGAGGCTTATGGGTCGTTTTTGACCCTACTGTGCAGTAGCTTGTTGCTGCTATGCAGTAGCAGGGGTGTTATGGTTAATGTCTGCCGATGCTGCGTAGCTTTTCACTATGGTGATGTAACGTCTTGTGTGTATAAAACTATTGCATACTTTGTATTGAAGATACTATGGGCCTTCTTTTGCAAACCTTACTAAAGCTGAATCCCCTTTAATCTAGACCTAGTCAAGAAACTGAAAAAAAAATATATTTTTCAAACTTTGTCCACTCTTTTTTTTTTTTTATTACAGCTTTCAGATATTTCTGATCACCTTCATTATTCATTGATACGAATATAGTCCTCTGGGTCTGAGCTAGGTTACTGACCTGTATAAGCATTATCCAATATCATTGTTGCTGAACCAAGACCTGAAAAGCACAAATTATTATCTGATTTTGCAGAAAAAGATTCAGACTGTTACCCAGAGAATAGGTTACCGCGCACGCGTGGGCACGCACTCTTGGCTTCTCTTCTGCATCTCAGTATTGGCTGGGTAGGATTATTGTTTATCATGAACCTGTGTTTGATTTCTCAGCAAACTGAGAAGTGATATCACAATGCACAATAAAAAAAGGGATGCTTGCTGCATTTGCTTAAGTCTTTTAAGTCAATGACAAAATTCAATGCATAATTTTCTGGGCCAGTAGGCAACTGTCTATAGGTTATGTGATATTAAATGTAGAATTGGTGTTAATATTCCCCTTTATGAGACCGTGAGGATCAGTTACCTTCTTCCATCTTAAATGCATGAACCATATAATTATTTTTGTGTAACGTAGTTACAGCTGAGCAATATTGATTAGGCTAGATTAATTGTCATCAAATAATGCTTATGTCAAAGACGAGTTAAGCTCTCTCAGCTCTGTATTCTGTGGCGTGGTGATAGCAGACTTTGCACACGTGCAGTGCGGGTAGAGGTGGCCTCACGCTTACACCAGTAACCCATTCATACAGGGCCAGGGAATGGTGCTAATTAATCACTGCTGATTACTCTACTAATATCCAGTGCTGGAGCACGTGCTCTCTCAGAACCTGCAGCCCCCCTTGGCACAGCCTCCTTTTTTTCTTTGCTTATCTGTGCCAGGTTTTATACCAACAACCTGTCCTACCAGCTCCTTTTCCTGACTTTTTTCCTCTATTTCACTTCTTGTGTTCTTGGAATGTCAAATAGGCAAGGCCCGTAGCCGCTGAGCTCACCCTGAAGTTGTGCACAGAGCCAGTCTGTTATGTGTATCTAGTGATCACGGGCTAAGGAGAGAACTGGAGTGTAGGCCTCTAATTCTAGATGCTGACAAGCCCATGTGAAATAGGGTTTGTCCCTAGGGTAGTTCTTGAACTAGCAACATTTTATAGCAGTATAATAAGAAAAGAATTTGCTTTGATCTCTGGTGCCTGATGCTGAAAGAAAGTTACAGAGAAAAATATAGTCAGTGAGAGTATGTCTTACATCCTCGGATTATTAAAAAAAAATAATAAAACAACCCCCCCCCCCCCCAGTTTGCTGACATAGTTTCCATAGATCTATATAACTGTATCCCGTACTAAGCAATTATATGAAAGGAACATCCAAGTTAAGTGGTCAAGAAAATAAAGATACCATTGAGTAGGGGTGTCAGATTTGTTCAGCCCCTTGGGCTGGATCGAGATTTCAGGGCTCCTACATGCCAGATCCAGACCCACCTCCTGAGGTGGGAAGAGTGGCACCAGGGAGCTGCAGGGCTTAACAAGGCTGTTGCCTGCCTTCCTACCACTAACCATGTTCAAAGTGGGGCTGCAGTGGCCAGCTCTGCCCCTAAAGCTAAGACCCTCCAGGAGCTCTGTGAGCCATATTTTTGACACCCTAGCTATTGAAGATCAAGCCAGTAGTCTGTGTAATGTGCTGTCCCAAAAGGAACAATGCTTAGCCGCCGCCAAAGAAGTGCAAGAAACCTTCATAAAGTGGAAATTATGGCTAAGTCTGCCTGTAGAGAGCGCTGTTCCTGGGAGTATTTCCACTGGAGCCAGATGAACGACTTCTGCACTTAAAGTGAAGTACATACATCCAGGAGTTGAGCTAAAGTGCTCAGCATCTTGCTGGTCCAGCCAGTAAGTAAATCTTCCCAAACTTCAAAGGCCCTCAAGTGCTGTTGGGGTGGAGCTGACTGCTGTGTGCCCTAAAAAAAGCATAGAAAAGAACTCTCCCCTAACCATTTTGTGTTTTATAAAACTTCTGGGAGTCTCCTTCATAACTTTAACCTTTTACCAAGCAGCTGAATTAGTCATGAAGACACAGTGTGGGTAGCCAACATGTGCTTACAGTCAATAAGCACGTCCAAAATTGCAGTATACTCAAATTTACAACCTCAGAAAATGGTAGGACAATGAGTAATGTCTGGAGGTTAAGGAAGGTACAGTTTAGGATGGAAGTTAATAAACACTCTCCACAGCAAGGGCAGTTTGATAGCAGAAAAATGAGATTACTAAGGTCAATCTCAGCAGTGCCTGGTCAGGGAGGGCTTTAGTAAGATGGATGCAGGGATAGGTATCTGTGCAATTTCAGTAAGTAAAGTGGGGTGATGTATGTGATTATTTTATCTCGGCTGACTGACTCTATCGCCTAAAATAGCTTTACCTTAGTTGTAATTCAGGCCAAGGGTTTCTTTTAAAATTGTGGAAATATTGACCAGCTTTCAGCTGACTGAAATGGGGCCACATTATAGGTGACCTATAATACAAAAATGGTAGTCCAAAGTGGGCTTATCTACACATGCATATTAATGTGCCTTGAATAAACTCCAGTGCTTATTCGGCCTGTGTGAAGTGGCTAGTATTTGCTCCGGATTCAGCCACTCCAGGGGACAGTGATTAGATTCGGTGGCTTGAATCACTGCCCCAGATCGATTTGGCTGAATCTGATTTGGAGATTCACTGCTGCCAAATCTCCGGATCATGCAAGCCCCTCCCACACTCACTCACCCAGCCCCAGCAATGGCTGCCCCATTCACCCCAGTTCCTGGCACCTGGGGGGGAAAAAGCCCCAACTCCCCGGATGCTGCTGGGGGGAGGGCAATCCTTCCTGCCCCACACTGCCCCATGCTGCGTGGTGGGCTTTGAATGAGTCCCCATCCCCTCCAACGCTCCCTCAGTGTCTCCACACCTGCCCCGCCGCCCCCTCGCTTCTAGTCCTTTAATTAAAAAAACCCAAGGAAACCCCAGACTCACCATTCCTGCTGGCAGTGGGTGATCATGGGGGGCTCTGCGTGAGCCCCACAAAGCCCTGAGGCTGCTGCAGGATGGTCAGGTTTGGGTGTTTTCCTTTTTTTATAAGGGCTGGAGCTGGGGTGGGCAGGGCAGCCATGGGGGGGCTGCGGGAGTGGGGAAGGCTGGGGGCTCGTGGCAGAGTCCTGCATGCAGCAGTGGGGGGCAGCGGGAATAACCTCCCTGCTCGGCAACACACAGTGACTGGGGGCTTTTTTTCAAAGCACCAGGAGCTGGGATTAGCAGGGCAGCCATGGGGCGGCTGGGGGAACGGACCTGGATTTGGGGAGCTGGGGGAGTAGGCAGGAGATGAGGGCTGGCAGTGGTCCCCGCATGGTCCCCTCCTCCAGCCCCACCTCCTCTGCCCCTAGTACTTACCGGCTCTGAGTCCAGCTACAGCTCCCTGCTGCAGCCACCAAGGACTGCCCAAATAATCAAAACTCTCCAGATCTTTCCTGAAGCTTCAGAGAGCTTTGAATCAATTTGGATCTTTTAAGTGGTCCCCTGATTGGATTCGGAATTAGAGATTTGGCCACTGAATTGCTGATTGCTGAGTGCCACTGATGGCACTCGTGCTTATTGCTGTTGGGCACGCGTTTCCATGTGCATCCAAAAGCACAGCTGCCATCAGAAAGACTGTGAACCCTTTCTCCAGAAATATCCTGTCTCTTGGGGGTTGAGGAAATCTTTAAGTTTGTTCATTGGGACATTTCCCCGACCCTCAAATTGTCATAGTTTCATAGTTGGTAGGGTTGGAAGGGACCTGAGCAGATCATCAAGTCCGACCCCCTGCAATGGCAGGAAAGAGCACTGGGGTCAAACGACCCCAGCAAGGTGTTTGTCTAGCCTCTTCTTAAAGACCCCCAGGGTAGGAGCCAGCACCACTTCTCTTGGAAGTTGGTTTCAGATCCTAGCCAACCTGACAGTGAAGTAGCACCTCCTGATTGTCTAGTCTGAATCTACCCTCTGCCAGCTTGTGACCTTTATTTCAAGTCACTCCTGGTAGTGCTCAGGGGAACAGAGACTCCCCCAGTGCCTGCTGGTCCCCTCTGACTAGTTTGTAAATGGCCACTAGATCCCCCTCAGCCTTCTCTTGTGGAGGCTGAACAGGTTCAGGTCCCGGCCTGACCACTGTTGCATAGAGGTGGAGGATCACCTCCTTGGACCTGCCTTAGATGCATCTGTGGATGCATGACAAGGTGCGCTTGGCCTTCCTGAATGCGTCCCTACAGTGTCAGCCCTTGTTTACTTTGGCATCAGTAATGACTCCAAGATCCTTTTCTGCCTCTACGCTGATGAGAAGGGAGTTCCCAAGCCTGTAAGTATGCTTCTGGTTCTTCCTCCCAAGTGCAGTACCTTGCACTCATCTGTGTGGAAACCCATCCTGTTCTCATCTGCCCACCCCTGTAACCAGTCTATGTCCAATTGCAGCCAATTCCTCCCTTCTAGTGTGCCCACTTCCCCCCCACATCTTAGTGTAATCTGTGAATTTGAACAAGGTGCTTTTTACCCACTTGTCCACTTCGCTGATGAAGATGTTGAACAGCGCAGGCCTGAGGACTGAGCCCTGTGGAACCCCACTGCCCACATCCCTCCAGGTCGAATAGGACCCATCCACCACCACACACTGGGTGCACCCCTCCAGCCAGTTAGTGACCCAATTGACTGTGTAGATGTCAACACCACAGTCCCCTAGTTTTTTAATGAGAATGGGGTGAGAGACAGTGTTGAAGGCCTTCCTAAAGTCCAGAAATACTACGTCCACCGCTACCCCTGTGTCTAAGGATTTTGTGACCTGGTCATAGAAGGCCACCAGGTTGGTCTGACAGGACCTGCCTCTAATGAAGCCATGTTGGTTGCCCCTAAGCATAATCTCCCCTGCTGGCCCCTCGCGGACATGTGCCAGGATAATTCTCTCAAAAAGCTTACCCAGGATTGAGGTAAGACTAACTGGCCTTTAGTTTCCTGGGTCCTCCTTCCTCCCTTTTTTGAATATGGGAACCACACTGGCCCTTTTCCAGTTCTCTGGCATCACACCAGAGCACCACGAGTGCTCGTAAAGTTGTGCCAGGGGTCCCGCAATGACCTCTGCTAATTCCCCCAGCACTCTGGAGTGGAGATCATCAGGACCAGATGGTTTCAATGTGTCCAGTCTCTCCAGAAGTTCTCTGACTAGATCCTCACTGACCCTAGGCCTGGGTGCATCTCCCCTTAGGCCTACAGGGGTCCCAGTGGGGGTGGTCCCTGCTCAAAAAAATGGAGGCAAAGAAATTGTTAAATAGGTTAGCTTTGTCATCTGGAGTGATGACCAGATTTCCTAGCGTGCCTTGCAGAGGCCCCACATTACCCGGTACCTTCTTTTACCCTCTATGTGTTTAAAAAAAGACTTCTTGTCAATCATCTCTGTTAGCTAATGACTAACTATTAGTGAAATCAAAGGGTTCTGAGATTCTCTTTAGGTGTAGGCCAGAATTCCTTCTTGTTAACCAAACCTTGATCTTCTTGACAATGTAATATTGTGTCTGAATCTGCCACCGCATACCCAGCTACTTCATGAAAATGTAGTCACTGGATTTATTCCTATTAAAGTTGAGCATGTATAGGAACTTGTAGGATCAAATCCTTGGACTGGAGGTCTTGTAAGAACAAACTCTTTCATAACATTTCTGTACTAGGTTTGCAGTGTTATAGCTGGGGTGGTCCAAGTAATGTCTCAGAGGCCAGGCTTTTTATGATATCTTTTATTGGAGCAATTACGTAGTTGGGAGAGCTGTTGGGCAAGCTTTTGGGAATCATGGGCTGTTCCTCAGGTCAGAGCATCTGATGCCTGAAAATCTGTCTAAAAGGAAGTATCACAAAAAAGCTTTGCCTCCCATAACATGCCTAATGCTACATGTTTCTGATATGGGCCAAGACTGTCACAAGAACAACTTTTAGTTGTTTGGCTTTCAACATATTTTCCCCAAATGGAGCCAGGAAACTTAATATAAAAAGTATTGTACAATCTAAGAGCTCCTATGCATGTGCATGGAGGCTGATCTCACACACTCTAATTATGCTGTGTTGGAGCAGACTTGATTAATCTAGTCTGCTGGAACGTGGCATTTACCTCACTCCAGCAGACTTCAGCGTCTCATGTATCAGCGTCTCCATGGTGAAAAATGGTGGCAGGGTGCTTTAAGCTTAAGTTAGTTCAGGATTTAATTCAAAGTGCCCTGCCACCATTTTTCAGTGTAGGGACACTGATACCCATGATGCTCCAGGTGCTTTAATTAGCACAGCTCTTGGATTTTTTTTTTTAAATCACAGCTTTCTTTTTTTGGATATTCCATTCTATACGTCTTATCTTACACCAGTTTTGATATACTTCTGAAGGATGGTAGGGGGCTATTTCCTGTGTGGCATCCATTTATACTGAATTCAATTTTTTTTAAAAAGGGGAAGGGAATTAGAATACTTTAGGGAATTGATGGGACTTTTTTTGCAGTTTGGGTAATAGGGTAAAACAAGACAGAATTCAATGACAGGAAATGAATTTCTCTTATAATTGATTAGCTATAGTATACAGGATACTAGAGAATAGAAATAATATTTTCTGGTTTCAGATCGCTATGTGATGTGAACCGTATGAAACTGATGCATAAGAATGAATTTTATTGTTTTTATTTTGTTGTTAAAGAAGCTAAGAGGTGGATGGTCTGGATTAAAAGAGATGTGGAGTAGGATTTTTAGGAAATTGCATAGTATTAATAAAAATGTAAGCTGAGTTCATGTGGTGGTCTGGCTCTTTAAGTGGGGCAGCCAGCCCTGGGATAGAAGCCCATTTGGGAGGGATTAGCTGGAAGTTAAAAGCCCAGACAAGGAGAGAGCAAGCAGCTTTAGTTGGGGAAGAAGCAGTCTGTGGCCCAGAAACAGACTGAAACTCAGAAGAGTTTGCTTCTAGGGAGCGTTACAGCTGACGTGCCCTCCCCTTTGACCTGGGGAAAAGACAAAGGTTTTTGTTTTTTCTTATTTGGTTGTTCATTTAGTCAAAGGTTTCTGTTTGCATTATGGACTATGGTTTGGATTGGCTGAGGGGCTCCTGAGGAGAAGAAGTCCATCTATGTGCGAGCCGGCACACCAACCTATTCACAGATATTCACCAAAGATCCGAAGGCAAGTGAGTAGGAAATGCTCACGTTATCCGAATTGAAAAAAAATGGAAGCTGCATGTAGAATTGGAAATTTTACCCACCCATATCTCTCTATGCTAAATTACAAGCTGCTTCTGAGCATCAAGTATTTGTGTCTGCTGGAAGCAAGCTTATATGTTATGCAAATAAAGGACATGCATGACCACTCCCTCAGTTAGGGAGCCAGTTAGAGGCAGTTGTAAGCATGACAATGTCATGATGTACACATCATGAAAATTTCCCTTGGTGTGGCTTGATGGTGCCACACATTACATGCCTGTGAATTTTGGGGGGTGTTAAATGAGTTTGTTTTGTTGCAAACTAAACTACATCAGGGTGTAGTTCAGTTTGCAATATTGGAACTTGGAACATTGCAGCTATTAGTCAGCTCCCCCCGCAGCCGTGGGAGAGGTGGACAGGCTCTGCAGAAAAAAGGATTGGATCCTTTACCACTTCTGCCTTCAGCAGGCTCCTGTGACCCAGCGCCACCCAGGAACAGGCTGGCTTGCCCCTGCGGCAGCACAGGGAGGCAGTAGGAGGGTGTCTGGCTGTGCTGGCAGCTGGAGAAAGCAGAGGGGACGGTGCATGGGGTGCAGGGCTACTCAAGTGGGCTGCTAGCTTCCCTGAACGTTCCTGGGCTTCCAGAATCCTGTGCAGCATCCCTCCACCTTCTCTGGCCACCAGCACGCCCAAACATCTTCCTGCCACCTCCCCATGCTGCCCCAGGAGCAAGCCAGCCTGGTCCCAGGTGGCCTGCCTCCTGCAGGAGTCTGATGAAGGGAGAAGAGGTGAGGGGCCCGATTCTTTTTTGCTGTGGAGCCTGCCCCCTTCTCCCCTGGCTAGGGGGTGAACTGACAGATTAACAGCACAGATTAATGTCCACCTGGAGAGGTGGGCAGGCTCTGCCAAAGAAGGAAAAAAAAGAATCAGGCTCCTTGTGGTTTCTGCCTTCACCAGGCACCTTTGGCTCCCTGGACAATAACATATATACAGTAACAGGAAAACAAAATGCACCGTTTCAATTGAAAACTCACCATTTCAATTTAGGAGGCATAGAATGCAGCACTAAGGATTATCACCTCATCGCATGTACAAGCGCTGTAGGTGCATAACTATTGAGTACTCTGTACAGCAAATGAGAAACCAGGGACAGGAGTGTGAGTCAGAGGTCAATAATGAGTTTTGCCAAGGGAGACGCCAAGCAGAGAATGCCAGCCAGTGCCCACTGCCCTTTGAATGAGTCCAGGAAGCCTATGGATGCTGACCAGTGCAACTCTGCCCAGAGCCATGCATAGAGATGTGACAGCAAAACAGCTCCACAGTTGCTTGGGTTCCCCTTGGCCAGATCCTCCTTCCTGGTCTAGGAGAGTCGGCAGCAGTAGGCTGTTTAGAAGTGGACCTGCTTAGGATCCCCTAGCCTGCTAAGATGGTGTGAGGGGTGCCGTGGGGCCTGCTGGTGCAGGATATGGGATTTGATGAACCACTGGTGTTGTCAAGTTGGGGAAATCTTGATTATCACACAAATAATAGAGAAGTAGGACTGGAAGGTACCTTCAGAGGTCATCTCTTTCAACCCCCTGCCTGAGGCAGAATCATCCTGCCTCCGGATCATTATGAAGGAGACGGTGCAGGGATTTGGATTCATGCTGTCCAGCAAAAAGATCCAAGAAGTTGGGCCCCAGTGTGAATCCCTGGGAATCCAGTGGCAACAAGGTGGACCCACCATACTGGCTGAAGAGCTGCAGAGCCTGGTATATACTCCTACCCCCAACAAAAGAACTGCAAAAAGCTGCAAGCCCAGCTGGGAGCACTTAACTTCTGATGCCTGCACGTCCCTGAGTTTAGCGTGTTATCCCAGCCTTTGTATAATTTGTGCGAGAAAAAGGCACAGTGAGACTAAGGCCCTGAGCACCAACATGCCATGCAAGCCCTTAAGGAGGCAGTAACTACTCACGCCTCTCTAGCAGCATGACGCCCAGAAGGGGAGCTCTGGCTCCATGTAAATGTGTCCAACGGGGGGTCCCATTGGAGCTTATGGCAGAGAGATACACCTAAGGCAGAGGAAAAGCCCCTTGAGGTTTGGAGCCGAGGCGGAAAGGGGGCTGTGCTAGAAGAAACGCTGTTTGCAGCAGCCACAGCTTTAGAAGGCACAGAGGCCTCCCACCCAGAGGGAGGGCCCAAGAAACATCAGTGCAAAAATAAATCTATTGTATTTTAAGTCAGGCTCAGTGGGTAACCCCGAAGGGACATCCAGCAATAGTGGAAAAGCTCACAGAAAGCACAGTCAACGTTTCCTCAGATGCAGCCAGCTCTGATGAGCCATCTCCCATCAAGGAAGCATCTCCCTTCTCACCCGACATAAAACATCAAAAAACAATAGTCTGGTTTTCTGACAGCTCAGCCAAAGGCCACACCTGGAGGAGTGCTGCCATATGAGTTCAAAATGATAAGCAGCTTACAATGGGGGAAAACGGCCAAAATGTGCAATGTGCTAAACTGGCCGCTATCGTCAATGTGACCAACTATAAACTATTACAAGGGTCAGGCTATACAAAACCCATTTATATCTACTATGATTCATGGATGATAGTAGAGGGTTGCACCAAGTAACTACCCCTGTAGAAAAAGGAAAACTTCAAAAAACAAAGAAAAAATATTTAAAGCTATAATAAATAGAAGTCTTTGTAAGCAATGACACAGGGAGGCCTTCCCCTACATATGCAACATGTTAGTGCAACACATGAAAGCAAAAAAACTAAAGGACCCAAAACAAAGTGGAGCTCGTGAGTAAATGAGCTAGCCAAAAACAACACAGAAGCCCTTGTTGCTCAAGCAGAGGCCCAGCCACCCCCAGGGAAGGCACCCGGCCCCTCCCTCCAGCAGACCCTGGAGTGCTAGCCCCAGAATGGCTGCCTTGACAGCATGGGAACCCTGGCCACGATGGCACTGCTCGCCTACTAGCCACCTGGGGCATTCACCTAACTAAAAGGGAAGCACAAGAATTAGTCAACTCCTGCATCACCTGCCAGGATGTCAGGGCCCAACTAACCCCTGCCTCAATTACCCCTTTGTCGTTACATAATGGGAAAGTAATATGGCAAGTTTGGCAATGTAACTTTATATGCCCACTTCCCTGCACCCCCAGAAAGCGACAGCATGTGTTTGTAGCAGTGAAAACAGTCACTGAAACTATGTTTACCCAGGCCTCTGCCAAGGCCACTGCACAGGACACCTATCCATCACTGGAAACCTGCTAGCCATCTACTCACCTGCCGTAGAGCTGCAAAGTGACAACGGTTCCCATTTTCACAACCATCTTGTCTATGAGTGGGCCGCAAAACACCATGTGTTGTGGACCTATCACATTCCGGATCACCCACAATCTAATAAACTAGTAGAACAAGCCAACAGTATCTTAAAGTGCAATCTGTGAATAGCCACTGGTTCAGCCCTCCAGGACTGGGACCTGCACCTGGATCACGTAGTCAACTGGGCCAACAATCGGTCCCGCTCCGGAGGAAGCCTTGTGCAGCAAGCCTTTGGTCGAAGTGGGCAGCGAAACAGGCAAGAGGTAGCTGGGGGAAACTCTAGGAGGGAGACCAAGTAGTAGTTAAGCATCTGCAGGGGGACAAATAGAAATGGGTGCTAATACCATGGTACACATATAACTCATGGTGGTTGTTAAGGTCAAATCCATCTAACAGGAGACAGACTCCATTTGTCCTTGTTGCTGCAGATTGAATCCATCCGCGGGCACAGCCATAACAACCTCGGGGTGCTCCGGCGTCATCGTTCTGCTCCAGAGCGAAGCTGCCACCCTCATCCAGCAATGAAAGCATAGAACGCCATCATGATGGGACTGCTAGGCATCTGCTATTGTTTGACTAATGCGGGGCATTCCCCTGCTCCCGCACCCCAGATTGCACCCACTGCCAGGGCCTCAGACACACTGGGATACTGGGAACACCCAGCTGCAAATGAAGAAGTGTGCAACTGGCCTCTCAGTCATCAGCAGTGTATTGTGGACTGGCAAGGGGGAAGCTGTCAATGTTACTGCGAGACAGGGTGGTTACTCGGTTTCCTCCCATATGCCAGAATCAAAAAATCAGATATGGACCAGGGGGAAATTGTTGTGTTTCTTCCAAAGGCCCTGGTGCTGTTATATTCTGCCTGCAGGTACGCTGCCCACCCCGGGTCCCAGCGTGATCACTGCTGCAACCCCGCCTGCAGCTTGAAATAATACAACCGCCCAGAGCCCAAAGAGGCAACCAAAACCTCTGACCCCACCTCCATGGGAAACAAAAACTCCAGCAGTTCTCCTACCTGATGATACTTTGGCACAATGGTGTACAGCTCACCAAATACACCAGGCCTTCAAATATAGAAAGGTACTATAGTAGTTTAAAAATGGCTCTTATGCTGTTAAGTGGTGGTTCACAGAATGGGGACCCAACTCATCCCATGGTCTGGGTATTTTGTGGTTCCACCATATGAATAAAGGGGGACACACTCATGTAACTGAATATACCATAGCCGCACAGCACCAAACAGTCTGGGAAAGTCTACAAGACACAACCCTAGTTAACCCAGAAAACCTGGGCGAGCCCATGGGGGACACTGTGCCAAAACCATTTTTACAAGATACCCATGCCATCATTGTACCTAGACAGTGTGCATTCAAGTACGCAACTAGAGATGCATTCCAGCGAATACAGCAACCCCAATGGAAAGTTTACCAATCCCGGAAACAAAAAGAAAAATAGTTAAGCACGCAAACAAGACAACCCCTGTCTGTTTTTTGTATTAAGCAAGGATACATGTTGTTAATCCAAAAAGAGCTACCACAAGTGTATCCGCTACCTCGCTTGTGTAACGTCACCCCATGGTGGAGGTCCCAGACCAGAGCTCCAGTTCTTTTTAATGCCTCCTTGTTTAATGCCCATATTACCTTTAACCCTGAGCAATGGTTTATCAGAACAGCATTCCCCAGCTGGTCTGCCGGCACCTGGTTGGCAGAAAATGTTGCACTGGACTTAGCCAACTGTTTTCCAACCCACAGCCCAGCAGCCTCCAAGTGCCTGAAAGAAAAGAGATACCTTAGACCATGTGTGGAACAGGCTTAATTCAACCGTGAGAGTTTAAAACATAAATAAATCTCAAAAAACGCCCAAAGAAATCATGAATATTCAACAAGCCATACATTTTCTCACTAAAGGGGGTATAATTAATAACATGGCTTTAAAATACACTGATAAATTAGTAAAAACCATGGGCTATGAAACAGCACAAATAAATTACCTGTTAATGCATGCAGCCTTTCAAGCCAATGCTAATCAAACTTGGAGCACTATGTGTGCCCAAGTGCTGCTTTCACTTAACTTCCACTTCTCCCAAGTAATGAGAAATCTCAGACACAAAAAATAGCCTACTGGCCTAGACTGCCATGAACTACCCCCAGTTTTAACCCAATGGTTAGTTTACCAAGACACGTAAAGCACACGATGAGAAAAGTATACAAAGTACTCTTTTGTCGTACATAGAGTAGCAAACGGCACATGGTCCGCTACCCATCTCTTAACAACAAGACTGGGAGGAGGATGTATGTAGGACTGGGACTTGCATCGTCCAATTTAAAAAAATATAACCCCAAAAGGCCCCAAGTATTTAGCTCAATCTCCAGTGTACCCTGTGAATTGCACTCTAATGAGCTTAAAAGCTCTGCGGAGGGGGTGGCTCAATAGTCCCCCCGACATGATTTGTATAACACCCCTACCAGCAACTCCCTATGTTACCCTAGCTCAGCGGGTTTGTTAAGAAAGTCCTGGCTGCCTGTACTATCCCACCAAAATGCTCTGGATCTCCTGTACCAGGTGTTGTGCAGAAGCTCAAAATTTTCAAGGAGCATCAGCTATTTTAAATATCCAAGGCCAAGAAACAATTTTAATGTAGCCAAAAACCCAGCTAGAAAGTCTCACCCTTAACCTAAGTCTTCCAAAATCCTAGGTTCAAGATGTATACATGCACCAACTAAAAGAGTAAAATAAAGTAACAGCCTACATCAACAATTTTTTCGAGAATGCCCAAAAAAGTAAGCAGCTTGCTCTCATAACCCCCCAAAAAGAGCACATTCTTAGGTGTACTACTAACCTTCCCCCGCTGTGTAACTAATATAAAGGAGTTTGTACTGTACAAATGTACACTTTCACTAAAAGTGCTCCCTTTCCTTGGTTTACAGTAGTAATAAGTTTAATCATAAAACTAATACTATTCACTATAATCCTCAAATATTGTTATTATAAAATAAGACCTTGTTGCTTATGCCAAAATAAATATTATTCCTCACACTGATGTTACATATGCAACCTGGCAGAGGTCATATTTATATAGCAAATACTTGAAAAAGCAAGGGGTGGATTGTGATGGCCAAAACCAGAAGGGTTAACGAGCAACTTATAGCAATAAAAAATCTGCTTTTTGCAAATATTTGAAATAGCGCTTGTGAAACTGTTTCCTGTAGATGTTTCCAGGCTGTCTGAAATATAACCACTGCTGCAATGATCATGGGATTAGCATAAGTTTTAAAAAGCAAAACTAAAATAAAACTGCAAACCTAGCTAATTTAATAATTTTTGCTTAGAGTCAGTAAAACTAACAAACCTAACCACAATGTATAATTAACACAGTGGATTGAATTTAGGTAGGAGGAACATGTTAATCTCAGACCCCAAAGTAATGTAATGTAATTTGCTTATTAAATAAACCCAAATTTAAGCAGAAACTTGTTGTAATAATTTCTAACACCTTTTAACCACAAAGGATAACAGCTATAAAATAAAATTGTAAGTGGCTACAAAGCCAACAAATTAGCATACACAAAATATTAAAAAAATGCACGTTAAGTAACCCGCAGGAAAGATGAAGCAGAAGAGTCATTACGGTTCCATGCCCCACCAATCTCTTATTCCCCGTGTGAGTGAGGACCATATCCTGCCTGAGGGATTTCCCCCGGTTTTTCCTCCAGCAGCATGAATCGGAAACGCCTAACCTCGCTGAATCAGCTTGACGTGTACCTGTCACTGAGGGACTATTGATAAGTTACTAACCAAGTGGGAACTCTTAGTTAATTTGTCTGGTTTTATTATCATTGTCAATTTTAACTTTTATTATTATGTTATCCGTTTATTAGCTTAACCTTTTTACTAATTGTTATATGTATAAATTATATCTTTTGTTATTATAAATAAAATGTATTCTTTTTTATAGGTAAAACTTGTCGTTGCTTTCCTCTCAACATCACCTCCTCAATCCCAAACCAAAAAGCCCAGTGACTAATAAAGTTGTAGTATGTGGTCAGCCTGCAACTAAATTAATATATTCACAGTACCCAACTGACCTGTAACGCATGTATCAGCGTCCCCACGTGGAAAAATGGCGTTTGATGAGCTTTAGTTAAAGCATCCCCGCTACCGTTTTTCAGCTCAGGGATGCTGATACATATGATGCTCTGGGCACCTTAAAGCGGCTCTTAGAGCCACTATAATTAAAGCATTCCCTCCCACTCCCGGAGCACATCTCTAAAATGTCCTAAAGTAGTACCCTTCTCCGCCTTCTGCAGAACTAAAGTGAAGAGGGCCCCTCCCTCACACTTACTTTTGCACTCTTCTCCTTTCCTGACAGCTATACCAAAGCTTTGACTGCTGGCCATGAGAAATAACAATATACAGGAGCTGCTGCTTTAGCTATGCCTGAGCATTTGTTGATGTGGTAGATGCTGGGTATAGATGCTGCAACGTTATCATGAAGGTGAGTTCATAGCAAGTAGTTTGCTAGGATCTTCAGAGCTGGCAGTCCAGGTAACTGGCTGTGTCTACATGTGATGCTGACTGTGCAGTTGTTACTGAGTAGTCATAGTCAATAACCAGAGGTATTGCGCAGTCATTTAGTAGTTGTGCATGCAAGTACTAGATGTAACCGGAGTTATTGCACAGTAGCATCTGTAAACAGCTTTTTGGTGATGCTGATTGCACAGTGGCTCGGTACTCAGCACTGTACTCCGAATCTGTGTTTCTCAGATAACTTAAGAGCAGCTGCTTGGGGCACCCTACAGCATTATTAATGCTTCATTTCTGTTGACTTGTGTAGTGGATGGATGTGACTTATTGCATCGGGGAGAGACTGAGCTTTTTGTTGCTCAGTATTGTAAACATAACTTTGGAGCTATGGTTTTCAACCCTTTTAGGCTCAAAGCATCCCTGGAAGATGCCAGATCTTAGTTGTCACTCGTTTTTCAACTGCAGAAAAATAGTATAGTAATTCTTCTGCTGCAAAGAATGCAGAAAGACAAGTCAGAATATTTATGACACCATGGATTCCAGTTTGAAAGCTGGGCTGAGCTTGTGAATTGTGTTTAGGAGTTTGCACACCTACCAGTGCTAATACTGATCACCCTGAAAAGGATCACACTACACCCTAATCCCCAGTTGAGAATCATGGCCTTAGAGTACCTAATATATGATTCACTAGAAATACTGAGACTTGCCTGTCATTGGTATTTCCCTGTGACACATTATAAATTGTTGATACATTAGTTCATAATGCCTGGTGGCTATTGGGATATTTATAGCAAGGATTGTGTAGATTTACATTTTTCGAAAGGTTTAATAATTTTTTGGAACTAAATATTTTTGGGTTCACAGATTAAAAATCTTTAAGAAGACTTGTTTTTTCAAAAATTGGTCCTTAATGCTTTCTGAAAATAAGGACACTCTAGGCTGTCTCAGGCTAGGAACCCTAAAACTGAGGCATCCAAGATAACTACGTATTTCAAACACTTATCTCTGGTCTCTTGAAAAAATAAAGACCTTCACAGACTTTTTATTTCATACAACAGCTATATAAATCAGCATATAGACGCCATGAGAATCAGCAGCCTTGTTTATGTAACTGGCTTGTAAGTGCTGCTATTGGCTGATAATTGAATGACAAGGTTAAGTACATGCCTTGAGCTGAGAGGCATAATTACAGAAAGCTCTTGTCAAAATAGTTGCTAGGATATTTGAAGATTCAGTAATGAACCTGATTTTCTGCTCATTACATCCATTTTAGGTCAACATATCATTTTATGTCCGTGCACTTACAGTAGCTAGCCTAAAATGAGTGAGGCAAGCTGGAGAATCTGGCCTTTTTTGGTATATTCATATCAGTTTAGGGGACTATATAATTCTATCAAGAGACTGTCCTAACAGATGTTAAAACTTCATGCTCAAGTGCTCAGAAGTCAGAAAATGCTACCAAGGGGTACCTACGATCAATCTCAAGCTGTTCTGTTCCCTTATACTTAGCCCCTATTCATGTGGGCTGTGATATAGTCTTGAGTTACATGATGGCATCCTCTATCTTACACTAGCCAATTTAACAACTCTTTCCGACAGTGTCATAGCTGAACTGTACTATGCTGTGCATGGCTGTTGCCGAGCAGCACAGTGCAAAGAGCTTTTCCTGCTGTCCTCCTGGTGCTGCCAGATAGAGATGTTCACACGTGCAAACATAGTGCTTGTCTGAGTGCAAGGACTGCAGTGAGTTAGCAGCACTAGCAAAGCTGTGGGATCAGCCAGCAATAGAAGGAAACACTTTCTGCAATCCCTTGCTTGTGAGAAGTATGAAGGAAAGGAGCACCAGTGGGATTTCAGAGGTCATACCATGGATTTGCAAAGCATGTATTCTCATGTATTTGCAAATGCAGATCAGCCCCTGCAACCACTGTGTAAACAAGCCACCACAAAGAACCATTCACGAAAGGAAAGGCGCTGTCAGGAGTGATTAAGATGATCTCAGTAGAGTTATAAGAAGTCTGACAAATGCGCAAGCATCTACCAAACTTGTTCTGACTGATGAAGGTACTCTTCTGTAGCATGCAGTTATTAATACAACAGCTAATCTATTTTGATAGGGTAGGGTTATGATGGGATTTCTGATATAAAGCAGCTATGTTCTTCACAGGTCTAACAGCAGCTAGGAGTGAACTCTTGTGACTCACATGCATATAAAATTGTCCAAATTGCAAAGGAGTTGAGATGGTGAGAAACAGTCAATTCGGCAAAAGGAAGAGAAGGAAGAGTGCAGAAAAACCTGCAAAAAACCAGCAGTGAGTTGGAAGTTTGTGGTGAGTTGAGTCAATGTGTAGAATTATGATAATTTATTGACATTTCACTGGTTTGCAAATTAGCTTTAAACTCTTGGAGTTGAGGCTTCCCTGGATTTCTGGGATTTCCTGGATTCAGCTGAGGCACTAATGGAAAAATAGCTGTTCACTGCTTGGCTGTTTCTTCTGGTCCCAGCTGGGCTACAGGGTCAGAGTCAGGGTTTTTGTTGTTATTCTACAAGCACTCCATGGGACTGGCGCAAGTGATCTGAGGACTGTGCCTTTTATGTTCCTGCTTATAGTATTCATAGGAAAATTAGAACTATCAATCCCAAAAAAAGAGAGATTTGTGTGGAAAAGAGACAGGTCTTGATGCGAATGGCTTCTTGGAAGAGATCGGGATGGCTATGGGCTCTGGCAGATGTCATTTTAGGGTGCAGCTACGCATCACCATATCGATGTGCTACACCGCCATACAATGCATTACAGCAATGTCGCGATCACATGAATCTGCACGTGATCGGCAGCTGTTTCACTGTAGCAGTGCACTCCCCCATTTTAGTGCACCGCTATGGCAAAGTAGTGGTCTCAGCCATGGCTGCAATCCAAGGACTCTACCACTTGTGGTCCAAAAGAAGTTCCTTATTCGAGCCAGTATACTTAGTGCAGTGGGCTTGGCATAAAGAATCACACTCTGGACCAGGCAAGTGTCTGGTCAGGGGTGTCCAGGAGAGTCCCCCAGGGCTACAGAAGCATGTGGGGTGGCCCAAAAAGGATTTAATGATAATCCCAGTTCACTATTCAGGACCATGCACTTAGCACAGTGGCTGGGAGGGTGGTGGCAGCTGGCAGCCTGGCATGGCCAAACCATGTTTTGGGTCAGGCAAGTCTCTCATCAGAGATGTTCAGGAACGTTCCCCAGTGACACAGAGACATGTTCTGGGGCTGCCCAACAAGGATTTGTAGCTATATTCCCAGCCCAAAATCCAGTTCCTTATTCAGATCTATATACTTAGCACAGTGGCTGGGGTGCTGTCTGTTGGCAGCCTGGCATGGTCAAACTGCGCTTTGGGCTGGGCAAGTCTCTGGTCAGAGATGGCCAGGAGATTTCCCCAGTGGCACAGAGGTGTGCCACGGGGTGGACCAAAAAGGGTTCCTAGCTATAATTCCAGCTCAAAAGCCAATTTCTTATTCACGCCTATGCACTTTATACAGTGGGAATGGGGGGCTGTCAGTTGGCTGCCTGGCATGACCACGCTGCGCTTTGCACCAGTCAAGTCTCTGGTTAGAGATGTCCAGGACAGTCCCCCAGTGCCACAGAGGCATGGTGTGGGGTGGGCAAAGAAGGATTTCTGGGTATACTCCCATCATAAAATCCAGTTTCTTATTCGTGTCCAAACACTTAGCTCAGTGGCCGGGGTGCTGTCTGTTGGCAGCCTGGCATGGCCAAACCACACGTTGGCTGGGCAAGTCTCTGGTCACAGGTGTCCAGGGACGTCCCCCAGTGGCACAGAGGTATTCTGATGGGTGGCCCAAGCAGAATTTCTAGCCATAATCCCAGACCGAAAACCAGTTCCAAATTCAAACTATTACACTTAATATAGTGGGCATGGGGCCTGTTAGTTGTCAGCCTGGCACGGCCAAGCAGTACTTCAGGCCAGGTGGGACTGTGGGCAGGGTTCTTTGGGACAGTCCCTCAGTGGCATCGCCACAAACGTTGGGTTGGCCCAAGAAGTATTTTGCCCCATAACCCCACCCTAATCTGACCTTCATTTAGGGCTCTGTACTTGATGTGGAATATTATTTTACATATTAATTAGTACATGTATATAGCTAATGAAATCCTCTCTCTTTAGGATTCATTAATAACAAGTTTTTATTGGGTCTCGATTAGCTTTGAAAAAGGAACCGGGAACTGGGAATAAATAACTGGGAATACGGAACCAACTTTGGCCTCGTGGGGTTCATCCACACATGCAAGCATATGCGCTTGCAGCAGCTCAAATAGAAGCATGTTCTTCTGGCCCCATTGAGCCACAGCCACAGCCGGCTGGGTCCGGGCAGGCAGGGTCCTAGCAGCAACGCTGGTGTTCCCGATTGGAAAACTGAAAAATCCCAAAGTCTCTCTGTAAAATATCCCCAAATCCATGTTCCTCCACAAGTAAGACAAAAGACCACTATAAAGAGAGAGACAGAGACAGCGATCAGTTGGAAAATGTTTTATTGATATATCTACAGTGTTAATAATAAAGTAAACTCTAAATACATGTTACATGAATATATAGATATTGCTGCCCTCCCACAGGGGTTATGGTTCCCCACAGGGGAGTCAGTCCCCACATGGGCTACAGCCCTTACACAGGGGCTACGGCCCCCTTACAGTGGCTACCAGCCCCCTGCAAGGCCAATATGCCCCACCCCAGCCCCGGGATAGCTGCCCCGCCTGGCCCCATCCCCCACCAGCTGTCGCAGACCCCCCCCGGATGCCTGCCCCACACAGCCCCACCCTGCACTTGCATGCGCAGGCCCCCATAGCTGCCCCCACAACCCCAGGCACCAGCACTTTAAAGAAAAGAAGAAAAGAAATGGGTAGAAGTTCCTCTACTTACCCTAGAAGCGGGGGGGGGGGGCAGGGCAGTGTTTGGGAGGCCAGGGAGGCTGGCAGGGGGAGGGCCAGCTGGTGGGGGTGGGGGTGGGGCCGGACAGGGCAGGGAGCCAGGGGAGCAGGTGGGACCAAGTTTGCAGCGCAGGGAACATTTTTTTGTTTCTGCACATGCCTCTTGCCCCGTCTCAAAGGGGTTTAAGACGGGGCTAGAGGCACGTGTGCGCTCATCAGGATGCATGCGTGGAATTTATAGGGCTCCCCTTCTGCTTCAGTGCGCCCCTTTCGTACTGCAGGTGCGTGAATGGGCTGCAATCAGAACCCAGCTGCCTGGAAGCTAGTCCCTGCAGGGCTGCCTGGCAGCTCCCCACAGGGCTGATTGTCAAGTACCCTCCCTCCTGCCCTGCCCTGAAGAACGGGGCAAGGAGAGCAGAGCGCAGCGCGACAGCAGGGGTCGGACCTGTTGGCACGTCACGTTTGTTCTGAGAAGACAAAGCAGCAGAAGCAGCGACTTCTTTGTCTCAGATCCACCATATTTGGGGTAGATAGGCCATTTTTTTACTGCAAAAACAGCATGAGTGTGGCAGCTGCTTTGTTGCTATGTTAAAACAACTGATGTAGGAGGACAAATGTGATACCTGCCACAGGACAAAGGCTCTGGGTACTTCTGGATGAAATGAAAAACCATTTCAGCAATCCTAGCAAAACAGCTTCTCCAAAAGGAGCTCCAGGACAGATCCACTGAGAGACATTTTCTTTCCAGATTATCACTAACATTTCAAAAGCTGAAAATGAGTTAAATCTATACGGCCTTTCTCTGTTAGAATTTCCATCACAGCACATCCTCATTTTAGTTTGATATTTTGTAGTTTATTTTGGGTACATACTGCTTCTTTCACCTTCTGGCTTGCCATTTTCTTCAGTCCTTTCTGCCTCAGGCTCAGCTCATCTTTAGGTATTTGTTTGAAATATGAATTTATTTCTTGTGCAAAATCCCAGACCACGAGGTCATCTGTCCCCAGGGAAAATAGCTTCTACAACTGCTGTTTGTTCCCTTAGTCACATTTTTACCAATACTTCTGTCTTGGTAGATCATTGAATAGACATCAGCCACTAGCTCCATGGATATCGTGCACGTGCAGATATTGTGTTTTACCTCCCAAATAAGTCTACTTATACATTGATAGTGTGTATATTTTTACGATGATATTTTTACACCTGTCATTGGGAACAGCACTGGAAACCATGTTTTACAGGAAGTTACCAAAGGGTCATCAAATAGCAATACTTTTTGGTCATTACCAACTTAGGCTCAGATTCCACACTTACATCTTTATGCACAAAATCAAATGCCTGTGGAGATCCTCTCTGAAGTCAACAATATCTATGGCAAAATCCCGTTTCTCCTTCACATGTATAAATGGCGTGTATTTAGCCATGTAACTTTGGTACTTATGCACAGTTTGGGATTCTATTTCTCCTGGTGGTAGTGGTAGTAGAGGGGAAGGATCCCAGGAAGTGGTAGACCTGTGTGCTAGCACTGTCTTCGCCCAACCCTTTCAGGCTGTTTGCTACACTTTTGATCCAATGAATAAGACATGCAAGGTGCAGTGGGCCAGATTCAGAAGGGCTGGACAGGAGACTGGGAAATTACCACAGCCTGGTAGTCAAAATGTTTTGCTAGGAGGCAGAAGATGCAGGTTCAAGCACCTTCTGAGAGAAGAGGGCCTAAAACCTGGGTCTTCTATCCCCTAACCATTATGCTATTGGGCTAAAAGGTGGATGGGCTTGCCTCCTCCTTTTCTAACACCTGCAAGTCATGGTTTTTCTGTGACTAAAGTTTCAGGACTCACTTGCAATTACATATGTGACTGGGTCATTTTATTCCACCCAGGGAGCTACCCAGCCAGAATGCAGACTTGCGAGCATGCTCAGAAGAGAATCGTATAACATTTGTAGCTATGCCAATTCCCAAGCTGCATAATGGCCAAAGACCTCACTTATGTGGCTCTGTACACGTGACATAGGTGTGTGGAGGACAAATTGGATCTGCCTTTACATGGGCAAAAAAGTGCAGAAAGGGTCAAATGGTAGGAATGCAGGCTTAATCTGGGTTTGACTTTGCAGACTAGAACTGAACAGTCTTGTAAGTCATTGCACATTCTCTGATCCAAGAAGTCCCGTCACTCTGGTACCTTTATTGTGACATGCAGCAAGAGGCCTGGTGCACCTGCTATTTTAAAAAAATAGTATGCAGGTGGCAATCTGGAGTCACATGACCAAAAGGGGGCTGGGCTTACAGGAAATAAACCCAGGCTGAGCCAGCAGTCTGATTCTGGCAGCTGAGATGTGAGGAACTCCTGAACAGTAGAGCTGGAGCCAGGCTTCTGCCAAACACCTATGCTGGGGTAAGCAGCCTGCTGGTCTGAGGATTGCGGCAAGGGGTAAGAGGCAGAGCCAGGGACAAGGGGCAAGTGGGGCCAAGGAGCCTGAAGGTCTCAAGTGGCCTAGAAGTGGGTCCAGGGCCCAGGACATACAGGGTCATGCAGCCCAGAGAAGGAAGGAGTCAGGGCCAAGGACCAAGTGCCTAAGAAGAGGTGGGACCAGTGTCAGGGACCCAGAACTGAACCCAAGAGTAGCCAGGATGGGCAAAGTGCCTGGATGTGTACAGAGAGAGACAGCTAAAGAGTAAATGATGACATCAGCAAGGCATGGGTGTGGTGTAAGGGCTGGTTGGAGCCACATTATAAACCCTTAAGGCACTAGGTAGAGATCCCAGAACATCAACATTGGATCTGGGATCTCTAGGGCAGTCTCCCTTTCCAAAGCTCTGAGAGAACAGCAAGGCATGACAGGTGAGGTGGAGGGGAGCAAGCCTGTGAATATGAATATGAATATATATATATATAATATGAATATACTTATGAATATATATATGAGGGTAAAGCAAGGGCTGAGTAGCCACCAGGGGTTGTCACAGCCAGCCCTGGGACAGGCCTTTGTTACACCATGTTATACCTAGTCCGAGGTTTCATATTATGTTCCTGATATTCAAACCAATCTGTTACACCTTGTGAAAATGCTGTTTTTGCCCATTTGTTTTCATAGTTTCACAGTTTCTAGGTTCAGAAGGGACCTGAACAGATCATCAAGTCTAACCTCCTGTCTTGGGCAGGAATGAGTGCTGGGACCATAATACCCCAGCCAGATATCTATCCAACCTCCTCTTAAAGACGCCCAAGGTAGGGGAGAGCACCACCTCCCTTGGGAGCCCGTTCCAGAACCTGGCAGCCCGAACCGTAAAGTAATGCCTCCTGATATCAAGCCTGAACCTACTCTCAATCGATTTGTGTTCATTATATCTTGTTATCCCAGGTGGTGCCCGGGGGAACAAAGCCTCACCTATTTCCTGCTGGTCCCCCCGGTGAGTTTATAGACGGCCACCAGATCCCCTCTCAGTCTTCTCTTGTGGAGGTTGAATAGATTCAGGCCGCTTAGTCTATCTTCATAGGGCCTGGCCTGCTGCCCCCTGACCATGAGAGTGGTCCTCCTCTGGACCCTCTCAAGGTTAGCCACATCCCTCTTGAAGTGCAGTGCCCAGGACTGGATGCAGTACTCCAACTGCGGTCTGACCAGTGCTGCATAGTGGGGAAGGATCACCTCTCTGGACCTGCTTGTGATGCATCTGTAGATGCACGACAAGGTGCAGTTAGCCTTACTGACTGCTCCCTATTATTGGTTGCTAATGTCCATCCTGGAGTCAACAATGACTCCAAGATCCCTTTCAGCCACTGTGTTGTTGAGAAGGGCGTTCCCCGGCCTATAGATATGTTGTAGGTTCCTTCTCCCTAGATGCAGCACCCTACACTTGTCTGCGTTGAATTCCATTCATTTTTCACCTGCCCGCCTCTGTAACCTGTGAACAGCAAGGGTAATGTTCTTGGAATCTGTTTTGCTCAAAGTTTCTCTTTGTCACAGGGATATTTATGATTTTCAGTATAAGTATCTTGTTTTCTTTTCATTTTATACTCCTGAGGATTTGTCTTTCATGCTCAGGTATGTTTCATTCTGATCTCTACTTAAAGTCTATTCTGCTGTTCACAACATCTATCTGCAGCAGTTCATGACTACTCAGCTATGGATAGTACAAAAACAACTTATTTTGTGACCAGAATAACTATTTTATTCTCTCACGGGGGCTCAATTAGAGGACATCTCCAATAAAGTCACGTGTGTTGTAGCACAAATAGTTTAGTATATAGAAGTGTGCAGTCAAATCCCAATTATCCAAAACATGATTTTCTAAAAAAAGCCTCATTTATCTGAAAGAAAATCATATTTCTTAACCTATACAGGTAATGTCTTTATTTATACCTGCCTGTTTGGACAATTAATTCAGTGTTTTCAAGTCTCTTTGATGCTTGTTCACATAGGATAAGTCGGAAAATACGAGTTTTCCATGGGAATTCATGCCTAACACTTTTAAAAAATATATTAAAGAACTCTACTACTAACCAAAATACTTGAAATTGTTTCATAGTTTCATAGTAACTAGGATCAGAAGGGGCCTAGAGCAGGCCATCTAGTCTGACCCCCCGCCAATGACAGGAACAAGTGCTGGGGTCACAGGATCCCAGCCAAGTACCTATCTAATCTACTCTTGAAGACACCCAAGGTAGGAGCAAGAACAACTTCCCTAGGAAG
>JAGPOW010001296.1:24096697-24113924 GCA_030014935.1 Caiman crocodilus | reverse complement strand
GCCAGCTCTGGACACCATTGCTGGTATCCCACTTTGACCCAGAAGTGCTGCTTTGGATGCTGGAGCATCTGAAGCAGGTCTGGTTCTGAAGTGGGATCCAAACACTTGCACAGCCCTAATTACTGGTAACTGGCCTAGCCTACAGTGTGTATTAATGGTCACTGAAATTCAGAGTCCAGCAGACTTTGTACCTGTTTTCCAACCATGCAAAACAAGTCCTTTTTCACAGCAAGCCTTAAAGTTCACTACAAAGAGGATTGCCCATTTATTAATGCACAGTATTTGGTTGCCCAGAGGTAGCCTAAAAGGAACAGGGTAGAGACAGGGTAGGATGTAGACACCTATTCTGAACTGAAAGACAAGGCTTGGGCACGATGATATGGAAACCGCACAGTTTGTTCTTATGAACTGTCGAAGCCCCTAGCTGATGAGGTTTTTTTTGACCTTCATCATAATTCAAAATAGATGCAAATTCTATAGATCACACTTTGGATATTACACACCTCTAATAATATCTTGGTGAAAACACATTGCAAAAACAATTTAATACATTTGACTAGTTCCCCTCCGCCGCATGTCTTATTTTTATCTTTTACTAATGTCCTATGAGAGAGAGGTTTCCAAAGGAGGAAAAAATGTGCAAAGTTTGTATGAGTCATCTTAACAAACAAGGTCACCGTTGAAGCAAGAATGGAGTTCAGGCGAATACGCTGTCGTATAAAAGTTGCTAAGGAAGTTTAAAACAGAGTAGTCCCACCAGCTGAAAGATGCCCAAAAGTTGTGTGTTTGTTTTGTGTTCTTTTTGAGCTTTCCTATGACAGGTCAGTGCCTTCAAAATTATATGGTTGGCAGCCAGACAAAATAATTACTCAGGGGTCAAATAAAGTATCTTTGCAATACAATATATCAAAATTTTATCTCCCGAAGATGCTACTGTAAGCAGAAAACCTGGCACAAGCTTCTAAAAGTGGCATCAGGTGTTAGGGCTGCATATTTGAGTTTAATTTCACAATGCACAGCTCCAGCCACCTTGTTGACCCAGCATTTATGGTAAGCAAAAAGCAGGTGCAAATTCAGATTCTTCTCACTGGCTGTGTCTACACAAGATGCAACTGCACAGTTGTTATTGCACATTTATTTAGTACTTGTTTCTACAGTTCTTGCCATGTGACACGACAGCACAGTAGTATTGGGCTACTGCATAGTCAGCCTCTCATGCAGACACGGCCATTAACTAGCAAGGATCTTCTGGCAGTAGCAGACAATGCAAAACACGTCAGCCCTCCCCTCCTGCCTCTGAACTGCACGCAGGAACTCTTATTACACTTGCATTCTTTCCACACTTCCTCCTTAGCGTAGCAGGCTCACCTTTCAGAGCTTGGGCTTGAGATTCTGCTGTTTTGATTGGTGGAGCCCATCTGCCAATCAGGAGGCAGCAAGAAAAGTTAAGTCACGCCCCTTTCCTGAGGGGAGAGGGAGAGGAGCTCCCCCAGACCTGATTGTACACTGCAACACTCAGGTCCAGAAGACTTCAGGGGTGGAGCCCTGGAAAATATAAAAGGAGCTGCATGCCCAGCACAATGGAGATGCATTGGGGCCAGAGAAGAGAGAAGAGCGGGGCTTAGAAGAGTTGAGGAGAGCTGCTCAGCAGGGCAAAGCGGTAGCCTGGAAGAGCCCCTGAAGACTTCTATTGGTGGGGACCTGCAGATGGCTCCAGTGGTCAGGCTCTTGTGCACAGCACGGCACATGACATCCAGACCCTGGGAGCTGCGTGAGGTAGCTTGGGTCTGCAACCTTCGGCGTAGGGCCAGAGACATGGTGCACAGGCCAGCGCATGGGGTGGGATCTTTGGAGCAGCTTGGATGACTCAGGTCCCCAACCTCTGCATGAGGCCAGGAGCTTGGTAAAGGACGTGCTGCACAGCGGTTAGAGACCCTGAGAGCTGCTTGAAGTGGCTCAAGTCTACAGCTGCTGGCATGGGGCAGCAGCTCAGTGCAGATGACACTGCACAGAGGGTCCAGGAGCACACTGAGCCCCGGTGCTGCACAAGGCTGCCCTGGCATCCAATTCCTAGCACAAGGCGAAATGCCAGCTGCACACAGCAGTGCATGTGTCCCTAAGCTGGGCCAGCAGCAGCAGAGTCAGGCAGCAGGAAAGCCCAGCGGGGAATGGAGCCCAACCTGGAGAATGGGAGGAAACCCTCTGGGACTGTGGAGTAGCAAAAATGCTGGAGAGAGGGTCCCCCACAGGGGACCCCCAGGGTTGTGAAGGGGCACCACGTGGGGTGCTCCTGCGTGATAGGGGGGCTTAGGAGCCTTTGGGGTCTCCCTCTTATTTTCTTTTCCCCCACCTCCTTTCCTGTTGTGGTACCTTGAGAGTGGGGACCCTGCCTTGAAGGTAGTCTAAGGTAGTCTAAGGATTGCTTGTTATATTTGTAGACTATGCCTTATAGTTTATATAGCATTCATAGATTTCATAGACATTCAGGATGGAAGGGACTCTGGAGGATCATCGAGTCGAGCCCCCTGCCGCATGGGCAGGAAGTCAGCAGGGATCGTGGGATCCCAGCAATATAAGCAAATGTGTCTTGAAGGCGTTCAAAGTGGGTGCTTGAACTGCCTCTGGTGGCAGTCTATTCCAAACCTTGGGGGCTGAGACGGTAAAGAAGTTCTTTCATATGTCCAGCCTGAATTGGTCATGTTGGAGTTTGTGACTATTTGATCTTGTCATCCCTTGGGGCTCTTTGATGAACAGATGGTCCCCCAAATCCTGATGAGCACCCCTGATAAACTTATAGGTGTCCACCAGATCACCCCTGAGCCTGTGCTATTCTAGGCTGAAAAGTCCCAATGCTCCCAGTCTCTCATCACAAGTTCTGCTTTCCTGACCTCTGATCATGTGCGTGACTCTCCTCTGCACTCTCTCAAGCTTCTCCACATCCTTTTTGAATTGTGGAGCCCAAAACTGGATGCAGTACTCCAGATGCTGCCTCACCAAGGCCTCGCACAATGGGAGAACGATGTCCCAGGATTTGCTTGAGAAGCAACTATGGAGCCAAGCCAGAGTTTTGCTCACTTTACTAACCGCAGCATCACAGTGAAAGCTCATCTTCATCTGGTGGTCAATCATGACCCCCAAGTCCCTTTCATCTGAAGTGCTAACCAGCGTAGCACTGCCAACTCTATAAGCATGCTGCAGGTTTTTCCTCCCAAGGTGGAGAACATTTTTCGGTGTTGAACACCATCAGGTTCTCATCCGCCCATTTCATGAGCCCGTCAAGATCTGCCTGGACCACCCTCCTATCCTCAGGTGTGGATGTTTTACCCCAGAGTTTGGTGTCATCGGCAAGCTTGGCCAGCCCACTTTTGACACCAATGTCCACATAATTGATGAAGATGATAAACAGTATAGGCCCTAGGAGAGAGCCTTGAGGGAACCCACTGGTGACTGCACACTAAGATGATTGACTTCCGTCAACCACTACCCTCTGGGTCCTGCTGTGGAGCCAATTCCCCAGCCAGTGGATCGTGGTGAGGTCCAGGCTGCAGTTAGCCAGTTTTGCCAAGAGATAATCTTGGGATACCAGATTGAAGGCTTTTTTGAAGTCATTATATATGACATCAATCTCTTCTCCCTTGTCCAGGTGATAGGTCACCTGGTCGTAAAAAGAAATGAGATTGGTCAAGCAAGACCTACTTGCAACAAACCCATGCTGGATATCCCTCAGGATATTGTTGTCAACTAGTCTGTTAAGGATGGCCTCTTTATAATCATTTCCAAGACCTTCCCCCAGGATACAGGTCAGGCTGATGGGCCTGTAGTTTGCCAGATCTACTTTCTTCCCTTTCTTAAAGATTGGCGTGACTTTGGCCTTCTTTCAATTTTTGGGCACTTGACCAGAGCACCAGGAGTTCTCAAAGATTCTTGCCAGGGGCTGAGCTATGATGCTTGCCAGCTGCTTGAGTACTCTTGGGTGTAAACTATTAGGGCCGACTGATTTGAAGGTGTCCAGCCTGTCAAGGTGTTCCTTCACAAGGTCAGCTTTGATGGAGAGCAAGGAATCTCCCTCACCTGGGCCTCCCTGACCCACAGTAGGCAGGGGCGTCCCATGGGACTGATCAAAACCTGAAGCAAAATACCCATTTAGCAATTTGCTTTTTCATGGGCATTGGTTGCCAGTTGTCCCAACTGGTTTTGCAGGGGTCCAATGTTGCCCTTGCTTTTCCTCTGGCTTCTCACATATCTAAAAAAGGACTTTTTATTGTCCTTGATATTTGTAGCTAGCTGGAGTTCCATCACAGCCTTGGCTTTCCTGGTTTGCTCTCTTCAGGTCCGGACTAGAGCAGAATATTCCTCCTTAGCGGTGGTTCCAGTCCTCCAGCCTTTGTAGGTCTTCCTTTTAAGAAACAGGAAGTCTGCCAGTTCCCTGGAGAGCCAAGGGGGCTGCTGTGCCCTTTTGCTGCCTTTCCTCTGAGACAGGATGGACTTTGCTTGTGCATCCAGGATTGCTCCCTTAAGGAGCAACCACTCATCCTGAACTTCCCTCCCATTTGAGTTGTGGCCCTTTAGGGCCTCATTGACAAGCCTCCATAGTTTGTGAAAGTCAGCTTTCCTGAAGTCGAGAACCTCTATATTACAGATTGACTTGCCAGCTTTACAACAGATGGTGAGGATGATCAGCTTGTGTTCACTGTTACCCAGATTCCCTTTGATTGTTAGGTCACTGATTAAGTCTTCCCCAGTTGCCAGTATGAGATCGACCAGTGCTTTACCTCTCGTTGGCCCATAGACTTCCTGCATCAGATAGAGGTCAACCACACATGAGAGAAAGCTTTGCAACTGCTCAGATTTGGCTGACTGTTCCTCCCATGAGATGTCTGGGTAGTTAAAATCTCCCATGACAATCATGCAGAGGGAGTGCATAGCCTCAGCTAATTCCCTGGAAAACTCCTGGTCAAGGTCTTGACCCTGGGTAGGAGGTCTGTAGTAGACTCCCACCATAGTATCCCCTGTGCCCTGCCCTTCTCCCAGCCCTGCCATTGGCTGCCCCACCCACCCCAAGTCCCAGCACTTGTTAAAAAAAAGCCCCAGCTCAGTGGGTGCTGCTGGGCGGGTGGCAATCCCCGCTTCCCCCCACTGTCCCACGCTGCATGGGAGGCTCTACATGAGCCTCCAACCCCACCTCCACTCTCCCATCCCCAACCTGGGTGCCCTGCCAGGGTCAGCTCCAGCCCTTTAAGAAAAAAAAACTGAACCCCCCCCGGACTCACCGCTCCTGCCAGCAGGGGCCAATCCCCACTGCCCCTCGCCACATGGGGAGCTCTGCACGAACCCCTGAAGCCCCAAGGCTGCTGCAGGAGCAGTGAGTCCTGGGCCTTTCTTGGCTTTTTTTTCTTAAAGGGCTGGAGCTGGAGCTGGCCTGGGTGGGGCACCCATGGTGGGGCTGGGAGATTGCGGGGGGTCACAGATCTTGTGCAGAGCTCCCCATGCAGTGTGGAGCAGTGGGGGGCAGCAGGGATCACCCCCAGCAGCACCCAGTGAGCTGGGGCTTTTTAAAAATGTACTGGGAGCTGGAAGTGGCAGGGGAAGCCATGCAGGGGTGAGCAAGTGGTCAGAGGGGCTGGCAGGGGTCCCACCATGGTCCCCTCCCCCACCCCAGTACTTACCAGCTCAGAGTTGGTTGCAGCTCCCTTCTGCAGACACTGAGGACTGCTCAGATCATCAAGGCTCTCCAAATTTTTTCCAAAGATTCAGAGAGCTTTGAATCAATTTGGACCTTTAAATTGGTCCCCTGATTTGATTCAGATTCAGCCACCAAATCGGGCCGAATCTCCTCCGAATTGAATCACCACCCAAAGCTTTGCACAGCCCTACTTTTCATATATTTATTCCAGATCATTAATAACACATCAATTATATTTCCTTCATTCCATTATTACGCTTTTGTCATTCCCTGACACTTTGACATTGTGTACTCAGACTCGGTGGCCATTTGACTAACCTGTGGTGAAAGATTAGCTAATCAAGGAATGAAAACTCCAGCTTCTGCTCCAAACTACGATCATCTGCTTCTGTTTTTGGCAGATGACAGGGGCACCAGAATGATTAAATGCCAAGCTTGTGACAAAGACCAACAAGAACAAGAAAGGGAAATGGAAAACATCCTATCTTTTGACCATGATTCTAACTGATGTGAGAAATATTCTGAATTGAAGTGATTCTGATGTAAACACAAGAGAGACCTTTTCATGAGCAACTGACATTGATGAATCAATGTGTCAGTGCCTGCCACTTTAAGAGCTGAGAGCAGCTGGTAGATGCAGGCCAGCCCTGGTGAGGTGGCCATTTTAAGGCTAGGCCATAGGGCGGAGGCAGCAGTTTCCTGCCTGCACCCAGGAGACCAACACCTGGCTGAGGGGCAGCTCAGAACATCTTGGAGTGAAGGGCAGGAGTTATGGGGATGGCAGGAGGCTCCTGGCCCTGGGTATGACTGCAAACTGCACCCTGCCGGGGATGGGTGGCCTGGTGGGGCTGTTCGTGGTGGAATAGTCCCCCAGAAATGCCAGGCCAGTTATCTGCCCAGTAAAAGGCGAGTAAGGGTGCCTTGTAACCCTGGCCTCCATGCCTCAGTGAGTAATTATGAGGTTAGGGGAGGCCAGGCCCACCTATAGTGGCACCCGAGCCCCATGAGGCAGGAGTGTTTGACCCCAGAGATGGGGAGCGAGTGTTACGGCCCCAGTGAGATGGGGTTGAATGTCAAGTAAGGTGGCTCAGAGGAAGTCATGAGTAGAAGGGGCAAGTAATTGGCCCTAATTAGGCAATCTGTGAGTTGAGTTACCCAGTGAGGGGCCAGGAGCCAAGTCCCACTGTTTGGTGAATTGCCCAGACACCGCGCAGGTGAGGGTCATGGTAGAGGCCCAAAAGGCTGCAGGGCCAGCTAAGGTGCGAAGAGACAAACCAGATGGCCCACACGGTTGCTCAAGGGAGCAGGGCGACATGAATTAGGCCTGGCAAAGGGCAAGAGAAGGAGAAGCCCGGTGAGAGCAGACGGAGCGCTAGAGGCCCCAGCGGGAGGGGGGCTTTGTGTGTGAAGCCTGGAACAGCGCAGTGCAAGAGAGGCCTAACGGTGTGCTGAGTTGGACCCAGCCTCAAGTCAGAGCATAGCACAACTTCCTTATCTGTGCTGGATGTCATCTGCATGGCATGGGCCATGGTTGCAGGGGAAGTACGAAGCTATAGATAGTGCCCCCTTACATTGAAGCAGTGAATGGGAAGCCTCCCGCTTATAATATCTAATGTTACATCAAGTTGTGGCAGGTGAGATGGGGCAGACTGCCCTAGACAGGGGGACGGGCTAATGTGAGACCTGGCCCTGGGGTGGCCCCCTGTCGCAATCAACATACTGCTATTTTCCATGTCAGGTGAATAAGTACAATATGAGATTTTTTTTAAAAAGCTATTGATTCAGTTGGCTGAATTTGCTAAGAGTTTAATTTGAAATAAAACCTGAAAACTTTTAAAGCCAACTCTGCAGAATAATTTCACCCCTTCATTTCTCTACCTCCTATATTGATGCCTCACTCCTACTGATTTCTACCTTCTCCAAACACTTGTTCAAAGTGATTGTCTTTCTTAGACCAAAAAACAACCTGTGACCAATTTGTCCTCATTTGCATTACCACCACCACCTAAATCCATAGAGAAAAACCATTACTAATTTTACATTAGAAGGTCCATAAGTCAGGTGGGGGAAATACAGCTGACTTGCAGAACTCTTCCTTATTAAAACAAGCATCCAGTACATAGTATATGAAGACTTCTAAAAGATCTGAACGTACCCATACACAACAAGAAATTAATAAGGTGAGATGAGTCAAGATGGAACTACGAATCCTTTACCTGCAATGGAAAGAGGCAAACTGAGAGTTGAATCCGTGGCTGTTGCCTTTACCTGCTTTCTTTTCTGTCCTTCAAAGATAACTTGCATACACCATGCTATCATTCCACCTATGAGATTCATTCTGATACATTTTTCCCCTGGAAATCACATATCCCATGAGTTTACCGTCACTGCTATGTCACCTTGGATTTTTTCCATACTGTTTGCAAAAACTGGAGATAGTGTTAATCTTTTTTTTTTTAAATTGAGATATCCTGTGTTTTCTGTCACCAGCTGGAGTCAAGTCTTTCATATGAAGTAGAATATAGTGCCAGGTTCTTTTTTACAAGGAAAACACCGCCTTCTTCTGATCCCTTCTTCTGTGTCTAGTTTTAAAGCCTTTCTGACAAGTCTTGCTATTGCAATAGCTTTACATTATTACCAAATGACATATACATCATAATACTCTAATACTCAGATCCTTGTTTTTTCCCTTCTTGCTTGTGGTCTCCATTATTATTATTATTATTATTATTATTATTACAGTGAAAGCTAGCGTTTCATGTCTTCACTAGGCTAAAGAATAAGCAGAATGAGCGTTAGGATCATAGGAAACTAGGGCTGGAAGGGACCTCACAAGGTCGTTTGGTCTAGCTCACGTTAAAGCAGGATTATCGCTGACTAAACCAACCCAGTGAAGCGCCTGTCAAGCCTGCTCTTGAAAACTTCCAAGAATGGAGATTGCACAGTTCTCCAAACAGGCTGTTCTAATGCTGGACCATAACCATAGACAGTCCCTCCTGATCTCTGACCTGCATTTCTCCTGCCAAAGCTTGAGGCCATCCCTTCCAGTCCTGTCCCTTATGACCACAGCTCTTTCAGCCTTTTCTTGTACATATTGTTTCCCAGGCATCTGAACATTTTTGTTGCTCTGAGCTGAACTCTTTCCAAACTGTCCACATCCTTCTTGAAGCGTATCTCCATCCCCTCTATAATTGCCCTTCAGGTATTTGGAGACTATCAAATCTCCCCTCAGTCTAAATAACCTTAGATCTCTCAGCCGTTGCTCATAAATCTTATGTCTCAGGATCCTAATAATTTTTTATTGTTCTACAGTGGGCTTTTTCTAATCTGTCCACATCTTTCTGGAAGTGTGGGGCTCAAAACTGAACAGAATAGTGTTAGTGGCATTTTTATATTCTTCTGCCATTTGAAATAAAGTATATGTCCCTCCTTGATTTTCTTAAGTGCCTAATGATGGGTGACCACTGTGAATTCCACGTGGATACAGCCTAGAGTAAGGTGCCTAATAGGGCTGTGCAAAATCTCAGCAGCTGTTTCATTTCAGAGGTGTTTTGCATTGTTTCAGTGCCTGAAATGCCGACTCTGAATTGAAATGGAAGGCTCTGAAACAGAACGAGGCATCCAAAAGGTTTCAGAAACGTTTCGGAAAATTTTGGTGTTTTGGAGCCAGGCTTGCAGGGAAACATCTGTATGCTGCTGCCCTGCCGTGTGCCTTGGCTTCACAGGGAGCAGAGATCTGTGCTGGGGTCTCCTCACCACCGCTGTCCTGAAGACACGGGGCTGCATGGGATGGGCAGCGGTAGTGAGGAGACCCCAGCATGGATCTCTGCTCCCTGTGGAGCCAGGTCATGTGGCAGGGTATGCTAGTCCCTGTCTCACAACCTGGCTCTGCAAGGAGCAGAGATCTGGGGCAGGCAGTGGCACTGAGCAGACACCTGGCACGGATCTCGGCTCCCTGCAGAGCCATGTCATTCAGCAGGCTAGTGCCGCTCCCTGCCACATGACTCAGCTCCGCAGGGAGCTCAGATCAGCGCTGGGGTCTCCACACACCCCTACATCGCTGAGGCAGCACAGGGCCGGCAGTGGGGGCGAGGAGACCTCCGGCACAAATCTCTGCTCCTTGCGGAAGCAAGGCACATGGCAAGGACCAGCAAGCTTGCTCGCTGCTCTGCACTGCTTTCCTGCCCCATGACACGGCGTGACAGGGATCAAAAATCTGTGCAGGGTCTCCCCTTCCCCCATCCATGAGCCATCCATGGCCCCATTCTGCTCCCCACCTGGGCCCTGCAGCCTGGTTGGGCAGCAAAGCAGTGTGGAGCTTGCAGCCCATTCCACATAGATTTGGAGGAGATTCAGCAGAGCAGTGGAACAGGACAGGGATCTGAAACACTGAAATGAGTCACTGTCCTCCGAAACGGCTGAATCTGAAACTGAATCAAAACACAGCCATTTTGCACAGCCCCGGTGCCTAAGACCCAGAAAGGATAAGGTGCAACAAGCCCACCTTCTCTCCGAATTTCCTCTTGATGAGCCCAGTTAGTTCCTTGCTCAACACGTGGGCTTCTGTAGGCATGTCTACATGTGAAATTAATGGGAGGCAATAAACTCCAGCACAATATATACCAGATTTTATTGCTCTTGGGCACTGTGTTTATATGTGTGCCCAGAACGGCGGTATATTGAGCTTGGTTGGACCAGTCCCAGCTGGCAGGGAGCCTGGGGGATCCGCTTGCCAGCCCAGAGCTGCTCTGACCCATCTCAACGTGCTGCAGAGGGGCTGGCTGAGGCACGAGGGCACTCCAGTGAGCAGGCAGCTCCCACACTGAAGCACCCTCATCTAGCCAGCTCTGTCAGCATCTACATCAGGGGTGGGCAAAATGCAGCCCATGGGCCAGATGTGGCCCGCCAGGCCATTCTATCTGGCCTGCAGGGTCCGTAAAAGTTTTAGAAAGTTAACATTTATCTGCCCCGGCTGCCTGTCATGCAGCCTTTGATGCCTTGCCAAAACTCAGGAAGTGGCCCTGCACCCGAAATAATTGCCCACTCCTGATCTACATGCATATTGCTATGCACTAAATAATGCTGCTGCTGGATAGTACCAGTACTAACCTACAGTGGAGTTAATTAGTTTACTGTGGCCTAATAGGGCCACACATGTAGAGGCTGAGACTGTACTGTGGAGCTAATTAGGCAACTCCACAGTAAATGTCTTGTGTAGATGCACCCTGTGGCTCTCATCTTAGGCACCTAACATCTCCCATGCCTTGTTCAGGCAGCCTGGGCCCTCACTTAGATCCTGTGACTTCTAAAAGGCGGAGTGGCACCTTGCAGTTGCAGGCTGTGACTCTTAGCACTGCAACACTTAAATCACCCAATGAAATCCTGTCTTACTTTAGCCCAACTGCATAATTGGTCCAATAAAATATTTTGTCTTAAGCAATCCTTGCCTCTTGCATAATTTCTGAACTGTCATGGCAGTTGTTTCTGAACAACATCACTCTTAAATCACCTGTGTAAGACTGAGCCAAAATGACTTGCTTTACAGACAAAGAAGTGGTCAGCTGGCAATATCACTCCCCTGTTCTAGCCACCAGCTCACACAGCCTCTTGATAATCAATGGGTTCCATGTAGGCATGTGCACTTAAAGCAGCTCAGATAGAAGCGGTGCAAATTTGAGCCGTGGCTTTTTGCCTCAGCACATGTGCCCAGACATGGACTTTGTTGTGGTGCAAGTTGTGCCACTTGGGACAAAATAACCCTGCCTGGCTCCTCCCAGACCTGCAACCAGGGGGAGCTAGAGCTTGAGGCCAGCACCTGTGCCGGCACCAGCAGTGTAAAAAGCTGCCCTGTCCTGGCTGGTCAATACAAAAAGCTGTCCTGGCAAGTAGTTCATGGCTACTTACCCTGAGGAGCTTCCGGGAGGAAGTTGGCTATGCCCCTTCCTGTCCCAGGCTGTTACTGGTTGCTGCAAGCTTGGTCTCAGGAGCTTCTGGGAGAAGATGGCCAGGACCTTTCTTGCCTCTGGCTACTGCTAGCTTCATTTCAGAGCTTTTGGGAGTAAGTTAGCTGCACCCCTTCCTTCTTGGGGCTGCTGCTGCCCCTCTCCCCAAGGGGATCCTCTGCTGCATGTTGCTGCCCTCCCTTGGGGAGTGGCCTACAGCATTGCACCCCACCCCAGGTTCTGTACCCCCTTTCCAGCCTGCCGCCAAGCTGCAGTCAGAGGATAGCCTGGGCAGGGAGCCTGCACTGCCTGTGGGCTTCTCCCCCACCATCATTGCCACAAAGTGCCTTGCCTGCCCCAGCTGCCTTGGCAAGCCAACCCCACCTTCACCTCCACTGTCACCAGAAGGACACACTGAGTGGCTAAACTGGACGGCTCCTCCCGTCACTGCTGCCCACCCTCAGGGAGAGGGAGATTTCCTGTTGCACCGCTCAATACCACACCTGCACTGGACTACTTCCTAATTGACTGATTGCTCCTGCCCTCCCTCACAACTGCCTCATTGCATCTGATCCTGCTTTGTTTCCCTACCTGCTGCTGAATGACTAGTTGAAGACCTGAGGGGCTCCTAAACTGTTTTCCAACAAACAAAGCCCCTCCACTGCTTCAGCCATCTTTACATCTGCTTCAGCAGCCTTCCCTGTGTTTTCTCTTGTGTGGTAAGTCCCCCTGCCCTGGTGTGTGTGTGGCTGAGTAAGGCAGCTGGAGTCTCCCCAGCCCTTGTGTGTGTATGTGTTCCCTCTCCCCCATGTTCCCTCCCAGCCTCTTTCCTGTGGGGATGTAGCTCAGTGAGTTTCAGCCCCTTTTCCTTCCCCCATATCTCTTCCACAACCCCAGCCTGCCCCTTTTTAGATTCACCAACCCCACTGTACTGTTTGGTGGTTTCTTCTTTGGTTTCTTCTCCCTGATGTGAAGCAGTGATAGGGAAGGAACCTTCTGGGGGGAAGAGCCCTTCACAGAACTTCTTGCAGCCCCTACTACGAGGGCAGATCCCAACCAAGCCCCCAAGGGGATGCATGCCCCTGCAGCCCCACTCTGGAGGCAGAGTCCAAACGAAGTCCTCCAGGGGTAGAGAAGCCTGAGATCTCTGCTGCAGGGGCAGGTGAGACTCCAGCAGGGCTAGGGAGTCTCCCCTTCCCAGGCCTCTCCTGGAGGAGTTCCCAAGCCCCCTTTCCCACCATCAGGGGCCAGGGGCAAGGGCAGTGGGAAGGGCTTCACAGATGGGGAGTGGGAAGGGCAAGGTCCTGCACCCAAGCCTAGACCACTAGCACCTGAGGGGACCAAATGGACCACACCAACTGGCATACCCTCTCCACCAGTCCCTGACCCTAGCCCTGGCCCCACCAATGCAGGCCCCCAGCAAGGGAACTGCAGCTATGCATAGGCAGCTGCAGGGTGACCCACAGCTGTGGGGCCTGGACCCTCCAACACTGGCCCTTCCAGCTTGAGCAGTGGGGCCCCCTTTCCAACACTCACCTGTAAACACAGGGTGAAGTGCCAACTGCCCAGAAGGGAGCCCCTGCATTTTGAGACCTGGATGCAGGCCCTGGCTCAGGTAGTGTGGGCCCCTAAGATTGTGGTGGCCTTCTGCTTTCATGGCAAGGGGGTCTTTTGCCTTGCCTTGGAGGCCACCACAGAAAAGGTGGTGGAGAGGGGGATCATGGTGGAGGGTGAATATGTCCCCCTCAAACCTCTAGAAGAGTTGGGGACCAGAGTGGTCCTAAGCTCTGTTTCACCTTAGATCCCCAATTGGGCTCTGCTCCCCTATCTCCAAACCCTGGGGAGACTTATCTCCCTGGTGGTGACCCTCTTGCTGGGGTGCCAAGACCCTGGCCTCTGCCATGTGTGCTCATTCTGCCATCAGGTCATGATCCAGCTGGTGGTGGGATTTTGGCTGGAGGATGAAGGCAGCCTCATAATTACTTTTCAGGGGGCCCTAATGAGAATTTTCTATATGCAGGGAAACTGTGGTTCATCTGGTGCTGTGCCCCGGGGCACTTGGATCATGAGTGCCTCATGGGTCGGTTGGGGAGGGCATCCACAGGTCCCACTGGCAAAAGGGGTGCCACCAGTGCCCCTCCCCACTCAGGCCCCTCTGGTACCCCAGCCACAGCTAGAAGCCCCCCGCATGAGCCTGGGGGACCCCACCCCCAACCAAGTATGGCAGAGTCCCAGGGAGAGGGGTAGTGGCTGGGGGAGGAGAGGGAGACCCCCACCCTTAGCTTTCCCCCCACTTTAACTGCCCCACCACCTCAACCCTAACCAGGGGACATGGGGAGTTTCCCCTGTCATGCCAGAGGGCTGTGCTGACACAGCAGTCCGTGCTGTTGGGCATAATCCTTCCCAACCAGATGTACACGGTGCCTGGACGTTCCATCTTCAACAACTTGTACCTGGTTCAGGATCTCCTGAAGCTAGCATGCCAGGAGGGCCTGTCTTTTGCCTTCCTATCACTGGACCAGAAGAATACATTTGACAGGGGGGGATCATGGGTACCTTGCAGGCATGCTTTTGGCTTTAGGCTCTGCTTCGTGCAGGCTCTCCAAGTGCTGTATGCCTCCTCAGAGTGTTTGGTCAAGCTCAGCTGGACCTTGATGGAGCCCATCGCACTCAGTAGAGGGGTGTGTCGAGGCTGCCTGCTGTCAGGCCAGTTGTATACCTTGGCTCTGGAGCCCTTCTTCATTTTCCTGCAGAAGCAGGCAGCAGGGTTGATGCTCTGGGAGCCAGCGGTGTGGCTAGTCCTGTCAGCATATGCTGAAGAGGTACTCCTCGTTGTCCAGGACTCGGGTGACCTGGCACAGGTGGAGGCCTGTCAGTTATTGGACTTGGTGGCCTCCTCTGCTTGGGTCATATAGGTCAAGAGCTTTGGCCTGGTGGTAGGTGATGGGAAGTAGGTAGGCTGATTCCCACCTGTGCTTCATGGGATCTGCTGAAGTGTGGGCTTGCTGCTCTACTTGGGGGTCTACCTGTCCCCTGCAGACTCTTCCCTTCCAGAGAACTGGCACCAGCTGGGGGCAAGGGTATTGAAGTGCCTCTGGGCATGGGCAGGGTTCCTGAATTGTCTCTCCCTGCATGGGAGAGTACTGGTGCTTAACCAGCTGGTCCTGTCCATGCTGTGGCACCACTTACACACCCTGCGTGTGCCTCCTGAGGTCCTGGCAGGACTCCAAAGAGGGGCACTGGCATTTTTCTGGTCAGGGTAGCACCAAGTTGCTGCAGAGGTCCTAACAGTCTCCTAGTGGGAGGGTGGCCAGGGCCTGGTTTTCCTGCACAGCCAGGTCCTGGTGTTCTGCATTCAGGCCCTGCAGTGACTGCTATATGGTGTCAGTAGCCATGCAGCATGGGGCCACCTGGGGCACGGTTTCCTCTGCCATTTCCAGGGGTTCCAATGTGACTGGCAGCTCCTCAGCCTGTGGGGCTTCTCCCTGTGGGATCTGCAAGGGCTGCCAGATTTCTATCAGGACCTCCTCCGAACCTGGAGGTTGGTATCCGCACCCAGGTCCCCTGCAACAGTCACCCAGGGTAACAACCTGCTCGTTGAGCCCCTCCTTGGGAACTTCCAGCTAGAGATGCTGATGGAAGAGGTGCCTTGGTTGTGACAGAGTTTGATTCTGGCTGGTGTCGCCTGTATTGAAGACCTCCTGGACTACGATAGTGGGGAGCAGGTGGATTGTGCTGCACTGGCCCAGTGCATGGGTCTATCCATGATATGCGCAACCTGCCATCAGGTCCAGGAGGTGAAATCTGCCCTACCTCCCAACACCCTTGCCTCTGATCAGGCCCTACACCATAGCGGTCCGAACCCCCTCATGTCCTCCAGCCCACCAGAGTTTGTTGTGGGGCCAGTGCTTCACTTGGTCTCATGGCACTCCTCACTTCACCACCTGAGCTGGCTGGAGAACACCAGACCGATCCACTTTTCCATCATCCATTGTCACCACCTCTACACGCTTGTGCACCACACTGTCCATCATGCTGCCCTCGCATCCCGCCCAGACACCAAGTGGTTGGACCTGCTCAGTGAGGGCATAGCTGGGGCACCCCAGTGGCTAATTCTGTACACTACCCTCATGCCACGAGCCACAGGGGACCTCAACTTGTGGCTCTTCCATGAAGCTGTCGCCATGGGCATGTATGTGGTGAGCTTCATGGACATGTCAGTCTCCAGCCCCTTCTGTGGGCAGAGGGAGATCCTAGTGCACATATCCCTCAAGTGCACCAGGCTGCAGCCCCTTCCACCTTCACCTTCAGAACCTCTTCAGGCTTTGGTTGAATTTCACCTTGCATCTTTTTGTTTTTGGTCACCCCATCTGCAGCCCCACCAAGTCCTGGAATCTCCTGGTCATCCTCCTCCTGGTGCTGGCCAAGTGGGCCCTATACTTGACCAAGAAGGAGGTTCTGGCCAGGAAAGTTGCTTGGAGACATTAGGGTCACTTTCCTCTCACTTGTCTGAGCAGTTTCCAGGCAGGGCACCAGTGGGTGGTTTCTACTGGCTCCTTGGATGCTTTTGAAAACCGGTGGGTGCAGTCCAGGGGTCTCTGCTCAGTGTCCCCCTCAGGCACACTTATTTTCATGTTTTGACCCTTTGACACAGATGACACTCCTATCCTGTTTTGATCATTGGTCATCCCAAGAAATTAGTTGTTCCATTTGTCTATTAGCCCCTGTAAAAATGGGTTACTAGTTAGCCTGGTGGGCCTTGTCCATGGTAATTGGATGAACAAATAGACAGGAGCTTCTGGGGCAGCGCAGTTGGTACCTGGGGATACTAGCCTTTGTGCCAGCTGGACTGCTGAAGCAGCCCTGAGAGTTCCCTGCACCCTCTACCCCCTGCAGCAGTCTGGCAGTGGGGGCTGCTGCCTGGCTGTGACCTGCTGCACACCTGCCAGACCCGGATGGGGCTGCATAGCCAATAGAGGCATCTGCCCCTCTGGGCCAGCTGCCAGTGGGCTGTGGCTGCAGAGTTGGCATTTGCGTGGCACTAGGACTTCTGCCTAGTCAGAAGTCAAAAGGACTTTGAAATGGTGCAAGAGCCACGTGAGTTCTCATCTGGACATGCCCTGTGGGGACATGATGTACATGTGTCCCCCTGCCCGGCCATCTGGGCAGCTATTTCCTGGAAGATGTTCCCAGTGTGGTGGCCTGCTTTGCAAGTCAAAGCATGTCCTCCTGGCCCCAGTGGGGGCCCCATATGGCCCCCACAGGGGCTACCCCACCTTGTAGGACCTCCATGCCCCACCCCTGCTAGGTCTCCCAGCCCCCCCGATGGCTGCCCCACCCCCTGCTTATATCCCCCAGACCCCTGATGTCTGCCCCACCCGGCCCCAGCTTTCCAGCATGTTAAAAAAATTAAAATAATAAAATAAATAAAAAGACCCCATACTCATGGCCAGTAGTAGTGGCTCTGGGGTCTCTGGGGCTATGTGGCAGTGGGGGGGGGGGCCGGCCCCCGCGGGGGGGCGCCCGGGGGGCGGCTCCGGGGCCGCGGCCGCCTGGTCAAAAATGGAGTTGATCTCGTCGGTGGCCGCAGGGCAGGCGGTCT
>JAGPOW010001296.1:24025207-24035692 GCA_030014935.1 Caiman crocodilus | reverse complement strand
TACAATTAAAAACTATTAAATATAGGGGGAAAACAGACAAAGTTCATGTCTGGACTTCTCAGATGGTTACAATTTTATTTTTTTTAAGGTAAAAGAATTTTAAAACATTGTTAATCTCCCATCCAAGTTTTGGCTGTTTTCCCTAGTTTGCTCTTGACCTTAAAAAAAACACTTCTGTCTCCAGAAAATGGACCAACTTCCCCATGGGTGCTGAAACACAGCAAAATAAAGTTCCAAAAAAGGAATATAAGACTACTCCCCATACCAAGAAATCCCACCATGAGGGGTTTTCTAGTTAAACCAGAGCTGTAGAGCAGAACTTGAGTTCATCTGCTGCATTTTTGAACAAAAAGGTACTAAATGAATTGAGCACTCTTACCAAACCAAGAGAGAATGACTTCTTTCTCTACTGCAGAAGAAATCTGGGTCTTCATTTTTTTTAAACCTGAAAGTGTTTTAAAGTTGTCTTTTATGCAGTGTCTAAAAATATTCAGGTTCAGGAGACATCAGCTTCAGGGTTTCCTCAAGACTGAACTGTGAGAAAACTGGTAAGAAGAACCCCCCCAGGCCGCTTGTCATCTCTGAAAGTCTAATGCACATGGGGCACGTCTACATGTGCTATTAATGGGCTCTAGGTTAACGGTGCAGTAAAATAAGGCATAGTAAGCTTCCCCTGGCTGTGCGTACATGATATGCTGACTGCGCAATAACTTGTGGCTACTGTACAGTAGTGCTGCACGGCAGAAAGCATTATGCAATGCTACTGTGCAGTAGTCTCCGGCTACTGGGCAGTCAGTGTCACAAAAAAGCCATTCAGGAATGCTACTGCACAGAAACTCTGGGTCCTGCGCACAGTAATGACTGCACAGTCAGTTTTCCATGTAGACATGGAGTAGCCCCAGGGAGTCGTTCTACATGTGCACCCAATGGGAGCAGTTCAGTGCAGGGCTACTTCTGCCCCGCTCTCTCCCCTTACAGCAGCCACAGGGAGCGCCAGGCTCTTCGCGTGCCAGCACAGGGCTGCCAGGGTACACGGGGGTCAGGCCTGGGCTCCAGGTGGGTAGGGGGAGCTACTGTGAAATAGTATCACTTAAAAGGCATTCACTGGTGCTATTGCAGAGTAACATTATTAATACAAGTACTAAATAAATGTGCAATAGCACTGTGCAATAACATCTCATGTAGCTGAACCCAGTGCACACATCACTCAATCAGGGCACAGGGCTGGAACATGCCCCTGATTGTGACAGTTCTCAGGCAGCCCCGGGATGCTCAGGGAAGTCTTCAAGTACAGCTCAGTGCTGGCTGGGGACTGCCCACAACAGGACAGTTGCCAGTCACCTCCAGGCTGCACATGCTTCCCTGTGCAGCCTGGGACTGGTTGGGAACTGCCCTGGTCAGGTGCAGGCCCCAGCCAGCTCCAGACTGGACAGTGAACTGTTCCCTTACCTCCCAGCCAGAACTGCACAGCTTCAGGAACGCTGCGAGAAGATGCTATCTCCCATGCAGGGCTCAGGCTGAGAGAGAAGGGTTTCCCAGCCCGAGCCCTGAGACTCCGGAGCCGGTTCTGGGAGCTCCCTGCGGCAGGAGCTGGGAAGCGTGTTCCCACGCCAGCGCTGCGTTCATGAAGCTTGGCGGGGAACAAGCTCCCCTGCCCCCACCAGCAGGATGTTCCCAGAGCCAGCTCCATGGTTGTGGGGCTGGTGCTGGGACACCCTTATCTCCCAGCACCAGCCCCATGGTCCACAGCCAGTGCTGGGAGATACGGGTCTCTCGGTGCCCTGCTCCCTGATAGCAGAGCAGGGATGGTCAATAAGCGTCTCCGAGCCCCTGTTCCCCAATCACAATCTCAGAGCAGGGGGCTTGGAGCTCTCTGCTGCTGGGGCAGGGGGATATAGTCCCTGCCCGGGTTCCTGTGGCAGAGTCTGTCCCAGCAGCAGGCAGCTCCTGGGAGAAGGGAGCTATTTCCTGCCCTCCGGTGGACAGCTGACGGGGAATAGATTTTGCTCCTGGTTAGGCACCTACACAATGCTACAGCACCATTACTAATGTTAAGTAAATTTGCTATTTCCATTTTCAGGTAGCAAATTTATTTAGTATAAGGTAGGTTTACTGTGAAGTAAGCACATGCGCGTGTTGATGCACCTGCACACTTTGCTATACACTATGCTAATACGAGGTTAAGCATCTTGTGCAGACACATCCACTATGTGGTAAATCTACTGTGTGTATCTACAGGTCCTAGGCAACTGTGCAGCAGACTAATTTACTGACCAGTAAATGCTGTGCATGTGTAGACAGTGATGTTTTACTGCTCAGTAGATTAGTCTACTGTGCAGTAGTGTTGCATGTAGCTGTGTCCACAGTGCTTTCATAGTTAAAAGTATTTCAGTAAAAACAGCTCCACTGTTCAACTAGGTTTGTTCTATCTACGTGAAAGCCTCATTAAAATGACTACTTCTATTTCTGGATTTTAGGCTTCTCATAATATAGTTTTATTCTTCACTTCCTGTTAAAGTCTTTCTGGAGTAGTTTGTACGCTTAGCAATGCTCCACCCTGTGCCTTGCCACTGTATTGATCACAGCGGGCAAACCCATGCCCTAGCACTCCAGCCAGCAGCTCTCTCTCGGGGCTGTCTTATTCTGCTTTCCGTTAGGTATAGGGCCAGGGGAGAAGCACAGCTCCACGCTTCTGCAACTCAGTGTGTAGGTTCTCCTTACTTTTGTGACGGCCTACTTAGTTTCCCCCTTGTTGTAACTTTTCCAGTCTCCATTTTAGAGTCCTTGAATGTGTAAGTTTTTTTATTCTTCATTCTGTTTTTCATAAGGAAGAAAACATCCTTTTCAACTTAACAGCTAAAGCAGATAATACAAGTACAGCTTGTTTTAGACGTCCTAGACTTCTGGTGGCTGCTCTAAGGATGTGGAGGGGAAGGGAAGAGAGAATAAAAGTAGGGTGTAGTTCACAAGGTCCTGGTTTTGTTCTTTTCCCCAAGATATAACAGCTGGAGAAACAGATGTATTTGTATTTACTTGCATTAGGTGCTTCCCTCTTGAGCTCAATGAAGTGAAATATCATTAAAAAAAGGAAGAACAAGTCACCCTCTGGTTAGAGGAATTCCAACTGCACTAGTTGACTAAGTTCATGAACTGATGAGTAAATGTGATAGCATTGGAAGAATTTAAAAATAGCAAATGCACCACATTTTACTTCAATATATTTCAAGGTCCTTTGCTTTGCTGGCTTTCTGTATGCTGCCTTTCACTCTGGTTTTGTCCTATTTTGTGGAGAAGCTACATCCTTTCCAAAGTATGTGTACTCAGCCCATATAGGTTTTGAGAAAGCAGCTTGGAAGGCACAAACATTGACCTCTTTCACACTTTATATTTCCTCTCCATCTCCTGTTAGTGAGGATTAGCAATCGGTTTTTCAAGGGAGTAGGCCCATAGAGCCTTGAACAACTTCATACTCCTACAGTCCAAAGAACAGCAATATCCTGTTTACAGGGCTTGTCTACATGAGATGCTTAATTTTGCGGTAGCATAGTTCACTGCAAAGTAAGATTACTTCACATTAAATCTCCCTGATCCTGAGCAAATGCAAAGAGCAAATTTACAAGAGATTAGAAACAGCACCGTAGTGCCTATATAGATGCCTGAGCAGGAGCAAAATTTGCTCTTAGTCGGCCTTCCATGCCCCCACGAGCTTTCTGTTGCTGGGACGGACTCTACCACATGAGCTGGGGCACAGACTGTGGTCCCCTGCCCCAACAGCAGGGAGCTCCAAGCTCTGAGACAACGATCAGGGAGTATGGGCTGGGACATCATTATCTCCCATTGCTGTATCTGCAACTGTGGGGCCGGTGCTGAGAGATCCTTGTCTCCCAACCCAACCCCATGACCATGGAACTAAGGCTGAGAGATAAGAGTCTCCCAGCTTGAGCCGCACAACTGCGGGGCTCAGGCTGGGAGTCCCCTCCTGGCGAGTGCAGGGGAGCCTATTCCCCGCCCAGCTCCGCTATAACAAGTTCCCCAGCCTCCACTCCACCATCGCAACTGTGATGGCAGAGTAGGGGCTGGGAGCTCCCTGCATGGGGACGGTTCCCCGCCCAGCCTGGAACTACCTGGGATCTGTCCCTGACCTGGGCAGTTTCCAACGAGCCTAAGGCTGCACACACTTCCCTCAGGCGGCTGAGGACTATGCTGTTTTGGGCAGCACCAAGCCAGCTCTGGGCTGCACATGCAGACTTTCCTGTGCAGCCTGGGGCTGGCTGGGAATTGTCCCAGTCAGGGGCAGGTCCCAGCCCTGTGACCCGATAGGGTGATTGGAGCACGGGGCTTGGAAAGAGCTGCAGGAGAGGGGTAGGTGCCATCCCCCTGTCCCAACCCACTGTTCAGGCAGCTAGCAGCGAGCCAGGGCCAGAAGCCAGTGCAGAGGGACATTTTCCCCGCCGCAGCAGCAGGCAGACACCCGGGGCCCAGGCGACAGCCATCTCTGGGCCCATTGCTCCCTGCCAGCCCCTGAGCAGGTACCCACGTGGAGCCTGGAGCTCCCTACAGTGTACATAGGGGCCATTGCAGGCTGCAGGCACCTAATCTCTGCATGTGTAGGCATCTACCCAAAAACCCTTACTCTGGCTTATTTTACACCAAAGTAAATCTGGGCTGGAGTAAATGCATGTGCAGATATGCCCATAGTGGAGCACAGCTTACAATGAAGTCTCACTTTTAACATCTACAAGCCAGTTTATCCAATGTGCGAAGTGCCAGACTGGGCTCGGGGAAGATAGAGGGTTCTTTTTGTTCAGAGGTCTCATAAAAGAGGAACAATACTGGCAGTTTTGTCCCGTGCAGCACTGCCAGTGGCTCCGATTCTGGTGAGAGAGCGCCGAAGTCTATTTGTGTCCAGCAGCACATTCAAGGGTGCTTCACGAAATCGTAGAAAATTAGGGTTGGAAGGGACATCAGGAGGTCATCTAGTCCAACCCCCTGCTCAAAGCAGGACCTTCCCCAACTAGATCATCCCACCCCTGGATTTGTCTAGTCAGGTCTTAAAAACCTCCAAGGATGTAGATTCCACCACCAATCTGGGTAACTTTTCAGTGTTTTACTACCCTCCTATTAAGAAAATTCTTCCTAATATCTAACTTAACCTTCCCTTTCTGAGACTGTTGCTCCCTGCTCTGTCATCTGCCACCACTGAGAACAGTCTATCTCCATCCTCTTTTGAACCCCCTTCAGGTAGTTAAAGGCTGCTATTAATTCCCCCCCTCAGTATTTCCTCTTAAGTCATGTCCCCCAGCCCCCTCACCATTCTGTTTCCCTCTCCTGGACCCTCTCCTCTTTGTCCACATCCTTTATGAAGTGTGGGGGGGTGGGGGCAATACTGAACACAAACACAGTACTCCAGATGTGGCCTCACCAGTGCTGAATAGAGGGAAATAATCACTTCCCCTTGAACTACTGGCAACACTCCTACCAATGCAGCCCAGTATGCCATTAGCCTACTTTGCAACAAGGGCACACTGTTGACTCATATTCAACTTATTGTCCACTTTAACCCCCAGGTCCTTTTCTGCAGAGCTGCTGCCCAGCCAGTCAGCCCCCAGCCTGTACTCGTGCATGGGATTGTTCTGTCCTAAGTGCAGGACTTTGCCCTTGTCCTTCTTGAACCTCATGAGATTTCTTTTGGCCCAATCCTCCAATTTGTCTAGGTCACTCTGGACAAATGGGAGGACTGTCACTTTCCCCTTTAGTAGATCTTCTACTCCCCCCAACTTGGCGTCATATGCAAAGTTGCTGATGTTGCGCTCCATGCCATCTTCCAGGTTGATGATGAAGAAATTGAACAAAACAAACCCCAGGACCAACCCCTAGGGCACTGCGCTTGCTACCAGCTGGCAACTACCTTTGTACTTTTGTACCTTTGTACTTTTTACTAACCTTTGTAATCAATGCTCCATCCAGTTTTCTATCCACTTTACAGTCCATTCAACCAGCCTCTACTTCCTTAGCTTGCCTGTGAGACTGTTGTAGGAGACTGTATTGAAAAACTTGTTAAAATCAAGGTATATCACATCCACTGGTCTCCCCGCATCCACAGAGCCAGTCACCACATCATAGATGGCTAAAAGGGTGATCAGGCATGACTTGTCCTTGGTGAATCCACGCTGACTTTTCCTAGTCACCTTCTTCTCCTCCACAAACCATGGCACTGATGCTGCATTGCCATAGTGATGAGCTGTGCTGCCTAGCTCATTACCACGGTGAAACAACATCTAAAAATAACTCTGCATCACCATTACTGTGCAGTACCAGCAGTACCAAATGACTGCACGGTACCAAATGCGCACCGCCGGGCATGCATAGATGTGCCTATGGCTGATTAATGGCAATTCTTGTGTTTTCTTTGTTAGACTATGCATGCCCCAAGGCTCTGTAATACCTTAGCCCTGGATAAAGTCATCCCTATTTGCTAGTCTGACAGAGGCTTATCTCACTTTGGAATTGGTTCTCTCTCATTTTGACTTTCATTTTTGGATGGTCTCGCTCTGGGCATGTCTACACATGCTTTTACTTGTGAATAAACTTAATGCACATTAGCCTAATGCGTGTGAAGGTGATTTAGGCATGCGTCTGCATGAGCACATGCTAAGGTGCATTAACGTGGGTGTGCAGACTGACTTGGGACTAAAGTTAGTTCCAAGCCAATGGGGACACACTGTTAATGCACATTAGTGCTTCTATGTTTGCTAATGCAACTTGGCTATTCATGCATAAATTTGATACCTACTTTATGCAGGTATCAAATTTAGGCCCGAAAAGCCTAAAATCATTATTTTTAAGGCACATTAAAGGTGTACGCATGTAGCTGTGTGCCCTTAATGCACCTTAAATTGGGCTAATGCACATGACAAATGCACATGTTGACACACGCTTTGTTTCTCAGTTTTGCAGTGAAACTGTACAGTAAAATGGTATGTATGTTATAGCATATGTATGATATATACCCATGGGATTAAGACAAAATCCATATAAAAACACTAAGCTGTAAAACAGACAGGGACCTATAAGAACTGCAAATAATCCTGAATTGGAAAATCAATGATTTTTCATTGCCTGACTGCAGCAGCAGTCAATGGGGCATTAAAAAGACTTTCCTTTGTCCTCCACATGCTATCTATCATAGATATTTTCATTTTTTTATTTTTATGGTTAATATGTTTAGTTTCAGTTTGTCAAGTTTAAATGCAACTTGGGAACTGCCCCCAGTGCCTCACAAAATCAAGCCTTACTACTTTGATCTATGCCTGAGCAATGTGAAATAAAATCCTCTTAAGCAAATGCCCATTAATTTTTAAAGCCTTGGGTATAAATCAGAAACTATTCTTCTTTTCTTATTATTTTTCCAGTAGGGAACAATTCCCCCCACTCCCATTCATTTGGGTGCTCTGATCAATTATTAAATATACTAAAATAGGCTATTTTATACAGAACGTAAATCTAAGCCAGTTCCAGAGGGGACTGTCAATTGCACAGTTGTGAGAGTGGGGCACCCACTTTTTATTTGTTTCTTGAAAAATACCCCTTTTGTGTCTGTGGACAAATCTCATTAAATAACCGCACGTAAAAAGAAGGAAAGACTTCAATATATTTATTTTCCGATGAATACTTCACTTTTAAAAACAGTCACCAAAATCTAAAATGTCCTGCTCTTGTTTCCCTGCAGTGAACATTTTGGAAAATCATTTTAAGCCTTTATAAATTTAAGCAATCTATAACTAGCCATTTTCCTTTTTATGCATTTCAGCGCTGCTGTGTAGATTTGTGTGGGGGAGGTTGTCCTTAATTGGGAGGGAGGGGAGAAGCTTTGTAATCCTGGGCAATCAGTAGAAAAATCCAATAAATGCTTTGAGCACAAGATTTATTCGGTCATTTTCAATTATTGCAGATAATGGGAGAGAAATTCAAACCTTTGACTGAAAAGGTGAACAAAGCAGCAAGCAGTACTGCCAGCTCCTTAGCGTATTGAAAAGAAATCTCTGTCTATTAAACCGTTCCATCTTTATTTGTGGTTGTAATTTATTGCCATAATTTTGCTCATTTTGGACGCTGTCCATTTGCTGTACTCCCGAAACCTACAGTGTTCCTGGCCAAATCTACTAGCATAAATCCATGTAACTCCATTATGTCAATAGAGTTATATAGTGATTTATGCCAGTTGCAGCTTTGGGCTGATAAAATTTTAATGCAGTCAATGTGTGAGAGGAGCACAAGTGTCTGGAAAATGGACTTCTATGATCTTGCTTATGGTCTTTCCTTGGTACCACTGGAGTCCCTGGGCTACATGCTGACCCCTCAGTTACACCAGTCTGTGTCTGAAGCAGCTCTGCTACATTTTACTGGAGATACTTTATGCACAGAAAGGCTGATATACATCCCACGAGGGTCTGAGACAAAGAGTACAGAATATGCACAGGAAAACTGCACTGAGGATAAATAAATCATCTTTCAGCCCTGAAATGATGAAGGGGATGGAGAGATTCTGACTGTTGAGAAATGTTAAATGATTCCAGTCCCACATAAGGTTTAATATCTCACTAGGTGCTCACTCAAAAGCAAGTCTTGGTGGGTTTCAGTTTGCACTTTCAGATTAATTTTGGAGCCACCTATCCATTAATGTGGTGATAAATTGATTTTTGCTGTTAGGAAGACTCATTCTATTGAGATCAGTGGAATGATTAATTATTTTTTTTTCCTGCCCAATCAGACAGTGTTCATCTGCCTGCAGTATGCTAGAGTAAATCCATCAATTTTCTTTCACAGTAATTAAATAGCTAAAAGTCCTTGCAGTGATGACAATATGCAGATAGATGTCCTCAAAAAAGTGCTTGTTGCGGATATCAATGGCTATTCTCTAGTATGAGTCAGGAAAGGCAGATAATGTAACGTGTACAATTTGCAGCTATTATTTTTTATCTCTAACTGTTCACTAGACTACTGATTCACTGTATTACTATATGACCCTTAGGACTCTCTCAGAGGTGCAGTATTATCAAACAGCATTACTTTGGGATTGTTAGAAGTGTCACCTTTCAAATGTCCTGCAGAATAAACTTGTGCAGTGTTGTGACATTTGGGATGTTAGAAGGTTGCAAACACAATTCATACTGCAGTTCAGTGAACACGCCGTAATTGTTCACTGACCCGGCCATTGCAGTGGTGTGATGACATACATGTATTCAAGTTCACCCCAAAACTATGTTGAGTCCTGTCCTGCATGGCCTGTCTTACAGAACAAAGGAAAGTCTCATCCAGATCAGAATGATCCGGAAAAAAATAGGGACTTAATTGCAATCCAGAAGCAAAGGGGCCTGTATTGAGCAGGCCACTGTCAAACCTGGAATGTATCTGCCCTTGATATAGGGATAGTGCAGAGTGACAATACCTTACAGCTCTCATCTTACACTCCCTTTTTTTAGACCCTCTGACCCTTTAATTTTCATGTTTGAACCAAATAACACAAGAACTGCTGCATAAACCTAAACTTCAACCCAGAGAGAAGTGGGGCAAGAGGGAGAGACTAAGAAAATACTGAGGGGAGGTGGGGGAAACAGTAGAGCCATATTTTCTATGGGTTTTAATCCAGAGATATCTCTATAGATTTTCTAAAGAAATCAAGAAACAAAACGAATGCATGGAGCCTGTCTTTGTTTGGAAAAGGCAAAAAAAAATGTATGTGAAGTAATGACAAACCATTCATTGAAAAAAGGATAAAAGGTTAAAGGGTTGATATGGTTTAAGGACTCCCGTTTTGATGATAAAAGTCTTCTGAAGTTGACCTAAAGGTTTTTCACTTCTGAGATTTGTCTTGCTCTTAGAAAGCAGTGATTAAGCTACACTCCAGTAGCTTTAAACTGCCAAGCCCAGGAGTCAGGAATGATGCTTTTCCAAGGTCATTCATGGCAAATATTCTGTCTAACCATGTTGGTGTTGAGTTTTGCTGCGCAGATAGAGAGCCTTTTGCAAGAAGTGTGTCACACCAAAGCCTAAACGAGCTCCTAGGCTGGAATGACATGACAAATAAACCCACAGAGCTGAAAGCACTGTCACGTTAACCTTTACATCTTCTGGTTTCCAATTAGCATGCTGTCCAAGCTGTTCAGCTGAAACTAACAGGAAACCTGGTGCTAAAAGAAGTAAAGGAAGTTGTGTGCCCTTTACAGAACAGTGCTATCTATCTTGGGTTTCCGTCTAACTTCCAGTCCTGAAGAATCTGAGCTCCTGTCAATCTTTTTAATATAGTTATTTTTGCAACTCCCCTGTGAGGTAGACAGGTACTACTGTCCCCCTTTTACAGATGAGGTGTCAAGGCATGGGGAAGCTAATTGTTGTGAATAACCCCGAGCCATTTCTTTGAAGGCCTAATAAATGGCCTCGAGCCATCCTCCCGAGACAGAATACACAGCGAGACTGGAAGGTTGT
>JAGPOW010001296.1:23993071-24005403 GCA_030014935.1 Caiman crocodilus | reverse complement strand
AGCACGTGGAGGCTTTGGCCACCGGGCTGTCTCTCCATGGGACTCATATGAGACTTAGTAAGTTCAATATCGATCACAGCACCAAACTGATAAGCAATAGCAGGACTCCCCAGTCACTGCTGTCCTCTGGTGGGTTGAGCCAGTTGCTCTGGGAGGCGTGAGGAAGCCTGATGGACCAGTGATAGGATCCTTATTGATGCCAAGCTCCAAGATGATGGAAGAGCTGGTCTGAGTGTCTGTCTAATTGTGGCTGCAAAGGCCCAGCAGCGGTTTCTGCTCTCATGACACTCTCTCTGCCAGCGGCGTTGAGGGGCGGTGCGGTGCCCCTGCCACAGCTCTTCCACCCGGGAAAGGGAATGGGATTTGACTTGTGGGCTCTGTCAGTGCCAGTCAGATACAGAGGTATCCTGGCAGGGAGGAAAGGAGATGAGACAGGATCATGAGGCTATGCTGAGCTGTCCTGGGCACAGGGAGGGGATGGGTCTGAGGGGTCTCCAGGTATTGTATTAGTTTTTGCTACACCAGAACTATTCGCTGCTGCTGGTGACAGATACTACCTGAGTTGTGTGGGGGTTGAGGCTCCAGTGGAGCACACATTCACACATTTGAACGTATTCATGCACAGAAATACCGATACAACCAGGGTACCTGAAACATGGAAGATACTGAATTTTAGCTGCTTTTTAAAATGAAAAGTTCATAATTTTACATGGAAGCATTTTACCAATTTTACAAGAGGGAAGCTTTTTACCCCCTGATATGCTAACACCAGGCTCCTGCCATTGCTGGAGTGAATTTGCATCTCACAAAGCACAGACACTTACAGATACCTCACCGCGAAGGAAGTTCCTGCCCAGGAGAGCTTTCCATCTTTCCACTCCTCCATGAAATATGAAACATAACCTGACAGAAATATGCTTTTCCATCCTGCTTGCCACCAGGCAGCTTGGAGGCAAAAAGAATTTTTAACCTTTCTCTGTGCCTAACCTGAACTAAAATGAAATATTCCAAACAGGAGACTTTACCGCACCTTCAGCTCTCCTCTGAAATATGAATTTTCATTTCTACCTAGGAGAACTTTTACAGACTCTGGTCTCTCCTATTCCTGATGAAGGGTGTGTGCGCCCAAAAGCTTGCAAATAAATAGAACAATTTGTTTGCAAATATCTAGTTGGTCTTATAAAAGATATCACTTTTTCCATGACTTTTGATTCTTCAAGCATAGAAACACACATGCACCCATCAAGGCAGAGACATGCATGCACTCATCCCCCAGCATATACATATGCACATGCTTCATTGCAAAAAAGGTACACACACACGTGCAAACAGATGAACACGTTTATGCATATATATCAAAACACACATGTGCATTTCAAGGTGGAGGCATATATGCATTCATTTACTGGCACATACACATATACGTACATCTCATCAGAGGCACACATATATTCGTCCCTCAGTGCACACACTTCCTTACCGATAGGTATGCACACCCATGCACACAGCCTCTGCCTAACTTCATTTCAGGCACTTTAGTGCTTTTTTAACAATGATTCAGAAGCCCTCCCGCTCAACTTCTCATCAGGACTCCCTTACTAAGCTGGGTCAGGCATGATGAACATGTGGATGGGAGCACCACAGCCATGTTGCAGAAGGGAGCACCAGCAAGCCATTTAGTAATGTTCTCTTCTCAGAGGGATATTTTGGACATTTCTTCCATCAAAAGCTTGTCAAAACGGAAATATTCAGAGTTTTGGATAGTAATTTCCTCATGTCCGCAGTACCTGAAACAGAAAATGTCTCACTTGCACAAGATATAGAAAACTCAGATTGAAATCTCAGCTCTGAATCAAGCAAAATAAGAACTTGAAATTGGATTTTGTATACATCAGGCAATCCCTACTCACCTCCTAATGCAGTACAGGAGAAACTGCAGCAGCACTTCTACCTACCTAAATGGTAGGTAATTAACAACCCACTTAATTTGCAGAAGTCACCAAAGCAAGGATGAACCACTCGGCTGCTTGTGGCTTTTACTCAAGGCGTGCTACTTCTCCATTCCAGTGAGCACAACAATGAAGTGGTGCCCTTCAGCAAAGAGCTGGACCACCTTGGCGGTCCCACACAGCTATTTGCTCCAGGTGTACGTACCCCTCAGCATGAACACCTCATGACCTGGAGGCTGGGGGAGCAGGCATGGCGAGCTCCCACAGGCAGCGGTGGCATTGTTGGTGGCAGGAGTGTGGTGGTGGTGAGCTCCTCCAGGCGGCCAGGACACTGTCGGTGGTGGGAGGTGGCAAGCACCAACCAGCAGTCAACGGTCACCTGCAGACACTGCCGACAGCATCGGCAGTGGCCAGTGGTGACTGGGGACGGCTCATAGACACCGGCAGTGGTAGGTGGGAGCGTCGACAGCGCTTTTTGCAGGGGGCGCACTGCCAAGCTCAGGGGGTGAATCTGCACCCCCACATACCCCTGTGTATCGCCAATGCCCCTCAGCTACTTTGCAAATCCTCATCTTTTCCAGGGGGGGGTCAGGAATTTAACAGTGGGCACGCCTACACAAGGTACTAAATGCACAGTAAACTAATCCTACGCGGTGCGTTAGCGCATCACGGTGAGAGCTGAGTGAAAGCTATTGTGCCAATGTGCACAAGAATTAGTTACTGCACACTAACATCACTTAAAAGTAGAGGTGCACCAATAAAGATTAACCATGTAGGCCGATACCAGTCGGATAGCCCATATGCAGCCCAGCAACTTGGAGAGCATTGACCAGCCAGTAAGTCTGTGGGGAGTAAGAGATGTGGGGCATCTGGGAGGATGGGGTGGTGAGAGGGGGCACACAGTGGCAGGGAGATGCCCCCTTCTGCGCCCCCCCATGCCTCTGAATGAGTGACCCAATGGTACCATCCCACACCTCACCCCATGCCAGCTGGGCAGAGCCTGCCCCGGCCCCAGCCCCATTTCCTTCCTCACCACGGGGGCTTCAATCTGCTCCCTTCCATGCCCCGTACCCCCCCCCCCAAATTTACCAGCCAGACGCTGCTCTCCAAGCTGCCAGACAGTGTTCCTGGCCATGTGCATGCTGCGGCTGTGCACCTGCATGCAGCATTTATCAGTGACATTATTGGCTGCAGAGGCGGAAAATGCTGATTACCGATAATGGCAATTTTCCTTTTATCAGTGCCAATGCAATATGGACCGATATATCCGTGTACCTCTACTTAAAAGGTGTATACCGGTGCTACAGTGCAGTAGTGCTGGTTACTGCACATTTAGCTAGTACCTGTTATTAAAGGTACCAAACTGAATGTGCAGTAACTGCAGAACATTAATGCATGTGTAGGTATGCCCTCTGTGAAGTACCCAAACTCTACTGTTTCAGCAGATGTGACACTGCTGCCTGCTGCTTCACCAAAAATGCCAGAAGGTACCGGTTTAGCTTTACACTGCAATGAAACCAGTGTTTGAAATCTCAAAAAAATTGCATGAAACAAAAGTGCTGTTTTCTACCAACCATTAGTTATTACTCGTCATTAGATTTTTAGGCTGTGTCATGAAAGAAAGATATTCTGCAACCTCAGTTAGGAAGAAGCACCCCAATGTTGTGTTGCATTAGCCAAGTCATTCAGTTCACGCTCAATCTAAATTCCCATCCATTTCAAGGGGCACGTTTACTGAATAAGAACCACAGGATTTGGTTTGTAATTAAGGTGTGTGGTTTGGTTGTTTGCTACGTAGTGTATTACAGCGTGCAAGAAATTGAAATCTATCTTAACTGAGCGCTCAAAGGCTGACAAGTTCCTCTGTGCAGAAGAGATGCTCTTTTAAAAGCAGAGCCGATTCCTGCTTTGCGAGGGAGTGATTGGCTTGATTCTGTAGGTACTTCTATTAAAGGGGGTTTTGGATCAGGGACTTATTTTTGTCTCCTTGAACAGGTTTTAGGTTACTTTTAAAAATAGTAATACAATAATTTTCAAGAAAAGGAAAATTGTTTTCAGGGTCTTATCTCACTCTGGAGACTTCTTGCTCTGTATGCCAGAAATAGATTTATATAACGATTTATTTCCCAAGATTTATTTTCTCTATCTCTTTTTCAAAAGTATCCACTTAACCAAAGCTGAAATATTTTTCCCCGCTTATGGCTTCTTATGTGGTGAGTTGGGCAGTTATCCTAAGCCTTGATTGATGTGTAGTGCTTCATTGTAAGGAGACTAATCTATACCTGCCAGACTCTGCATCTAGAAGCATTTATAGCTGCCGAATCTAATGAAAGTCCAATGATTGATCTACTCGGTAGCAGCTGCAGCATCCTCCAACAGCTCATTTACTATAAGATCCACAGAATAGTGTTGCTTAGAGGATCATTTTGCTTCCCATTCTTTCTTTGCTTTGTTTAAACACAATGGACCTAATGAAGATAATGAGATTGCAGGAGCCAGGGCTGAAAGTAAAATTTGTCCCGTTCGGTGTAAAGCTGTTCAAAACATGGTGGAGCGGTTTGGGTGAGCCGGGAAGCTAAAGCATTAGGTGAAAAAAGCCTAGATAGATTAGTGGGTCATTGTGTCCACCTGTCTTGGTGTTGCAGGGCTTTTCCAAGTAAGTACAGAGAAAATTGTTTGCTTCAGTCCAATTCTAAATGTCCCAAGGGATTGTATTCCTACCATTGTAGGTAAACTCTGTTAAACTACGGAATAACCTTCAGTGTTTCACCAGTGCCTATAAGGGAAGGTGTTAGTAAGACTGACTAACATCAAGGGTAGCACGTCAATATGCAGCAATACAAATTCTCCACCGGGCATTACATACTGCAGCAGCACGAGCAAACTCTAGACCAGGGATATCAATTACACAGCCTGTGCGCTAGTTTTGCAGAACTGCGGTATCCACCCCACCAGGCCACTGGTGAGCCACCAGAACTCGGGGACGTGGCCTGTTGTAGACTGCGGGACCCCCAGGCCCCGGGGGAGAAGGCATATCAGCCCTCACTGAACTTGATCAGCAGTAGGTAGGAAAATGAGGACTGAGATAGCTTCACTTGCCCTCCCACCACTTCACTCATTGTCAGCACTCCAGCACTACCTCACTGACCACTGGCCCTGCCACTGCCGTATCCTGGAGCCGCTGCCATGTGCCCCATGTCCACGGCACAGCTGCCACTTCTGCATGCCTCGTGCCACAGCTGGAATTGCTGCCAAAGCGTGGAACACATGGCAGTGCTTGTGGCAGTTCTAGCTCTGGCACCGGGCATTCAGTGGGGGCCAGAGCCACTGCCACTTACATATGCCCCAGCTTGGAGCTGCTACTTCTGCCACATGCCTTAGGCTGTATCTGGTGAGCCAGAAGCCTCCCAGTCTGGATCCAGCACCAGCCCTCCGGGGAGTTTGAAACCCCTGTTCTAGACTTCTAGCTTTCCCACAATCTCATACAGAGAGTTATAGCACAGCGTCAGCCAGGTCTGTTATAGTTATGGTTGAGAGGCCCTTTCTTTTTCAAGGTTGACTATTAAGCACTCTAAAATCCAGACATCAAAGATACTTGGGCCCCTGGGCCACATCTAGATTGTGAGTAGCTTTACAAAACAGATCCAGACCAAGTCAAGACAGAGGGGTAGGTGGTAGCACAGAGAGTAATGCAGTCGTCACTTGCCTGCCTGTCATCTACATGCATCCCCAGCGAGGCTCTGTATTTGGGGATTCAGGATTGGGTATCACCCCTGCTCGCGCTGCTTCCAAACATGTGGCCTCTCTAGGAGCCAAGTAAGCTATTCTGAATCGACTTCCTACAGCTCAAATCTCAAACCCTGCCAACTATCTCCAGTACCCCCACAAACTGCAATCCACAATCTATCAAAGACAACAAAACCCAACTACCTGTGGGGGCACAATCTACACCAAAAAAACACTCTGCCTCCAGTCTCTCAGGCCTGATCCTGACAGGAAACAATTTACAAACCACTTTTCACAGCCAGGCCTATGAACTCTGTGTCATCACAGGTCCCCTAGGTCCAGAAGCTCACGGACCAATATAGTTCAGACAGTGGCATCCTGACACACCGCAACGTGCCAGACATCTGACTCCCTGCGTACCATTGCGCTATACGTGCGCTGCTGCATCCCCTTCCTCCCCCACTGCCCACCCCAGCCTGTCCCTCACCCCCGATGCCTCCATTTCCATTTTCACTGACTGGCTTTCTTGCCTGCATTGCATGACAGGGCAGCCTCTGGCTTCATTACTATTCTTTCCATCCAGGACCAGCAGACATATCAACTGCAGTGCTTTCTAAGCCTGACAAAGGGTTTTTCAACCCCAAAAATGGCATCCCAGGCAGGTAAGATGAACTCACTTAGAGCCTCACAACTTCACTGCGACCAGCAAGTCTCAGGCCTGTCAAAGATGTGACAGGTCTTGGTTTTCCCCAGCCAAGACTGTGTGCATACATGCGTGCCTTAGCTGGAGGTTATGGTGCCTCCTTCCTGCCTTTCACCGGGGGATCTTTGGTCCTGGCCTTTACAGGGCTGATGTACCACCAGCAGTCCCACCAGGCCTCCCTACCCTGTCAGGGTGCAGTTTTAGTGGTCATGCCCAGGACCTGGGGTCTCCTCCTGCCCATACCCCTTTCCATATCCCCTTTCCATACCTCCAAGTTCGTCCTTGTGGGAAGGAATTGGGGGGGCGAGTAACCCCTGAATCCGAGCAGGCCGGGAACGAAAGGGTTCTGGAACGCTATTTATTCTGCTTCTTTTCCCGTCTAAAAAGAGTCCGAGGACAATATAACAAATAAACGCTTTACTTACAAACTGTAGTACAGTGGAGGCACACTCCATAAAGTTTCACCGTGAAGCACTTAAATGCTCCGTATGCACGTCCGCGCCGGCAGTTCCCCTTACAACAGTCTCCAAAAACCAAAACCGTAGGGAACTCGAGAGCTCTTCAGGCATCCAACTGATGCAATTTATCCGATGGGGGCGTCTGGGGCGGGAAAGGGCACTGTGGACGCAGTACTTCCGGTGAGGGTGATCAGGCCTCGCTGATGTCGTGTGGGTCCCGTCTTCCCTTTCCCGGGCTTTGTTTTTATACTGCCCCAACAGCCAATTAGATCGTGTCTTTCTTTCTCACGCTTTTTGAGCTGCATGAGCCGGGGATTTTGCTGCCTGCATGCTTCACATGGCTAATTGGGCTGCACCCGCTGTTTCCCCACGCCACGAGCACAGCTTGCTGGCGTTTGGTCACCTTTATCTACCACATCCCCCCTTGACCAAATGCCAAACTCAGATATGCTCGAGCTTGAGAATTTCCCTATTTACAGTAAAGTTTCATATAACCAAACATGTAAAACACAACATTATTAACAATTTATCAAAAGTGCAGTCGAATGCATAAAAGTTTAGTAGCTTCGATGGTATCAAATCTGCCTGGTCCGGCTGAGGTCTGTCGCAGATAGGTCCATCCATGGCGGTGGGTGTCAGTGCTTCACACCATGTCATGCGCTGGCAGCTTCATACCATCTTGGGGTAGAAAACAAACTCAAGACTCATTGACAACTGTGCTACATCGGCTTAGCCAATTATGGTGAGCCAAGATGGTGCGTGTGGGTGAGACTGCTTTGAGAGAAACTAAATAGGTATTTGGATGCTCGCCAGGTTCGAGCACAACACCGGGAACTGGACTTGGACACTTGCTAGCGGCTGTGGGAACAGCTAGCCATACTGCTTCTTGCACCAAGAAGCATGGAAGTAACATGGCTTCCAAGGCGGGTGTGGTACCAGGGCACGCTCATCCCACAAGGCCTTGGTAGCATTCATGGCGATTAGTACGTCATTATTGTATTTGGTCTAGTTCTTAAATGACCCATTCTCTTTCAGTCTTAATTGTTCTTTAGACAGTCCTATCTGTCGCTCCACAGCTCCGTTAGATTGTGGATGATAAGGCAAATGATGATGCCACTGAACGTTATGTTCTGCTGCAAATCGCTCTAAACCTTTAGAGTTAAAAGGTGGTCCTCCATCAGAGTGTATGATGCGAGGGACTTGCCAATGAGCGAAAGCAAGCTGTACGCACCCCTGAATCACGGAGGTAGTGGTTTTCCTCGTGGGAAGGACAGGTTCCTAGATTCACAATCGCCAGTCCTTTATTTGGTGGCTTTGCCCCTGGGAGTGGCCCAAGTAAGTCCACTTGCCACACTTTTCCTGGGGCGTAGTGCGCTGGGTCATAAGCGCCTCTTTGGTGCCTGTGATGCACCGGTTTTTCTTGCATGCAGGCAGAACAAGCTTGGATTATTTTCGTCCACTGTTCTATACTTGGCCCTTTGTTACCTTGTTCTCTCCAGCGGGCTTGTGCTCTCTTTGCTCCAGGGTGTCCCCAGTTTTCATGGAGCCATGTTAGGAATGGGTTGGGATCGATAATGTCAATGACATGTGACTGAAGCGTGTCTTCTTGGTCCATGGGTCCTTGTTGGGCTAGCAACTGATCCACGATGGCATGCACAGGGTCCGTGTCAGGTCGGTGGGATCGAGTGTGCTTGATCAAGAGACGGATGGAGAATTTTAGTGGGGTTGTTTTAACGTTGTCCCAAAGGTCCATATGCTCTTTTACTTGTGCCATTCCGGTGACAATTCTGTATATATATTCTGAATTTATAGCTATGATGGGCACTGAGAGCTTTCCGTCGTGGTGCTGATAAGCATGTTCAAGAGCTAACTGAAAGTCTCATAGTTCAGATACTTGGACCGACTCTCCTGGATAAGCTGCTTGGAGCTTATAGTTGTGGCAAGGGTCACAATAATATCCATGCCCTCCACCGTCATGGGATGTGCCATCTGAGGCTATCCACGCCAGAGATGTAGTTCCATACAACCGTGGTACAGCAAGATTGCACTCCTCGATGGCTGAGGTCATTTCTCCGTCGGCAATCTGCCATGCCGACCAATGATACTGATGACGGAGAACTAGGGCGCTCCAAGTTTTCGTTGTGCCCTGATACTCTGGATGAATTCTTCCAGGATCAAGTAATTTCAGAATGGTCCCACCGGGTGCGATAAGCATACCTGGATTCACTGCGAGGTGCTCTCCCAGCTGAGCCACGAGCATGACTTTTCCTAGGCAGCCATACCAGTGCTGATAATTCTGGAGTGTATGGTGACTGGTGTATGCAAGATTTCCTGTTTCAGCGTCACTTGCCGTGAACCAGATATGTTCGGTAGTGTAGCCCACACGAATTGTTAGGAGGTTACTGGCAGGAGGTGAGATCAAGCGCATCTCTTTAACTTCTGTCATAACCTTTTCTAGTTCAGCTTGATCACGTTCGCTCCATGGGGTTCTGCATCGCGTCTTTTTGCAAATCTGATGCTGTAACCTTCGGAGGACTTTCGAATGTGGTGGTGTCATGAAATGACAAAACCAGTTCAGCCGGCCTAGTAGGCCTTGGAAATCTGTCTGTGTAGTTGGCCAAGGTAGGGATGGCTCGCGATTGGCATTGTGTGCTGTTCCTGACCACCACCGTCTCGTGAATCGTGTCGCCAAAAATTTGATGTCCGAGGATGACTCGCTCACAGACTTGGTCAGACTCACCGTCCATCCTTGGTCACTCAGTTGGTCCTTTAGACTTGTGGTAAAGGTGCGAACTATGGCGCCATCACGTCCTATAATAACAATGTTGTCGACATAGGCCCAGATGCGAACATCTACAGCCTCCGGCTGAAGACGAATGAAACTCTCAATTGTTTCATTCATCGCTGCGGTTGCCAATGCTGGTGCACTGCGGTAACCTTGTGGGCAAACCTTCTAAGAAAACATTTGTCCGCCCACACGCATATTAAGAATCGTGTGTGGGTCATGTATAGGGATCGAATAGAACATGTCCTTTAGGTCTAGAGTGGTAGCGAACCATTCTCCGCCCCTTTGCATCTCAGTTATGCCACCGAGAATGTCTGAGACATTCTGTGCAGCGGGCATTTGGAGTGGCTTGCAGTGTTAATTTGCCCTTCGGCAGTCCACTACTAGACGTGCTTCCACTGGTTTCCCTGGTTTCGGAATGCCCCATCCAGCCGATAGGTAAGCGAAGGATTTTACGGGCTGGATACATTCTCACTTGCATAAGTCAGCCAAGAGGTTTCAAATCTGGGGCTGCAGAGTGGTGTGCGTCGAGATTGGCTGATATCGCCAGGGCAGGGTTTACTAGCATTGGCTGATGTCTTTCTCTTGGTGTAACAGTCAATGGGAGTGCTAAGTATATAATAATGTCTTTCAAGGCCAATGCTCTAATCGCAGGGATACCTAAAATGTTTATCCCCCCTAAGACCCCATGCAGGCCCTTTTTATTAATCCAAACCTTGACTACAGGTGTGGATGTTGTAGCATTTAGCCCTTGTACAAAAATGACACTGGATGTTTTGATATGGGGCGTCTCAGGTCTCAATACATTTACTTGGGCTCCTGTGTGTAACAAAAAGCATGTAGGTGTAGGGGTGGAATCTGCAGTTGCACTTACATCATAAGTTGCGTATGGGCGCTCATCGTCAATAGGCTGGCCGGGGTTGCCTGCGTCAATGGCCGCTACTCATTTTTTCCATTGTCTACTTCTTGCCCCCCAGGCCTAAAGCCTAGAATCTGTGCCAGTGTCTTTTGTCCCTCATCTCCTAACCTGCAAAGTTGGCTCCTTGTCAGGCCGCTCCTGTTTAGTAGGAATGCGAACATGACGTCATCTTTGAGCGGTAGCTCGGTCTGCAAAACACGCTGCTGCACAGCTGCCTGAGTCAATGCATCTATCATGTTGACTTGGTTTGCCACATGCCGCAGTAAAGTAGTTACCGAGCGAAACAGGACATTAATCAGTTTCCCTTTATTCCACTTTTGCCCTGTCCACACCGTCACATTACGTCCGTCAGCCTCCAGACCCTCACGGAGTGCCGTTAAGATTTCACTCTCGGCGCCTCTCAGCTCGAGATCAGGGCATTTGTCTGGGGAAATCTCACAACTGGTTCCCTCCTTTAGGTACTGAACGCACCTATCGTACTCCTTCTCAGGGTTATGCTCATCTGTACTCTTAGGCTTAATGTGGCTAAGCGATGCCTCCGATTTTACATCCGGCAGAAGATAAAGAACCGCGGGGTTGGAGAGAAGACATCCCAGAGCTGCAGGGCTGAGGCAAGACATGACCCACTCTTTAAACGGCTCCTCACTGTCCTCAGTTGGGTGAATGGAAACATAGCCTCCCATCTTCCTGCCTTGCCCTTCTTGATGATATGCTTTGTGAGCCTGTAGAGTATCAGCATCCATGGTTGGGGGCCGATGATGGTTTCCCCATGGGCAGTGCTTAACTAATTCGTCAGGGTCTCCCTCGTTCCCTCTTTGCCCTAAGGATCCTGTTTGTGATGCCATGCGGGAAGGAATTGAGGAGGGTGAGTAACCCCTGGATCCGAGCAGGCCGGGAACGAAAGGGTTCTGGAACGCTATTTACCCTGCTTCTCCTTTTCCTGTCTAAAAAGAGTCCAAGGACAATATAAGAAATAAATGCTTTACTTACAAACTGGAACACAACATAGGCACACTCCGGAAAGTTTCACCGTGAAGCACTTAAATGCTCCGTATGCACGTCCACACCGGCAGTTCCCCTTACAACAATCTCCAACAACCAAAACCGTAGGGAACTCGAGAGCTCTTCAGGCATCTATCTGATGCAATTTATCTGGGGGCGTTCGGGGGGAAAGGGAGCCATGGACACAGGACCTCTGGTGAGGGTGATCAGGCCTCGCCGATGTCGTGTGGGTCCCACCTTCCCTTTTCCCGGGCTTTGTTTTTATACTGCCCCAACAGCCAATTAGATTGTGTCTTTCCTTCGCACGCTTTTCAAGCTGCATGAGCCGGGGATTTTGCTGCATGCATACTTCACGCGGCTAATTGGGCTGCACCCACTGTTTCCCCATGCAGTGAGCACAATTTGCTGGCTTTTGGTCACCTTTATCTAGCACAATCCTGTCATGGGAGCTCATCAGGGACATGTTCTTCTCCGGCTGGCTGGTGATTCAGTGAGTGCCCCCTCCAGCTGAGAGTGGGCCATTAACTGGTTTTTAAAAAATGAGAAAAGGAATTGGGTGTGGATGGAGTGACGAGGGTGGTACTCAGTCCATCTGCGGGTGGAGCTTGGGGAACCCAAGTAGAAGGAGGTTCACTTTCAAGATCACCAGCTGCTCCTCTAAACCAGAATCAAAGCAGGTGTGGTGGGGCATCACTACATCCCCAGCAATGCTGAACACCCTCTCACTTGGAACACTGGTCGGTGGACAAGACAGAAGTTGCCAGGCAACCAGGACCAGATTCTGCTACAG
>JAGPOW010001296.1:23947344-23965435 GCA_030014935.1 Caiman crocodilus | reverse complement strand
CTAATCAGGAGGCTTTAGAGGCATAGCCCCAAAAGGAGTGGCAGCTGGCCGATCCCAGAGGAGAAGAACAGTCTGTGTGAGAGAAGACCTAACGAAAACATGAAAGAACCGGGCAGGTAAAATATATATTCAACATCTATTTTTTTAAACTCTTCTCCCTCCAACAAAAATCCTCTATAGTCCTGCAACATGAACAATTCTTTCAGATAACATTCTAATAAAGTTTCTTTCACATTGCAGCTAAAATTTGGGTGAAGAAATCTGGCCGTTGAATTTGAAGGCAGGTTATATTAGCACCTTAGGGTGGGTCCCCAAGAGCACACACGTGCAAGTGTGTGTGTGTTTTAATGGGACAAATAGCAGCTGCACAAATATGGCTCTAGCACATGGCAGAGGGACCAAGGTGGGGTAGGGGAAGCTGGGGTCAGCACCAGCACCTGCACTGGCCCCAGCAGCCTTACCTGGGTTCCTGGGGGTCTCCCAGGGCAGCAGCATTGCTGAGCTGGCCACTCAGAGCCTGGCCGGCACCAGGCTCTGGCTGGCCAGGCACTGGTTTCTGGTGGTGCATGCTGCTGCCAAGTGCATGCTGCTAACATGTGCTGCCCACCTGGTATCAAAAAAACTGCTGCATTGCAAATTAGCAGTGCTGGGCATGGGTACGTGTGTGTTGTACGCAGCTTGTGGTGCCTTAAACAGCTTTGAGGCAGTGCAGACCACACATGCTCACTCATGGGGATGTGCCCTTAGACACTAACCAAGATGACAATACACACACACATATATATTTGTATATGGTGCAAATCTACCCTTCTTTCTGCTTGATTTCTAACATGGCTAACTGTGTCTTTCTGCACTTGAATTAGAGGCAAGTCCAACTAAAATGCCAAACTTAGGTGGTGTGCCCATACCTTGGGAAGAGGTGAGTTTAGATGTATTAGGTTAACATCTGACTGAATGCTGTTCCAGCATGTGATTTGTTGGCCAATACTTACATATAAAAAAAAAATCTTCACAATTAAGTTCACATGTCTTCAAGCCTCAAAGTGAAATCAAAGAATCATGAACTATTAAATTTACCCCAATTTTCCAGCTCATTTAATTAATCTCTTTTTTATGATCTGACAAGTAATATATTCTCTATATAATTTATGTAATTAAATATTTAAACACTATGGGTGCATCCTCACGAGTGCACACGTGCAGTTTGCAGTGGTGGTGCACTTAAAGTACTCCAACTACGTGGTGCACATGCACCATGTTGCTAATTTGCAGTGCAGTAGGCCTTTTGACACCAGGAGATCCCAGTATAAAAAACTGAGGACATTGTACATTGCCTTGAATTCTGGAAAAAAGTTGTCCTTATGTAAAGATACAGGACAATGTATAAAATGATTATTGATGCTAAGCCTTTCTACATTCCAATCTGGAAACCTAAAGCAGTCACTCCCTGAAACCTGTCCCCTCAACATCTCAAGTCTGGCAGTCAAAAACTGATGGACTCAGAATCACTAATCGCTTTTAATAATACCATGTGAGAAACGAACAAAAAGTTCTATTTATATGTATTACAGGGAAATAATATTTTTGGATCCAAATTAAGATAAAGCAGTGATTCTCAGCCAGGGTGACATGGTACCCTGGGGTGCCTTGAGATCCTTTCAAGGGTGCCATGGAGTACCACACAACATTAGCACCATTTGGTGTGCAAACATTATTCAGAATATAAACCCGGAGAGTTCAAATAGCAATCCATAGCATTATTCTGACCTGCTGGGGGCTTCCTGAGTTTTTTGCAATTGAAAAATTGCTCTATTGTTTTTCTTTAGTCAAAAAATGAATGACAGCTAAAGGCTGGCATTTTCTGAGTGATGACCTGAGTCTAACTAGGAGTGCCTCAAGTCTATCAAGGCTGAGAACCACTGAGATAAAGCTTATTTTAAAGCACACACAAACATTCCTGTTTTTGGAAACACTAAACAGACATTGCCAATTACAGCAAATCATAATGTGCATAATGAACATATTACACAATTTGATTGCTTGCCACTGTTAAAATATTGCTTTGTCATCTTATTTGCTGATCTGGAAATGCACAGTCATAGAAAAATAAATGCCATCGCTATGATTTATGTGATTTATCAGGAGAACCTATAATACTTTAACCTTTCCAAAAAGTTAATTATCTCAACTGTATGGTCTGAGGTGACACCTCAGCATGTTGCAAAGTATATAAGTCCACAGTTTTCAGTTCCAAATCCTCTTATCCAGCTGAAACCTGACCTGTAACCAACATGTCAACCCAGAGTCAGGCAGACCTCATTCATATATTCAAGGGGATCCCTTTTACCACCAGGTCATCGCTAGAACTATTAAAATCCTTGGATACCTTCGATGCTAGAGAAGATGATGTCCTTTTGGTTTCCTATCCAAAGTCTGGTAAAGTTCTACTTTAAGCTTTATTTACAGGGACTCTTAAATGTTTGCTGAACTTTCCGAGTTTAACCTAGTTATAAAAAGTGCCTGCGTTAAACAGAGAACAATGTTTAGATTCAGGATTTAAATATATCAATGTATTATTGCAATATGAAGCATGAAATTGTAATATAGACATAAATTGTCTGTATTTTAATATTGTTATGGTAAATAACAGGTATATCATGTGTCTGGGTATACTTTCTTAATGGATATTTCTTCCTTGCTAGCAAATAGCCCAATCTTTTCAGTATGGTTAGGTACTTTCTGAAGTGAATCATTAACACAATGGTTCTCAACTTTTTAAACTAAAGGCACCTCTTGGAAAATGCTAGCTTTTATCTTTTACTTGATTTTTGACTACGGAAAAACAATAGAGTAATTCTTCTGCTGCAGGGAACTCAGAAAGAAACCCAGTGTGTCAGAAATGTGTTTGACACTGTGGATTCCTATTTGAAATCTCTGGGTTTATCTTGTGAATCACGTGAGTCTCAATAACACCCTGATTGAGAATCACTGCATTAACAAGTCAAGAAAATAAATTATTTCCATGCTTCTTGTCTGTAACTCTATTAATCTTTCCCCCAAAATAATGTCAGTCATATTTTCAAAATATGTAGACCAAGGTGTTATAGTATGATAGAAACTTAAGTTTAATACTGTGTCTCAGTTTCCTAAAATAACACGATCATTAAACTATCGTGGCAGGATTTTCCTTCGTTCTGTATTGATATATTGATATAGTGCGTAGCACAGTGAGGTCTTAGACTACATTTAGGGCTCATACAGTAAGATAAATAATAGTACTCTAACCACCTCCTATGAGATAAACTACCAAAATAATATGTAATTGCACAACAAGCTTCGTATCTCTATTACTCAGCATGTCTTCCTGGCAGAATCGTTGTGTTCATTTTGCACTCACCAGAACTATTTACCTATGTAAAGTTTCTCGTATCACTGTTGTAGGTTTAGGCTTTCAAACACAGCTGTCAAACATGCATGCGAATGCCAAAGACAAACTTTTTCCATGTTAATTTTCCTAATAACAAAAACTATTTCTTTCCCCCCTTCAACCTCTTCCAAAGGCACACACTGGCTTGCACAAATTATAATGCAGCTGTATACTAACCAAGTCACCCTAACCTCTCCCATCGAGTTTGGAGACATCATGAAACTGGAGGAACTGAAGAACCTTTCATCCAGGAGAATTATCCCTACACACTTGGACTACAACATGTTACCGATGAATTTTAAGAACAAAGGATGCAAGGTGAAATATATAAACTTACTTCTGTCTAGTTAAATAAATACCTCGTCTTGTCTGTAGTTAACTACTTTTTAAATACACATTGATTGCTCTATTGTTAAAAAAGCACTGCTTTCTGCCCTACCAGGTTGAAGCAGTCACTAATTTCAATGAGCTTCTCTAGATTTAATAGTATCAGAAGCAGTATTTTCCCATAAATTAATTGACTAATCAAAAGTGGAGTGGCATCTTCGATACAGTATTGGACTATGACTCAGGAGATGCGTCTCTCATTTCTGTCTCTGACAGTCCTTGAGCAAGTAATTTCATCTCTCAGAACCTTGTTTTCCCCATAGGCAAAAAGGGGGTGAACAGTATAGACCTTGGTAAAAGCACTTGGAGAGCTCTTGGTGAAAAGTCTCATATAAAAGCAAGGGTCATCATCATGTTCCACCGAATTTAAATAGATCCATATGCAAATGCTGACTATTTTTGTGTCAGTTTTTTTAAATACAGAAAGACTATATAGGCACATCTACACATCATCATATGGCAATGTAATGATGTGCTATGTTGCCATATAGTGTACTGCAGTGACATAGCAATCATGCAGGTCTACATGCGATTGCCAGCTGCATTGCTGTAGCGGCACGCTCCCTGCCATAGCGTGCTGCTACGGTGATGTAGCAGCAAAATCTAACCATGTGCCACGCGCGCAGCACAGTAACTGCCCACACTGCACCGTGCTTTAGTACCTTTAAAAGGAAGTACTAAAACATGGCTCCATAGCAACATCACCATGCAGCAACATGTAGACTTGTTCAATGACCACTGCTCTGTTTTGTGAGTCACATACTTAGTTCAGGCTGTGTATTAAATGACTAAAAGTCCAAAATAAATTTCCCTCACTTACATAATAGTTTCCTCAATGTTTATTGTTCTTCAAAACATGATCTTCTTATCCAGTATTTTGGGTCTAAAGTATAAAGTTTCAGTAAGACATCACAACACCCAGCTTCTCAATAGCTATATCACTTTGTAGATATAACCTCTGCCCTTAATCCATGTACTAAACTCCTAATGATTTCAGTGGATGTTGGGTATCCAGGAGGAGGCAATACATATACTGCTTCTTAACCTGTATTAAAATGTCAGGGTTTAAGAATAAGGTTTTGTTATATGGTGACATTTAATTTTGTCTCATAAATTTATATTGTGTCATTATAATAGATGGATACCATTTTGGACTTCTTAAAACCTTTTAAATGATCAGTAAGTGTGAGTGGTATATATACTTTTGGCAGAAAGGTCCTTTAATGACTCTTGTTACCCATTGGAAGGTCAAGGACTTTGTTACCTATCAGAAGAACACTTGATTTTAATAAGTCTCTGTAAAATTAGTCTATCAGCATATTTCACGCTACTTATACTTCTGGGCTAACCTTTGTTTGACTTAGGTTACAGTTAGTGTAGTGAAAAATATATTGATTCAAACATAAATCACTGGACTTTGATTTTTAACAATGTTTAATTACTAATTATTCATGCTTCTCTGCTACTTTTGGACCTATGCCATGGTTTAAATTTTGAGCTAATTTATTGACTTAAATGCAAGTCAGTGGACTTTGATTTTTTTTTAACATAAGATTGGCATGGTTCTTCCAGAAGCCTTTATTGTGCTATACAGGTTTCCTCAAAAGTGGTTATTAGGATAAGTTGTTTGTTAAAATCAAGGGATTTCAGTATATTGTTGATTGCTATAGGTGACAATGCCAGTTATCTGAACAAAAAGTCAAGACTGAAGTATGAATTAAAATAAGGACTTCAGCCACAAACCCAAGTTTGGATCTCAAAACTTTCTTTCCCTGGAAATATGGGTATGGTCAGGCTTGAGCCTTTTGGTTTTTCACATATCGGTATTATAGGTTTTGTGGGAATAAATAGCAAACAAAAAACCAAAAATGGCTCCAAACACTTCAGAATGTTGAATTTGTTGAGATCCAGGCTCTTTGGGCAGGGTCAAACCTAGTGCCGTGCCCTCTGTATAACAGATAGCACACAGCTTACACAGAAACACTTCTGCAAGCAGCTCCTCCAAAGAAAAAAAACTTTGTTAATTACATTATTTTAATTTACAGACTATCTACATCATCAGAAATCCAAAGGATACTGCTGTGTCTATGTATCATTACTACAAAGATAACCCATACCTTCCCACCGTTGATAAATGGACTACTTTCCTGGAGCTGTTCTTAAAGGGAGATGGTAAGAACGAGTCCTTTTTTCTCACTCTAGCTTACTAAGTTTTAATGAATAGTAAAATCCACAAAATATAAATAAGTGTTAAAACTCCTTTTTTCTTTCTACAAGCCATGTAGGCCACATCCAGTCAGTAGTATTTCTAGTATTAATATGCAATGGTTTTAACAATGATTTATTCACAAGCCCTGCTGAGCTCAATGGGACTTTGAATTCTATCGGGGTGAGAGATCAGGGCCTTCCTTATTATTAGAACGATTTCTGCTGAAATACAAAACAACATGGCTTTACCTTTCAACCTCCAGGAGGACATGTTAACAAGCTAAATGCTATGTTAAAATTCCAAAATGTAACTGGGTTTTTTATAGGTTTGTAAAACATTTTGCCACCAACTCTAGACAGACTTGCCCAAATGAGTTACTGACTCTTTCCACCCACAAAAAGCAAGCAAGCAAAAGGAATCCTATTTGATTGCCTACCATCAAACAGGGAAGGGAGAAAGGGAAGACTATTTTTTATCAAAATCATCACATAGCCATACTTTGTTTATTACTTATAAGACATGAAACTGAAGTTCAGCTCATGCTCTTGTCCTTATCATCCACCTCCACTCTTTTATTATTACTCTGAACACATTTGCTGCTGCTAGATAAGTCGAACAACTAATGGCTTTAAAAGAAAACATCAACTATCATACAAATTGGTAACACTGGGTGCATCTACACATTACTGTACATTAAGTTTAGTATTTAGATAACTGAGTTCTAAATCAATGCACAGCAACTCATGCTACTTTGCAGTAGCACCAGCACATTGCTTTTTAGTGACACTAACTACAGTAGCTTAATATTACTGCATAGCAGCGCATTAACACGGGTTTAGCACAGCTTGCTACTGCACCATGTTATTAGGCTACTGCACAGTTAGCATCTTGTGTAGATGCACCCACCGTTGAGTAAATACTTGTTTAAGTTCCCCTGGACAGTTTAAAATAAAATAAGGAAATAAGAAAATTTACTGTGCAGCAGTAGATAAGCACTCTATTTTCCTTCCAGAGAAGGCTGCATTTTGTATTGAAGTTATCATTCCAAACAATGGTCTTAATCCTACAGACACTTGTAGGCTTCCTTTTCTGAACATTTCTGACTATTGACTTCAGCAGAACTAATTGTGTTAGCTTGTATCCAGTGTTTTGAATTTAAGTGTCTTTGTGCAGTGATCTTGAATCAATCATCAGAAAAAACTAAACCAATTTTAAGGGGAACATAATGCATTATCACCGTTCAGCAGAAAGAGAACTTTTCCTTCAGTATGTGGTATATAATTACAATTGTTCTGAAATTGTTATTTGTTACAATTCTTATGAAAATAAATTCATATAGATCCTATTTTGTATTTCTTTCAGTTGTCTGTGGATCCTGGTTTGAGCATTTCCTAAGTTGGGAAAAGCATAGAAATGATGAAAACATCCTGTTTTTGTTCTATGAAGACATGAAGAAGGTAACTGTATTTCTTGTTACCATTTCTGTTATTCATATATTTCATGTCTCATGCGGGATGGGGGGGACGGGACTGACCAAAACTATTGTAAAATTGCATCATTTATTTTTCTGCTCTTTGAAATCTCAAAGTCCAGAGCAGAACCAGTTCATAACACAGCTATACCTATATAGAATTAAAAAGGGTTATATAAGCATTAGCCAAGTAATTCTCTCAAATACATATTAGGTGTTAGAACCCAATTTCACAAAAGTGAGGAAAATGATATACAGAGGTTATGAAAGCTAAAGATACATCTGCTCAACCTTGGATATAGGAACAAGGCTTGAACTAAGATCCAGATCAGTCTTAGGAACATATTATTAGGTTGCACTGCCAGACAGGGAGAAATTTCTCTTTTCTGAGAATCCCCCCTAACTTGCTGTGGAATTGGAGGGGAAGACTTGCTAGAGTTGATGGCCTTGGGATTTCTAATATTGCAGGGTGGCACTGGAAGAAGTGCCAAAGTGATTTAAAAGTGCAAATTCACCCAGGGTAAATACAGACAATCAAAAAGCCAAGGCTGAATTGATTAAATCATCGCAGGTTAGTCTAAGCTATGTAAATTGAACTGAGAAGCACGTGGACAGACATTCATTTTTGGCTCTGGAAATGCAGCCACAGGCCTGCAGTGGCTCCGGCCAGAGCCAGGGGGCACTAGAGCACACATTCCTGCTCAGTTAGAGGGGACAGCTTAGGCCAAGGCTAGCCCACCCACCTGGTGATGGAGGTGTTTATGGGGGAGGTGCAAAGCATCTTGGGGGACTGTGAATTAACTTGAATCTGGAGGGGAACTGGGGCAGCAGTTCAATAAACTGATTTAATCTAAATCAGTTGAGTATGATACTACATACATCCAGGTTTATCTTAAACCAGTTTCTGCCATTTTGAAAGTGGTTTGTGTGCACTGAACTTCGGTTGTTACAGATTTAAACCAATTTCTGATTGCTTTTACAAATTAAATTACAATTAAATTACAATGTGTAATTTCTGTCCCTAGCCCCAGTGTTTACAAAACCTGTAATCCCATGAAATTAGGTAAAAAAAATAATCCATTTTTTAGCTGGACAGATTTCTTGCAGAAAGTGTCTGCCCTCCTCAAACTTTTAGCTTTTCATGAAGAAGTCTAAAGGCATTTTATCTTTCAGGTTGTGGATTTTCTTAATTAAAAATGTTATTTCTCACTAAAAAAAAATTCCCCTAGCCCCCATATATGGCAATATTTTCCTCTTGGGGAAAAAAAAATTCAACTCTAAGTCTCATGGACCCTATCAAATCAATGTCACTCACAGACCATAGTTTGACAATGTAGAGCATTCTCACGGAAACCAGTAGGAGTCACTCTTCAGACAAATATATAACTGCCTTGCTGAACTGCAAAATTGGCCATGTCGCCATTCTTAATTTAAACAAGAATGTATCTCTCGGGCTTAAATCTCTTCCTAATTACCCCTTGTGTATGTCAATAGTAATTCATTGATTTCAATGGAATTACTCCTAGCTGACCTTAATGAAAATGGGTGTCTACACAAGATGCTAAATGCTCATCAGATTAATTCTATTATGCATTAGCGTATGATGCAAAAAACATGCTAATGCACAGTAGAATTAGTGTAATGCGCATTTAGCATCACTAAAAAATGTTCATCTGACTTAATGCGCAGTAGTGCCAATTACGGCACATGAAGTTAGTACCTGTGATTAAAAGGTACTAACTTCATTAATGCACTATAGTTACAGCGCATTAATGAACATGTAGGAATGCCCAGTGATAAGAAAATTGAGCCTAACATATATCATTTGTACATGACAGTATGCTGTTTGGTTCTGACTAAAATGAACACGCATTCTCTTCTGTTAGCCTATCTGACGTAGAATATGATATTTTTCTTAGAAAAATTAAGACTCTATTATTCACATGTTCAGGATCTTCCCAAGACTGTGAAAAAAATTGGCGTGTTCCTGGGAATAAACATGAGTGATAGTGAAATCCGAGAGGTCTGCAAGAAATCATCTTTTTCAGAGATGAAAACTAACATAGAAAAAGAGAACGTTGATCCAAATCACACTGTTTGTGCACTGACATCTGACAAGAAGCTGATATTTCGAAAAGGTTCGTTGGTTGAAACTAGCTTAATAAACTCTCCCGTTGACCCTTTTTCAAAGCTAACTGATGTCAATAGAAGATTCTACACTGCCTTTATTGAACTTTGGAGCAGACCCCCAGAGTCATGATGATAAATTCTTCTCAGTGAATCCATTTATAGCCTACTTTTCCCCAAAATTCTTTGGTTATACATGACTGCCATATTAGAAGAAAGAGGTAATGAGTCATGCTAGTTTGAGGTCAGGGAGAAGTCAGGGCAGAGTGGCACTTTATAGACTAACTTGTTCAGAAATGCATAAGTTTCATACCCAGTAGCCTACTTTGTCAGATACTGTGAACATAGGGAAGAGTCAAGACTAAGAGTTTACTAATGTTCTGTATGAGCTTTAGGGCTGAAAGGAAAAATTTATTCAGTTTAACACTTTATCTGTGTTCTTTATCTATAGTTCAGTACCTCAATCTTTCTCAAACACTAAAATGTACCCTCTTCTCTTACAAGCCAAGGTCATTCAGTTTATCAGGAACCAAAGATAGACACATTCTTTCTGAGGTAGTTTATAATTAGTGTTTATCTTATATATTACCCTGTGTTTTATTGAACGATACTTGCGAAAGGAATACGCTGACAACAAAAAATGAATGAATGCGTCAGTTGATAAAGCAAACTTTTTTTTATCCTAACACCTCTGTCAGATTGAAAAGTTCTGAGAAGCGCTTAGGTTATGCGACGGTGAAAAAAAGATTATACATTGAGCTTGACAGGATACATTTTTACTCATCCATCGCTTTTGAGATTTCAGAAACTCTTCTGATCCCAAGTTGGGATGAAATGTCCCTGAAAACTCTAGGGTTTTGAGCACTCTTATTTTATATAACCTTTAGCTTAAAACTTCAAAATTAAAAGCTATTTCAAATTTGGGCATCCAAGTTGTTCATTTAATACTTGTGGAAATTGGATATTTGGATGATTTTGAAACTTTCCCCCAACTTTCCAGACAAAAATATTAATAAAAAAGAGACTGACCTTTCCTGTAAAAAGAATTGTTATATTTCAACAAATTTTCTGTTGAACTATTACCAACCATTTTAACTCACGTCAGGGTCATTTGCTTATTTTACGTAGGACTTGCAAGGAGTAGTCTCTTTACGTGTCTTCTAGTTTTCAAGCCTTTAAGAGAGTGCAGAATCTCACATTGGACGACAAATATGGAAGCTAAGGTTACTTATAGATGTGCTCTGACGTGTTCTGATTAGATGAATAGAGTCTTCTCCATGTTCTACGTAGAGCACTCCAGCCTAGCCTCATCATCACATGTATTAAGCCCCACTGCATTTCAACATGGCCACAAAGACGCTTTTACTACACCTTGTCGAATGTGCTTGAATTCAAGCACCTCCACAGCCATTTTGAAATATGTGGGGCTTAATACACACGATAGTGAGCTGTTTTAATTAGAGTGGCTGTCCAGGTAGCTCTCTAATTAAAACACCCCTCCCCTACCTCCGAGGACATGTATAGGTGAGTGTAGGGACACTTTTTAAATATGCGATTTAAACAAGCAATTTGGGGAACAAAGGCAAAATATGTAAGCCTGAAAGTGGTATGGTTATTGTTATGATGTGCTGGTTGACAATCAGCCTGTTTCCAGTCAGGTTTCTGCCACACACAATCCAAAACATTATTCAAAATTATAGTTTGTATACTACAAAAAGGGAATAAGGATGATGGTAATGACAACATGCACTAACAAAGCCAGTCTATGTTTCAAAACTAATCACTCACTCCAAAATAGCAAACCAACCCCACTTACTCTTTTTCCATTCTCCCTCCCCTAGGTACTGTTGGTGACTGGAAGAACCACTTCACCCCGAAACAAAACAAGGCGTTTGAAGAGATGTTTAGTAATAAAATGAAATACAGTGACTTGGCAAAATGCATTACATACGAATTCTGAGAAATAAAAATGAGGCAAAGCAGCTGGAGGAGGCATAAAGTATTTTAAAAAACTTGTACTTTTGAAAACGATACTTCCTGGGGGAAACAAATAAATATATTCAAACAGTAATTAAATTGTCTCTCTTAATATGGGTAGCCCTAAGAACTGTACACAGGTAACAAAAGTCAAAGTAAAACTGAATGATCTCAATATGATGCTGCTTAGCAATTTGGATTATTTCCAAATGAATTCACATTGACATGTCGACATGTTTTTTTGCACAGTGAGGGCTACCCTAAAGTGTCATGTTAAATGTCATAAATAAAGATTTAGTCCTAAATCACAAGCCCTATTGTATTCAGATTCAGCTCAAATCGGGGACAGTGATTCAATTCATTGATTCGAATCACTGTTCCCAATTCAATTCCACCAAATCGGAATCTGAAGATTCAGGGCTGATTAGGAGAATCAGCAATTCAGCCACAGACACAAGTTCAAACTTTTTTTCTACATACCTTCAGGGACCAGGCACGGCTCATGAATGCTGCAATGGTGGAAGAGATGGAGCATCCCACAGGAGTGCAGGGCCCCCCCGCCCCCTCCCCCGAGTGCTCGGTGGCAAACCCAGAAGTGGACCGAAAGTACTTCCAGTCCACTTCTGGGTCTGCTGCCAAGCGTGCTGTGCCCTCCCCGCCCCCCATGCAGTCTCTGCTCAGCAATTGGCTGCGGAGGGACCTTGAGTACCCCCCCCGACCCAGGAGACACCACTAGCTGAGTCAGGGGGCACCGGTCTCCGCCCCCAGCATGCTCCCCAGCGGACATGGAAGTGGACCAGAAGTGCTTCTGGTTCATGTCTGGGCGTGCTGCTGAGCATGCTGGGAACCACCCCCCCCCACACACATACACACACTCCTGTGGGATGCTGCATCTGCCCTACCATCTCAGTGTTCACGAGCCGCCTGGTACCTTGAGGCATGTAGAAAACACATTCATATGTCTGAATTGTCAAATCTTTCCAAATCTCTCCGAATTGATTCGGAGGATTCTGAATCAATTTGGTGAGATTAAATGGTCTCCTCATGTGATTCGGATTCGGAGACTCGGCCACTGAATTGGGCCGAATCTCCGCCAAATTGAGTCAGCAACCAAAACTTCACACAGCCCTTATGTCTGTACATGCTCTTAAATGCTCAGTAGACTATTTTACCTCACATTAAAGTGTCACGTAAAAAACCTGCGGCATTATGCTAATATGCAGTAAAATAGTCTAGTGCACATTAAGCATTATGGAAAAAGTGTGCCGATGTACCACTGTCCATTAGCTCAGCCTAATGCACAGTAATTTAGTACCTCACATTGGAGGTACTAAATTTAATGCACATTAGAAAAGGAGCATAAATGCATGACTGCACACCCACTGGGAATTACCAAATGCTGAACAAAACATTTGGATTGTGAAGATGGGGATAGAAACCTGCCAGTACGCTCAAATAATCAATTAACACAAATATAAATGTTCATGTTTTAAAAGGCCAGGTTTCAGATTTCCCTATCCAAACCCATCTCTGTGGGTTTTCTGTCTCTATCATATTCAAAAGTGTAAGATGATTATCTAGCTCTGCCTGAAATGCTGTTAAGAGGTCAGAGTGAGATAGCAGGAACTGAAGAACTGAACTTCCAAAAGTTCCCCGTCCTTTGGGAAGCAAGTCAAAGCAGAGCGCAGAATTCTTGCAGCATTGCTAACTATTTGAAATGAAACCAAAGCAAGGCTTTCATCTTAATCAGAAATTTGACTAAGCATAATCAATTTCTTTGGTGAAGCATAATTAGCCTTACATAACTGCCACTGATCTGAACTGGTTAACAGCAGCTGTTTAAGTTTGTTTATAGAAAGATGTATATTCTTCCCCAATTAAATACAGAAAATACATACACACACACATATACACAAGCAAACCAAAATTAATTAATTAATTAATTCAAAAATAAATAAATGCTCTGAGGGAATACTCTGTGCCCAGCAAGAAGAGGCCCCAGGAAGCCACAATAAACCAGCCTGCTGCTCAGTCCCAGACATACAACCCCAGCTTCCAGGGCTGCTGGCCTACTCAGCGCTTGCACCTCCATAGCTTCGGTGGTCTCAAAATAAAACACAACAAAACAAAACATTTTGGTCACATTGAGTCACCATTCCCGCGCAGGCACTCCCAGCGCTCCGATTCAAGCGTGGGCCTAGAATCTGGGGCTTGGCATGGCATGCCAAAGCCCAAAGTATCCCAGCATGCCATGCCAAACCCTGCATCTCTCAGCCCCGGAGCCCTGGCACTGGTCAGATGGGCTCTGGAGCCCCATGGAGATTGCCATGTCTCAGGGAGTATAAAAAGTTTCTCCTGCCAGCTGGGGCCCTGCATGCCAGCAGAGTCTCTGGAGCCCACACCAAGCCTCGGGCTCACAACCATCTCATCAGGAGTTTGACATTCAATCCCCTCAGGGACAGGGGAAGGCAAGTACCTGCCCTTTTCTATCCACAGTGCCCAGAACAGCACGACACACACAAACATACACATGCACAGCAAATAAAAAAATAATTACAATTAAACATAAATAAATGAATAAAGTAAATGCCCTGAGGGAGCCCCCTGTACTCAGCAGGAAGTAGCTACAGGCAGCCACCTAGCATCAGGGTGGCCAGGAAAAGAGGGCTCTATCTCAGACGTACAATGTCAGCCTCCAGAGCTGCGGGCTTCCTCAGTGCTCAGGCCTCAGTGGTCTCAGCTACCCCAAAATTAAAAAAGAAAAAAATTGGCCATACCGCGCCTCCCTTCCCGCTCAGATACTTCTGATGCTCCAGTTCAAGCATGGGCCTAGAATCTGGTACTCGGCATGCTATGCTGAACCACAAAGGGTTTTAGTGTGCCATGGCAAGCCCTGCATCTTTCAGCCCTGAGGCCCTGGCACTGGTTGGATGGGCTCTGGAGCCCATTGAAGTTTGCAATGGCTCAGGGAGAAAAAAACCTCCTCTTGCTGCCTGGGGCCCCACTTCCTAGCAGAGTGCAAGGAACCCACACCCACCCCTAAACGCACAAGTAAAACATCATGAGTTTGGCACTCAAACTTCTCAACCACAGAGAAAAGCCAGTACCTACCCCTTTCCACCCTCAGTGCCCATAACAGCACCACACATACATACATACACATGGACACCTCAACAAGTTTGGGTGCCCCAAAAGTAAAACATAAAAACCCCATTCTGAGTCACCCTTCCCACTCAGACGCGCCCCGTCCTCCGATTCCAACACGGGCCTAGAACTTGCACAGATTTGTGCTGCTGCTCTTTTGCCCTGGGCATGTCTCTGCTCACGTACTCCAGAGCACAGCAAAGAGAGCCATGAGGGCTAGGGAAGGCTGAGGCAGCACGGCTGTAGCCCTAGCAGGTTTACCTGGAGTTCTGGGGGGCTTAAAACCAGGATCTCCCAGCATCAAAATCCCCGCACTGTGCTGCAGATTAGCAGTGTGGTGAACCAATGCACGCATATTGTGTGTGGTTTGCAGCCCATCAAACTGGTTTGAGGGGTTGCAAACTGCATGCATGCACTCATCAGGAAGTGCCCAACGACATGGCTGGCTGATTTCATGGGTAGATCCTGGGACCAGCTGCCATTTTCACAGGATAAGCATGGCATGCCCCACCCCCCATGCCTTTGATTTGCCAAGGGGCCCCAGCAGTCCTGTCCACCTTGCAGATTGCGAGATGGCCCCAAACCCTGGGTTAATTACCTAAAGCCCAGGAAGCCATTAATCCATGCTTAATAATATGTGGATTAATGAGTTCCCTGGGCTTCATCAGGGTTATTAAGCCATGGTTTGGGGCCATCCCCAAGCTGGACCATGGCCCTGGGCTGGCTATGGCAAGCAACTGGAAGGCTGCAAGTAGCTACACCCGGGTCCGCAGAACCCTAGAATAGATAGTTGCCAACAGTGGGTACTTGCATACGATGAACCATGTTGGGGCTTCACAGACCCTGGTGAAGCTGCTTGCATCCTTCCGGTGGCATGCCACAGTCAGCCTGGACCCAAGTGCAGTTGCTTGTGCCACCTCTCTATCATCCACCCTCTGGTCTCCTCCATTCCAAGACTTCAGAGCTTCCCAGCTGCTTCTCTGCTTGCAGGTAAGTTGTTTTTTGGGGGTTTTCTTGTTGTCTTGTTTTGGGGGGTATTTTTGCACTGAGCCCACCATTTTCACAGAGCCTGCTGTTTTTGGTGGAGTCCACTATTTTTTCATGGAGCCTGCCCAAATTTGCAGTTTCTGTGATAATCACACAATTGCAAATTTGGTAGGTCCCTACATATATGACACCTTTGTGTAATGTAGACATAATCTGGATCTCTTTTTGGATAAAAACATTATTGTCTTCAGACACCTTATCTGCAACAATAAAACACTTCCCTATCTCAGAAGTTTGATGCCAAGATAAGTTCATTACTATTTATAGAGAATTTAGAAGTTGCAGTGATGGGCAGATAGAGGATGATAACTAAGTTTATAGCTAGCTGCTAATTGATTTTCCTTCAATCAATAGTTTTAATAGCAGAAGGCTTGAATACCCTAGGAACTTGTGCAAGTCTACAGATATAGGAACAAGATAAGAAAAACCATTCCCAATGCAGGGAAAGAAGAAAACTAAGGTGTATATGGGAGCTGAATGCCTGTGATTCAGCCCGAATACAACAGAACTACAAAAACTTAGCAAGCTATATGTCGTGAGTAGGTGTTATAGAGTCTCAACCCCCTTCTGGCTAACATCTACTATATGTCTGCCTCCAGGTAAGGAGGTGCTGATGTCCCCTCCCCAACCACCTTCTGCCAGCAAATGTTCTCGCCTGCCACAACTTTGATATTCCTTCATTTGGGAGTTGGTTCTAAGAGGAAACTGCTCCAGTCTGATGGGAAAATCTTTGTGGGGCTCCACCTCCCCTACATTCCACCCCTACCACGCCTTGGATGTTATTTCTACTGGATATTTTCTGAGAGCCAGATCCCTTTCTAGGCCGATATGAGTCTACCTCCCAGCAGCCTAGTCCCCGTAAACTAACATTCACAAAAGAGATTGTGCTCCCAAATCCCTAGTCCTCAGGCTCAAAGTCAATCTTGGAGATCAGTGCTTCATTGGGCACTTTGCCCTACTTGCCCTTTTAATGCAGGGCCCCTTTTGCTGTCCCTACCCTCAGTTAAACAATTGACTTGAATGTAAAAGACAAAGGGGAAAAAAAGGGGGAAAAAAACAGTTCCTTCAGGGCTGTAGAGCACCACCCTCTAATCACCCTGGGATCAACCCTCTGGATCCCTCTCAATGCCTTTCCAATAGCTGCTTAACACCAGGTCTGTCCTGCTTCAGGTAAATAATCCTGAGATTCCAGGAGCAGTAAGTACTTCCTTCCTTGGTGGCCCTCCACCAATCCCTCTTGCCAAAAGCCTCTGAGCTGCAGATATCTGCAGACAGGTGCTGGCATGAGAGTTCCCCAGCATCTCTGTCTCCTGGATGCAGGGCTCTTTCCCAGGATGCCCCATTTCAGGGCCAGAAATACCTCTCTGGGCCGGTTGGCAACCAATCCTAAGGGAGCATTAGCTCTGAAAACTGAAGTGCTGACATTGAGGATAATTAATCTTGCTGAGTGTAGATCACTTAGAAAGTTACATTCAGTTATAGCATTTGGAGAAGCAAAGAGAAGGACATTTTTATGGAGGTATTAACAGAAAATTTAATTAAAATTTCCTCCTTCACAGGGGGATGGAAAAGGTTAGTTAAATATTTTGTGACCAGTATTATGAAGCATTGAAATTGCTAAATATAAAATATTTCCTGTGTTCAAAAGACTTCCCAATTTGATTTTCAGTTCAAATTATTCATTTCAAATTAAGGTCCATTTCAGTGCATGGAAAAAGCAAACATTCAATCTGAAGGGGAAAAGAATCAAAAGGAATGATCAAGGACTGTTTTTAGTGAGAACAAAAAATGCACCAGGAGTGAAATCACTCCTGTACAGTGAATTAAAAGTAAAATCTACTCTCCCATTTAAACTTTACTTGATTGGAATGAAGTGGTGTATAAATTTTGTGCTGCTTCTCTGTGCACACAGTTCAACCTGTAAATGAAGTTGAAAGATAAAGCAGCAGAATGTGCTGGTCACAACCAAACCTTTTAAGATGCTTCTATAAGAGCTCATCTTCTTTATTCAAGCTTCTGCCTTAAAACAATATAGAGAAAAATCCCCAAATTGATTTGGTCTAATTCCCTTTTCCTTTATTAATGCAGCACTATTAAGCATCCTTTTTATCTATCATTTATATATTCCCTTAAGACGAGGCTTCAGTATAAAGTATGAGAGGGTTAGTCAGAATCCTTATGATAATACTATAGGAAATGGCACTGAATTGGAAGAATGTTAGTATGACTAGGACAGACATTACATCCAGTACAAATAAATAGTATATGTGGAGCGAGATGGAGGGTTAGCGCAGACTGCTTT
>JAGPOW010001296.1:23929287-23946574 GCA_030014935.1 Caiman crocodilus | reverse complement strand
GCCCAGGAAGGGGTGTGACTCAGGGGTGACCCACAGTAGTGTGGGGCCCAGCGCCCAGGAAGGGGTGTGAGTTTGGCACCTGTGGGGGTGCAGTGTTCATAGGTGCTAGTGAGGGCGCAGCAGCATGGGGGTGTGTAGACCCCAACCTCAGAGAGGGGGCATTGGATAAGGAGCCCAAGTTGAGCATAGCATGGCTAAGGAAGCCCTAGAGAGGGGGGCATGGGAAGGGGGTCCAAGTTGGACTTGGTGAGCCCCAGGAAGGGGGGGCTGCATTGAGGAGCCCTAGAAAGGGGGCTAATTTACTGAGGAGCCCAAGTTTGGGCACAGGGAGTCCCTGAAAAGGGACAGCACATATTGGGGAGCCCAAGTTGGGCATAGGCAGTCCCAGGAGAGGGCAATGGTTGAGGAGCCCGATAGGGGCAGCATGGAGGCCTGGGAGGGGCACACTGGAAACCCAAGAGGGGCACAGTGAGCCCCAGGAAGGGGGTTCAAGTTGGACTCAGTGAGCCCCAGGAAGGGGGGTGCAGTATTGAGGCCCTAGGCAGGGGGCAGAGCACCATATTTAGGAGCCCAGTGTGGCCGTGGTGAGCCCAGAGAGGGGACCACCGTATTGGGAGCCCGGTGAGGGACAATTGTGAGTGGCCCAGAGGGAACGACAGAGGGGCCGTGGGATCTGCGAGGCTTGGGCTGCAGTATTGGGGAGGAAGGAGCTGCAGACAGTGCCCCCTAGTGGAGGGGCAGTAGAAGGGCAGCCTCCTGCCAATTAACATAAAAAATGTGGCAGGTGAGAAGGCAGGTGGTTGCCCAGAGACAGGTGCAGGGGCCATATTGAGGGCGGCCCCAGCGCGCCCTGTCACAGTTTATATGCTAGTAAGAAAAGACGGTATTTAAAACAATACGTATACAAGAGCTTTATGAAAAGGTAATTACAGACTACTGAAGGGAAAAGGCAAGGAATGTGTTTTGGATGACTTGTAATTCTTAGAACACTTTGGGAACATATCTTGCTAAAGAAAGTGCTGAATTCATTTAAATTAATCTTTCCATTCATTACTGAGAAATCTGACATTTCCACGGTACTCAAGGTTAATAGGGACATAGAAATACTTCCTTTCTTCTTCAAAAGCAGGCATTTTCTTTTTACAAACACTTCATATATTTTCCAGAAAATTTAAACTGCAAAAATAGTTCTGGAGAAGTGTGAAAACAATTTCTCCTTTTCATAAGTCCCAACTAGCAAGTTACACTCAGACATGCTGTATAATGCTAGCTTGGTATTTTTTTTTTCTTTTAAATTTTCTGGACAGGGCCAGCAATACATGAACTTTATGCTAAACAAAATGGTGAGTGTGACGCATGTTATATTGTTCACACACAAATACAGACTCTCTCTAGAGTGGTCTTACTGGAATTCTGATAAAACGAGTCTCAGATTGCGATTAACCGGCATATCAACTAATTTTGTTCAGTTGATTTTAAAGTGCTACATGTTGTAAAGCAGGCTTGTCCAACATGTGGCCCTCCAAGCTGTTTGCTGAGGTGCTGTGATTGGAAATGAAAATTAAACAGTATAATTTTCATTTTGTGGGGGTGGGAGGGTGATGTGATACTGTTTCCTATGAGGTCCTTGAATATGGTTTGCCAGGCCACTGGATGATAAGTTCATGATCTGGCCCCACTGAAAAAGGTTGGACACCCCTGCTCTAGAGTAAACCCACCCTGCAGCATGTGCATATGTAGACATGCCTGGTGTAAAACTATCTGGACATATGAAACATTCAAGTGATTGCCTCAACTTATTTAACAGGATGCAAACCATTATGCATTTAAGAATTACCTTTAAGAGTGGAACAAAGTCTAAGCTTAGAGCAAGTTATTATGTATTTTAAATCGCATTTATTGTCCAGTCACCAAATAAACACAAATATGAAGTCTGCCATTCTTGACTGTACAAAATCCATTACTATTCTGGAGGGATTAAGAAAATCTGCTTATTTAATTACCAATTTAGCAGTTCATGTATGACATGAAATCATGCAAAAAGAGACTGTAAAAGATAAGAGGTTTCTTATCCTTTATTTCAATCTGAACCTTGAAAAAAGTCCACCTTATCCAAGATCCTTTAAACACTGTTTTAGCTCATTGCCCAAGGTTTTTATTGTAAAGTTTCTTTAGGTAATGTCCATGATAAAAGATACCTGCTGAAATTCTCCCCCTCAGCTCAAGTCCAATAGCCATGCAAAATATATCCTCTCTCTATCGGAAAGGAAAAGAGAGAAGAATGTTTGAATGTACCATAATCTTCAAAATACTTATCCTCACAGCAATCCTGTTTTATTTGACTGGCATTTAGTAAAATGCATTAGGTCTTTGGAGGAGAGGTCACAAGCCAAGTAAGTGCTAGTTATATTCCTATTCCCATGCCCCTACCCAATAAATGTACAATTCTTTTTTTTCAAAAGTAGAAGTTTCAAACAAAGGGGGGGGGGAATAACTAACCTATGGCCTGCTGGTTAGGGAGATAGGGGCATAAACCCTATCCTCAGGGGAATGAGGGAATATAATTGATATGGCTTGCCTGGCCTTCATTCTGTGCCAGTCTTATTCCAGGATCTAAAGCAGCAGAGTCAAACTCCTTTGTTTCCCAGGACTGGATTGGGACTATAGGGCTCATCAAAGGCTGGATCTAGACCACAAGGAGCTAGTAGGTGGATCTGGACCCACCACCAGGAACAGGGTGAACAGCAGCAGCACTATTAACTACTACATAATCCTGAACTGTGGGGATTAATATACCTTCCACTTGCCTCATATGCATCCTCAGTGGGGCTTGGTATGCCCCAGTGGGGCTTGGAATTTGGTGCCCCTGAATTCCTGACCCCTACATGCCATATTTTTTTACACCACTGCTTAAAAGCCCCTGAGCTCTAACTATTTGTCATGAGAATATTTTAACTTTCCATATTGCGTTTACTCTCCTGAATTCTAAGAAACTACTATAGCTCTATGGCTATTGTATGAGTACCTCCATGATTACCATCACCACCTCCTCCTCTTTCTCCTATCTGTTTTAAAAAGAAAAGTAGTCCACCCCTTAATTTTTAATGGAAGTGGCTTAGTCACCTACCTCCAAAAGAGGGTTGAGGGCCATGAATCTTAAAAGCATGGAAACACGTTCATCATCACAGAGTTTGGTGCCTAAGACCTACCTCCCCCCAAAAAAGAAAAAAGTGTCTCACATAGTACAGTTTAACTGCTTGAGACAGCTCCTCACTCAGTGCGCTAGATGCTGTGAATCCTCACTGAGGTACTAGCTGTTCTCACACATTATAGAGGGAGCTGGGGCCTTTAACACCAGTGTAGGGATTCCATTAGAGGCCAGGATCCCAGAGTCTGTAGCAGGTTAGGGATTGAAACCCAGGCCATCCAGCCCAGATCCTGCTGACTTAAGCCTGTGCCTGTGTGTAGTCCCAGTGACTCTCAGCATGTCCCTTCTGTATCAGACACTCAAGCAGCCACAAAACTTTCTTAAAATTACTCCTACAAGTTCTCTGAGAACCCTTGCCATTCCATCCTTTTAGATGCCCCATACAAAATGCTCATATTAAGGTATGCTTATAAAAGAAGGAAACAAGTTTTGGCATATATAAGAATTTATATATGTTTCATTGCTGTCTAACCATTTGACAAAAGAAAAAAGCAACTCATTCTCTCTGCAAGAGAGAATGTTGCTTTGGCATTGTGTGCGTGTGTGTGTACACATGTAAGGAATTAAAGAAATTAAACAAACATTTTTGAAAGATCTAAACCGACAAAAGCATGGGAATACCTTCAGCAGTCCAGGGTTTGTTGCCCAAGCACTCCTTCCCTCTCCCCAAAAAACCCTGTACTATGCCAAACACTTGACTACCTGAGACAGCTCCTCACTTAAGTGTGCTAGATGCTGCAAATCCTCACTGAGGTTAATTAAATTGTTAATTTTGCCACCTCAGATAATGAGAGAAAAAAGAATGAAATTCAGTATAGTGGCCCTGCTGTAAACTATCTAACCATTATAGACATTTCTTGAAACATGACTCAGCAAGGTAATAAAGCATGTGGCAAGTTCAGTTAATGCATTATCTTATTTTACTGAATCAGTCCTCATGATAAAACTACAGCCATTTTACCATTTATGAGTTAGAGACACGTTATCAAGGTCAGTTGTTTATTACAAAACATGGCCTGCTTTCTTGTACCTCTTGGCAAAGTCCTCTGCAGAACCACATGCTATAAGAGTTATATGAACAGTAAGTATCAGTCTTACAGGATCTTTCATTATACCCACACTCTTCTTGTATTCAAGTTAATAGGGTTTGGTTGTTTTTTTTTAGCATAACAAAGGGTTGAATTTGAACCACAGATAAATGATAGGAAATGGTAGCAAAGTGCAGATCTATTTATACATTCATTGAGGTATGTCTCTATTATCAAGACATTTTCAAAGGCAAGAGAGAGAAATCTATTTATAAATCAACCTTAAATTAATATAATAAAAATAGCCAGAATCATGCCAGCATATATACAAATACATGCATAACAATAGTTCCCCCACTATTTACATTCATGTAATCAAAATCATATATGAAAGATCTGTTCATCTGTCTGGCAGTTATGTCACTTCAGTAAAAAAAAAAAAAAAAAAAAAAAGTTATATACAGTTTTTGTCAGGACAGTGTTCCAAACGTTCCTATTAATAACACATTTAACCCCAGATTCAGTAAAGCACTTGAACACTCCTGAAATCAACAGATCTACTCCTATGCTTAAAATTAAGAATGAGTTTAAGGGCTTTTCTTAGAGTGGAGCCAGCCAGTGAAGAGCATTGACTCCCAATGGTATTGTGCAGAAACCTAGACCAATTCATATCTTGGATGGGGCCCCAAAACAATAAAATAGGCACACTCTATATAAAGCATTATTTTTCAAACTCATGGGTTCATATAAGTGTGCAAAACATAAGTTGTGCCTTCACTCATCTGGTACGCATGAGTGCTACATAAGATTCCAGTAAGGTCAGGTGTGGACATCAAAACACTTACATTATAGGGCTGTGAGAAGCTTCGGTCGCTGATTCAATTCAGAGGCCCAATTCGGCGGCTGAATCTCCAAATCTGAATCAAATCATGACACCCATTACTCTCTCCAAATCAAATCAGAAGCCTCTGATTCAATTCAGGAAGATTTGATAATTCAGTCATAGACACAGCTGCGTACGTTTTTACTATGTACCTCAAAGTACCAGGCACAGCTCATGAACGCTGAGATGGCAAGGCAGATGGAGCGTCCCATGGGAGCATGGGGGAAAGATTCCCCACACGTTCAGCAGCAGACCTAGAAGTGGACCAGAAATATTTCTGGTCCACTTCCAGGTCTGCTGCGGAGCACAAAGGGGACTCCCCTGCCCCCAGGCTCGGCAACTGGTGCCTCCTAGGTCTGGGGAGCGGCACTTATCACTGAGCCAGAGGAGAGTGCAGGGGGATCCCCTGCATGCTTGGCAGTGGACCTAGAAGTGGACCAGAAAAACTTCCGGTCCACCTTCAGTTCTGCTACCAAGCGCGCTGGGAACACCTCCATGCTCCCGTGTGATGCTCCATGCACCCCACCATCTCAGCGTTCACCAGCCATACCTGGTATCTTGAGGTACGTAGAAAAAACATATAAAGTTTGTCTAGGGCTGAATCACTTATTCTCCAAATCAGAATCAAATCTTCAGACTCGGCCAAATCAAATCGGAACAGTGATACACATCAGTGGTGCACTATTAAAATCTGGGAAATTGGCCTTATTAAATTCATTTCTAATAGCCAAGATTTCTGCACATGCTGGGAAAGAGAGGGGGAGGATAAAAACATTAGTCTATCATGCACAGTTGACATTATTCTGGTATTTACTACAAAATGGTTGAAAATTGTGTGCAGTCAATAGAGAATGAAAAAGCCCTATCTTCAATCATAAAACCCAGCAGTTAAAGAATCACTGCTCCCCTATATTTGGATAATAAAAAAAATATATAAGAACTTTTTCTTGCAGAATAAATGACAAGTTGGTTAAAAAAAAAAAATCCCAGACCTGACTGAAAGGGCTTTTAAAATAATTATTCACTTAAATATTCTTAAGCACTTAACTAGTACAGGAACCCAATTTCAACAAGGTAACTCCAATGAAATGTTAAGCAAAAAGACAGGTCATTGTTAGGAATAAAGCCTGGGGAGGGGGTGACAGGGAGACTTCATTGGTTTTTTATTAGTTCCTCATTTTCTTTCCTGCTGAATTCACTTCTCTCTGTTAGCAGAAGTATATGTTCTGCAAATTCACGGATGGCACCCCGACCACCACTGCATTTACAGATAAAGCCAACAGCATGTTGTGCAGCTGTGCAAGCATCCGCTGGAACGCCACTTGTGCCAGCTTTCTTCAAGCACTCCACATCGGACTCTTCATTTCCTACCAGTGGGGGAGGAGAGACATGTGAAAATGCACAATGAAATAAAGAGTAACCGAGACAAACAAGCATTTTCCCTGGAATCAAAGGAACAGAGATTTGGTTAATTAATCTTGGGGTTGTGGTCTGGGCTGTTGCATGAAGCCCATGCCATATGCAGTGCCCGGTCCAAGCATGGGCAGTACGTACCCTATGCTGGACTTAGTAACTGTATGCACTGCAAGTTATGGGTCAATGCATGCTACATGAAGCACTGGACCTGCTGCATGCTCTGTATGTGGCACAGGGAGCTAGTACAGGGTGCATGCCTTATCAAGGTCCCAGGGCCTGCATGTACAGTGAGTCCTGGAAGCTGGCACATGCTGCATCTGTACTGGACCTGGTGTTGCAATGCTTGGCAGAAGGTTCCTGGTCAAGCCTGTGGGGCCAGATGAGTTTGATAGCCCTGCACTAAGCAATTTTTATTGCCCTAGGATTCAGCAGTCCATCCCTGGTAAGCAAAGGATTTAAGCACTTGTTTAAGCTTTGGCATCAATGGGATATAAGCACATACTTAAAATGGTTTCAGAAATCTGTGCTGTGATTTGCATTTTAATCCCAGTGAATTTTTCTTGTTAAGCATGGAGCAAATGCTCTGAAAATGAACAATGCAAAGTATCATTATCCTATTAGTATGTGGCACGCACAAATTTGTTTCATTATAATGGAAACAAAACAAAAGAAAATAATCAACTCCCAATGGTATTCTGTATAAGTCAAGGGCAATTACTATCTTGGATGCGGCCTCAAAACAATGAAATAGGCACACTCTATACAAAGCATTATTTTTCAATCTCATGGGCTCATGTAAATGTACAAAATATAAGTTGTGCCTTCATCCACTGGATATGTATGAGTGCTACATAAGATTCCAGTGAGTTCAGCTAGACATAAAAAAACCACCAACATCATAGGGCTGTGCAAAGCTTTAGTCACTGATTCGATTCAGAGGAGATTCAACTTGATTCAGTGGCTGAATCTCTGAATCCAAATTGAATCAAGAGACACATTAATCTCTCCGAATCAAATTGGAAGTCTCCAATACTATTTGGAAAGATTTGACAATTTGGTCATGGACACGGCTGTATATGTTTTTTCCTGAATGAAAGCAAAAAAAGAAAATAACCTAAATAAGCCACTTCTTTCCAGCACAAACATTTTTTTTTCCTCCAGTCTTCAACAACTTGAAGTTTATTCTTCACATCGACTTCCATGTCACAGTTCAACTTCATAGCTGAGAGTGTTTTTGAACAGTTCCTTTCAGAGATCAGCAGTACCTATTAAACCAAGTTAAAATAAACTGCATAAAGAAACAAAAAATGAGTTACCAAAACAAATAAAAAAAAAAATCATAATTGAAACTGTTTCTAGGAAATCTCTCAAGTACGTTGCATGGCTGGTGTTTCTTTTTACACCCGAGTTGAAGAGATTACAATGCAATAACCCTTTGGGACGTATGACACCGTTCTGAGTGCCAAATCACACCAGTGAACACAATCACTCCATGGCTGGATCTGGCATATGGGGTCATTCTACAGATGGATCCAGAGCATAATGCCAGGCTGGCATGCCAAATCATGCCTGCTGACTGATCCCATGTGCTGACTCTACACTAGATCCAACCCACAAACCAACCCTGCCCACGGGTCTGGAAGACTGAGCACCAATGCAATAACCTATTATAGAACTCACCTTTCTAGTCATTAAAGAAGAATAAATCATCAGTCTAAGTTTGCTTGTAATTCTCAGAATGGGAATTCTCATTTAGCTCTTAAGAAGCAATGTATGTCAGGGCTGTCAAATAGTACTGGGCAAAATAAGTTAATCTTGAGAAGTACAATTTCCATTTGAAAGCATATAGCAGGTTAAAAGAGAAGTAAAAACCACTGCAAAATATTAAGGGTGGGAAGAGAAGGTCTTTTAAGTGCAAAATTCTCCTTTCCAGGCTGGGGTGCAAATTGCTACTAAATACTGAGCCCTCAATCCATGCTTGCAAGCAGCAGAAGCTGTGCACCATACAAGACAAATTGTGTACTAGAAACTATGGATATAGAAGCACAGCATGAAAACTCAAAAGCCCCAGGGGTCTGAAGCTATGTTTGGATCCTGCTGAATGTGAGCTGCAGAGAATAGGGCAATGGGCTCCCACACAGGTTAAGCAGCTCAGCTTGGGTTGCCAACAGTTACAGCACCTCAAAGATGCTGCTATGTAGCAGCATCTGCAAGATCCTTGATCTCAAATGCTCCACACATCTTGGGTGACTTTGGGAAGTCAGTTAATCTCCTGCGCTTCAATTTCCCTGTCTGTAACCCACAAATACCTGTACTTCTCCACCTTACAAAGCTGTTGAGAAAAAAAGGTGTTAAAAGTCTGTGAGGTACGTAGATGAAGTAAACAGGAGCTGTATAAATACTGGGAGTGGACTGCTGCCCAAGGCGTGCTCTGGGCCAGCAGCCCAGGCACCACCAATTATGACAGCAGGACATCATACAAATCCCTTCCCACTTTCTTTTGGGATCCACTCGTAGAAGCTTTGGCATTTGCTGAGTGAGATCTAGAAAAAGTGTTCAAAACTCTATTCATTTTCTATTGGGAACTGAGATCCTAAGTTCACCACACATTACAATTAGCTGACCTAGCATTCATGGTACCTCAGTATTTTGAGCTAGAGTTACCTAAACAAAATCTGTTAGACTTACTCGGCTCCCACTCAACGATAAAATTTAAGGTTTTAGCGTGAAAGGTAGATGAGACACAAAAATCTCTCATTCCAGAAAGGATGCTCACCTTAACTCCTCTTTCCCGTAGTAACTCGATCCCAACAGCATCTTTAAAGTTATAAGAAATCATTTCTTTCTGATCTTCCGACACATAAATATGGCCATCTGTGAGGCATCCATCAACAACGCAAACCAGCCATTTCACCTTGTGTAGAGCCTCTTTACCAAAATAGCCATATCTAGACAAAGAAGCTATCATTTTCAGGATGGAAGGCTTAAACAATAAAATGCAACTCATTAATATAAATTGTGATATTTAAAAGCCAAGGAATCAGTTTTATGATTCTTGCTTCCTTTTACAAAAAAGGAAGTTTTCACATCTTGTCAGCTTTTAAAACATACCCCATTCACAATCTGAATGAATTCATTTTCTCAAAACAAATAATATATTAATAAATGCGACTCTGCCACAAATTTGCACATATTGTCCTTTTTACTCTCGGTTTAAAATCTTGCCCTGCCTTCTGCTCCCTGCCCCATCTGCTGCTGTGCTGCCTGGTCCCTTCCCAATCTACGCTGGACACCCTTGGCAAAAGGTACAGACTGATGTAGCAGGTACACTGAGAACAAATGGTACCCACAGAAACTACTACACTGTAACCACTACATCAGTGGCTCTTAACCTTTTTTGAACCAGGACCAAACATCAATAGCCAGTCCTGACCCAGTGAATAGTTTAAATAGAAAACAGACCTCTGGCCCTGCTGGTGCCCCTCAATCCCAGACCACAGCCCCCCAAGCCCTGCTGGTGCCCTTCACTCCTGACTCACTGCCCCCTGCCACCAGCCTCCCAGTGTGCGGGGTGGGAAGTATGTGTACAGGGCATGGGGGGCATGTGCCCCCCATATTTGTGCAACCACAGCGAGCACGAGGCTGCACCCATTTCAGATCAACATGGGCCATTTCAGACCACCACAGCCCAGCAGGTGGGACCCTGCACAGGAGGGCAAAGCGGGGCATCGAAACTCTGCTACCACTGCCGCTGAGACCCCTGCACCTGCTGCACTGCCAGTAGCTCATGGAGTAACAAATGTGGGAAGCTGGGCTATCCTCACCTCCACCCACTGCCAACTGCTCGCTGGGCTGTAGCTCTACTTCATGCCACGGTCCAGCTGCTGCCACCGCTGCTCCCTTCAGGCTGCCCACACTACCCGCCATCCCACATTCCTGCTGGGGCAGAGCTGTGTCCCGAGGGGAGCAGCGGCTGTGACACAGCAGCAGAGTACAGGGCAAGCAGCTGCCACTGGGACGACTTTCAGCCAATGACTAAAATTTTAGAAGAGGACGGCACCAGCTCAGCTGCTCTCAGATATAAAACGTGTGGAGATAAGGAAAGAAAGAGAGAGAGCGCACTGCTCAAGTATCTTTACATTAGGCAACTTACTTCAAAAAACCAGCATTATAATAAAAAATTGTTCTAAATTTTGTTCATAGTAACACAAACCAACCTTTTTACCTCATCACTCTCTGTTCCGCAATAGGCCAATCGATGTCGACATCTATGTCCACACTGAGCTCGGCACCCATTTCAAAATAGTCCATTTTCCCAGCCTAAATCAAATTAAATCTCATTAAGTTTCTAAAATAAAGTATGGAAAACAAAACAATACAACAATGTTTTTGTGAGCTGTTGAAGGAAGGAGAGGTACTGACCTGGTGTGGTGGGAGCAATTAATCTTATCCAGCCTAGGCTCATCCAGCCTGCGGCCACCACTTAAAGATGCCGGACAGAGCAGATGGACAGGGTCTCCGTGGAAACTGGCTTGAGACCCCTATGGCCAATACGCGCTCAGCTGGGCAGATAGGATGGGGCCGCGGGAGGGTGGGGATGGGCAGGAGCAGAATGAGCAGGGGCCAAGCTGGGGCCAATTGTTGGAAAACAACAGTTCGGGGCTAGGGCCCCAGGCAAAGCCACAATCCACTCCCCGCACACTCCCAGCCACGGAATTGGTGCCTGGACAGGGATGTGCAGAGACCTGTGCTTTCAGCTAAATATTCATTGCCCCGCAGTGAATATGCCCTGGCCCCAGCTGCCCATCCCGATCCTGGATGCTACTCCCTGTCCACCCACCCCAACTCCTTCCACCTGGCCAAATGTGCCCTGTTTGTGCTGGTCCTGGCCTGGGCTCCATGGAGACTCTGCCTATCTTGTCCATCTGTCCACCCATTTTCCAGCTGTCCACCTGCTGCATCCTGCACCCTCGGCAGTGGGTGTGGGGTGGACAGGCTGGGGTGTACAAACAGAGGGTCTGGGTCTAGCAGTGGCAGCCAGAAGAAAGCCGAGTCCAGCCACTGCATTGACTCAGCCCTGCTGTGCGCCCCAGTGGGGTGAGACTGGCTGCATGTGCCATGGCCCAGCCTTCCCCCCACGCCTGGGCCAGGTAGGGCAGAGGGACCTGCTGTGGGCTGGATAAAATTCCTTGGTGGGCCGGATCTGGCTCACAGGCTGTATTTTGCCCACTATTGGAAAAGCACATCATAGACATGTTGAATGCTGTAGTCATTTTATTCATTATTGGCAGCCAGCAGGTCTCAGGAGACCATGGGGACTGCACCTTTGGTAGGTTAGTAGATACCACCACAGCTTCTTGAGTGGCTGAGGAGTTCAATGCACAACAGGCAAGTTGCACATACAAACTCAGATGAGCTTGCACTGGCATGCCAAGTACTATTTTCTCATCTGCCTTGGATGCCTCTTCTCTAGCTCAGCACTGACCCTCTCCATCTCAAAGTGATGTAAGCCCTGCTTCACAGCAGCTTTCCACTCACAATGGTCCTAAGTGACTGATTCCAAGCTTTGGCCACTGATGCACAACTCATGAAGATTTTTCTTGCAGACATCAACAAGATGCAGTTTGGACTGTCCAAGCTGATATTTGCCAGTGGCCAGCTCACCGTCAGTTATGTCCTTGGGGATTCAGTCATCGCTCATACGGTTCACATGCCTTAACCAACAGAGAAGTCTCTGGCTCAGAAGCAAAAATATACTGGGTATCTTGGCCCGTTCCAGAACAGTGAAGTTGAAGATTCTGCCATGCCATTTTACGCCCAAGATATGGCAGAGACATTGAAGAAGAAAACTGTTCAGTTTACTTTTTTCTTTGGCATAAAGAGTCCAAGTTTCACTGCCACAAAATAGAGAGGCGAGTTCTCAAGTGCTGTAAATGGACATCTTTGTCGACAGAGTGAGCACTCTGTTTTTCCAAACTCCCTTTTGAAGTGTAGCCTTTCCAATGTGAGCATTAATTTTGGCTTCCAAGCCAAGATTTTGCAAGACAGTACCAAGTAAGTGAATTTTTCAACCACTTCCAGGCTTTCATCATTTATTCTAAATTCAGGAGGGGGGTCAAGTTGTTGCTCCACAACTATTGTCTTCTTTGGGCTAACGGTCAAACCAAAAACATCAAAAGTGCAAGAAAGGCAATCTACAGGATTAAACAATGTTGACTCCATTAAGTCTCTTCGTGTAGAAAAACTGCCAGGAGCATACTTAAAACTGATTTCAGTATAACTGCATCAGCTTAAATGGTAGGATAGAATTTTTTAAATTTGGAAATACCAGGCTCTCTTTCTGGCTATCTTTCTGCACAAGGAGGAAGTAACGTCAGCATGTGGACAAAGAGCACTTGGACCCCTTTTGAAAGGGGAATAAAAAAAAAAAAATCAATTAGAATTTTAGCTGTTGCCCTTTTTGAAATGACGCAGAAAGGCTTGGAGTCCACATCTTTAGGCCCAACCCTACCAAAAATTAACGGGGATTAGGTCCCTAAATATCTTTAGCTAATGAACCTTAGTCTCTTTATACCTAGATTTCTCCAACTCTAACATGGGAGCATGGAATGAATATTGACCTACCTCAGGAGGTGTATTCAGTTTGAAAAATATGCTCATTTTCTATAACATAAGGCACCCTAAAACTGAATGTTGTGCTCAGAAGAGCGCTCGCTGTACTTTTCTGAAAAATCATTTGGTACTTTGCTATTATTACAGAGTTTCCAACAAAATTCACATAAAACATGACCTTTATATCAGTCACAGTACAGTATGTTAGGAGTGTACTAACAGAATTGAAATTGGGCCAAACTAAGAAGGTCACAGACTGAACCTTATCCTTAAAAAACTGAAAAGAAAAGATAATAAATTTGGCAATTTTGTTTTTACTTCAAGAAAAGGTAGATTTTTAAAAAAAAAACTCTGATAGCGCCACAAGGCTATGGCAGCAAACATACTGGTAGCAAGCACAGTTGACTATCTCTTTAGCAAAAGCCATGGCCTCTTTTACACTGAATTGCTTCCTGTGTACCTTTTACAGTAACAGCACAGTATTGACATGAAGGTCAGAAAGTTACAGGGTGGCCTGGATTCTCTGTTGGGTTAACCTGCAGGCAAAGGAACCCAATTAAGGAACCTGGATCCAGTTCCTCCAGAGCCATCATTAGAATATCCCTAATATGTGCAATCTGGATACAAGCTACAACTGTTTCTTGGAGATCATGGCAGATGGATCAAAAATGAGATGGTCTGTCTTTTACACTGGAAGTTAATGTTAACGTATACGAGGTACAACAGTTCTGCACCCACTGGTGACTTCATAACAGTAGGACACACCCCCACAGCATGGAAAATGTATCTACTTTGAAAGAAAGTAAAGTGATTTTGATTCTTGATGTCCTAGAAGAACTTTGTGCTTACACAGCACTTTAAAAGTGTTAATGAACTAGGCCCCTGCGGGGGGTGGGGGGGAAGCGCTGGCCTTCTGTGACTGAGGCTGGCACAACAGACAGGAATATTTTAAACTAAGACATTTGAGAAGGTTGTGCAAGACTCATTTGATCTATGTGCCTCCAAAGCAGGACACCCCTGTTGGCCACATGACTCCTGCCCCCACTAGCTCTTCTGAGTACCTTCCTTTTTTCTCACCTGCCAAGATGGGGCTACATCAGTGTTAAGGGGGGCTGCCCCAGGGTTCTAGAGCGAGCCCTTGTTCACCTTATATTCCGTGCTGCTAACACGTCCACATGAAGGACACTAACAAAAGCGTGCTCCAGGTAATGCCAGAGGATTAAACAATAATTGTTATACAGAATGAGTCGCATCACACTGGAGTTTAAACCCTTGCTACTGGACATTGATTTTTATTATATAATCCAGTCAAATGCATGTACCCTTTGGCTTCAGCAACTGTACAAGATGCATTACAGGAAAACAGAAGCACCAACCTGCAAGCAGCCACTCTCAATTATCTGTCTCGTAGCAAAGTAGAACGATCCATTTTCATATAGCTCTCCTGACCAATCCTGTCGCCGGCAGCGCTTTGCTGGATTCACATTGTCAGGTTCCAAAACTTCACATTAGGTAAACAAATAAAAAAAAGTAATTCACACAGGGAAAAAAATAAATACTTGTTCAAAGTCACTTCTTAGTTCAAATAAGCTGCTTTGTGAAATTAAGGACAGAACTGTGCCACAGGCTACTGTGATTACTGTCTCAGGGTCTCAGAAAGCACAGATTTTTTTTAAGAATCACTGCACCACCCATTCTTTGTTAGAAACATGGAATCATGAGATGTAGAAATACCTTGTATTTCTTGCACAGGAAACTGAAAAAGTCTAATTCCAGCTTACAGAGGATACACTTCTCCCAGAAGTCTTCAGATGAAAAACTGTTCTGTCACTCCTTTCTTTCCAAGGAACTCACCAGGTCCTGACAGACAGCCCTTGCCTCTGTGGAAGGTTGTTCTTTCCCCTAGTGCCGTTTTTGATACTTGGTAGAGTTGTTTTCCCCTAACCATCCAAAGGGAAGGAGGTAGGGGTGAAAATATCAACTTTGCATATCTTTAAAAGCAACAGTGTGCAAAAACACCTCCAATTTTCAAAACTGAAAAAGCAAAGAGGGGCATAATACATTATCTCCACTAGAGATCTCTGGAGCCTAACACAAGTCCATAGTGACTAACTACAGCAGCAAATATGACCAGAGTTCATCTAAGAGCAGAACTGACTGTTTGGGACACATGACAGAGTAAACTACTACTTGCACTAAAGGCCTGAGGATGGTGCAGACGCACCATCCCTGCACTTCCCACACGAGAAAAATGAAATGAGGCTGGGGGCTTGAGTAGGATGACAATTCTGTAGGAAAATACCAGGCAAACATATAAGAGAAGAGCCCTTACAAAAATTCTTATGAAAAATTCCAATGAACAAATCCAGCCAAAGAGATTTAATATTTAATAAGAGAACTAAGAGGCATGCATTTCCAGTGGTTAGAAATCACTATCCTTCCACATGCAGAAATAACTGAGCAGGCTAAGTGCCAGGTTGGTTGGACTCCCACCAGAGTGGGAAGCAGAAACTGATTTGGCAACTGGAGGCTCTACTTAGTGACATTCAGGGATCATGCACGGTGGCTAGCACCATACCTGAGGTCACAAGCAAGCTACAGGAGTATACAGGGAAATTTGTGGGAGCGCTGTGCTCCAGGAAACAGCTTTGTGTGCAGCAGTACTGACATGGCAGAAATATGACTGATCAAGGATGAGGATGTTTGCAGAAGGAGGGGCCAGGTCTATGCACTCTGCAAAGCAGGCACGCACAGAATGAAGTCACTATCAGCAACACTGAACCCTGAGAACACTGAACTTAAGAAAGTCAGTAACTACTTGTTAGGACACATCTAGTATGGCTTATAAATGATAATCCTTGGGTCATAATAGGTTAAATTAGGTAATGTAATGCAAAAGAGGAAAAATATAAACACCTAGGAAGAGAAGTAACATTTGTCTTTTTTCAGTGTTTTAAGGCTAACTGGAAAGAGCCCTGTATTTTCACTGCAAACTATTCTTGTAAACAGCCACTATCAGAAACACCACATTCTTGAAAAGCAGTTTTTCCTGCCCCTTAAGTTGCAGACAATGGTGAGTTCTCTCTCTTCTTCTTTAACTATTCCTTTTAAGGAAAGGATTTTCTGGTTATACCTAAGTTCATTCTTCAGCATTCAAATCCTTTAAGAAATGTTTTGGTTAGAACCTGTAGCTTATTTTTCCACACTTGGTAGGCTGAGGAGACATTGGTTATTAGAGCAGGTACTGAATATCTAACACGCATGGAGTTGTGGTACATGCACTGGCTCCACGTCACACCTAGACTAGATTTATCCCTTTACACGTGTCCAGTAAATCAAGTAGGGCTGACAACTCCTGATCTCTACCTGGTACAGCTCCGAGTCTCATGCCTACCTAAAATACAATGTACGGAACTTTGTAAAATTCAGCCCATGATTTCAACGTTCCTGTTTTCGTTTCATAATATATTTTATTGGATCACAGGTCTATAGTTTTAGGATTACTCTGACCCTGCTCTAGAAGGATTTTGAGCATCCATGACTCCCACCAGAAGCAACAAAGGTTATGAGTAAGGACCTACCTAAACTGTGGTGAGACAAAGGGTTTTTCATGGCCTGCTCTTGGCACGCAGGGCCAATTCTGGGGCCATTTCACAGCAGCCCTACCCCTCAGCACTGATCCACAGGGAGGCCCCAGCCCTCGGTGCTAATTGGCAGAGAGGCCCTGGCAGGGTGAGAAGGGACAGGGGGGCAGCTGTCATCTTGTCATGCTGCCCCACCAGCCGGCACCTTCTCCTCCTGGTGGCAAGGACCACTGGCTCCTACTGAGAAGTCATCAGTTTATTTATTTATTTTTGCAGACAATCCCAGATTTCGGAGTTTCCATAAAATCCGCAAAACCACAAATTAAGTAGGTCCCTAGCTAGGAGTGCTCACCTCCACGCAGAACTGGGACTTCACAACACAATTAACATTTTAGATTCAGAGGTCTGGAACCATGTATTAAGACTGCAGATGAATGTGGATATTTGAGCAATATCTTACTACCCCTATACACATGCTCTCGGGAGCCACTCTAATTAAAACACCTGCAGCATCTCGTGTATTCAGTATCCTGCATTTCAAAATGGTGGCAGAGGC
>JAGPOW010001296.1:23905596-23917096 GCA_030014935.1 Caiman crocodilus | reverse complement strand
TGCAATTGTAAATTCTCACTTTTTAGCTTCTCACAAAGAAGAAAGCCATTAATTCAAATGTTTATATACAACTGTTGGGAAACAAGCAGAAGAAACCAAAAGTAGACTCTTAGGGCACGTCCACACATGCAGGCACATGCGCTTGCAGCAGCTCAAATAGAAGCGGTGCAAATTTGAACTAGGGCTTTTTGCCTCAACGCACATGCCCAAACATGCACTTTGGTGTGGGACAAATTGTGCCACTTGGGGTAAAATAACCCTGCTTGGCTCGTCCCAAATCTACAGCCAGGAGGAGCTAGAGCCCAGGGCTAGCACCTGTAGTGTCCCCAGCAGTACAGAAAGCTGCCCTGTCAAGTAGCTCAGGGCTACTCACTCTCAGGACCTTCTGGCCCAGCTAATTGGTACCTGAGGAAACTACCATTTCTGCTGGCTGGACTGCTGAAACCGCCCTGAGAATTCCCTGCGCCCTTTACCCACCACAGCAGTCTGGCAGTGGGAGCGGCTGCCTGCCTGTGACCTGCCAGACCCAGATGGGGACTGCACAGCCAGCGGAGGCATCTGCCCCTCTGGGCCACCTGCCAGTGGATTGTGGCTGTAAAGTTGGCTTCTGTGCAGCACTACTGCCATGCGTGCCCCCTGCCCAGCCCTCTGGGCAGTTATCTCCAGGAAGATTTCCCAGTGTGATGGCCTGCTTTGAACTGTCAAAGCATGTTCTCCTGGCCACAACCGGCCAGGCGGTCAGCTACCTCCAGCTGGCTCCAAGGTGCTGGCACTGAGCAGGCAGGGTCCTGCCACTGGGCTCCCCAGCAGGAATTCTGGTGTTCCCTATTGGAAAACCGGAAAATCTCTGATAAAAAAAATCCCAAAGTCACTCTCTAAAATACCCTCAAATCCATGTTCCTCCACAATTAAAAAAAAAGACCACTATATATACAGAGAGAGAGAGAGACAGAGTGAGCGAGAGAGACAGACAGTGATAAGTTGGGCAATGTTTTATTGATATATCTACAGTGTTAAAGCAATTTGGAAGCCTACCAGTGTCTCTATCTTCATAATAAAATTAATTCTAAATACCTATGTTTTGCTTACCCCAACAGGGGCTACAGCCCCCCCCAAGGGCTACAGCCCTCCCAAAAGGGGTCAAATGGCCCCTGCAGGGGCTACCCCCCTCTTGCAGGGCTTACATACCTCACCCCCGCTTGCTCTCCCAGCCCCTCAGATTGCTACTCCATTGAGCCCCAGCCCCACCCACTCCCCCAGACCTCCCCAGTGGCTGCCTCACCCGGCCCCACCACCCACATGCACCACCAGCCCCCCCCCCATGGCTGCCCCCCCATTCCAGCCTCCGACACTTAAAAGAAAGCCTCTACTCAGTGCAGGAGCAGGGGCTGTGGGACTGGGGCATTCCTGGCAGAGCCCCCCCTGGGCAGCATGGGGCATCAGGGGGCAGCGGGGCCTGGGCTGGGGCCATCAGGGCTGTCACTGGGCCCTGTGCAGGGAGGCCCCAGTGACCCCAATGGGCAGCTAATAGTGCCAGTGAGTGTGGGGAGGCTGTTGGGGTTTTTTTTTAATTGTGGGGATGCTGGGGAGGGGTGTGCAGCAATGTGGGGGCTTGGAGAGCAGGCATGGGTGAAGCCAGGCAGGGCAGCGATCAGGAGCAGGTGGGAGGTCAGGCTGGGCAGGGCAGTGATCGTGGGGCTGGGTGGGGCAGTGATCAGGGGGCTCGGGTGGCAGGCAGGGGCTGGGGCCAGGCAGGGCAGGGAGCAAGTCAGGAGGGCCCAGGGAGTGGATGGCCCAGCATTGCCTCCCTCTTCCTTCAGCCCCCAACCCCTACTTACCGGCACTGGAGCCCGGATCCAGCTCCCTGCGGCTGGCACGCTGCCCGCTCTGCATGGGTGAGCACCAGGGTGAGGGCCAGCCATAGAGGTGCCCTAGCTGCTACCTGGAGTAATGCCACTGATTTATTTTGGGTACACAGAGATAAAAATAAGGTCAGAGTCTGAGCCTGTACGTCTCTTTCTTGTTGTGAACCACTGCCAATTCAAAAGCCCATATGAATTCTAGTTTGTATAGTGGTATAACGAGGGGTGAATTCTGAGGGAGTGCAAGAATGGCACAACCGCTTGTTAAGCCTTCGATTTTGTAGTCGATAATTGTCCCCAAGGAACTCCACTGTTACCTGCCCTGCAGTAATGGTTTTGGGTCACACTGGGCATGTCTATGCATGGCATTAATGAGCAGCAAGTGTATTGCTTCCAGAGTGCAGCACATCGAGCCGACTTGCTGGCAGGGGACCCAGCTGAACGTGCTATGGAGGGACTGGCTGGGGCACAAGGGTGTTTCAGTGCGGGGCTACCCAGCAGGCAGCCCTCTCACTGAAGCACCCTCATGCCCCAGCCAGCCAGCTCAGCACCTGCATGTGTGCTGCTGCGCACAAAAACATCTCCACAGCAAGATAGAACTTGCATTTAAAAGTCCTCCCAGCAGCAGAGTTTATTAGTTTCCTGTGTCTTAATACAGGAGTACACGTAGATGCTAAGATGCTTAATGCATAGTTAATTAGGCAACTGCACAGTAAGGGTCTTGTGTAGATATACCCACTCACTTCCAATGTGGTCCAGATTTGACTAAGTGATCTGGAAGAGTATCCTGTTACCAATCCTCACAGATAGAGAAATGACGAAATTGAACTTCTTTTTAAATTAGACCTTCTTTTCAGGGATTGTCTCTTTGTCAAATGTTTGAACGAGGGTCACAGATATATGTTTGAAGATGTGGGGCAACATCCTGAGGTGTAAGAAAAAGGAGAAGCAAACCTCCTATTTCAGTTATTAGAAACTATGTGAGCAGGGGTTCAGTAAAAACCGAGTAAGGATTTCAGTATCTGCTAAAATATGTGGCTGGCACAGTCTGCCTATACATGTGTGTGGTTTAATTGTACCTAAATAAAGTCTATCTTGTTGTTCAATAAAATTAAGATTTTGAAGGAACATTTTAACCTGGTTCCTTTGCCATAGTTTAATTTCCAGTTGTCCAAGAAAACCTAATTTGGTTCTTTACACAATTTTACGGGACACAATTTAAAAGTAAATTGAGTTAAACTTATCATACACAAGGAAATCTAAACAGTTACAGATGTGTATAAAAAGTTTTCCATCACAACATCACAACAGCAAAATGATCAAGTGTGACCTAATGGTCTCAGGCAAGAGGCCAAATGGAGCTTTTGAAGGAGCACCTCTAAAAGAAGCCACATTCGGAGGTTTATAGGAGTCAAAGCATACATATCTGCCGACTCAAGTGTTTTACTGTGTGTTTCTACAACTATGCAAGAGAATTAACTGCTTTGCTCCAGTCTGCTGAAATGCAGTGCAGATTTAATTCAAATTGTAGCACATCGATAATGATTATGTTTCCTTTGAAGCGTAGGCAGTGGAAGGCCAGAGCTAACAGGGCTTGTCCTTGCAAACTTTTCACGGTGGCCAGCAACAGCAGCAGTAGCATGATGCTGCCGTTCCACAGCACCGGGCACTGCACTGCTCCTCCACTGCCGCATGCAGCACCAGCGCACACCAGCCCCGCAACAGCCCTGCAGGCGGGAGGGGCAGGGCCAGGTCGGGCTCAGCCCCTCCAAAAAATGTTTTTCCCCACTGCATATGCTTTGGAGACAACTGGAATCAGAGATTGGTGAAATGTGTACATTTAAAAGCAATTATGGACAACTGAACTCTGCTTTTCGCTACAACCATTTGAGGCAATGACACTATTTTACAGATGGTGCCACTTTTATATTACCTTTGCTCGAGTGTAAAGAAACCTTTCCTTATATAGTAATTAATGATTGTGATGATAAAAAACTATCCTAATATTGATAATAGTGGATCTCTAACCACTTTACAAATCAAAGCATTGGCCCTATAAACATTTACACACATACTTAACTTTCCACACTGAGTTTGTCTACTGACTTGCATGGGATCACTCGCTTTGTGTAAAATTACACAACTGAATAAATATTTTCAAAACTAGGGCCTGAGGGTGAGATTCAGCTCATATTTCCCAGGGTGAAGCCCACACACAGTGCTCCGGTTTCAGGAAGGAAACCAGTGCAGAATGGGATCAGATGGCAAAAAAATCAGAAAGCTGCCACAACCTTCCAGCTAGCAAGGAGTCCATGAAAGGCCATGTGAACCTGAAACCATGTGAACCATGATAGGCGTTGGCCACGAAGAAGGCCTAGCTAGGACAACAGGGAAGAGAGACAGGAGTTGGGGATAACATATGCATTCAGTGCTTCTCCACAGCTATACCTGTCTGATTTCTGGTAAAAAATAAAGTTATCTACCACACTGAAAATCCAGAAGAAGCTGTTAACAGCAAATAATACTATGGGTCCTGAATCTATCCTGAGAAGTAAGGAAGATTAATGACCTCAGTGAAACATAAATTATACCATCCATGTTTATTTGGATGAGTCTGAACCTCTAGATGTAGTGCTTTATAATTATTATTACATACTGTTAATTCCGATCTTTTGTGTTGTATTAGCCAGGACTGTGCAAAGAAGCTAAATTTCAGAGACCCGCTGAATGGAAATATCCCATTATTACCCCTGCTAAGCTTGGCCATATTTTCAAATAGGCTAAGCTAGTTTAAAAAATAAAGGTTTTGCACCTTTCAGACACTGCATTTTTAGCCTTCAGTATAACACACATTTTGATTCTAGTTTTTCAAATAGCCCTTTAATTAGTAATAATATAAATTCTTCTGTAAGCTGACTCTTCCCTTAAGTATTTGGAAAGGTAGTCATGTTAGTCTGATGTCAGGCAAAAGTCAAGGTAGATGTGTATCTTACAGACCAGTAGAGACCAACCTTTTAGCAGGTGTGCTGCAAATTAGCCCTGCACGAGCCACAATTGCCATTCTGATCACGTTCTCCCGTGATACCTGCTGCTCTGTTTTCGGCTTTCAGCCTCGTGCTCCCTGCTCAGTTTGCTGCTTTGCTTTCTGCTTCCTGCCCTATCTGCTGCTGTACTACCTCCCCTTTCCTTATCTGCCATATGCCACGCTAGGAGGCTCCTCATGCCACTTGTGGCACTCATGCTACAACTTGGCCACCGTATAACAGACTGTAGGTCTTGTTATATGTTGCAATTTGAATTGCTCAGATGTTGATTGGTATTAGTGCTAGCTCAAGTTTGGAGCACTGGCACATGAAGGCTAAAAATCTCTCATTGTCCCCCACCGGCACAGCTAGAGAGCTGGTGAGGAGAGGCTTGACCAGGTGCCACAGCTGTGAATTGCCACTACTGGGCTGGTGAGCCCAAACAGGCTACTATCCCTGCTGGGGGGGGGGGGGGTTGGGCTGGGGGAGGGTGAAACATGAAGCTGGTATGAAGAGAATTAATGGGATTTAAGTAGGTAATGAAGTGGGAGGTGCAAAGCAAATGGGGGTGAGGGAAATGTGGCAAAATAAAGAAAGTCAACCTCTAAAGGATAAAATAAGTTGAAAAAAATAATTTAAAAATAATAAAAGAGGAAGTAAATTAAAGAAGGTCTTATGTTTTAATAAACTGGGATATGGGATTGGAGTGCAAGGGGTGCTGGTCATGCTTCCTGGGGTGCTTGGGAGGAAGGAGCGGTGAAGAAAGGCACTTTGAAGGAGCAACTACCCTTTCCCTGCGAAGGCTTTTTTGATATGCCATTCCAGAATGTGGTCCCTCCTTGATGAGGTGGGGCACTAAGGACATATCTCTGATCCCTCGAAACAAATAAAAGACAAAATAAGAATGGGAGTAAAGGTCAAAGATTCAAAATGAGTGCACCAATGAGAGGATACAAAGCAGCGAACTCTGGACAATGCCCACTGGCCCTCAAACAAATCCAAGGAGCCAGTGGACGCTGGGAAAGGAGAGAGAAGGGCTGCTGGAGACAGACAGGCATGCACCCAAGCCACCCAGGGGAGCTGGGGTGACATGGCTCCAAGGGAGGTATGTCCCATGGGCAACATTAACTCTGAGTACGGGAGACCTTTCGATTTTTGAAGCCGCTTGCTTGTGTTTATGTTCCATTTGGAACTTGGGACCGGAAGGCTGGATAGTGACTACAGGGAAGGAAGTGGTCAGAGGTGGGTATATCTGGATGGCACTCCCCAATATAAGTGCCAGAAGCTAGCCCCAAGCCAGAGTGGCTGAGCCCACTGGGGTGAAACTGAAGTCTCAGAAGGGGCCACTGCTAAGTCAAGCCTGATGCCCAGGAGCAGAGGTCTTAATCAGTGGCTCAAGGCTGAGGGTGAGGCCAGCAAAAAAGGGGGCTAAGGCTGTGACAACTGAAGGTCTGATAGGTGCACTCCCTTAAACAGAAGCACCAGGTGGGGTGGACCTGGCTGGGATGACACCACTGGCCAGTGAGGCGACAAGCAAAGCTACTCCCAGCCCCAGTGACTGTCTCCCCAACAAACCAAGATAACATCAAAGTTGTGGCAGGTGAAAGAGTGGAGGTGAGATGGAGTTGGGAAAGAGTCAGCAGGCAGGTCAGAGCACAGGAGGGGCACCAGGTGCCGGGGTGGCAGAACCCCAAAGATACCCCCCCCTCCACCAGGCTCTGCTCCTGGACCCGTCTGTGCCCTGAGACCTGGTTAGTTGTTTTGTTCTCTGCACCCCTGAAACACAATATACAAGAGTAACACTTTATTTTGGGTTTATTATACAATCACCTCATAGTTTCATAGTTGTTTCCTAGTTTCATAGTAGCTAGGGTCAGGAGGGAACTGAACAGCTCATCTAGCCTGACCCCCTACCACAGGCAGGAATGAATGCTGGGTTCACGAGACCCCAGATAGGTGATCATCTAACCTCTTTTTTAATTTTTTAATTTACCCAAGGTAGGGGCGAGGACCACTTCCCTAGGAAGTTGGTTCCAGATTTTGGCCACCCTAACTGTAAAATATTGCTTCCTGCTCGCTAACCTAAACCTCTTCTCCATCAGCTTATGACCATTGTTCCTCGTCACCCCAGGTGGTGCTGGGGAGAATAGGGCTCTTCCTATTAGCTGATGATCCCCCCTGATGAGTTTGTAGGCAGCCACCAGGTCTCCCCTCAGCCTCCTCTTGCTGAGGCTGAACAGGTTCAGATCCTTCAGTCTCTCCTCACAGGGCCTGTCCTGCTGCCCTCTCACCAAACAGGTGACCCTCCTCTGAACTCTTTCCAGGTTGGCCACATCCTTTTTAAAGTGTGGCACCCAGTACTGGATGCAGTACTCCAATTGTGGCCTGACCAATGTCGCATAGAGGGGGGGATCACCTCTCTGGACCAGCTTGAGCTGCACCATTGGATGCATGACAAGGTATGGCTGGCCTTGGTCTTAAATTGCAGCAAGGGTAATTTAGGTTGAGTATTATGAAGAACTGTCTCACTATGGGCATTTTTACACATGCATGCGTTGCAGCGCTGGGCACTTTGAAAAGCACCCAGTGCTGTGATGCATGCAGTTGTATAAGCAGTGAAAAGCACATCAGTGCTGAGAAAATGGTGGCAGCATGCTTTTGAACTAAAACACCTTGGAGTGGCAGCACAGGTCAGTGGTTGGCAGTGGTGGCCGCCATGTGCGAGCATTCCCCCCTCTCCCCCCCGTACTCTTATGAGGCAGTGGTGGTATGGGGTGGTGGCGCACGGTGCTCCGTCTCACATGCCCCCCCCCCCCCTCATTCTTGATGGGCAATTCGCTAGTAGTTGAATAATTTCTTGTTTCCCACTGCACTCCAGTATGCAAATTAAAAGTTGCCATTAGTTTTCCTTTCTCTTTTAATTGTTCCTTTCCTTTGTGAAGAGCACACACCTTCTGTCCCACTACAGTGACTTTGTCCTGACATAAGGTCAACTTGACTAAGCACAATATTATTTTGCCTTTAGGGCAGAAATACACTTAAAGACACTTAACCAGATTCACCCTCTGTCTCTTCCTCTCACTTTTTCTCACAGGCTCTTTCCCTCTTTTGCCTATTCATATTAATCAGACAATCATTTACTGTTTCTGGAAACATAACCATTCTCACGGCAAAAAATTAGGATAACATTTTTTTATCTGAAATAAATAGTTGTGGGGAACAAAGAATGACATATATATAGAAGGTAATGTTCTAAATGCCATTAATAAAAACATGTTTTTAACATTCCTCAGAGTAGAAGGATTCAAACTGCCTTCCATCCCACCCTACAAGTATTACCACCTTAGTATGGTGTGTTTTGCGCAAAGAAAAACTGTAAATAGCCCATGCTGCCCTTTGAAAATATATTCATAGTAATCATACGGTTATTAATGTTATTTTAATTTTTACATTTAAGTAACAATAGGAAAATGTAAGAATATTCTGAGAGTTGTTTCATTTAAAAAATACAGCCAAATTCTGAGAAGGAACTTCTCAAAATGTCTAGATTTTCCACTGCAAATGCATCATCCAAAGCTATTTAGACATTATGAATAAACATGCTCTTTCATAAACTTTTCTATTTTTCCCACTTCTGCTTGGCTTTAGGTATCTTTTCCTGCACTTATCCCAGTTACATAGAGCTAGAGCCAGCAGAGAATACAAGGTAGGTACTACAGAGCCTACCTAATAGGTGCTGGCCCCCAGAGAGGACTTTAAAAGCTAGATTTAGGCATGTAGGTTTCCTTAAAAAATCATAGGGAGGAATTTAGTTGTGATCTAAAACCTTGCATACTAACTGGAGAGATGTCCAGATCTAGCTAATTTAGCTATGCACAGGATTGAGTCCAGAGTTGACTGAAGAGGCCAAGCTGAGTTCTGCAATTAGAAACATTGCAATGCTATGGTAATTGCTGCAATACAGTCGATCTCCTTTCTTGAATAGGGACCCGGGTGGGGGAGGGGAGGCTGAGGCCAGCAGCTGTGCTGGCCCCAGCAGCCTTATCTGGGGTCCTGGGGCAGCAGAGATGCTGAGTCACCTGGTCAGAGTTTGGCTGGCCAGACAATGCATGGGGGGGTGCTTTTTTTTTACACTGGAATCTCCTGGTGCCAAAAAACCCCCTCTGCACTGCAAATTAGCAGCACAGCATATGGGTGCACATGCACTGCGTGCAGTTTGTAGCACCTCAAATGGCTTTCAAGTGCCACAAAGCATATGTGTGCACTTATGGGGACATGCCTCCAGTGTGCAGAAGCTGATTGTTATACCTTTGTCAGGGGTAGCCCAAAACAGAGCCAGGTTCAGTATCTCTTGATATACCTGCCTTCCTTATAACCCGCCTTCCTTATAAGCTTTGCTTCATCAGGAAAATGATGTAAATCTCCCTAAGATCATATCTTAGATGACTGCCAAAATTTTGCCTTAGAGTATTTAAACATTGTCCTGTTGTTTCCCCACTACTGTTCTGTACAAATATGGTAATTATTTTCCCCTAGAGCACTGTGCATGTTTATTTGCTAATAGCTTACAATAATATAGAAATAAATACAAACTATTAGCTAATAGCCTATGCTGTCTGGTAGAAGATTTTTTGGTATATCTTCTGATTTCAAATTGTACTCCTTGCTCTTTCCAGGTCATTTTGAACCTCTTAGCCATATTATCCTCTACTCTCTTAAGGTATATGCAGTCAAGATGAAGCGCTATGAGGCATCCAGCCTAGGATATGCAGGAAGTGGTCTCAGAGATTCTGTAGGTAGCACCATTCACTCTGTGCTGAGGTTTTTGCAAGGTGTTGGGGGCAGACTGTTGACTTTTGGCTGAAATGTAAATTGGACATCTTACCCCTCATAAGACTTCAATATAAACAGGGCACGTCTACACATGCAATTAATGTGACTGAATATACTCTAGTTCAATTTGAACCAGAGTTAGTTACTCCTGACCTCATCATCTACATGTGCATTTAAGCGCAGTAATTTACTGTGCTGTTGGATAACACTTGTATCTGACAAGACTATCTAGCAGTACAGTAAATTAGTGTAGTCCACCCTAATTGCCACACGCATGTAAACGAAGATGATTTACTGTGCAGCAAATTAGTTTGCTCTGCATTAAAGTGTCTCATGTAGATGCACCCACAGATGAGGAAATCCTCCCTGATCATTATACTTGCATAAGTCTGGTATAATGAAGTAGTAAATAGTTTTAGTTTTGAATGAACTAAAATGCTTTGGATGACAATTTGGCCTGCTTTTCACTTCATGTGAATTCAGTGCAGTTCCATGAGTTCTAAGAGAGTGTCGTGCTAGTTTTCCCATCAGTTCATCATTGATACCTGTTCAGAATGAATGCAAAACATAAAATGCTACAAATAAGAATGCTAGCATTTTGTACCCATGAGGCAGATGTGTAACGGATAACATAAAGAGCAGGGCAGTAGCAATCAGGCCCAATAACTTAACTAGGTCTATGCTCTCACTTAAATGACCTGTGCTACATATCCATCATTCATCAAATTAGACAGTGAGGGATAGCCAAATGTATTAACAAATATTTCTGTTTCTTTATAAATTTCGTTTTAATGGCAGCTTTTGTTTCCCAAAGCTTAAATCAGAACTGTACTCAGAGAACTTTCAAATTAGAAATCCACAGCAGTATAAACCTGAGTATACTGCAAAGCTCAACACTGAAAGACATCTCAAAGGAAAGTTGTAATTTAAGTTTTGCATTCTAATTGTCCTTAAGAATCCGTTGGAAAGTTCGGTTTAACAGAAGTAATCATTACAAAGCTAGAAGGAAAAGCAACATTGTCTAGTGATAATATACTGATAGAAATTAGGACTCTTGACACTCCATGGAACCTTCACAGGCCTGAAGAGCTTTTCACGGGGAGAAGGGAAGTCTAGATGGGGAAGAGGTAAACTAGCCTATAGGCATCAGTGAAATAATGCAATATTCTTGCGTCCTGTCCAAGGAAGGGATCACATCTTGGAAGACAGCTCAAGGCGTTTGGGTCGCAGGTGGTGTTTTCTTCCATTCTGCCAGTGAGTCAACGGGGAAGGCGACATGAGGCGCATATTGCAGCTGTAAACCAGTGCCTTGGGGTTGGTGTCATGATGCGGGCTTTGGACTCTTCAACCATAGCCCACATTTCTCTACGCAGAGCATGTTGGCGGAGGATGGATTTCACCTATTGCCTGAAGGTAAGCGTTTCTTTTCTTCTAGGTTGGCTGATCTCGTGCGGTAGGCTTTAAACTAGCTTCGCCGGGGGATGGGCCTGCCAGGAGAGGAGAGGACGCTCTGCTGCTGAGCCAGGTGAGTCGGGCGAGCGTATGTTCGTATGTTGTAGCTTGGGGGAAACAAGTGGAGAGGGAGAGGCGGCAGTGGGTTGCCTCAAATGCCTCTATACAAATGCTCGCAGCATGGGAGGTAAGCAGGAGGAGCTGGCTCTCCTGGTGGCTGTGGAAGACCCGGATTTGGTTGGGCTCATGGAAACCTGGTGGGACCTGACCCATGACTGGGCCGTAGGCATCGACGGCTATGCCCTTTTCAGGAAGGACAGGATGGGGAAA
>JAGPOW010001296.1:23862995-23877389 GCA_030014935.1 Caiman crocodilus | reverse complement strand
CTCATTTGATTTGAATTACGGCCAGATTGAACGTTAGAGCATGCGAACATATAGCACTTCCTGAAGAAACATGTTTCATGTGGGTAACATGATTTTAATAGGATTTATTAGGAGTACCTTTGAGGATCTAGGTCTTTGTAACTTGATCTCATTGGCTTTAATAAGATTTAAGGGCATAGATACTTTCTTAAAATCACACTAGGTACCTCTCTGTGTCTTAAGGTACCTAAATGCCTTTAAAAATGTCATATGTATTAATCCCACACAGCTTCCCTGCCACAGGGGCAGTCTTTCCCCCATCAGAAGTGTAATTGTTAGCAAAAGAAAGCATAAATATGATGAGCGGACTGCTTGGTTAATGCACCGTAAGTATCTGTGTTGGATCTCCTCGGTCTCTGTAAGTGCTCCTTGCACTGATTTTTCCCAGGCCACTGTACTGATAGGTTCTGCATTCTTGGATGTTTGTATGCATCCTTTTTCAACATTATCCTGATATTATATCAATGTTGAATTTGGACTGAAGAAGAATGTGTAAAAAGAATCAAGGTCTGAAGCAGGAAGCTGGGGTACAGAGAGAGATGTAACTTGCAGGCCTCTGGACAGCCTGAAAAATGACAGATGCATTTTTAGTGTGTTACAACATCTGCCTGGAGCTCACATACGTGCTCTTCAGACTACACGTCCGCTGAATAAAACTGTTCCTAGTGGGCACGAGTGACTGGTGCCTGCTGGATCTGGGCCGTTGACGGTGGTAGCCCTGCCAGGGAAGGCACCAGCCCTGCCAAGTGTTGGTGTCAGCCGTCGGGGGAGCACTGGCCCCATTGGGGGGCGGGGGGCACATGCACTCCCATGCATCCCCTACCAGTCATCTATGCTAGTGGGAGTTAAAAGGCATTTACAGCTGTCATTAAGCTGCATATGGATATGTATGGTAGATTGGGGCTTCAGAGCAGAGGTTCTGAATTTCACAATTGCACAGAATTTACGGCAAGAACAGACCTTAATAGATCACATCCCATTACATTTCTCCAAGTTGCCATACCATTAGGCCAGTAACGTGTGTTTGCCTAAAGCAGGCCCTCCAGATAAGTGTTCTGTCTGAATTTGAATTCATTACCAGAATGATGTTTAATCGCATCTCGTAGTGAAAGATACGCAAAAGTCTAGAACTCTTGGTTCAGAAATGATACCCTTTATTACACCAACTAGGACAGAGACGGGCAATTATTTCAGACAGAGGGACGCTTACTGAGTTTTGGCAAGCCATCGAGGGCCGCGTGTGACAGGCAACCAGGGCAGATAAATATCAATTTTCTAAGTGTTGTAGAGGCTCCATGGGTTGGACAGAATGGCCTGGTGGGCCGCATGCGTCCTGTGGGCCACATTTTGCCCACTCCTGAACTAGGACATTGCAAAAAAAAAGTTTTTCTTTTTTTCTGCAAGCTTTTGGGCTCAAATGCCCTTTATCAGGCTCTGGGAAAATTAAAGATGGTAAAAAGTCCCCATATGTAGGAAATTAACTTCATTTTTGCAAAGATGTAGCTGGCGATGGAAAACCTGTCCCTCTGGCTCGGTGAGAGTCTGTGAGTTGTTCTGAGTTGCTCTATCTTGTGTAGATCAGGTAGGATTGGCAAGCAGGGAAGTTTAAAAATTCTTTCTTGTTGTTCTGCAATGAAGTTTAAAATTCATAATCAGCTAAAGTTTGGCATCTAGCATGTTTCAGGGCTGTGTTTGGTAGCTGTGTTGGTCTGAGACAAAAATAAATTAAAAAATCTAGAACTCTTGGTTCAGAAATTCCAGGGAAGGAATCCTACCTGATCTACACAAGAAAGAGCAACTCGGAACAACTCACAAAGACAGTTTCAGTGAGACCCAGTGGGACTACTGGCGAAAATGAAGATGTCAGGGTTTGTCAGATCAAGTTGTTTATGAGCTGTACAATTGACAGTGATCAACACCTGTTTGTAAATAATCTATAGTTGCATAAACTGTTTCTGAACTCATAATAGCATTGAGATGAGACTCTACAAAAAGCAAGAGCAGTGGTTTTGGGGTGTAGTTGAATTCATTGCGGTGAAGATGATTTTTGTTAACTTGTACTTCTTGTTTGTCTGTGTCAACTAATAAAAACCACCCCATGAAGCTCTTGGGCATTCAACGAAATATGAAAGTAATGGAACAGTAGTTGCTATAGACTGCCAATGAGAAATTAATTCTGGATACATTAATTCCCATTCCTTTGATTTTTCAGAAAAAGGTGGCAGACCAGCCGAATAGGAATCCTTCTATATGGTTGGCAATGTACAGTGCTTTTGGACGACCAATCCTTCTCAGTAGCACATTCCGTTACTTGGCTGATCTGTTGGGTTTTGCTGGACCACTCTGCATTTCTGGCATTGTTCAAAGCTTCCAGAATACAAGCCAAGACAACACAACCACAATAGAAAAGGTAAGTTGATAGTGATCATGACATTTTGTTTGGTATCAGCCCAGGTTCTGTATTAGCTTTCTGCATTTCCAGCTCTGTGTGACTGGGTCACCAACACCATTCAATTTTTTTAATTATTTCAAGTGTATTGAGGGATTAAAGGAGATTACCATTCTTGAAAACTGAAACTCCCTGTTTTGGCCCAGTATAAACACAGTGCAGGATTTCCTTTGGTCATATTTCTGTGGTGTGGATTCTGCAGATTTTTCTCAAATGTTAACATCATGGGGTCATATTAAATAAATGTTTAAGCCTTTTGGAATCCACCTTCCATTTTAAAGTAATATTTAGTTCCTATCTACTGAAAGATTATTATATTTATTACTCTGATTAAATAGTAACAACACTTTTCCACAGATGGCAGTTATATAATGGAACGATGTGCTTAGGCAAGTAACTTCCTTCGTCATGTCCTTGTGGGAAAGTACTCAGTAGAATTCACAGATTTGTTGGAAGCTCCAGGCTGCACGGTAAACACGTCTGCATTGGCTTCCAACTTGCAGCCTCTAGGCTGTCAACTGTGTACTTGAGTGCCCACACCACCCCAGTCCCCACCAAGTAACTGAGACAGCTACTTTATACAATAAAACCCTTAGCTGCAAGACTTCATGAAAGTACAGGGTATTCTATTTTATCCACTAAGGGTGTGTCCAGATGAGCAAGTACATGCAGTTTGTGGCACCTAAAACTACAGGCAGTGCATGTGCACCCATTTGCTGCGCTGCAGATTTGGCACTGATAGATCCCAGTGACAAACCCCACCCCCAAAAAACTGCTTCAAAAAGTGGCGTGGTACACATGGCAGCAGCGTGTGCCACCACAAGTGGAGCCTCGTCAGCCAGAGCCACACTCTGGCAGCTGGCCAGAAACTGAGTGGCTGGATCAGCACTGCTGCTGCCCTGGAGTGCCCCAGGACTCCAGGTAAAGCTGCTGGGGCCAGCAGCCTCCCCTACCCACCCAGGACAATTTGCTCCATACCAACCCTATGTGCAGGGACATGTGCAGCTGCAGAAAAGCATTAGCTGAAATTTGGGCCATGGCTATTTTTGCTGTGGCAACCCTGGACATCAGGCGTAGAACTGAAAAGAGAAGAGACAGAAGGCACGACTTGTCCTACATCTGATTTGTGATAAGGGTGTGTAATTAGTATTTTGAATCATGATGGGCAGATAGATGATTTATGGAATAATATTCTTCCATTGAACTATAGCACCCCTTAATCTCAAATGTCTTCTCCTTGGCAGGATAAATATGATACTTGTGGCTTTTGACTAACACTTCGGATTTTGCAACAGCCTGTCATGTAGCCACTGTGACAACTGATACGCTTTTAATTGTGCAGCTTATTAAATACAGCTTTGTCATATTTGAACCCTAATACATTGGATTAGAGCCAGAGTCAAAAGTCAAAGTACATTTTCTTCCTTCAGAACTTGTTTTATTGCACAATCACAAAATGAGGTGTTTCTGTTTGGAAACGTTTACTTTTAGTTGTCACATTTGGGAAAGCCAGGTCTCTGCCTTTGTTTTTATACTTTGTGCTCTTTTCAAGGTTTCAGTTTTCTTCAGAATTTTAATTAATACCAACTGAGGTGAACACCTTTTAAAGCTATAAATTTAAGGGGTGCTTACAATAAAGGGAAAAATTGAAACTACTTCAAGAGAAATCAGATTGGCTCAGTGACAAGTCATTGTTTTTTTTGGACATCTTTCAAAACAAATTAACTTTTAAGTAATGTAGCTTGATGAATTTACTTTTGATTTCACTTGCCAATTTTTTTTCTGTCTCAAATTCTCTACCACTTTTAATTACTCTCTTATGGTCCTATTACACTCATGTCTGAGAATCTTACTTTTATTAATGATTTTATCCACACAACCAACTTTGGAGTAGGAAAACATTATAATCTCCATTGTACATGTGGGGAAGTGAGGCAGAGAGACTTTCCAAGCTTGTTTTTCAAAGATACAAATACCAAAAGATTCAGTTAAGCACCCCATGGGGCACATCCAGACGAATGCGCACATGCCTCTTGCAGCGTCTCAAACCCCTTTTTGATGCTGCAGGAGGCACATGTGGGAACAAAAGAACTTTCCCCATGCTGCAGATTTGCAGCACGGGTCTGGATTAATCTCGGCCCTGTGCCACCTGGGAAACACAGGCCTAGTAGTCCTTGAGGGGTACTCGACCCACTGCAAGAATGTGGGCTGCTTCCCTCAGTCTGAAGCACCAGGTGTGTTCTCCTTTAGTCACTTGAATCAGGGGGACCCCAAAGCATAATCGAGAGCCTCTTGCATTAAGTGTCCCATGCTAGTTACAGAGGAGAACTTTATTGGTTACAAGGAGTAGGTTTGGAATATTGCTCTACCCTGTACTCTATCAGAGAAATACCTTAGAGTAAACAGTGGTGTGGTTTGATCACACAGCTGGGTTACTGCAAGCTATATATCTAGTTAGATCTCAAGTAGCTTACTCACAAGTATCATCCAGAGGCAGGTGGAGATTTCCTGTAGAGGCAAGCAGTTCATTGAACATGAGTTTCAAGAGAGAGAGCATGGTTCAGATGATCCAGCTTCTCTGAGCGTTCTCATCATAGCTGCTGCCCCAGCTGTTGGGCGGTCCTTAACTTATATAGACCTTATGACCTCATTTACCTGTTCCAATGAAGGCCAGCAGCTGTTGACTGCCAGCTAACCAATTTGAAATTCATCACTGGTTGTTGGGTAGACTGGCAGGCTCTCTAGCCCCCTCTGTCATGATAACATTGCTTAGAACAATACGGAATTTAAGCCCCCACCCAGGTGTGTGAGGCCAGTCACATAGGCATAGGGAGCAGGTTTCCCCCACCCTCTGGAATGTATCCAGCTCAGGTTACAACTCAGGGTTACCTGATGCTGAAGGGACCAGGGGTGTCTGCCGTCTGCAGTGACCATGGTAACGAAATTGTCAGATTAGGCATCTACCTCATGGCAGAGTTTGGGGAGAGATGAAGAGGGCATTCTGCCACACATTTTCCCCCACCCCCATTCATTCTTTTCACCCCCACTCATTCCCCTCACCCCTGTTCATTCCCACAGCCCCCTGTTCATTTCTCCCACCCCCATTCATTTCTCCAGGCCAACGTTCATTCCCCTTACCCAGGGTTCATTCCTCCCAAGGTTGGAGACAAGCAGGAGAGCAAACAGGAGGCTGGAGATGAGCAGGGAATGAGTAGGAGGCTAGAGACAAGCCCCTGGAGATGAGCTGAAGATTTCCTCTTTTGTCTCCACCCTCCTGCTCATTCTCTTCCTCGTCTCCAGCCTCCGGAGGCTACAGAGGCAGCTGGGCCGCACCACTGGTCCTCAAAGGAATCCAAAGGCAACAGGAGGTAGGGCAGATTTCACCTCCTGGACCAGATGGCAGGTTGCAGTTGCATGTATCGTGGATAGACCCATGCAGCAGGGTCAACCCACTCCTACTTATCGTTGCTCAGGAGGTTTCCAATATGGGTGACACCAGCCTCAGAAGCTCCTCTCTATTTGTATCGTTCAAATACCGTGGGCCTTAAGCCCCACCCAGCTAACTAGCAGCCCCTATTGTATGGGGCCTAATGTGTAAATGCTACAACAAAATACTTAGGACAACTAATGAAAGAAACAGGATAGGAGTGTCATGTGGGTCAAAGGGTCAAAACGTGAAAACAAAATGTGCTTGGGGGACACTGAGCAGAGTTCCCCCAGGCTGTACCCACCGGTCCTCAAAGGCATCCAAGGAGCCGGTGGACACCGCCCACTGGTGCTCTGTCTAGAAACATGCATGGACAAGTGAAAGGAAGCAACCCTGTAGTCTCTGGGCACATTCCTGGCCAGAGCCTCCTTTCTGGTCAAGTACAAGGCCCACTTGGCCAGGGCCAGGAGGAGGTTGACAGGAGGTACTCGGACTTGGTGGGGCCATGAATGGGGTGACCAAAAACAAAAAGGTGAAATTCAACCAGAATCTCAAGAGGAGGTTCTGGAGGTGGAGATGGAGGGGCTGCAGCATGGCACACTTGAGGGTCATGTGCGCCAGGGTCTCCCTCTGCCTGCAGAAGGGGCAGGAGCCTGGGGTGTCTATGAAGCTCACCATATACACACCCATGGCAGTGATTCTATGGAGGGGCTGCCAGCTGAGGTCCCAAGTGGCTTGTGGGATGAGGGTGAAGTACAGACTCAGCTACTGGGGTGCACTAGCTATGCTCTCACTGAGCAGATCCTGCCACTTGGTGTCTGGGTAGGATGCAAGGGGAGCATGATGGACAGTGTGGCGCATGAGCGTGTCGAGGTGGTGGCAGTGGCTGGTGGAAGAGCAGTCTGGTGTCCTCCAGCCAGCTCAGGCGGTGGAGCAGGGAGTGCCGTGAAGTCGGGCAAGGCGCTGGCCCCTTGACAAACTCCAGTGGGCTGGAGGACATTGGGGAGGAGGGGGTGGGAACTGCTGCCACGCAGGGCCTGGTCAACAAAGGCAAGGGTGTCAGATGATAGGGCAGATTTCACCTCCTGGACCAGATGGCAGGTTGCACGTGTCATGGGTAGACCCATGCTCTGGGCCAGCACAGCGAGGTCCACCCACTCCTGCCTATTGTAGCCCAGGAGGTCTCCAATACAGGTGACGTCAGCCTCAGAAGCTCCTGAGTGCGCATAACCTTCAGCTGAGGCCAGCACAGGACAGGTTTTTATACTGCCAGGCCAGCATAGGTGCTGGCCCAAGGCTCTAGCTCTCCCTGGCTGTAAATCCGGGAGGAGCCAGGCAGGATTATTTTTCCCCGAGTGGCACAATTTGCTCCACAACAAAGTGCATGTCTGGGCATGTGCACAGAGGCAAAAAGCCCTGGCTCAAATTTGCAATGCTTCTATATGAGCTGCTGCAAGTGCACGTGCTTGTATGTGTGGATGCGCCCCATGGGTGCATCCCCCTGAGCAGGAATGTGTGTTTTCTCAGGGACAAATAGCAGTAGCACATATTTGTGCTGCTGCTAGCTATCCTTGGGGAATGCCCCTGTATGCCTGCTGTGGTACACAGCAGGTTATCCCGGGTGGGATAGAGGAGCTGGGACCAACACTTGGGCTGGCCCCAGCTGCCTTACTTCGGGTCTTGGAGGTGTCTTGGGGTTGCAGCAACAGTGATCTGGGTGTACAGCCTGGCCAGCAGCTGGAGTTTGGTTCTGGTTGGCCAATCTCTGGTTTTGGGCAGTGCACGCTGCTGCCACATGCACTTCCCTGATTTTTTCTGGTACAGTTTTTTTGACAACAAGATCCCCTGGTGTCAATGCCCCGGCTCTGCCCCCCCCGCCACCACCTATTGCTTGATAATTACCAGTGTGGCAAAAGCATGCATGTGCAGCATGTGCCGTTTGCAGTGCTGCAAATGGATTTGTGGTGCCACAAGTTACATGTGCACTTGGGACGTGCCTCATGAGATTTTCAAAAGGTTTCACGAGACTGAGCACCTAACTCCCATTGAAATGAAAAGGACTCTGGTGCTTAACTTGCCTAGGCCGTTTAGAAAGTGACATGAGATGCCTTTCCTGCATACTAGGTACCTAAATATTTTTGAAAATCTGGCCATTTAAAAGGCTTGCTCAATACTTACATGAAGTCCATAGCAGAGCTGGGAAATAAAGCCACCTCTCTTGGGTCTCAGTCCAGTGCCATAACCACAAGCTCATCCTCTGCTTGGTTCAGAGACTGTCTATGCTGAAGGAGTGAGTCAAGATGGGGTCCAGATGAAGGCACTGCATTCAAGTCAGCACAAGAGGAGCAGAGTAGTTCTCCCCCACAATCTGATGGCAAAGCACAGTAGTGTAGTCACTTCTGATGAAAGAATCTCAGAGGGTCTGGAGATGTGGCTTGGTTTCATAGTTTTCCAAACCTTTCTCATCTAGAAATCAAACAACAGCTTTCCTGAGAACAGGCTTTTTGTGAGGATTCCAGTATATCTTGCTTCCAGCTGGATCGGAAATGCCAAAAGAACAGTTTTCTTCACAGTATTTTGACACATTCACTTCCTGCTTGGGCCTAACTTGAGCAACACAGAGAAGTGTTAAGAGAAGAAAATACAAAAAAAATAAAATGCATTAAGCAAAAGTGCTTTCCCCCTCTTGAGGGATTCAACTCTCAGTTGTAGTAAAGGATCAGCATACTCTTATTTCATTCGTTTATTCTCCAACTCTTAATAGCCATACTGTATAAATAGACTTTATTTGCTTATCCCATAGCAGGATTTAAGATAATTTATATAATACAAATAACATATCAATATCCTTCCAAAGGTAATAATTATTGTCATCTGTCAGCTGCCCCATGGTCTATTTTCACAAGGGCTCCATTTTCTACTAGGTATGATCTGCATCCCAGGAAGTGCAGTCAGAACTTAGCAGAGAAAGTAATGCCATAATAAGCTGGGTGAGTGAACTGCTCCTTTGCCCCTTAACAGGGTTCCTTTAGGTCTTTAGGAGATGGCTGATTTGCTTAATGGGATCAGAAGAAAAATATAATATAATTTGTATACATTAATATAATATAATTTAATGTATTATATGTATAATAAATGTAATAATTTAATTATAGTTTCTTTGCTAACTGTTGTTATTCCGGACTTTTCTATTGCCATTGGAATTCAAAACTCAGTGTTTCACATCCAGCAGACTGCAGAAGTTTTGATATCTGTTCTCAAACTAAAATTGCGTTGATAGAGATTTGAAAAAAAAATATGGGTAAAGATATGGTTTGAGCACTTTTTTGAAACACACACTGATCTGTGCATGCAGGTATTTTTAAAAGAAAAAATAATCTAAAGTTGCAGAATCTAATGGGCAACCTAAAGTTGTCAGTGTTTGATACGTTTGTTCAATGAGCCAGATATTGCACACCATTACTAAGGTGTGGGTCACTGAGAACAAGATCTGCAAAGCAATAAGAACCTTTTTCTCTTTTTCCTTCATATAAGCGCCAATTGTCGTACAGATTCTTTAATGTGAGTCTGCCTGCATCTTATTGGGAACTATCATGGTTTACTGTACTCACCTGTGCACAGGGTATCGCCCTACCCTACCTTCTTCCTCACTTGAAACTAACAGAGCTAAACACCTCCCGCACCATGAGTGACAGTAGTCCAAACTTCTGTGGTCTGGCTTTCTTCATCACTATTACTAAGAACTGGTGCATATTCCTTCATCTACTAAGAGCAATTCTCTCCAGCACAAGTGTTCAAGTACTTTTGGTAATGGAACATCTAGGTTCTCACCCTGTAGTTGCAAAGAAGTTCAAAGCCATGATGTTATGCAGTAAACTGAAGTAATCATATCTTTAGTACAGTTTGATTATCATTGTTGCTCCACTGTAAAAATGGAATCTCCCATTTCTCCTTGTCTAAATAACAGATCACATCTCTACATTTCTCATTCTTTTTGGTCATAGGATCAATCAGACTCACACCTCTCCTCACAGGATTTCCTTGGAAATGCTTATGTCCTAGCAGTTCTGCTGTTCCTGGCCCTCATCCTACAAAGGACATTTCTGCAGGCTTCCTATTATGTTACCACCGAAACTGGCATCAATCTGCGAGGTGCCTTACTGGTGAGTACAGATGTTTCCATGATCTGCTTGCAGTAAAATTCTATAATAATGGATCTAGTTTCATTCTTTCATTTTTCCAAGCCCTTCATCTAAACTAGCCCTTTATCTAAACTACCAGCAAGCTACAGTAGGTAGGCACACTTAGGGTGTGTACAGAAGTTCAGGCAGCCTGTTGGGGGGGGGCGGTACTTTAACTATGGTGTTTTACACAAAGTACCATGAGTTAGTGCCATGGAACCCATCAGGCTTTTGCCTGTTGGTTGTGGAGGGGTGGGATGGGGGAGAGGGCTCGAAGCCTGCCTGCACTGGCAGTGGCCCAGGCCAGCAGGTGGAGGTGCTTCAGCAGTCTCGCAGGAGATTGCTGCTGGACCAGCCCTCTTTCCAGCTCTGCCTCCCCTGCCAACTGTCAGCAGTGGCTCGGGGGGTGGGGGGGGCAGGGAAAGAATAATTTATTGATATTCAACTTTACAATGTCCAGTCACTGTTGCAACTTTATAAACTGTATTTTATTCCTTCCTGCAGGCAATGATATACAATAAAATTCTGAGGCTTTCTACATCCAACTTGTCCATGGGAGAGATGACATTGGGACAGATCAATAACTTGGTTGCCATTGAAACAAATCAGTTAATGTGGTTCTTGTTTCTATGTCCCAACCTATGGGCTATGCCTGTACAGGTACAGCACTGAAGTAAGGGCCTAGTTTTTAGAAGAAAAAACCCTGAAAACAGAAGATATTTTTAACACAGCGACCATCTAGGAGGCTATTTTAGAACATGCAGGGGGAAGTATAGCCTTATATATACCTATAAATGAAAAGCCCTGTCCAGGAAGGAAATGGTTGAAATGCTGTGCATTTGTATTCTCCCAACGTGGTGAGCTGCTTACCTTCAGGCCAGCAGGGAGAGATTTTTATGGTTAAGCTTTCAAATTAGGGTTGCAAAGTTGTAGATTTTACCAGTAATGACTAGTTTTGCCCGCAGCTGCTCCTCTATTTGTTTTGTTAATATCCCGCTCTCAATAGGTACATTAGTGTGTATAGGACAGGACCTGCCTGTCTTATGGACAAACTGAAAAGTTGCAAGAACAGCAGAATAGAAGGACAGCATTTTATTGCTTGGTACATTTAATTTTGGCCATGTACATATTTCATTTTCTTCTGGGAGTATCGCTGCTCTCCCAGGAGAAAACATGAATGTATAGGTGTTTAGGATTTTTCATAAGGTATATCATTGACACCGGCCATGGAAAAAATACCCAGGAGCTGAAAGATTTTGCTGTATTATGTTTTGATCACATAAATATAAAACACTATATGACTAATCCACAACAATAATAATATTGGAAAAAAGTCACTTTTTTCCATTATTTATTTTTTTAGACAATTATCCAGGAATCAATGGTTTATCAAAGAGAATTTGTGGTAGAGAAACAGAAAATAGAGCTCTTGGCTAGTATAGAAGCTTAACAATGATAAAGAGATATTCATTTTGAAAGCCAAGCTACCTTAGTTAGTTATTGTTATCATTTTACATATTTTGGGTTGTTAAATGAACTGGTGGTTATATCAAAAGCAGGTATCACATTTAGGAGCGAATAGCTAAAGTGCATTAAAGCACATGTAGACTTATTAAGGCATGTTAATGTTGTGTATGAACTGACTTGAGACTAACCTTAGTCCCACATCAGTCTGTACACATGGTGTTAATGTGCTTTAATGCATGAGTGTGTAGATGTGAGCCTAAATTGCCTTAATGTGCATTAAGCTAATGTTAATTAAATTTAGGCACACCTAAATGCACATGTAGATCATCTACTAGGTCCTAGTGGACAGCTGTATGCAGTATACGTTCACCATTACATTTCTGCTTTGTTAGTAATCAGCAGAATGACAGGTACTGAATCAATAAAGCCTGTATATTGATGCCATGGAACTTCTCATGCAAAGCTGTTTGGGTCAGGAACTGGTTTTGGTTTTTTTTGTCCTATTTGTATAGCTTCTAATACAATGGGTTGCCCGTACATGTGCCTGGAGCGGCGTGGGAAGCGTTTTAATTAGAGTGGTTCCCAGACAGCCTCTCTAATTAAAGCAGCTCACTGTCACGTGTATTAAGCCCCTACACATTTCAAAATGGCAACAGGAGCTCTTTAACTAAAACTTGTTTGAGGCGATTTAGTTAAAGTGCCCCGCAGCCATTTTGAACCATGGGGGGGAGCTTAATGCACATGACAGTGGAGCGCTGCTGGAGCATTCCAATTAGAACGTGGAGCAGACTCAATTAGTTGAGTCTTCTCCAATGTGTTCTAATTAAAACGGGAACAGGCATGTCTAAAGGCAGCCCATATGATGGGTTCTTCATCCCTGAATAGCAGTATTAAATATAGCTGTAACAAACATATCAATCGGAAATAATATAGGTCTGTAGGATCTTTCCCTAGATTTTCAAAATTTTTGAAGTAAAGCAAAAGTGGTTTTATTTACATTAATCTAAAAATTTGTAAAAAATGCCTTATGTAGTTTAAGAATATATTTTTCCATTGCTCTGTTGCTAGAGTACTGAGATGTGTTGCTTTTCTGAGATGTATGTGTCTTTTCCCCTCCTTAGATCATAATGGGCGTGATCCTACTTTATAACTTGCTTGGAGAGAGTGCATTAGTTGGTGCTGCTGTAATTGTATTGCTTGCTCCGATACAATATTTCATAGCTACAAAGCTGGCTGAAGCTCAGAAGAGCACTCTGGTATGTAATTTATCGTAGTGAGGGGTATGATCCAGCAGTTAGACTAGAGAACTCAAAGCTCTGGATTGCATCCCTGACTTTACTAAAGATTTGCTGTGCTGGTCTAGACATTGGTCAACTTCCTCATACCTAAATTTCTACTGAAAACGTAGGGGTATTAATATTAACTGACTTTCCAGAGTGTTTAAACCATTTGTAGTCTTCCTTGTTGAATTGAAAAACTAAAATTTCATTAAAAGTACTGAAATAAAATATTCTGACTCCGATTTGTTTGGGGTTTTATTTTAAACAAACAATGCAGTAATATTGCTATAAATTTGTCGTCATTTATGATTCTAAATAATAATCAATACTACCTTGATTAAATCTGCATTCATCAGATTTGCTCTTGTGCAAAGCACCACTGAACAGTTCTGCATTATTTAAGTTCCATTTAAGGCTTCAAAATAAGAATGTAAGACCTGTTCCCCAGTCTGTCCCTAGACAGATACTTGACAGATATTTAAATGTTTGGTGAATTCTGGTTTGAATTGATATGAAGCTTCTGGCTAGTTTTCTTTTCAGAAGTTAATTTCACCTCATCTGAATAGCTGTGTCACGTTTATAGCCATTTATATCCATGCAAGTCTATTAATGCCACATTCAAATGCTGAACTGAATGTTATGTTTGAAATCACTTTAAATGACTGATTCTAAAGTATAGAATAATGTGAACTATCTTCTGAAATTAATTCCATTCTAACTAAGCAGTGTTTCATAAGCTGTGGGGAACTTCCCTTAGCGAGTGCAAAAGTTTCCTAGGGTTGAGGGCATGAAGCAGGATGGTGGTAGCAGTTGGTAGTGAGATGAATTGGTGAAGGAAGAGATGGGGGCAATTAACAGTAGAGAAGGTATTGGAGGGGAAGTAGAGGACACAAGAGTGACTGACTTTACTGTGGTGGTGCATGAACCCAAACAGTTTGGGAAACGTTGTGCCGGATTCTACCTTACCCATAATTCCTAGATTTTGGGAAATATGGATAATCTCTGTGTTTGAGATAAATTGGCCGTATTGTGATAAATTGGCCTTACTCCTCACTAATGGGAAAATTTTTCCGTTCAATTCATCTAATTTCCTGGAATTTTCCCTTGAAACCAATCTATTTGTTAATTCTCTTATTGTTATTTTTTTATCTTTAATCTAGCCTTAATGTTTAAAAAGCCTTCAAGTATTTGAAGAGACGTCTTTAAATCAGTTAGCCAAATTATATTTATTTGGGCCTTTTCCCCACCTAAGGGATTCCAGTGGGGCTACCAGTATTTCTAATTTATACCAGTTTAGAATCTTTCTTTTAGGCATTTTCTTTCATAAGCAATTTTCTCCAGCACCCTGGTCTTCTTTGTTGTTCTTCTCTGAATCCTTCATTAATGTGTATTAGTCATAGTAGTCCCAAAACAGCAGAACACTGTATTGTGAGGGAAAGGTGTTCATCCAAATCAGTCACATAAAAGACATGGCCTGTAGATCTCATACTGGCCCCACAGACTGCACGCAGCCCTGCACTGCCCGTGGCACTCGTGCTGGACTGACCCTGT
>JAGPOW010001296.1:23782890-23826187 GCA_030014935.1 Caiman crocodilus | reverse complement strand
CCCCCCCCCCCCCGCCCCCCCCCCCCCCCCCCCCCCCCCCCCGCCCCCCCCCCCCCCCCCCCCCCCCCCCCCCCCCCCCCCCGCCCGGGGGGGGGGCGGGGGCCCCAACTGGGGGGGCTATGCCCTGCTGCTGCTTGCCAAGCTAGTGGGGGGGCAGAGGGGGTGATGCAGGCATGGCTCACTCTTGGTGGCAGCAGGGCAGAGCCCCTACTCCCAGTGCTGCTGCACCCACATCAGCGCTGGGAGCGGGGGCTCTGCCCTGCTGCTGCTTGTCAGTCAGTGCAAGGAGGCGCAGGATGCGGGCATGGCAGTGCTGGGAGTGGGGACTATGCCCAGCTGCTTGTTGCCCCTTCTGCCTGGAGTGAGCTGCGCCTGCATCCCACCCGCTCAACCCTGGCTGGACAAGCGGCAACAGGGCATAGCCCCCATGGCTCCCTCTTCCAGGGCAGAGGCAGGTACGGCCAGAGGAGCCATGGGACAAGCTCCCGCGCCTGCCATGGGCAACGCGCCCCCCACCCCCGTCCTGGCTGGTCAGTTTGTCCCAGCTCTGGCCCCAATCTCTCTTTTCCCCACGCCCCTCCCCTTCCCCTCCCCCAGCCCCAACAGACTTACCAGCTGGAGGAGGCAGCTGTGTCAGCTTCCTGTTTAGTCCATGGCTGAATCTACAAAGTGGCTGAGTCTTTTCTGAAGCTTTTCCGAATCAGTTTGGAGCTTTTAATTGGTTTCCCGATTCGATTCAGAGATTCAGTCCCGGAATTGGGCCAAATCTCCTCTGAATTCCATCAGCTACTGAAGCTTCACACAGTCTTAGCTAGTAATCAGTGGCTTGATGTCTAGTTGGCAGCTGGTATCAAGTGGGGTGCCCCAGGGTTTGGTCCTGGGGCCGGTTTTGTTCAATTTCTTCATCAATGAACTGAAAGATGGCATAAAGCATACCCTCAGCGAGTTTGCAGATGCCCCCGAGCAATCTGGGGGGAGTAGTAGATCCACTGGAAGGTAGGGCTAGGATTCAGGGTCACCTAGATACATTGGAGGATTGAGCCAAAAGAAATCTCCTGAGGTTCAACACGGACAAGTGCCAAGTCCTGCGCTTAACACGGAACAATCCTATGAACCAGTGCAGGCTGGGGGCTGCCTGGCCGGGCGGCAGCTCTTCAGAAAAGGCCCTGGGGGTTACAGTGGACAATAAGCTAGATAGAAGCCAGCAGCGTGCCCTTGGCCAGGAACTGGGCTGCATTGGTGGGTATGTTGTCAGCAGGTGACCAGGGAAGTGATTATTCCCCTCTATTCAGTATTGGTGAGGCCACATCTAGAGTTATGTGTTCAGTTTTGGGCCTCCTACTACAGAAAGGATGTGGATAAATTGGAGCGAGTCTAGCAAAGGGTGACAAAAATGGTGAGGGGGCTGGGGAACATGATTTATGAGGAAAACTGACGGAACTGGGCTTATTTAGTCTAGAGAAGAGGAGACTGAGAGGGGACTTAACAGCAGACTTCAGCTAGCTGAAGTGGGGTTTGAAAGAGGATGATGCTTGACTGTTCTTAGTGGTGGCAGATGACAGAACAAGGAGCAACGGTCTCAAGTTGCAGCAAGTGAAGTATAGGTTAGATATTAGGAAGCATTTTCCCACTAGGAGGGTAGTAAAACACGGGAACAAGTTCCCAGAGAAGTGGTGGAAACTCCATTCTTGGAGGCTTTCAGAACCAGGCTAGGCAAAACTTTGGCTGGGATGATCTAGTTGAGGATGGTCCTGCTCTGAGCAGGGGATTGGACTAGATGACCTCCTGAGATCCCTTCTAATCCTAACTTTCTATGGTATGGAAAACTTGGCAGAGCTGTGTGTAGCTTCCCAAACAATCCATTTGAATCTTACTTTCTAAAATATATTGTAAAGATAAGCTGAATACATCAGAAAAGTTTTGACACTTCTTAAACTGGTCTATTCTATAAATGTAATTTATACAGAAAGCATAGATTTATTAAAGTGACTCTAAACTAGAGCTGACTAGAAGAGAAAAGGAAAGAAGGAAAGGAAAACCATGATTTTATTTTAGAAACATTTTCTCTTCTTAAATTTTAAAAGATTCAGAAAATGTTGGCTAACTATAGGGTTGGTGAGACCTAAAAAGAAATGTCATAACAATTTTATCAAAAATGTTCAGTTTTAAAATGAAAATTTCCAAATTGTTTTCCAAAATTAAAAAAATGTCAAACAGTTCTAATCAAAATAGGAGTAGTTTTTTCAGTACAAACTAACTGATTTGATCAAATAATCTGAGTCACAGAGGAAGAAGAGGAAGAAGATGAAGATGATAACATGTCAACAGTAATGCGGCTCAGGACAAAGATGCCCTGGAAAACCTGTTGGAGATATCTTACCTCTGGAGGATTTTTCTTGCTGTTTCTAATGATTTTCTCCAAGCTGTTGAAACACTCAGTCATTGTAGCCATAGATTTCTGGCTGGCTAGCTGGACGTCCCTGGATGAGAAAAGCAAATCAGACGAGGTGGGTCATAAGTTAAAGCTTTCTAGACAAGGCTTCTCAAATAATTGGAAAATAACCCTATTATCCTACAAAACTATTCATTTGGGCAGGTTGTTTCTATAGGTGTCCTAAAATCAGTTTGTATAGGATCAGCGTATTTGTTATGATAAAATAAAAACCAACCCATCCATCCATATGTTAAAATGAAACTCAAAGTCATTTGAGTTTAGGAGAATTTGGGGCCTATGTTTTCAAAGACAGGATGCCTCAACACTTGCAATTAGCATGTAGCAATAAACTCGGGTGCAGTTCGTACCTGCCAGCCCCGGGCTACTCTGCTCTGGCTCAGTGTGCTGTGGAGGGCTGGCTGGGGCACAAGGGTGCTACAGTGCAAGCCTAACTTGCAGGCAGCCTCCGCACTGTAGCACCCTTGTGCCCCAGCCAGCCCCGCAGTGTGTACACATGCATTTTGGCACATATAGCTACTCCACCGTAGGATATTACTTGTCCAGACAATGATATCCTACAGAGGAGTTGGTGAATTTAATGCACATGTGTAGGTGGTGATGCTTTACTTTGGAGGTAATTAGTCAGCTCTGCAGTAAAGCACTTGTATAAATGCACTCATAGGGATCTAATGTTAGGCTCTAAAATCTGCTTTTACTTGCATCTGATCACATTTTCAAAAGTGCTAGGTAACCAGCAGCTCCCAGCAACAAAACTGCTCCAAAGTTTTATTTGTATTCATAAATATGTGGAAATTCAGAAGGTATCCAAAATTCAGTAAAGGTTTTTTCTTGAGTTTTTTTCAGCGCTTCATATCCCACCAGAATACACATGGCAGGTCTTCTGTTGGCCTAAATTACTATTGCTGTTAAATCAGCTCAGGATTGAATCCAAAATTGCAGTGGTACTTGAGTTAAAATAGTTTTACTTTCTAATCTTTGAAAGGTTCAATTTTGAATCGGTCTAAGATTTAGCCAAGGGTTTGGCCACCTTCATGTTTATCCAGTTAGTTCACCTAACCAACCTACGAGATGTTTCATCAGACCCAGCACTAACGCTACTAAGTTCTGAGTGCCCTCATTTCAAGAACGTTAAGGAAGACAACCTTGATAAGTTGAATTTGTCTAGATTCATGAACCCAGTCGGATCTCTTGAACCTGATTTGCCAATTAAAAATTCTGTTGCACCTAGGTGCAACGAATTTAGGTTTGGGATGGTAAGTCAGAAAGTCTTATTTATGTAGCATGAAGGACATATTTACATGTCACCCTACGTCGCCATAGTGACACTGCATCACTTTGGGTTTCACTGCATCACTGCATGCTTTGCAGTGACATAGCAGTGAGTCTGCAAACAACCAGCAGCTACTTCACAGTAGCGGCACACGCCCGTGTTTTAGTGCTCCTGTATGGCAAAGTAGCAGCTAAAACTAACTGTGTGCCAAGTGCACAGTGCAGTATGGGCAGTTGCAGTGCACAGTGCAGTGACAGGTGCCATAGGGAGATGTGCAGAGGCACCTATCGATTCTAGCCTACATGGCCACAGTGCTAGATGTTAGTGCTGAGGAACATTGCCCTGGGGAAACTTGAAACAGAAAAAAAAATCTGTATTTTCAAGAAAATAATGCATTTATTGTTTTACTAGACTAACCATGTAGCTGTCTTCAGCTTGCTTTGTGGAGCAGGGATTGTGCTGTGTCTTATCACATCTCTGACTGTGGAGTGGATGGGCCTCACAGCAGCCAAGAACCTTCACCACAATCTCCTGAACAAGATCATCCTTGGGCCAATCAGGTACAGCAAAATTGATTTTTCTGCTGCAAAATCAAACTAACAAAGAATACCTGCTGTGTCCAGGGGTGTGTCACAGTCCTGCTCCAAAGAGACAGGTACTCTATGTCATCTAGCACAGTGGTCAAGCATATGACAGCATGCATTCAGTAACTACAATTACCATGCCCAGTGGAGGGGAAAATAGGAGGCATGACAATGTTCTTTTCTGTCCAAGATCTGGAATAGCAACCAAGGACATCAGATGGACTTTGCAATTAATCTTTAACATTAAGAGAGCCAAAGTATGATGGGAGGAAAAACAAAGTTTTAGGAAAAGGACTATAGGAGAGAAGACTTTAAAGTCTTGCATTCAAATAAACATTCAAATAATGGGAAGACAAGTATCAGTCAGCATTGTGTATGTAACTTATGTTTAGTTAGCGTGCTTGAAGACTTGCTGAATAGTACTAGCACTTTGCTCAGATTGAGAACTTTCTCAGCCAGAATTGGACTTCCTTTCCACATAAATTTTTGCCTCTGCTTTGTTAAACAGGTTCTTCGATATGACTCCCTTGGGGTTGATTCTAAATCGCTTCTCTGCTGATACGAATATTATTGATCAGGTGAATCCACTGGTGCATTTTATTCCAGTAGTCCTTGTGATAACCAGCTAATGGCAACGTTTTGGAACACAAATATACTTTTAGTACGTGGAGGGCCATATAAATTGTCACTGAGATTCTGAACGGATGATATAGCAATCTCTGTATTTTGAAATTTCAGGCAATTTTCTTGACTTGTTCTATTTGTAGTATACTTTATAAAACTTTGTAATGCAAATACATGCATAGGCTAAAAACAGACAACTGGTTTAGTATGGCCCTAATTAGGATATGACTTGCGTCAAAACAAACCTAGCACAGCCATTTACATACTAGGCTTAAATGGCAGTGAAGTGGAATTAGCCAGGATTATTCTGAGGCAACGTATGAATGGTTTCATTTTCTTTTGAAAAAAAAATAGACCAAGAGTGCCTAATATAAATATTAGTACTGTCTCACACGCCTGCCGGTAAAGGTGTCTGTCAGTGTGGGGAAAGGCACTACTGGTAGAAGGTTAAGCCACACAATTCAGGCTAGATATCAGGCACAAGATTTTAAATAGTGAGATGCGGGTGATTAGCTACTGAGGGAAGAGAGAGAATCCCCATCCATTGAAGACTGGTGCCTTCAAGAAGATATGTTTCAGGAATGCACAAGTTACTGAAGTCAGTCCAGGAGCTGTGATGTGAAATGCAATGACTTGTGATATAGAGTAGATAACACTAAATGATCTGAAGTGGTCTTTTGTCCTTAAACCATCTGGAACTATGAAAAGTAGAAGTGTACAACAGTAAACTGAGAGCAGTTGTCAGCAGAGGAGGTATTTCTAGGGCTTGTATTACTTTTGAGAACCAAAATGCTTGGATAAGATATTATTCTGAAAACCAGATCTGTGGGCCCATGTCTGAGAATGGTAGCAGGGGGTCTTAAAAAGACATTGTATATAGAACAATAGGGGAAATATAGGGTGCTCCTAACATGGTCGATACCTCATGATGAATGTTTTCTTTCTTGTCTCTCAGTAAAGGGGAGTGACTGTCCATTTCTCTATGATCCTTGAAAATACTGAGCATTAGCCAAACCCCAATGACCCAGATTTTGACTTCTGCAAGTGGTTGGAGGGGCATTGAAATGGCCATAGCCCAGCCTCTCCCACTGTCCTGGGCACAGTCGGTGCATCGTAGCCCAAATCCTGATATCTAACGTATATTTTCATTTTATTTTTGCAACAGCACATTCCCCCTACTCTGGAGTCTCTCACCCGGTCAACCTTACTTTGCCTTTCTGCCATTGGAATTATCACCTATGCCACACCATGGTTCCTCGTTGCTCTTGTACCTCTTGGGATAGCCTTTTATTTCATCCAGAAATACTTCAGAGTCGCTTCCAAGTAGGTATTAGAAAGCTGTTATGGCTATTTCTTTTTAAAAAGCCCTGAACATAAAGATTGTGCTGGCATGTCAGGCCCTCTCTACATGGGCAGATAAGGCATTATTGGATCTAATACGTGATCCAAACAGTTAAGCCCTTACCAGTTTTCCATGCCTGTTGTTGATGGTATTAAAGCAGTCCTTGAGGCAGTGTGGTCCGGTAGACAGACATTGCTTCCTGTCCTGACTGCCATTGACCTGTGTGACCTTGAAGCAGGTATAATTCTATTTCTCTTTCCCCTTTCCTTTGCTTTGACTCTTCAGGGTGGTGACCATCACTCACACCTCATTTGGGAAATGCCCAGTGAGTTTCTTATAAGTATTTACACTGGAAACAGATAGCAGCGTTTGCTACAGAGAGGCTGCTGCCTCTTTGTGATAAAGCAGTCTCTTGAAAGATTCTAATTAATTGACGTGAAATTCTCGACAGAGAATCACAAGCAAGTCAGTGTAACAATAATAGTGGCAATATCCTATATTATATTGTAGTATACAGAGATATGTCTTTACTGTCCTTATCCCAAAAAGACAAAAACAAAGAATCAAGTGGAATCCATATAGCTGATGGAGGTGGGGGGTTGGGGAGTCTATAGTTTTCTATAGGGCAGCAAAGACTACACAATAGCCTGGATAGTGAGTGAATAGTGAGTGTGCCTGATTTTCCTACCTCTTCTACCGAGTGCTTTGTAGCAGTGGTGGAGATGTTAAACATAGTATGTGCTTCTACATCTTGACTAATGAGCACAAGGGAAAACCAGCATTTTTTTTAGCTACAGGGAAAACAAATGCAGCAGCGGCTAAGTGAAGGTTGTGGCTTGGTAACAGCTAGTGGCTGCTGGCTGTCATTGACCCAGTCACAGCTATGAAAATGACTCAGGGAAATTTCTTCCCCTCTGTCGAAGCCAGTCTGCCTCTGCAGGTGCATTCACTGGCTATTGCAGGTGCAGAGAGATGGGTATGCGCATAACTGTCTTTCTCCGTGCACACTCTTGAAAATAGGGATAAGACCCTTTTATATATACTATGAGCTTCTTTAAAATCCCTAGTCAGGCTTGAGGAGCCATCTGTTTTACTGTACATAAAAATGAATCAGAAAAGCTACAATTGCATCCATAAAAGTCATTCCTGTGAGTCAGGCTGGTAAGGAATTGCTTCATCCTATATTTGAACAGGAGTTGCTTGCAGCCCTGTCCTAGCGTGTGATCTCCATTAATTTTCAGGAACAGAGATATTTATGGTATTTCCTTTAACACATTTCAACCCTTGGACTATTTTCCACTATACTCCCCTTCCCCCATATTATTTTAAACATACTGTCCGAAGTAGTCACAGTGGAGACTGCAGCTCTGCAAGCTCAACATTCACTTCTACACAGAGTAACTGTTCAGAGGTGATCTCTCAAGATACACCAATACAATTTTTTATTTATTCCTTAATAAAATCCTAACCAGGGTCCTTTTACTTGAAAACTTGACTCACTGACAATAAGAAATGTCAGATTTTTGCCTTTTCGTTCTACTGAAATGCCTTACTCATCCCAACAGAATGGCAGTTTCGATGCTATAACAGTCGCGTATAATTTCTCATGTTCCATATATAATATTAATTGCAAAATTTGCAAGGCATTTCTAAAGGATGATTAGTTAATGGATATGGGTGCCTAGCCCTGTCTAATGTGCATGCCATGTTCATATCTGGATTAGTTTTGGGCTAGTATTCAGGGTCCAGGTTCAAGAATGAATTGGGTCTAGGACAAGAGTTTGGATTTGGAATCATTAACTTAAGAATCTCACGTTTCTCATGGAAATTAAACTCAAGGTGGCAGAAATCTTATGAGATCGCCTGGTTTCCAGGATTTCTGTCATCTAGAAAGATGGAAATTTACTAACTCTAACATTTCTGCTAAACATTTGGCTGAATCCAGAGAAGGACTAGGAAACAAACCGCTTTCATATTTTGAATGTACCTCAAGCCTGAACTGTAAAGATGGCATGGATTTTACCAGAATTCAAAAGGAAAGATGGGAGATTCCCATGTCAGCCCCTCTTTAATATAAACAGATCATTTATAGTCCTGATGAAAAACACAGGTAATAAATAAGATACAATGAAATCTCCATGAACTTTAGTGTTCAAATTATAATTGCTGCTTGGCCCTGAGTTATTTTTGCCTCTTACACACTTATGTCTCTTGATCACAGGGACCTACAGGAACTTGATGACAGCACCCAGCTACCTTTGCTCTGTCATTTCTCAGAAACAGCTGAAGGACTCACCACTATTAGAGCATTTAGGTTTGTAGACGCGCGCTTCTTGTTCAGGCTCCAAGCCCCCGAAACATCATCTAGAAAACGCATCACATGAGGACAAGTTTGGGGGTGGAAATTGGGGGAGAAATACATTCTTTTCTTAAGTAAGCAGCTTTTCTTGGCCAAATCGGTGTCTTATAGTAGGACCAGGTGGAACATGAGAAACCTGAAACAACTGAGGAGTAAATTAGAGTGACACTGCAGTGTTAGTTAATGGTTGGAACAGGACTCCCCGTTCTGTTCTGGACTCAGTATGTGACTTTGAACTATTTGCTAGACTTTACTGTGTTTTAAAACATTTCAAAATAGGGGATGGGGCAACATTTGCTTCATAAATCCAGAGGTCAACAATGTCTTCCAGCAAGGAACCAAAATGACCCAGCTCAGGTCTGAGAAGGGCAGGTACTAGGACTCTTCTGTCTTCCCAGTTTCTTCCTAATGCCTGGCTACAGTGTGGGAGGCACCGGCAGAGCATCCCCTCCACCAAAGGCCCTGGTGCTCACTGGGTATGTTTATATGTTTATTAATGCACTTTTAGTAATGCAAATTTAAATCTAGTTTCTCCATTGTGAGGTACTAGAAAAATGTGCATTGGCCTATTTTAATGAGCATTAGCTAAAGAGCACTTTGTTGGGTACCTATACATGAAACAAAAGGGTGCTCTGATGCACTGTGATTACATGTAATTACAGCATGTCAGAGCAGACTTGATTAATTGAGTATGCTGAAGCATGTTAATTACTGCACTACAGCGAGCCCTGTGTCTTGTGTATCAGTGTTTCTGCGCTCGTTCAAGTTTTAGATAAAGCACCCCCACCACCATTTTGAAGTGCAGAGATGCTGATACATGAGACTCTGAGTGATTTAATTAAAGTGGCTCTCAGAACTGCTCTAATTAAAGCACCCCTCCAGTCCCAGAGCATGTGTAAAAATACCCTTAATGATGCTTAAATGTCCATTAAAATGGGCTAATATGCATTAAAGTATACATGTAGACATGCCCACTCTGGCACAGCAGGGGCCGAGCCCTCCATGGCCCAAGGCCATCAAAGCCATGGCTCTGCAGGACAGATCCAAAGGCCCATGGGCTATGGGTTGCCAACCCCTTCTCTAGACAGTTAAATTCTTAACAGCATCATCTAATTTGCTAGATCAAATCTGGAAGACTCTCTTTGAAATAAAGGTCACAACTTTTTAGTGTCTGGCACTTAAAACTTTTAAGGGCTTTAATTTAAACAGCAGCATGTGACCAAAAATCATTATTGTTACTGTGGAACTCATTCCCTTTGGGACCTGATCCCTCGAATTCCTATTGCATGATGGTTCCTTTAAGTGATCAGACTATCTTCTTAGACATCTTGGGTATCTGTTGGTCCTCCTGTGTCTGAGCATCTTCCAACTATTAATGTATTTGACATCCCATGTAGGTAAACGAGTGTTTTATACTGATTTTGCACATGGAGATGTTAAGAAACAAACTAAGTAACTTGCCAGAATGAGTGTGATAGAGCAGTGAAGTTAGACCCTAGTCTCCTGTGGCCTAGTAATTTATGGCATGTGTAGACAAAACAGGGGCCCTAAATTGAAGCAGTGGGTTTTTAAAAACAGCGCTTCAATTTAGGGTGAAGTAAACCACCATGTCATGTACATCCATGTCTTACCTGCCTGTGGGGGAGAGGGGAGGGCGAGCTGTCAGTGGGTGGATAGGTCCCTGGGCTGCAGGAGAGTTGGTGCTTCCCTCCACAGCAACAGTGGCCCCACCCCAGGCAGCAGCCACCTGCAGGCACCCAGCTTGGGTGGTCCCGGGGACCACCACAGCCACAAAGGGAAGGACCAGGTCCCTGTGCAGGCAGGAAGGCAGGCTCCAGGAGGAAAAAGAAAAAAAAGAATCAGGCTCGCCACTTTTTTTCTTTTACTTTGGTGGAGCCTGCCTTCCTGGGCTGCTGCCAGGCTGCCTGCACGGGCTGTCTGCACGGTCCCTGAGCCACACTGAGCCCAGTGCTTTGCTCTGTGGCTGTAGGGCAGCAAAATAAAAGTCCTCGGTGGTGTTTTAGTTTGCTGTACCCCAAAGACATTTAAGGCGCATTATGCCACCAAATGTACTACAGCAGCTGGAATTAATGTGCAATTTGCCGCCATCTCATGTAAGCACCAGCACAATTAAAGCGGTGCAAAAGCATTTAAGCCACTTTAAAGTGTCATGCACACATGCCCCTCATTTTGTCTACATGTGCCCATAACTACTGAACTAACATTCTTCTCTCGAAGTTATGGATTTGCAAAACTTGTTGACAGAGGTTGTTGTATTTATGATTGCTCTGTCTTAGCCCACTGTCTTTGCGGTTGGATTTCCTGTGTCAGTGCCAGGGAAATGAGTCATGAAAGAAGAAAGAGCAGGAGCTGGATTAAATTATGGAGAAAAGATTGTCCATGTGACCCCTCTCTTGTTTCCATGCTACACTTTTCCTGTGTCCATGTGACAAAAATTACCATTAAGCTAGCTAAATCGCATCTGTGTATCCATGTTATCAGCTGAACATACATGAAACAGAGAAGGGTACCGTTGGATTGGGTGATGGATAATGCTGTGTGCAATTAAGCCATAGAAACATTACATATACAGCCAGTTTGAGGAGCTGGATAATTTTAGCAGTCATTCCCCTGTGCAAGGCATGGACAGAGGGAGCCACTGGAGTTACCAATGGAAAATATAAAATTTTAGATTTTTGGGTAAGTGGCAACATCTTTGCAAGGTAGATTCATGTATGTGTCATAGGTGCAAACACTAGACACTATAGATCACTGTAGGAGGACATCTCAAACCTTCCAAGGCACGTGAATTTTTTCTAACTTAATTTTTCATGTAGAGCTAAATGTTCCTTCTAAATGTTGACTTGAATAATAGGGTGTCAAAATACTGATTGCCATAAAACCACTTACTGCAAATGGATTGGTGCCCCCCCTTAGTCACAGTCCACTAGGCCGGCTGCCTAGTGAGTAGAGCTAGGCCTGGAGCTTGGGGTTGCAGTGGTAAGGGTCCGAAGACACAAGTCAGGACCCAAACTGTCAAGCCAGAGTCAGAAACCTGGTTACCAAATCTGAAGGACAATTCACAGCACAAAGTCCAAGAGTAAGCTGAGCTAGGATCAGAAGTCAGGAAACAGGTCTGCAGGGAGAATCCAGAGGCTGAAATAAATACAGCTTTTCTTTGTATTAGCCCTCCCGAAGTCTGTCTGCACTTCCTAGTTCTGCCCAGTCTCTATCTCTTGTTTATATGGCCATAAAGGAAAACAACAGAGAGTTTACAGTAGTGTAAACCTCTCTTTCTGCAAAGATGAGCACTGGAGCATTGTGGACATTTTGAAAAATAACCAAGCATGTGTAAGTTGCAGCGGGTTGTTGTGACAAGCAGTATCTTGAGCAAAGAGTTCAGATGGTGCTTGTAAAGCAACGCTACGTAACCACAGCATTTAGATTAAAGAGGGTTTGAAAACACAACTGTGGTATTTACAAGATTATACTCACGTTTGTAACAGTTAGTCATCTGTTGTGAAATAAGCAAGGATAGCAAGTGTCACGTCTCATATAGTTCTGTTAAGTGTAAGCCAGATACCATGTCTGTGAAGAGGAACATGGGAAAGAAATGCCGTGTGTTTCAAGAGGAGTGGACGCTTCCGTCCACAGCAGCAGCCAGTATTTTTTGACCTACCCTATTCTTAAGTCAGCACCGTACCTTAGTTGCACTGTTGGCTCTCATTCACAAAAGGGAAAGGAAAAGTCATGTATTTGATTCACAACCAGGCAGAAGCTGTTTCCAAAAAAAACCCCCAAACACCCCACAATGTCAATAGACATTGAGTCATGCTGTTTTCTCAAGTATGGCAAGTTTACTAGGAAGCTGCGTGAAGACAAAGTGAGTGAATTGGAAGAGTAATTGAAAAAGCAACCTTCTATCTGTCACAAGCATGGCAAGTAAGTGATGGAGTAATGAGAGATAGCAATGCACTCGCTCAAGAAATATCTGATCTTCGAAGTGGTATGCTGTGAGAGAGCTCTTGGAGAAATGTCTACTGAAGGCTTCAGACATGTGCCCCAAGAAGTGGCAAGCTTTTGAAAATTTCAGCTTCTTAAGAAATGCATTAGTTGACAGAATCTGTGACTTATCTGATCACTTGCAGTCAACTGCAGAATAAGGTAAAGGCATTTGCTTCTTATTCCATAGTAATTAATGAAAGCACAGATGCACGTGTTATTAAGGTGATCACCTTAATTGTGATCATTCGAGGTGTGGATGAAGATATGGAAGTGACAAGAGTCTGCAGTCAGTGACACAACTGCAGAAAAGGACATTTTCAACAGCATGATCACAACTTTGGACAAATTAGGTCTAGACTGGAAAAGGTCACTGAGTATTGCAACAGATTGGGCTCGTTCTGTGGTGGGAAGAAAGGCAGGATTTGTGGTACAACACAAGAATAAAATACAGAATGTTTATCTCGGCCGCGAGCTTTATGCTTTTCATTGTATTCTGCATCAGGAAGCTCCATGTCAAAACTCTAGGCATAGACATGTTACGAATATTGTGGTAGAAACAGGTTGTAGCCATGTTTTTATGCCCAGTACACTGTTGATTGTAGCTGTGTTGATCTAAGGATGTAGGCAGACAAGGTTCTTCGGGTAAATCTGATTCTTTTATTAGACCAACTAAAATAGTTGGAAAAAATCTTTGCAAGCTTTTGGGTACGAAATCCTTCTTTAAGCATAGGGAGGATCTGATGGTGCTTGTGTTCTCTCCTGGGTAGAATACAAGCTCAAGCCAGTGCTTTCAAACATTGGCAGTTCAACCAGATCTCAGAAGAAGACAACTTCAACCTTATGTTGAAGTGCACTGTTGGAGTCACAAAGCGGTCTTAAAGTGTGCATTTATGGGTGAGAGAGAGAAACCTGTAGCTGAACTGCAAGATGAAGAGTGGTTGCAGGATCTTGTCATCTTGGTGGACGTAATGGGGCATCTCAGTACCCTGAACACAAGAATGCAGGGTCAGAACCAGGTTGGGACCGAGTTTTGACACTGCATGCTTTTGAAATGAAGCTACTTCTGGAAGAAACAGTTCTCTCAGTGCAGTATAATACATTTCCTTGAAGTCATTGGTAAATGCTGGTTTGTTGAAGGTGATGAAGGCTTGTGGTAAAGATTGCTGATTTCAGGCATGAATCCCAGAACACGTTCTATGTTTTTGGTGATCATGAGGTGGAGTTCAGACTTTTCAGCATCTTACTCTGTCCCTATGGAAGATGCCTCTCAGCAACTGCTAATGCAACTCAGTGATCTTCAGTATAATACAGTGCTGAAGGATATGTTTTCAACAAATATGATTCACAAATTTTCCAGTACCTGGGGAAAAAACTATCAAGCAATGAAGTCTTTCACATCAAGGATATTATCCATGTTCTCAAGCTTGTATTTTTGTGACTAAATCTCAGCGATGGGCATCAATATATCAAAACTCTGCCCTAGGCTCTGTGACAAGCAATTGAACACCATCCTGGACGTGTCCTCGTCAGGGTCCTTGGAGCCAAACAAAAGGAGCTGGTTGCAACTAAGAAATGATGTCTGGGAGCAATACGAGCAGTTCACATAATCTTAGCGTGTACAAAAAGTTGGGATTTTTGTGTTGAATTTGTCTTAGGTTCTCTTCATTTTCTTTATAAGAGCTCAATACTCGCAAATACTTTTTGAAAATAAATTAAATAAGTAGAATACACTGAAAATAAATAATTGTTCATGCGTTTGGAAATCTGCTTGTACCCTGTTTTATCCATCAACAAATTTAGCTATTGATATAATTGCTAAATATAAAAGAAAGGATGTCACATTGGAAACTGAGCTGCGCATTGGGACTGCATTAGAAATAACAAATTTTGACCAAGCTGGGCCCAGGAAAGAACAGGAATGATTTACACAGGAATTACAAAGGTCCTAGTGTTTTGATGGCAGAAAAGATGTTGGGTATCGTGATTTGTAGTTCCGCACTAAGCTTCAATAATCAGACTAATAGGGAACAGATTGAAATTTAGGACCAGTATTGTAATGTATTGGCTGGTTCTTGAAAAATTCTGAGTGCTTTCTTCTGCCATTATCTTCAATGGAAACAGAGTGATCTGCATCTTTTGGGAGGAGTTCAGAATCGTGCATGTGAGTCCTTTTACTTTAAAAAAAATAGAAGGCTGTGAATAGCATAAGGCAAGGGACAGGCCTGGAAAATGTATGAGCATTGTATTGGAATGATAGTGTCTGGTCACTTCACTTTTCTACATCTTTTGAAGATAATTAATGCCTTTCCAATTCATCTGTTTCTCCCTGTCATCCTGCAGTTTACACTATTCTAAATGTTTTGTCAGCAAGCTAATGTTTACCGATTAATCTACTGCTCATCTGCTTCTTTCTGGTTCATTATGTATTGGGATGAAATAACAAAATACTTCAAGTAGTTTAACGGTGAAGCCATGGTTAAATTAGACTGAGATTCCGGTGACCTTTCCTGTTTGTCGTCTGACAGGATAAAGGTCGAGGAATGTTCAGAGGATGAGCTGGATGTGGATGAAAAGGCCCAAGATCGAGTGTGTCAGAGTTTCCATTTGGAAACCAGGCGATCTGCTGCCAAATATAAAGACACTAATAAACTGTTCACTTTATTTTCACCCTTTCTCACTCACTGCAATAAAAAGGGCTTTTTTGTCCACAGCATTTAGGAACTGTGTGGAGGACGACTAAGAAATGATGTAGGATGAATGGGAAACAGGGAAGGTTTGGCAAGATGAAGGTTACAGGCGTCACACTGCAAGACCCTGAGCTTTTAAACCCTGATCATTTTGAAATGGGAGGGCTTGCTTTGATAAAATATGCAGTAAACTATTGAATGAGTCTGGTTATTTCTTTAAGCAGTGATGTTTAGTAATTTATATACAAAGCAAGAAGTGACAGTGAGGATGAGAAGCTGAAGGACCCCAGATCCTAAACTGCTGTTATTAAGCACCTATAATTACCTTGAATTAATGGAGCTAGGCCAGTTTACAGCAAGTGAGGATATGTCCTCAAAGTATAGCTGTGATGCTTATGTGATCTATTATCCTTCCACTGAATAATTTAATTTTTACTGGAAGGTAGTATTGAGGAAATCTGCAACTCAATGCAGAATTCTCAGCGCTTGAGAAATTTTCAGTAAGATTTTGACTGACTGTGAAATCTTGCAGACAGACTCGCTAACCCAGTGAGGAAGGCAATAAACTAGGTTTGCTGAGGAATGGAGACCAAAGTCCTGAGGTAGGTGGGGAAGTGGGAGACCTGGAGGAAGAGCAAGCAGGAGGGGGCAATAGGAGAGGTGTTTGCATTCTTCCTGAGAAATCAAGGCAATCAACTAGTTACCTCAGGTGCCTGTACACGGATGCGCAGAGCCTGGGAAACAAGCAGAAAGAATAAGAATCCCTTGCACAGGCCAGAACTATGATGTGTTTGGAATAACAGAGACTTGATGGGATAGCTTGAATGGCTGGAGCACTGTCGTGGATGGGTACAAACTGTTCAGGAAAGATAGGCAGGGGATAAGAGGAGGAGGAGTTGCACTTTTGTACAAGAGCCATATGATTGCTCACAGTTCCAGTATGAAACTGGAGAAAGGCCTTCTGAAAGTCTCTGGGTTAGGGTCAGAGGAGAGAAACAAGGGTGATGTTGTGATGTGTGTCTGCTATAGACCTTCAGACCAAGAGAAAGTGGTGGATAAGGCTTTCTTAATCACGAACCTTGTTCACGTGGGAGACTTCAGTCACCCTGACATCTGTTGGGAAGGCAATACAGGAGTGTGAAGAAAATCCAGGAAGTTTTTGGAGAGTGTTTGGGACAACTTCCTGGTGCAAGTGCTGGGGAGGCCAACTAGGGGCTGTGCTCTTCTTGACTTGCTGCTCACAAGCATGGAAGAATTGGTGGGGAATGTAGTAGTGGATGGCAACTTGGGCAGCAGTGACCATGAGATGAATGAGTTCAGGATCCTGAGGAAAGGAAAGATGAACAGCAGAAGAGCTGGATCATGGACATAAGAAAAGCAGACTTTGACTCGCTCAGAGAACTCATGGCCAGGATCCCCTGTGAAGTCAGTGTGAAGTAGAGAAGAGTCCAGGAGAGCTAGCTGTACTGTCAAGAAGCTTTACTGAGAGTGCTGGAACAAACCATCCCAATGCGCAGGAAGACTAGCAAGTATGGAAGAAGACCAGCTTGGCTTAGCAGGGAACTCTTCAGTAAACTAAATCACAAAAAGGAAGCTTATAAGAAGTGCAAACATAGTGCCCATATTCAGGAAAGGTAAAAGGAGGATCCAGGGAACTATAAACCTCATCTCAGTCCCTGGAAAAACCATGAAGTAGATCCTCATGAAATCCATTTCTAAGCACTTGGAGGAGAAGAAGGTGATTAGGAACAGTCAGCATGGATTCACCAGGAGCAAGTCATGCCTGACCAACCTGATTGCCTTCCATGATGAGATGACTGAGTCCGTGCTGTGGGGAGATCGGTGGATGTGATATACTTAGTTTTTAGCAAGGCTTTTGATATGGTCTTACAGAACATTCTTGCTCAGAAGCTAAGGAAGTCCAGGCTGGATGAATGGACTATAAGGTAGACTAGCTGAAGCATCAGACTAAGAAAGTAGTAATCAATGGCTTGATGTCTAGTTGGCAGCAGGTTTCAAGTGGAGTGCCCCAGGGGTTGTTCCTGGGGCCAGTTTTGTTCAATGTCTTAATCAGTGGCCCGGAAGATGTCACAGAATGCTCCTTAACACGTTTTCAGATGACCCCAAGCTGCGGGGAGTAGTAGATCCACTGGAGGGTAGGGCTAGGATGTAGAGGGACCTAGGCAAATTGGAAGATTGGACCAAAAAAATCTCCTCATGTTCAACAAGGACAAGTCCTGCACCTAGGATGGAATAACCCAATGCACCAGTATAGGCTGGGGGCTGATTGACTGGGCAGCAGTTCGCAGAAAAGGACCTGGGGGTTACAGTGGACAATAAGCTGAATATGAGTCAGCAGTGTGCCCTTGTTGCAAAAAAGCCTAATGGCATACTGGGCTGGATCAAAAAGAGTGTTGCCAGTAAGTCATGAGAGGTGATGATTCCCCTCTGTTCAACATTGGTGAGGCCACTTTAGTACTGTGTTCAGTTTTGGGGCCCCCACTACAGAAGGGATGTGGACAAATTGGAGAGAGTCCAATGGAAGGCAACAAAAATAGTGAGGGGGCTGAGGAACATGACCTATGAGGAAAGACTGTGGGACTGGACTTATTTAGTCTAGAGAAGAAGAGACTGAGGGAAGATTTAATAGCAGCCTTCAACTACCTGAAGGGAGGTTTGAAAGAGGATGGTGTTACACTCTTCTCAGTGGTGCCACATAACAGAACAAGGAGCAATGGTCTGAAGCTGCAGCAAGGGAAGTTTAGGTTAGATGTTAGGAAGAATTGTCTCACTAGGAGAATAGTAAAACACTGGAACAGGTTACCCAGAGAGGTGATGGAAGTTCTATCCTTAGGGTTTTTTAATACCCGTGTCAACAGAACTTCGGTAGGGATGATCTAGTTGAGGATGGTCTTGCCTTGAGCTTGGGCTTGGACCAGATGATCTCCTGAAGTCTGTTCCAACTCTAATTTTCTATGATTTTCTATGATTCTATGAAATCTCTGTTCTACTGTTGGCCTTTGTAGCTGTTGGCCTCTATCACATGACAAGTCCCTTGGAGGGAAGAGGGGAAGCAAGAATCTGTCTTTTCTTTCACTCATTCACCAGTATGTTTGGTTTCGTTTAGTTGGTGGGGTAGTAATGGTCCTAAGCCCAGCTCGACCGCATACTCTGACCCAGAAGTTAGTTAAAAATGATTACTGGTGAAACTGAGTGTAAATGTGGCTGCATCAGGCCAAAGACAACATGAAAAACAAAGTGGGGTTCTGAGGGCAAAAGATGCAATAACTGTAATAAGTAGGGGTGTGCAAAAAAGGCCGTATTCAATCTGGATTCAGATTCGGCCTGATTTGGGGGACAGTGATTCGATTAGTTGATTTTGCTCACTGTCCTGATTCGATTCGGCCGAATCTGGCTCTGAAGATTTGACGCTGATTCGGAGAATCAGTGCTTCAGCCATAGACACAGCTTTAAATGTTTTTTCGACATACCTCTAGGTACCAGGCACAGTTCATGAACACTGAGATGGTGGGATGGATGGAGTGTGCCACGGGACAGTGGCGAGGCCTCCATGTGCTCGTCGACAGACCTGGCAGTGGGCCAGAAGAACGTCGCTGACAGGCTGCAGGTCGACCCCGGGTGCCCTGCCAGACCCAGGAGGCACCGGTTGCTGAGCCAGCGGGGGAAGGGGGAACCCCCACGCGCTCCTCGGTGGACCTGGAAGTGCTTCTGGTCCTCTTCTGGGTCTGCCACTCCATCCACCCCAGCATCTCAGCATTCATGGACTGCCTGGTACCTTGTGGTATGTACAAAAAATATTCAAAGCTGTGTCTATGTCCGAATCATTGAATATCTCCAAATCAATTTGGAGGGTTCTGATTTCATTTGGAGACATTAAAGGGTCTGATTTGAGTCGGAGATTCGGCTGCTGAACCGGGCTGAATCTCCACCAAATCAAATCAGTGACCGAAGCTTTGCACAGCCCTAGTAACGAGCCATTGAGTTTTTAAAAACAAATTACTTTTTATGTGTGCTTGTTTTAATGTAAAATCTTTTCCCTGTGTAGGCATGAAGCCAGATTTAAACAACGTATGCTGGAACTAACAGACACAAACAACATTGCCTATTTATTTCTCTCAGCTGCCAATAGATGGCTGGAGGTCAGGACGGTACGTACAGTTTAGTTCTAGCCATGATTTTGAAACCTTGGAAGCAAACAGAGACTTTGTTTGATGCAATGGAGGAGATAATAGTTGGAATTAATCTTACAAAGAGATACAACAGTTTTATGTACACTGATCCTTAAAATAGCTCAGGATTATTTATACTAAAGCATCAGATTTTTCCAGCTTTCTTGGCTTTGTGTAAGAAAATACAAGACTCCTTCATCTTTTGTGTTGTGATGTCTGTCTATGGTTTTAAAGAGAATGTAAGAGCATTTATATAACGTGTAGTGAGGCTTTCTTCCACTACTGTGCAATGTCTGAGGCCCTGCCAAAGTGGAAACAGAGTTTAGGTGTTTTTACAAACTTCATAATAATTCTATTTCTGTCACCCATCATCTCCTGGGACCCAAAATACCTCACAAACAGTAAACTAAATCCTGTAGTCCTCACTCATAGCCTGAGTCTGTTAGTATATTCATCAAAGTCCATAGAGCTATTTGCAAAGTAAATTATGGCTCAATGAGAAAAAGGTGGCAAAAATTGGACTTCTAAGTGGGGCACACAAGGAGCCTCTTCCCATATGGGTAGTCCATATAAAGATTAACATAATTGTTGCTTTCTTATATACCAGGAATACAAAAAGGGCCAGGGATTAAAAAGGGACATGTCTCTGTCCCTTTGTACCTAAGACAGAGGATGGGCCTAACCCATGAGTAATATCTGACTGACTTCATCTGAACATCTGAGTCTCTAGGTGGCCTTCTGCCGCCTTATTCCCCAATAAGGCAGTGAGATTCTGCTCCCACTCTTCTGATGGGCATGGTCTAGTTAGAAGTTAGAATCTCAGGACTCAATCCTATATGGTGGCAATGAACTGCAGCCCTGCTAATCTTGTACCCAAGGCAAGGAAGGCAAAGCTAGAAAATGACGCAACCCTTCAACAAGCTGTCATAAATTCTGTTAAAGCCTGCCTCATACTGGGGATGAATTTGATTAAAACACTTGGACTACTTCATTAAACTCTTTGGAATAATACCTTGTTGCTGAGAAATAGTTTATTTGGCTTTGTCTAATGGTATCTGGGTCCTCATATTGCACACAGCCATGTAGGTAGGAAACATGGTCTTGGGAGTGACTGTGCAGCTGTAATTCCAACAGCTTGTAGAGGCCCACATACTCTGTCCATCTTTCATACATCTAGTTATTGTGTTAAACTAGTAATATCTTCACAACAGCACTTCTAGAGACAGATTAATTTGGGAACATTCATTGCAAATCTCAGCAGAAAAAGCTTCTTAGATAAAAATTACCAAAGTGAAGAACAATCAGAATGAAAATGCTAGTAAAATTCAGGGAGAAACGATAGAAGTCGGATGTGAATGACCTGATATTAATATTTATGTACCTGATTTGTGGGTGTAGTTAGCCATTCCACATACAATCGTACATATTAATAATGCACATACATAATACATATGTATTATGTAATACATATTAAGCATTGTATGTATTACAAATGTATTACATTTGAAATTATTTGTATGTAATACAAGTGTATTACATTTGAAATTAGCATTTCAAATGTTAAGTCTGTCCGGGTCCCCTGACACTTCTCACTTTTTAGTGTCTGCTAAACGTTGGCCTGGGTTCTTTTGCTTTTATTGGTAAAAAAATTAGGACTGACATGATAGGAAAATGTGTCAGTTCTATATCATTTGTGTGTTGGAAAAGCTTTTTCAAAAAGGAAGTTTGTTTCTGTAACTTGTGGTTTCAAATATCTCAGTTTTTTTGGACTCAACTGAAGACACTTAAGTGGATCTGATTTTCCAAAGCCATTGATCATCCACCCTATGAAAATCAAGCTTCTTTGAAATAACTTAACTTTGGCACTCAAAATAACTAGTCTCTTCTGGGAAAAAAAAATCCAGAACTTGATGATTAGCCTGTATAGAAATAAGAGTTAGTAAAAGCACATACTGTTATTATATTATAAACTTTTTTGTTGTTGCTACTGGACTTTAATCCTATCAGTTGTCGAGAATCTATCTTTCTTTCTTTTTAGGATTATCTGGGTGCCTGTATAGTTCTTACTGCAGCAGTTGCTTCCATCAAAGAAGGGCCAAGGTCTGGTTTTGTGGGGCTAGGTCTCCTGTATGCCCTAACGGTACGTACCATAGCAAACTTTAAAATTTTGAGACCAACATACTAGATTAAGGATGGTTTGAAAAAATACACCCCCACACCCTCCCACATACACACATGCACATAAGCATGCATACGCACGTAGTTATCTTCCAACTTTCATAATCTTGAAAGAAACAATTTGCAAATAATGGATTCAGGCCAAAGTTGAGCAAGTTCAGGACAACTTGGACTTGCTTCAGGGTGTATGAGCCAACTAAAAAACCACAGAGATTCCCAGGCCCCGCGTGCTCCCAAGGAGAGAAGGAACATTATAAGTGCATACAAGGTTCTTCTGTGCAGTCACTACCAAAGCTATGTATAGTGCAACCTGGCTTAAATAACTATCCAACACACTACCCCAATAAGTGGTATAAGAAACCTGGCATTTATCTGAAGACTAAATAATAGTATTTCCAGAATACTTGAACTCACTGAAAAATAAGACATGACACATCCATATTTTGGGAAATCAGTCAAATGCCAAACCTTGTCTTCAACCCATTTTAAATGGGAACCCAGATATTGGGCGACAGGTTTGGGTTTGGCATCTATGGGGCTGGAGAGTGCGTCAGCCACTGTGAAATGTAGTAGGAGGAAAGATTTTTGCTTTGGGCTTGAGTGGAGTAAACAAGCCCTCAATTGTGGGAACTCTTCCTTCTCTATCTCTCAAATAGTTCAAGTTTACTGGCCACCACTGCACACTGCAGGGCCCATTTCTTACCCTTGCTTGTGCAGGGATGAATGATGGGTGTGCTGGGTAGGAGCAAGGTAAGACTGGCAAATTTTTGCTGTATTGATATTGTTGTAGGGTTATCATTTGACCCAAGCTGATTGATGGGTCTACTTACTACACTGTGTTTTAAAAATTTACTACAGTAGCATAGCAGAGAAGGAGCACTCTGTAGAGAAGAAAAATAACTGAGTAAATGGATGGCATGGCAGAAAGCAAGCTGAAACATGCAGCTTATATGGCATAGACAATAGGGAGTGTGACTGGAGTGCTCCTCCATTGCGGGCAGGAGCAGGGACTGGTGCAGCACTCAGACTGGGCCTCATGCTAGCCAATATGAAGCAAGAGTAGGCGAATGCTCAACAGCACCCAGGAGAGCCTTAAATCATACTTGCAGTGCTGTACCAGCACAACAGGAGCCTGCCAGGGGCTTAAGGTCTGCTCCAATATGCTTTACCTTCACACTGGAGTTCTTTTTACTAGTGCTGTTCAGTTAGCACAGAGTGGTAGTAGGCATCTGTCTTGCAAGAGAATTGAACATAATCCTCACTTGAAAGATAAAGCGAAGCTGGACTGAACTCTCTAGGATGCAAAAGCCTGGAGACACCGATCTGCCAGTGTCCCTTTCTCAACCTTGCTGGTTTAATTCAAAGGAAAGGCAGGTGCCAGTAAGTTTGGAACCAGGTTGGCTGCAGGAAGTACTGGAGCAAGGGAGATCATCCATTTGTCTATCTATTGAAGCTCCACTCCTAGACTGGCTGCTGACCATGTTTAAAGAGCCCAGTCTACCTTATCATGAAGTGGACTTCAGTTCCACAACTTCTTGGAAGCATTTCCTCCACTGGGGTAAGGCTAATACCCCTTTCTAAGGTCTGTTCTGCATGAAGCCATTGGCATCCTAGAGGTTAGCAGGTTATTTTACTGCTGCCCAGCACTCCATGATAACAGTTGCAGGTAGTTCCATCTACTGTAAACGATGGTAGCTAAGGTTTAGCTATTTGGTACTTATGCTGTGAGTAAAAACGAAAGCGGAACAAATCAGCCATTAACTGAAGTTTGATCACTCAGTCGTGACTTCTCTCCGTCTGCCCTATTACATCTCTTGCAAAATTTTGGATGAGGTTTGACCAGTGGTTGTTCCCCTCTTGATAGATTGTGAGTTCTTTCTCTTTGGGGTCCCAAGCACAACAATGTTCAGATGTGGATGAAAGCAAAGTGCTTCTCTTGTTGCTCTTTCTGTAGTGATTGTGGTTCAGATTTAAAGGAAGTGCAGAGCTCCTTGGATGCCAGGCTTTTTATCAAATGCCCCATCGTTATAATTACAAGAGGTGTGTGAAATGGGCCCTATTCAATTCAGATTCGGCCCAAATAAAGGACAGTGATTCAATTCATTGATTTGGATCACTGTCCCTGATAAGAGTCGGCTGAATCCAAATATGAAGGTTCGATGCTGATGCAGGGAATCAGTGATTCGGGCATAAACACAGCTTTAAATGTTTTTCTATGTACCTCAAGATACCAGGAACGGCTCGTGAATGCTGCGCTGGCAAGGCAGATGGAGCATCCCACAGGGCCATGGGAGGGATCCCCACATGCTCAGTGACAAACCCACAAGTGGACCAGAAGTATTTCTGGTCTACTTCTGGGTCTGCTGGGGAGCACACTGGGGGCCCCCCCACACCTCCCCAGCTTGGCAATTGGCTGCAGGGGGACCCCGGGTGCCCCCCCAGACCCAGGAGGCACCAGTCACCAAGCTGAGGTGGACGCATGGACCTACCCCCACACGCTCCCCAGCAGACCCAGAAGTGGATCAGAAGTGCTTCTGGTCCACTTCTAGGTCTGTTGCCAAGTGCGCTGGAAACCCCCGGTGCTCTTGTGGGATGCTCCATCTGCCCACGATTGCAGCCTTCGCGTGCCGTCTGGTACCTTTAGGTACGTAAAAAAAACATTTAAAGGTGTGTCTATGTCCGAATCTTTCCAAATCTCTCAGAATCGATTTGGAGGGTTCAAACAAATTTTGTTTCAATTTGAAATAGCTGTTCCATTTCGTTCTGTCGAAACAGAATTGAAACAGTGAAACTGTTACGACATTTCACCCATAGGATATAATAGGCAAGAACAAAACAGCCAATAACTTTGTTACATCTTGCTTGATTTGGATGAAACTTGCAGGAATGGTAGCTCCTTCTGCGGGCCAGGATCCTGCCAAGTTTTAAGGAGATAGGTGCAGGAGGCTCAGGGAAACTGCACCCCAACATTTTGAAAGCAAAATTTGTGTGTCATGCATATGTTAAGCCACAGTGGGGTCAAAGCTGCAGGCATGCTAGCCTCTGCTAAGGCCACAAAGCCTGCCAGGTTTCAAGGAGATAGGTGCAGGGCTTTGGGGGAAACCACCTCAAGCTGTGGACAAGCAAAACTCGTGACATGGGTGACACGGAGTGTGTTAAGGCGCAGCAGGGTGAAAGCTTCAGGCCGGCTAGCCCCTGCTGCGGCCACAAAGCCTAACAGCTGTCAAGGAGATCGGTGCAGGGCTTCTGGGGCCCTGCACCTCTAGCTGCTGACAGGCAAAACTCATGTCATGGGTGTTTGGGCAGATTGTCTGTCTTGGGGCAAAAGCAGTTCCCAGCTCTGTACTGATTCTTTCCTCTCCTTAGTCTGTGGTTTCCTTGCTTATTAACTCATTATCCCCGCTAGCTACTGTGTTACCAATCAATCATGATTCACTCAGGGACCAGCTCAATACACAGTATCTAGCTAGGATAATGAGTTGAAACAGTGTCAGAACAAAACTGACGGCGAAATTTTGCACAGCCCCATTAGAAAGCTGAAAGTGGGTTTACCAGGTTTTGAAATGGCCAGGGGATTACTTTGCATTTATTTTTAGGAGTTGTTCTTTATTATGTTGGCTAACTGCTAAGGACTCTGTACTGACATTAGAATATATTTCAGTGCTCGGTGCACATTATTTCCTCTAAAATCAGGCCAGTTTTCTAAGCACAGATTTAAATATGGATTCAGGAGCTGAACTTTAGGAAATTTATTTTTAAAATTTTAGTATGTGATTCTTGTTTAAGAAAATAATTACTGAAGTCACATTGTTTTACTAGATGACTGTTCACTACCTCATTTGGTATTATTTTCTCACATTGGGCAGAATCATTGAAATTGTATAAACAGGAAAAATAAATATCAACTAGCAAATATCAAATGACCAATAATAAATACCTTTACTTGTGCCTAAATAAAAGTATTAAGACAAATAAGCAGCATCTCTATAATAAAAAACTAATTGTGTTAATATATTAATGGAAGAAAAAAGATTTTGATTATGACAATATTGGATTGTAAGTCAGATTTTCAGAAATGTATCCATGGGTATTTTACTTTAAACCATCTGTTCCTGTTCCTGAAGCATTTGGAAATAATGGGATTACTGTATTTTTCAGATGAAAAGCTCATTATTTGTTATAACCCTTCGTTTTCTATATTTCAGTTCCCAAACTTTAGAGTATCTTAGGAAGCAGCATTCATTATACCATTATAGGTATAGAGATGAAATATGATCTAATGCATGGGTTTGTTTTATAAACACCTTTCAGAGAGTTACAGCCCTTTCCTTTTTTTATGGCCAGAAATTCATGGCATCTGGATCTTGAAATATTTTCCTCTTACTACAAGGAGTAGTGGTACAGGAAAGGTTGGTCAAAAATTCTGGAAGAAATATTTTTCCATCAACAAAAAAATTCTTTGCAATCATGGGAAAATTTTTGAGACAATGTTTCTTTTTCATTTAAAATGCTGTATATTTTTCAGTTGCCAAAAATACACATACACGCACAAAGTTGATTTTTAGTTGAAAACCTAAACTAAAAATAATATTAATATTTTATTAATAATTCTAACAGGATAAACAAGTTCTCAGTTTAGACATTTTTTTTCAAAGTAAAATGTATTAATTCTTAGTCAGCTATGGTTGAGAACCACTGGTGTAGTGATTTAAAGTACAGCAATAGGTATCTGAGTTGTTTCTGGTTCTGCCTCTGACCTGTGACTTTCAACCTGTTAAAGACTACGTTGTCCAAAAAAGCTCATTGGGTTTCATTGGTTTGGGGCACCCAATTTAAGAAACCTTGGCCACTGACAACTGGAAACCCCAAAATAGAAAATCCCGAAGGCAGCAACTACCTTGAACATGTTCAATTAGCTTTTATGCTTCCATTTCACAAAATGAGGGTACTAATAGCAGTAAATTTTTGAAACATCATAGTTGGGGATAAAAGCGGGAGTAAAGAAATGGGGGCAACAGGCTGACTTTACAGATCTGCCACACTGATGGACAGGTTTTGCATTGCTGAAACTACTCTAAACTCAGAATGATGAATCATGTCTAAAGTTTTTACTGTTTATAGCTAAACTTTACTCAGAAGCTAATAAGTTAACATATACAGTCTGTATGTGAAATGTTTTCTCCTTTTCATATTATGATGCAGATAACCAACTATTTGAACTGGGTTGTGAGAAATTTGGCTGATTTAGAGGTGCAAATGGGTGCAGTGAAGAAAGTGAACAGCTTCCTGAACATGGAGTCTGAGAACTACGATGGCACCTTGGGTATCGTATTTTATTCTTTTTTATCTTCTGCAGGCACCAGAGTGACAAAAAAAATCCCATTTTTTCTTTTGGGCATGTTGAACCAAAGGTCCTCATTTACATGGGTGCTCTCTGATTGATCTCAATGGGACTCCAGAGGCATAACTTGTAGCAGAGTTTGGGTCTCAGTTTTATGTGAGCCCGTACTAGCCAACAGTAAAACCTGCAGTGTTACGGGTGTGACAGGTTGGTCACAAGACTGTTCCCGTTCCAAAGAGGGTCTCAGCACAACTGCTGGACAAGGCAGTAAAGGGAACCAACCTGGTAAAATCTTCATGACAATATCACAGAGTCGGGCAATTATTTTGGGCAGAGGGCCACTTACTGAGTTTTGGCAAGCCATCAAAGGCGCATGACAGGCAGCCCAGGGGAGATAAATATTAATTTTCTAAATTTTTTAGGGGACCACGGGCTGAATAGAATGGCCTGGTGGGCTGCATCCAGCCCCAGGGCCACATTTTGCCCACCCCTGCATATCGCAATGCAGCACCTGGTCAGGTATCCAGGCAGACCACTGTAATCTTCATTAGACACACATGCCCAGCTTTATTTTGATCTTACACTATGCTGTACACTAGCATGATAGCATAAATAGACATGGAAATACTCCTTCTTTAGGTTGGGTCTATGAGATCTGTGTGTGACACATGCTTCTTAAGGGAAGGAGCTGCGATGGCAAATTTAGGGAAGTGGGAAAAAATCATATTTTCCATTCAAGGTGCTTTTTAAAAGAAGCCCCCTTCAAGATTTCTTGGCAATTGCCAGAAGCTTCAGTGAAATATGTCTTTGTCACTAAAGCTGTTCTTCCCCTACTACAGGCCCCAAATATGGAATTATACAGTAATTCATAGCCATTAAGGAGCTGCCCACTTAAGGGGTTAAAGAAAGCTGTTTGCTTGCTCTGACAGCTATGACCGCAGTATACTGTGTTCTTTTCCTATGTGAGGCAGTGCCCCGAATGTCCACTAACTCAGAGCAGTCACCTCCTTACAGATACTGAGATACCCACCCCAAATACAGGAACATGGGGAAAGCGCTCTAACTGACACATATTTGGGAATCTCTAGACTTTGGCACGTGGACTGCAGGACAGAAATGTTTGAAGGAATAAGACCTCAGCAACGCCTTCTGTGTATATTGTCAGATAGTTTAGTTTTGGGTTTTTTTTAGTTTTGAGGGAAGAAATTATGAAGACAGTAAAATGGGCAATATAATATTGAACTCAGAGGTGAAAATAGCTGTTTGTGGGGATTTTCCAAGAAACTTCCAAGTGGCAGGCATCCGAAGCCCACTGAAGGCCAATCGGAGTTCGATATGTAACTTCTTTGGGTTCCTATAGAAACTCCAGCCTCGTGGGGCTTAACTGCATGTTCATAAACCAGACTGAAAAATGATCTAAGGTAAAGTCAAGACCTCAAGTTGCAAAGCAGGAACAACATACCTTTTTGTATTGCTTTTTCTGTGTCAGTGTCAATTCCTTCCCTATTTCCTTCTCCTTTTCCCAAATCAACACTAAAAAACACTTTAATGTTTACCTTCTCATCAAGTGCATCTACATGTGCAATTAATGTGAAGCAATAAACCCTGGAGCAGTTTGAGCCAGAGTAAACTACTCTCAGGCACAGCATATACATATGCACCCAGGACAGCAGCAATTTGGACTGGGGTGGAGCAAGCCCAGGCTAGCAGCAGGTACAAGGTGGAAGGGGTAGCCCCAGGGTCCAGGTGGTGGTGAAGGGCAGTAGAGGGGGTCGCTACTGGAAGAGCCATGTGGCTAGGTGGCAGGCAGGAGTTTGGCCCTAGACTGACTGGTTTGACTGAGCACAATTACAACTGTAGTCAGTGTCTCCATATGTGTTTAATCACAGTTAATTACCCCAGCATAAGATAGTACTGTCCCCAACAGTACTGTCTTACTGCTGCATTAATTAGTTTACTGCAGCCTAATGCCGTTGCATATATAGACAGTAATGTTTTACTCTACAGCTAATTGGTCTACTCCACAGTTAAGCATATTTGTAGATGTGGCCATCCTGTGTCAGGATCCGGATGCTCAGTGCTAATGAGGAAACAGTGCTAGCACAAGGTGCATTCTTATCTAATGCCATATTCCTTTGTCCCATTTGCAACAAGCTTTTTACTGTAATTTCAGATAGAAGTATAGTAAAGGGTAAACCAGACTAAGCGCATTTGCCTTTGTTTACTGTCACTATTTCAGATGCTTCTCAAATCCCAAAAGACTGGCCCCAGGAGGGGGAAATCAAGATTGAAGATTTGTGTGTCCGATATGAAAACAACCTGAAGCCTGTTCTCAAGCATGTCAAGGCGTACATCAAACCAGGACAGAAGGTATTGTGGATGCTATCATCTTCACTTGATTATGCCTCGATGGCAGCTTTTGCTTTCTGGATACAACACGTTAGCAATAACAGCTGTATTAATATTTGAGCATACACACAAGCCCAACATTTTTTCAGTATCTAAATATTGAATTTGCCCTGCCCAAGGGTCAGGGATCTGTCTTCGCTTTTGCCACAGGCAACACATGTGGCTGATTTTTTTTGAGAAAAGGTGTGTGTTATGAATGCAAAAATATAGTTTTGCTTAAATTTTGCTCATGGAAAATCAATACAGGTGACCCTCGCCGTTTGCCAGGGATACGTTCTCATATCCCCCGCAAATGGCGAAATATGTGAATAAGGCATTGCATTCACAAACACAGTGGGCATTCATGAATGCAGTGCCCCCGGCAGCTGAGCGGGGCAGGCACAGCTCCAGCAGCAGTGGCAGGAGCCTGGCGATGGCAGTGGGAGGCTGGCAGTAGCAAGCATGGAGCTCCCAAGGAGCTCCAGTAAGTGTTTAAGTGTATTTAAATATATGGGTTCAGCATTCGTGAATATTTGAAACCGCAAATGCCAAACCTGCCAATAACGAGGGTTTCCTGTATTTCTCTGCAAATTTTTTCTTGGTAGAACTTTCACAGAAATTGCATTTTTCACTGGGATATTATTAATATTATTATATATTATGTTTCTGCTTTTGCTCTCACTTTTCACAACCATTGTGATATGCTGTATGTTTTCACAGTTTTTCTCCTGTGTGTGCAACCCACTTCACCTTTCAGTGTTGTAAGAATTGGGGGATTTGTTCTAGCTCACTTGGGTATTTCAGACATTAGATTGTAGCACTACTGTATAAAGCACAAGAAGAAAAAGATAAATTGTTTGTAGGAAGACATCATACTATGTCCATATGTAGCAGCCTAATGCACTGATTTAAAGAATACATTTCCTCTTGCTGCTAGCTACAGAAATGCAATAGGGAATCAAGGTCAGGATCATGGTGGCATCCAGTCTGCATTGTCACTGAAGCTCTTGGCAAACAATTGTAATTTCTCATGTTTCTCAGAACTGATAATACCCCTATTGTAAATGCTCTGAATATGAGTATATCTCCTTGAACCCTTCCCCGTCCCTCCATAGCTTGTGTGTTTAGGAGGGCCTGTTGTTTTAATGGGGGTTATTGGGTTTTTTGCTGTTATTGGTTAAAATAACTTGTTTCAAAATCATTCAACTAGGGTTTACAGTTCCTTTCCACCATGATCTTGAGAAAAATAACAGTTTAGTTTGTTTTGCAGGTTGGGATCTGTGGCCGCACAGGGAGTGGAAAATCATCATTGTCTCTGGCTTTCTTCAGAATGGTGGACATCTTTGATGGTTAGTTGTTATGGATCCCTCCCTGGAGCATGCTATTACTCCCCAACTGCTACCCCTATAGCCTTCCTCCATTTTTTTGGAAAAAGCAAGTAAACCCTTGTATACACTTTCAAGACACTTAGTTTGAATCAGGTTTATTCTGCCCAATACTTCATGTGCCAAGTGCCTCTTGGGAGTGTCTACATGAGATGTTTGCTGTACAGTTGACTACATGTATATCCCTATTAGGGACATGACAGTAATAAACTCTGCAGCAGGGTAGGACTTGTAAATGCAAGTACTATGCTGCCGCAGAGTCTTTTTGTGCAGAGTGTCTCGGCTGGCCGACCAAGGGAAGCGGTGGTTAACTAAGCGGATGTCAGGCGGGCTGGCGGATAGAGAGGCGGAACAGCGTATTGGGTTTTAAATAGATTTTACGTACGTCGCTGGTGGCCACAACGCAGGCTGTAGGCTCACTTACGTAGTTACAATTCGGGTTACTGCATCGAGTGTACAGACTAAAGCGCGCAGGGAAGGGGTATTTCGGGAGGTCGCTGACGGGGAGTCGTTGGTGGGTGATCAGTCCGCCAAAGCCACCCTGCCACGTGCTCAGAGCTCTTTGCGGTGTGCTCAGAGCTCGCGAGATCTTTCCTGCAACGTGGTCAGAGTTCGCTCCACTCTGATTTGGGCAGAAACTGCGCAGACTTTTATACCCTTAGAGTAGCCAATGAAAATTTACCAAGTAAGAATACCTAATTAGGCAGAACGTACCAAATTTAGAACAATGCCAGTCATACGGAGGGGTGGTCTGTTGTGTCAGGGACACTCACTTGATTTGGGTTGTGACACGCAGTAGCGTATATAGATGCTGGGGCATGAGGGTGCTTCAGTGCAGGGATTGCCTCCCAGATGGCAGGCTGACCCCTGGGGACCCGGATCAATATGCTGTGGTCCAGGTGCATATGTAAACTACGTTCCCAGGAGCAACGAACTGTAGAGCAACAAGTGCCACAGTTTATTGCTGCATGTTAGTAGCACATGTAGATGTGCCCCTTGAGAGCTATTAGAGAAAGTCTCTACTTATTGTAGGATCTAGTGTAAGACCCTTTATAATCTGACAGAATAATCCTGTTTCTAAATGGAAAGAAAAAATATCTAACTCTGGTCTCTCTCTATAAATTTATCCCTACTGAATAACTACATTAAAATAAAGGAGCTAAGCTCTGGGAAAATAGAAACTGGTATGCAGTAAAGGTGCTTCCTTAACTTTAAAAAAAAATATTGCCATTTTCCAGTTACAGCAGAAGCCCAGGATGATTTTGCAATATTTTTATTTCTATGGCCTATCATTCTCCCATGTATCACATGGAATATGTATGGAGTGTCAGCCAGCACAATCCAGTAAGATGTAGGAGGATAAATACATCAGCTGGAATTAACTGAAGTCAGTCATCTTGGTCTGTGTTTGCATAGCACCTCAGACAGTGGAGTCCTGGGCCCTGACTGAGGCTCCTAGGTGCTACAATGGTACAAATAATAAAGATAATTTTATGCCTATCCTTTTCTATATAATCTACCCTTTACTTTCTTTATGCCTCTTGCTTGATTGTCTCAATCTTCTGTTTCTACTCTTGTTGTATCTCTGAATTGTTGCCTTAGAAAGGCATTCCATTTCCTCTCAGGCTTTCTTGACTTTCATCTTCTCTCTCTGCTGTCTGTCGTCCATGTCTCTCCCTTCTTTCAGTGTTAAACAGTATCTAGCCCCACTGCCCCCATCTTTTCTTTGGGTCTATATGAAATCTTAGACCTGTTAAAGTCTTTGGTAGGTGACACCTGACTTCAGTACAGCTAGGATTTCACCCACTCTGTCCATCTCATTCCTCTATTCTCTTGTATCTGTTACATTTCATATGCACTTATTCCATGGTATCACCCCTTAAAACATCTCACGTGTTCTTGTTCCTCTTAAGGAGCTCTTACAGTCCATGCCCCAGGCTTCTCTGTCCTCTCTGCATCATGCCATTTCACCCCCTTATTTCTGTCCCTGTTTCCTCTATTTCCTTTCCACTCTGCCTATCCCACCCAGGCATTCTTATTTCCAATTTCTCCTCCAATCAACCTGTTTTCCCTTAACACATTGCATCTTCCTGCTCACTAGCACACCCTTTTTCTTCCCCCATCTCCTCTTCCCCAGGCTTCTACCTGCATGTATGAGAAAAAGGTGATGGTCAAGTTGCTGTTGTTGATGGATGGACTGACCCTCTGAAAGCATTTTTAAAAAGTCAGACTTTGCTGAGGGTGAAATTCTGAACCTAGAGAGCTTCAAGCATGTTGGTCAACCCATGGGAGTCAAACTCAGCATGTGCCTGAGTGTTTCACTAGATCGGGCTAGGACATTCAGCACCGTGCAGTATACAGCGCTCTGTGTTTTACAAATAACAGAGTGATGAAACTGAACGTTACAGAAACAGCAGCTCTCAGTAGCTTTGAATTTCTTTATATTTATCATTTCCTGGGTCAGGGCTGGTCCTTTCTGTTTTTAGGACATAAGGCAAACAGACTCAGAATATGAATATCTGTTTATTATTTTATTATCTGTTTTATTTTCTGTTGGGTACAGTACAGAGCACAACAGGTGCTCCAACAGAAACTGCTCATCGCAGAGAAAGAGTCTTTCTTGGGGATCACTGGGACAAATACGAATGGAACCCGTGTCTGCACCTGTTGATGTACTGTTTCCTCCCTAAGAGCTATGAGAGGTTCTTGGGCGCTGGGAAATTGAAGGGCTGCAATTGCAGCCAGATGGTTTGCAGAGGTTTAAGAAGTGTGACCTTTTTATGTACTTCCTGCCTGTTCCTATTTACAAAGCAGGCAACCCCAATCTAGCCTGCAGATTTTTTTCCCCTGAATGCCAAAGGTTGCCACATCTGACATGCCATAGATTGGATTGTCAGGTCAAATCTATAAAGTTTATTGACCCGACGGGCTACTGGAATCTCTGTACATTAGTGACCACCACTGCTGTTGCATGTAGCTTCCGTTATGGAAATGCCATGCTAGGAAGGCATGTGCTTCCATTGCTTTTTTTTGGTCAGCTGAACCTAAGTATAATTCATAATTTATACTTAAGTGACACCTACCTATGGAACATGGAAAACTGATTTTAACGTGACTGAGTTTGGGTGCATTTTTTAATTTACGAAGTCATCTCTTATGTGTGGATCACTGAGCCACCTCTTATCTTTGGAGAAGTGTTTCTAGCTTTCTAAGGACAGCAAGGCCTGTATTCATGTTTCATATTATGATTGCTTGAGTGTTGTACGCAAAATAAGCCAGCACAAATTTGAAATAAAAGATTCCAGTCTGATCCTCACTAAAATCAACAGGAACAGAAAGTGGCCCAGGAGCAATTATCTCAACTGCCGTTGTCCTCTCTTCCTCTGCTTGGCTGCAGAGCACAGGATGCTCCATAATTAATTATTTTTGGCATTATTAATCATGTAGCATGAAACCAAAATATTTCCTTTAAGGGACTTAAAAAGAGAAGGAGAGAGATGATAAGTGTCTGTCATCAATAAGCAGAATTTCCCCTGGGTTGTTTTATTTTACGCAATATTTATTTTATACCTTTATTGTATATGCTACTTATATGATATTTATTGTATACCTTCCACATGTTTGTCACAGCCGAGGGGATGCAAAGTCACTCTCAGAGTTTGGAGGCTAGCCCAAATCCAAATAAGCTTCTGCTTCCTTGTGATTAATTTTGGTGTTGTCTGCTTAGAAATGGCACAATACTTGCAAGCTTATAAAATTGTATTGTTCCAAACAGGGAGGATTGTGATTGATGGAATAGATATTAGTAAATTACCCCTGCACACCCTCCGCTCCCGACTGTCAATTATTCTCCAAGATCCTGTGCTGTTCAGTGGTTCCATTCGGTGCGTATTACTTTTTGCTGTGTGAATTGTAAAGTTGTATGGGTTCTGCATCAGAGATGGTACCACAGAAGCCATCCAGGAGATGGGGATGAGGGGAATGGGAGAAGACCTTCTGTGCCTATTTCTAGCTATGCAAAATCTGTGAGTAACACATAGCTGTAGCACTGCCTTGGACTAGACCAGGGTGTTTGGTCTTGAAATGTGCTCACTAAGCCCTTTTTTCTTTCCCCGGCACTGGCAGCTTTAATTTGGATCCAGAGTGCAAGTGCACTGACGATAGACTTTGGGAAGCTCTGGAGATTGCTCAGCTGAAGAACATGGTGAAGTCATTGCCAGGAGGCCTAGGTATAACTGAACCGAGTGCTCATGAATTCATGCCAGTGCATAAAAAAAGAACATATATATGCAAAGAATGGTTTGATTTTTGAATGTCTTGTTGTAGGCTTAGGGGAGTGTGATATATAGCCTGACTTTGAGTCATTCTGTAAGGGGGTGGCAAGTGCCTGATGAATATTCCAAAAGTATACCGATATACCTACCTCTCGTACAGCTGAATGATGGCTTAGTTTTGCACCGATTTCAATTACGTGTTAGTACAGTACATGAGCAGGTGGGCCTGGGGGACTAGTAGTCAGATGGTTAAAACCTGTTTTACAACTCTGTTTCAACAGTAGAATCTGTGATTGCCACATGAAGGCCCAACAGCTGTGTCTGCTAATTATGTCACTGATCAAGTAGTTTCCTTTTTATTTCAGGCCTGGTTCATGAAGGAAAGTCACGTATACATGTTACACATTATTAAATATGATATGCTTTCCCAAGTTTGTTAAGTTCTCAGTCCATGACTGTGTGAGATAATATATTGCCCACAGGTCTGTGGTCACTGCAATCCAGTGCTCATCATAGATCAGCTTATAACATATTTCAGGAATATCATTTGATGTTTCAACACCTCTTGAGCATAGGTTTTCTGGCTTATACTGCAAATCACTTTTGGCACTGATTTTGTATTTCATGAGTATACTTAGTTGAATAGCATCTTTAGGCAACAGCATTTCAGTAACTCAGACCCTTGACCCTAACTCCGTTACAGATGCGATGGTAACAGAAGGAGGAGAGAATTTCAGTGTGGGTCAAAGACAGCTCTTCTGTTTGGCCAGAGCCTTTGTTCGTAAGAGCAGCATCCTCATCATGGATGAAGCAACAGCTTCTATTGACATGGCTACAGTGAGTATGCCAGCTATACCGCTGCTAGTGCCAGTTGATATGTCCTGTGAGAGGCAAGAAAGCACTTTGAGCTGAAAACTCCCACCTTTGGTACAGTCTTCCCTAGATGTTATATCACTGGGAAGAGGAGATTGGTATCTATCTTATAGCTATTTTTTGGTTATTTTCATTTTGATGTCTGTAGTGTGGGGAAAAATGTAAAAAAAAAAAAAATAGGCCTGGTGTTGAGGGTCCTACTACATGACATAATTCAGGGTCTGTACTGCAGTGTGTCCTTGCAGAGATGCTCCTGAGTATGCCTCATCCAACTGTTCCTTCTCGCACGTGCCACACCTAGAAAGGTAGTGATGAGGTTACTTGCTCTAGGACGGCCCCCCAGTGATTGATGTCAAGATCTCAGTTTCTGGAGTGTTTCAGTGCAGCTGCCAGAGACGCGCTATATGAGCCTCACTGACGCACCGTATTTTTTGCATATAGCATGCCCCAAATATTATACATACTCTGGTTTTGACAGATGGCTTGAAGAAACAGTATTTGTACCTTGCAGCACAGGTAAGTACCTGATCCAGTGCACTGAGTTTGGGGGCATGTGCCCAGTCTGGCTTCAGCCTGACCCAGTGTACCAGCCCATCTAGTGTGCAGGATCATGTCATTCAGGGGGCTGGAAGTTTGTCAGCGGAGGAGAAATGACACTATTAGTTGCTGTGCATTGTCAACATTTCACCACTGCCAAATGTCCAGACTCCTGGGGATCTATAGTTCTTACAAATAACGCACACTCCAATTTCTCCCAGCTGGTTTTGGGGAAGGTATGTGTTTTATGCAAGAAAATACGGTATTTCTAAATGTGGAATGCATAGCAGGAGTGGGTGGGTGGGACACACTTATGAATATCCTGGTTGGGACAAACTACCATTACAATATAGACATACCCAGGCACATAGATAGGAGTCACTGAACTATGTGGCTGTGAGTCCTTGACAATGAAGAAGCCACATACTATAAGGAGATGTAAAACCCTGAATAACTTTGGGGCATTTTTCTTTCGCAGGAAAACATTTTGCAGAAGGTTGTGATGACTGCCTTTGCAGACCGCACAGTTGTAACAATAGCTGTAAGTATGACCTACAGAAGAAGCTTGTTTTCCTCATTCTTCAAGTAGTAAGACTTGCTGTTGACCAGTTAATTGCTGTTTAGAAAACAAACTGAAACTAAAACTCAGCCCGGTACACCTCTGAACATTAAAGAGGTAAAAAGCACAAATCTGGATCTACCAAATTTAGCAAACACCATATTTACTAAAATACAAAACAAGGGCTTTTTCCTCCAAGTCAGCATTGGAGGCAGGGGGAAGACCCTCATCTTATAATTACATACAAGGAAACCTTACTAAATGCACTGTCTTTCATTAAACTGCTGCCAAAGTAAAGGAAACCAACTCTGAAGTTGATCTAAATGGAAAGTCTGAGCATCACTGTAAACCACATGGCCCGTATGGGTTAATATACTGATGGGAACCATTTGGGGGTTTATTTTTATATGTGGCCATTAAAAAATGGGCAGTTGCTCCCCCAGGAAGGAACAAGCACTAAGCCCATAGGTACTGTAGTACCAGGCTGGCACTCAGGTTGGTGCTCAGAGAGGACGAAGCCAGCTCCACTGGTGCCAAAAATGCTGATGGGACCCTTTCTTCGGGGGGGCTCTTAAAAAAAATGGGCGCGCACTCCTTCCACAGGAAACTGGCACCGACCTGCAGGTACTGGAATACCAGGCCAGCACCAGAAGGGCCAGGGCCAGCCCTGATGCCTTCCCCTTGATGCCAAACATGCTGCTACATTTGATCTTGGCCAAAAAGCTGGGATGCTGATGGGAGCCTACCACAAGGATGATTAGTGCATCCCGTCTGTCTAAGACGTGCGGTAGTGCCAATTGCCTGCAGTTCTCCTCAGCACCAACTCTTTTTTTAAGTGATCCATTACACTGAATACATTTTGATTTTTTCACCCTGAAGCTGATCTGTGCCTTTCATTCCCATTTCCAATGACTCTTGTTTCTTCACTAGCCTTAAATATCTAGAAAAATTACCAAATGGGGGCCTAAATAGTTCACCCAGACCTGTTTTCCCCTCTTTCAGCCTGTTGCATATGATCAGTGTGGCCCTGCCCTCCAGGAGATGGAGCAGGACCAGGTTGTCCTGTGCCTCATCTGCATATAATTGTTTGAAGGATCCCAAGGCTTGTGACAAGAAAACCCATCAGTTGTGGGGGGAAGGCCTTCTTAGCACATGGATCATTTGTGCGGGGTATCTGAAGTGCAAGCACATACTGATCAATGCTGGACTATGGGGCCACAATGGTTTGAAATGCTGTTGACTCTGGTGAGGCCCAACCCAGTGACCTATATGGTAAATTGTGATCTTTTCGGCTTTGGACTAATATGGTTCGATGATATATAGTTGTTGTACTATATACTTAGTTGTTTATGTAGTTGTATACATAGTTATATCACATACTTGCTTGGCAGGAGAGATCCTATGATCCTCTCAACTGATCAAGTGTAGTTATAGGGTGAGGTCTGCCCCTTGCACTCCAAGTAGGAGTAGCGTCCCAAAATGCAGGAACCTTGACTGCACAATTTTCTGGTAGATGGGGGCTGTATTCTCACTTTCCCTGTGGATTGCTCCTTGGCCTTCTAGCTAGGAGCGAGCAAGAGTAAGGGGCATTCAACCCCTAAGGACTCCAGGCCTGGGGCTTGTACATAGGATACCTGCTGTGGATTGGGGACTATTTAAAGCCCCAGACAGATGAATCTGGGAGGAAGGATACTTGCCTGGTGGTAGAGCCACATAGACTTGAACGACTGACCTCATCTCAACCAAAATTTGGAATGTGACCGTTGGGCTTTGCTAAACAGAATTCAGAACAAAACTGGACCTCGAAACAATTTTTTTTAAGTTTGTACTATTTATATGAGGAAGAACAAAAGTGCTGTTTGTAAGTGTGTTTATGGAGTACTTTTGCTAAAACTTGCAGCCGTTTCATAAAAGGTAGAGCTACCTGCAGTAATTTGCTTAAATGGTAAATTATGTTCATTTCAAGGGCAGTGTTTTCACATTTGCCCCATACTTCCATGTGCTCAAGGACAGCAGTGTCTGATCGTAAAGAGGAGGCGAGAATGGGGCTATTTAACCCCCTAGATTTATTTTCCCTACTTTAGCAATGGGAGGGGGACAAATTCAAGGGAGACCTCAAATAATTAGATAGCTGGAAAACTATAACAAATTTATAAATTTCCCACATATAGAATCTAATTTTTGGGGGGGGGTCATCTTATATTCAGGGCTATCTTAGATTTGAGTAAATACAGTAATTTTCATCTGTATAAAATGGAAAAAGCCAAGAAAGATTCGGGTCTGAAGATTTTGGATCTGAACAACCTGACAGTGTTAACGAATGTTGCCTTTGTACCACCATCACATTTCTTATGGTGGCACAAAAGCTAAGCAAGCAGATCTCCATGACCCTTGTGACTTACGTGGTATGAATTTGTGATGCTTTTTTTTGGTTGAGATCCATTTGCTGGGAGCCTGGGCAGCCCAGAGAAGCCCATGCCACCCTCGTCAAGGACTCCTCAGGCTTTAGGGCCCAATCCTGCATTCGGGGATTTCCCATTCCTGGGGCATGCAGGATCAGGCCCTCAAAGCCCCGGAAGTACCGGTTCAGGTTTGCTGTTTAGGATTCCCTGGGTATGCAACAACACTCTGGGGAAGCCCCAGGGCTGGGACCACCAGTCAGCTGACTTGCAGTCTCAGCCTCAGGACATCAGAGCTAGCTTTCCCCAGGGATTTCCCAGGGTGCATCTCTGCAAGTGGGGAACACGTTGCCCATTGTCCTGCAGGGTCAATGGGCAAGACAGTGACAATGGGTGATGTGTGTTTTCCCCAGTGAAGCAGATTAGTGGACACATCCTGGCACTGCTGATCCACTGCATTTGGTGACATCTAGTTATGTGCTGAACTTTGCAGTGGAGCTCAACATACAAATTGGTGCCCGATTACACGTTACCATTGAGCTAAATCTCTCTACTAAACCCAATTAAAGCACTGGATCCAACTACCATTACTGAACCTTGGTTCAAAATCTGGATTTTGTTACTTATGCCTTTGTACATTTTCTGCATCTGTCATTTATAATGTGATTTATAAGTTTAGCAGCTTTTCTTTGTTACTATAAAGATGTATAAATGGACATTTTTCAAATTTCACCAAAAAAAAACCCAGGAGAGCCTAAACTTTTATGGGTTGTTTCCATTTTTTCACCCAGCTCTCTACATAGGCTAGAAGGTCTGTCCATTTGTAAGACGCCTTTAATGCATTTTAAGAGTAATTCCACCCTATGATGACATCCTTACTTAGCAGGCAGCTGTTTCATGTCTGAAATAAATGTAAGCTTCAACAGCTGTTTTAATTATTTTGTCTGAAGTTTTATTTTCGGTTTAGAGAGTAGGATTGGAGTCACAACTGCTGGGCTCTGTTCCCAGCTGTTAGTGACCTGCTGTGTTACCTTGGTCTGATCACTTAAGCTAGCTCATTTTTGTGGTCAGGATTCTTGGATGCATAAAGGCATAAAATATTATTAACAAGGATTTCCATTCATAAAACTGTCCTTCAGATTCTTGCATGATTGGTGTTCTCTCGCCCACTAAAATATTACTTATAAGTGTCACTGACTTTCTGTTTTCCATATTGGTCTAGGAAGGAAATAGGGCACTTGTTCATATCTGGCTTCTTTGTTCTTCACAAAGCATTTTATTTAGTTGCCTTCACTTTCTTTTTGGCTGCTGCTCCTTTCTCCACCTACCTGCCTGTTTTTCTTCTCTTCTTTTCAGCACCGAGTGTCTCAGATCTTGGATGCAGGCATTGTACTAGTCTTTTCTGATGGTGTTCTAGCTGAGTGCGATTCTGCCTCAAACTTGCTCCTCAAAGAGAATGGCCTGTTCACCACTTTGGTGAAGACGCACAAGTAGATTCTGTCAGACCATTCTGGCTCTCGAGACTTCAGGCTCTCTGGTAGCTATCTTTAACTCTATTATCTTTAGTTCTGCTTCTGTTCTTCTGCACAAGCTGTTCAGTAACAGTACGAAAACCTGTTTGTTGTATTCAAGTACTTTCAAATGTTCATCTTAAATATGAATATTTGTGGGGAAACCTGCACGTTGGGGGTGGCTGGAATCACATACCTGGGTTGGGGGCTTAAACTCCCTATTGTTCTAAGCAATGCCAGCCAGACTGGGACGGGACTAGAGAACCTGCAACCAGTGATGCATTTCAAACTGGTTGGCTGGCAGCCAACTGATGCTGGCCTCCATTGGACCAGGTAAATGAGGTCATAAGGGCTATCTAAGTTAAAGACTGCCCAGGAGGAGGGGCAGTAGCCATGATGAAAACTCAGAGAGAAGCTGGACTATCTGAAACCTGCTCTCTCTCTTGAAACTCATGATCAAGGAACTGCCTGCCTCCCGAGGGAATCTCCACCTGCCTCTGGATGATGCTCATAAATAAGCTGCCTGAGATCTAACCAGATATATAGCTTGTAGTAACTCAGATGCGTGATCAAAGGCTACCCAGCCATGGGAGTTTGCTCTGTGGGATTTCTCTAATCTTGCTCAACCCTGTACTCTATTCCAAACCTCCCCCTTGTAACCGATAAACTTCTCCTTGGTACCTAGTGTGGGAGTGGGTCTAGATTATGCCTTGGGGTCTCCTTGGTCCAGCTGACTAAGGGAGGCCACTATTTGTGCTTCAGACTGGGGGAAGCACCCCAGGTTCTTGGAGTGGGTCAAGTACCCTCAAGGACTACCAGGCCTGTGTTTCCCAGGGGGCACAGGACCAGAAACAGTCCAGACCCTGGGCGGTGGCAGCGTTAGCCCAGGCTAACGGGTGTGCACCAGGAAGGGAGTCAGTCAGATGTGAGGCACCCCCAGGGGGGCACTGGGAGCCTGAAAGATGGTCAGGCACAGCGAGGCAGGTGGCTCAGTGCAGGAGCACCCCCACTGGCCTGCCACGTCCTTGACCAAAACTTTCAGAACAAGGTGTTTATTGGTGGTGCTTTATCTACGCATGGCTGGGTTTATTTTTGCAGCAAGCCCAGGAACATAATTCTAGGTGCCCGTTTCCATCAAACTCCTGATTTAGTATGGATGGAGGGAACACAGGGTCTCAGGAGCTACTTAACATCCAGGCCCATGGACCTATAGATCTCAATCCTGTTAACATTCATTCCCATGCTTGACTTTTATGAACTTGGAGAGACTTTAAGCTCAAAAGGTGCTTTTCAAATCCTTCCATAACCATCTTCAAGACTTGAATCTATTTCTTGCAAATTATTTAAGGTTTCTTGCTATAAGGATCCAATTCCAAAACCACTGATGACAGATGATATCTTCCAGTTGATTTCGGTGGGTTTAGACCAGGCCTGAAATGAATACTGTTAATGTAATTTGAATTTCTGTATGGCTTTTTGTTTTACAACAGCATCGGGTTCACACTATTCTGACTGCAGATCTGGTCATTGTGATGAAACGAGGGAACATTTTGGAATACGATACTCCGGAGAACTTACTCTCCCAGGAAAATGGCATCTTTGCTTCTTTTGTCCGGGCTGACATGTGAAGGGTCACTAGATTGCATGCTGTATTTTTAATGCCTTATTTAAAAGAAAATTTTTTTTTTAAATATTTTCTATTGGAAGTAGTGTCACTTTAGTCTTTTCAAATATTTTTTTCTGCATGTTTCTATCTTTAAATAATAAAACCCATTGCACTACATGTATGCCTCAAAGCAATAAAAATGTCACTTTACCAAACGCCATTAAGCTTCTCACATGTAAATTTTCAACAGTTTGACTTCCTGAAAATTTGGCATTTTCCTTGGATGATGTTAGTGAAATTTTTTGTTGTTGGTAACATGCAAAAGAATGCTGCCTTTTAGGAACTGAATATGGCACACTGGAACCAGTGATCAATGTGTTGTGGGAGCTAAAGAGCACCAGGAATATCTACCCCTAGAAAAAAAATACTGTATATAACACTTAGGGTGCTGACACAAGTGACATTTTGTCGCATGATGAGCCACTCAAAGTGCCCTTAGAGGAATGCATGGTGCTTTAAAAGGGCCCAATCCCATGGCAGTTTGAACCCTCATTATTTGAGGGTTCAGATGAAGGCACTACAAAGCAGAGTCATCATTAACTTGTGTCAGTGTGTGTTGGGAGTACGGCCTGCTCCTCACACTGTCTTCAGCATGAGAGGAAGGGGAAGGGAGGCCTCCCACACCAATCCAGCTGCCCCACCCTCCAGCATCAGCTGGCAGCCCCCAAAC
>JAGPOW010001296.1:23765918-23782790 GCA_030014935.1 Caiman crocodilus | reverse complement strand
AGCTCTCTCCGCCCCCTTCCCCGCTCCCATTTTGAAGACAGCAGCAGGGCTTTGAGGCATGGGGTTAAGGGACAGCAGCTGCAGACTTGCAGCCGCTCCAACAGCAGCTCAATCTCCCAACCCCAGGGACCCAATAGCAAATGTCTGTTGGGTCTGGGGGAATCACTGTAAGTCAGGGTGCTTCCTATAAAGTGCCATGAGTTACAGTGGGGAGCTGCACTTCAGTCTGCGCTCTTAGTGTAATCTGATGCATTCCAAAGACGTAAACTTTGCCTAGAGTCATATCTTTGAGCTAAAGTTAAAAACTAACAAATGATTTCCACCAGAGGTAAATAAGTTTCTTCTCTCCTCCATGTCAGTTCACATGCACTATTTGGAATCCTGATGGACTCCGCTTTTTAAAAGCAATGGCAGTTGCCATCCGCAAAGCTGTGCATAAGCTTTATATAAGCTTCCCCAGTGTTATAATGGATGAGACTCTTTCTGAAGTGCATATATATTTTTATTACAGGGTAGTGTAGTATTCAGATCTTGCCCAGGAATCTATTCTTCCTAATGGTAATGGCCAGGAAACATCAAAAGGACAAGAGAAAAATCAGTATCTAAAAAAACTGTGCTTAGTGTTCAGCTCCTAACTCCTTGCTGGTTGTGTGGCTTTTGAAAATGAAAGGGCACATTCATCCCGGGATTATATTGACTTCAGGAGGTTTACCCTGGGAATGAACTTCACTCAATATGGTAAGACTTAGTATTAGAGGAAATGTAGTTTAAGTATACTGATTTTGGCACCCATTTTAAAAAAAAATTTAGTTGAAATATTCAGATTTTATATAAGGCATGTTCCTGCAATTAGACAATCATTAGTACCTGGGCATCAATTTCAACCTTTTTATCATGAACCACCTTTTATTCCCCCTCCAAATCTCAAAACACTGTTGACATGTCTACCACTTTCATACCTTGACCTGGATGATATGATTTTCAAAGCAAGGTAGAGGATTTAGATGCATCTTCATTTTGCTCAGCCCCTTAACACTGCTTTGCGAATTGCATCCAGATATCTCTCTACAGATAATTAATGGTTAGAAGTAAATTTTGCACTTGGAACAATGCACATAAATCTCTCTGCATTAAGAGGAGTGTTATACATACGCTTCCAAAGTAGAATTTGGAACATAATCTATCCTACTGCCAGACCTACTCGATGTAAATCATAATCACAAACTACTGTACGTCTAGGAAGGACATCCTGTATGCAGGATAAGTATGTTGTTATCATGACTTATTAAAATAATTAAAATTTAGAAATTGAGCCCAGGGAGAAATTGATCTGAATCTTTTAAAATTTGAGGTGTTTAAATATTGCAGATTTATCCTGGTGGAGTGAAAAAGAAGAAAAAAACCCACAATATTTTATAATTGCTCTGATCTCTCTCTACTATTATAACTCAGAGTGCATCGCATATGTAAGCAGACAAAGATCACTTTAACATTTTATAAGAGAAAGCATTTCTGATTCTTTCCCATCTACTGTATGTTGTTCCTCAAATTTTGAGAGGCAAAGGGCCAAAATCATTGTTGGTTTAAACCCATTTACTTCACTGATCTTACACTAGTCATTAATTGGAGTCACTATACTTCGATTCAGAATTAAAGTGAAGAATAGATATTGTTTGTTGAACTTGCTTGATGCAACAGAATTTAATTTACTGCTTTGTTTTAGTATGTCAGGGGCTGGGAAATACCTCCCAGCACAGCTAATCCATCTCAATTCACAAGCACAGGACTGCCGCAGCATTTTCTAGCTGTGGTGAAATCTGTGGTGATAATTGTAACACATGTGAATGGGGCACAGCAGTTTACTTTCATTTATTAAGAAATAAAATCCTACTGAATGTCCAAAGACAGACGGGAAGTCTCATGAATTACCATTGACTTATTTGATCATAGAATCATAGAAGTCGGGTTGGAAGGGACCTTGTAGATCTTCAAGTCCGACCCCCTGCCTGGGCAGGAGAGAAACTGGGCTCAAGTGACCCCAGCCAGGTAGGCATCGAGCCACTTCTTAAAGCCCCCCAGGGTAGGAGCCAGCGCCACTTCCACTGGAAGTTGGTTCCAGATCCTAGCCGCCCTGACTGTGAAGTAGTTATTACAGATGTCTAATCGAAACCTACTCTCCAACAACTTGTGGCTGTTATTCACTGTTATCCCGGGGGGCGCTAGGGGAAACAAGGTCTCCCTCAAACCCTTCTGGTCCCCACTAGTGAGTTTATAGACAGTCACAAGGTCCCCCCTCAACCTTCTCTTGTGAAGGCTGAACAGGTTCAGGTCCCGTAGCCTCTCATTGTAGGGTCTTCCCTACAATGAGCCCATGTTCATCTTGGAGTCAATAATGACTCCAAGATCCCTTTCTGCCTCCGTGCTCTCAAGAAGGGAGTTTCCCATCTTATGAGCGTGCTGCTGGTTACCACTGCCCAAGTGCAGCACCCTGCACTTGTCCGTATTGAAACAGATCCTGTTTTTGTTAGCTCACCCCTGCAACCTACCCAGGTCTTTCTGCAGTCTTTCCCTCCCTACTAGTGTGCCCACCTCAGCCCAAATGTTGGTATCATCAGTAAATTTGAACAGGTTGCGTTTCACCCCATCGTCCAAATGGCTGATAAAGAAATTGAACAGTGCAGGCCCAAGGACCGAGTCCTGGGGGACTCGGCTGCCCACTTCCCCCCAGGTCGAATATGACCCATCCACCTCTCCGTACTCTCTGAGTACAACCCTTCAGACACTTAGCTATCCATCCGACCGTGTAGGCATCGATGCCACAGTCACCTAGTTTTTTAATGAGGATGGGGTGGGAGACAGTGTCAAAGGCCTTGCTGAAGTCCAGAGAGACTACATCCATGGCGACACCTGCATCCAATGCTGTTGTGACCTGATCGTAAAAGGAAGTCAGGTTGGTCTGATATGACCTGCCCCTAATGAAACCGTGCTGATCTCTACATTATAGCCGCTGTGCCTTATATATTATGTCCTTACTAGAGGTATAATATGAACTTGGCTTTTTGCATTTTCTGTTAGTGACGAAGGGTGCGTTTGCACCAGCATTCTCAAGACATACCACGGTTCTCGTTTGTTTTTCTGAACTCTGTTATTAGGAATGTTGCAAAATGTATGAAGGATATGAAATGAATTGTTTCTGTTTTCTAGTTAAGGTTACTTTAGATGTATCCTTCCTTAAGAAGGAGCTCCATTGGCTGTAGAGGTTCATGCTCTCTGACTGGTTGTAGCACCACATTCCAAATTCTTCTGGGCCGTCCCTGCTCTCTCCTCCTTCCTTCCATGACGTCTCCTTACATCATACCCTACTTGAGACTCTCGCATGTATTTTGGCACACCTGCTCACTCTCTGTGGTCTCCCATTATCCCCTGACATGACTTCACACCTTCTCCTGCCAGACACAGTTCTCTACCCACTCCTCCCTTTGAGGCCTCCTCCTCTTTCTTTCTACACCCTCTCTACTCCCTCTCCTGGGTTCTAGACATAACCGCACACTCTTTCTCTTCAGCATGAAGTTTATTAGATTTGCTTCCCATGCAGTAAACTAAACAAATCTTTAGTCTAGGTATTAAGGATAAATGTTGTGCTTGAAATATGGAGCTCCTTCTTACCAAGCCCAAGTTTGAAATGGAGCACTGAAAAATATACATTATTTAATATTGGGGGTGGGGGAGGGAGGATCAGACTTCTGAGAAACGAAACCTTTAATGGCATTTTTCTGTCCTTTGTATTTTGTTTTTCTCCATTAGCTTTTTCTGGGAGGAGGGAGGTGAAGCAAGAGGCATGAGATCCTTGGGAGTTAATGCAACAATCTGCAAGCCACGAAATGTTTCTCAGCCTTGAGCTGTGGCTGTTCTGGTATGGCTGTCATCCTTTGTGTTGTGAGAGACCTGAGTCTATTCCCATTTTAGTTGCTGAACGAAAAGTACACAGTCACGTAAAACCAGGTCACATATACCAGGAGAATCCCATGAAATCATATATCCATTATTGTAGCACATTTTAAGTTTTGCAGACCTCTCTCCATGAGTTATCAAACATAGATCCAAAAACCATAAGCCTCAGCCACTATTTGCTATTTGCTCCTAGCAATAGGAAGTTGCTATTCCTTTAGTGAGCTGGTGCACGTACTTTTCCAGTGGGCTAAAAAAAGCTCAGATTTTGCGATTCATCTGAGGAGAACTGCTTTGATGAAGCTGAATATGAGGATGAGAACCTCTTAAAATACAGTTTTGCCTCAACTGCTTAAATGCTGTTATTTTTATCAATTCTTCTGAAATTCAGGGAGCACTGATTAGCTCAGTTTTTACGCCTTTCTTATGCTGAATCAAAGCCTTAAACTGAGGGTTCCCAAAATTTGATTCACATACCAAATGCAGCCTGTGAGCCCTTTCAATGCACCCATGTCTAATAAGACTGGCCTTGAGGACAGCTGTGGTGTCCTCTTGCCATAAAAGCAATCCTGCCTCAGTCCAAGCCCTCCCGGAAACCTTCTCTCTGCTTCACCTTCCATGCTGTGATGGACACTGTGTTTTATACGGGGAGGTTGCCCCCCAGAGTTCCTCTGTGTGCTCATTGGATTCACGCTTGGCCTACCTTCACCCAGCAACAGACCCAAAATCCACTACCCTCCTGTGCTTTATTGGCAGGTGCATCTCACTAACTGGTTGGACCCTACCCATCTTTGTCCATGTGCTCGAGCCCTAATGTGTCTTAAGGACATTAATTATGGTCTCCAGCTACCCCCATAGCCAAGCTCATGCCTTGCAGATCTTACTCTTGTTTCCTTCACTGTGCCTCTGGCTGTATACTAGGTTTAGTCCACTGAATCCCTGACTCCTATCACCAGCCTCCAAATTATTTAGCTTTAGCCCCACACATTCCTCTGGATCCCAGCCCCTTGTAGGACTGTATCCCGGCCTCAGTGCTCTGTAACACCGAGCGCTTCCCAGGCACCCCACGCACGGCCTCCATCTGCCCTGTAACAACTTCCAAACCTCCAGGAAGAAACAGACACTAAGGCTGCTTGCAGATATTAGAAAAAAACACAAATGACACTTTAAACTCTGCGTGCTGAGTCCAGCGCAGGCCCAGAAGAGGTGTTAGCTTGCCCGACATCGTTACAGATTGGGAGTTTTAATGGGGCTTTTTTGGCACTTTATCTAATAGCTGATTAAATCATCCATCTTTAGATAAAAGCGTCAAAAGCCCTGCTGAAGCGCCTAATCTATACCGGCGCCACAGAGCTGGGTCGAAGTACTGCACTGCTTGCTGCTTCTGGTGAAGCATGGGGAGGGAGGGGGTTATTTTGTTTTTTATGTCTACAAGCAGCCCAAATGTTTAAAACCCACTCTGGGTCACTGTACTGTTGCAAGAGCCTCAACCCCACTCACTGGCTCCATGCCCGCCCCATAAATACCTTTCCTGGCCCACAGCTTGGTTCCTGGCAGCCTGAGCTGGCAGGAGCCCATCTCCTTGCAGAGTTCAGGGCCATGCAGACCCCTCTCCCCCACGAACCCAGGTTTGTGTCCTTTAAGGTTTACCTCCTCCGGTTAGGTGTTCCCGTGACTGGTGCCAGGTTAATGAGCAGCCTGCTGTTTTCCAAGCTGAACTTCCCTTGTTCCCTTCTGTCTACCTGGAACTCTGCCCAACTGTCCCATTGCCCTGCAGCTAGTTCCTGAGTCGTTATTTGTAGGTCCTGTCTTTCGCCTGTGTCTGCTGCATCCTTTCTGGCAACTAGCTTTGCTCCAGCTGCCTGCATCTGCCTGCAGAGTTTTTTCCTGCATTTCCTCTCCCTTAAAGTAACGGGGGCTAGAAGATCCCTGTAACAGCACCACCTATGACTGTCTCTCTGAGAGAGCTCTTCAGGGGTAAAACTTTGGGGCCCCATGCCTTAAATTCTTATTCAAGATGACGTTTACCCCTCTGCTACCAGGTTTTAGCAAGACTGAGGCTAATCTCATTTGATTCTATATTAAGTATCACAAGTGATTTATTTGGTGATTTGTTTTCACTGTCAGGAAAAAAATGACTTCAAGGCTAAGTACAGACAGTCAAAAAGTCTGAGGCTGAATTGATTTAGTCTTTGCTAGTCTAAGCTGTAGAAATTAAACTGAGAAACAAGTGGACAGACATTCACTTTTGATACATGGCCATCATTTCCTGATTTCAGTGAAATCTGGGAAATCATGAATTGAGTAGGTCCCTATTTATTATTGGAGGTAGTGGTTGGGGTGCTAGGCACTATGTATACACACATAATGGATGTGGCCCCAAAGAACATATTATGCACACAAAATATTCATCCATTTAAATGGCTTATAAACCCAAGTAATCAATTGCTTGTATTTATTAGAAATCACGTTTTTGTTTTGAAGCACCGAGTTTCATTTTGGGGGGATTTCAGCTAGCCTGCTGAGAAAGTCCCTCTGTCGCTCCAACGGGAGATGGGGTTTTCCATTACCTCTTGACCTGAAGTATCATATGCATACAGTTAAGAAATGGCCTGTTTCACTGTAGAGTTTGCTGCCTTTCACTGCTGGGCAAATGCATTCCTATTTCAGTATATTAATCATTTTAGATAGAGAAACGTCTTGGGGATAAAAGTCCTCAGCAGTGCCAGTGAGAACTGGCTGTAAGTATGTCTCATTGCTAGCTCATGCCAGTTCTCAACTCTCTATCAATTTATTTGAGGGTTTTCTGGCTGTACCAGCTTACAAGCCATAAATATTACTTAAATGGTTGGTAAAATATTTAACCACGTAACTAGGGAATTAAAGCAGTTTATTGTAAATGACATGGCCTAGAACCAGCACTCTCTCCACTATCATATTTACACAAGCTCAGATGTTGCATATTTTTGGACTGTATGGGAGGCTATGATTAAAATAAAGTATTTTCACTGCAGCCCATTAGGCTTCTTTACCAGATACAGGAAATAAGATATTTTATGGGCTCATGAAGGCATGAATTTTCTTGGTTAACAGCCACCTGTTTCCCTGCACTGCAAGCAGGACCCAGAGGGCTTTGAATAGTTGGCTCTTCCACAATATGATCTTGAGATAAAAGAAGGCCATACTGTCTCCTATAAAGGGCTTGTTGCCACTAACCCTGACTCTAACGACAGCCAACACAAATCATTCACACACATAGGAAAAGTGGGACTAGAAACAAGAAGTTTCTTAGAGATGCAAACATCTACGTCATCACACCTTAGGCTAAAGAAATCCTTTTTTAGGTAGGGATGGGTGCCTTAACCATAATGCACAGTAATCCCTAAAATATGGAATTCAAGAAGCCAGAAAAATTCCATTAGGAAAATAATCTGAGCTGAGTAGGTGTCATAGATTCATAGTTGATAGAGTCGGAAGGGACTTGAGCAGATCATCAAGTCCAACCCCCTGCCATGGGCAGAAAAGGATGCTGAGGTCAGATGACCCCGGCTCGGTGATTATCTAGCCTCCTTTTGAAGACCCCCAGGGTAGAAGTAAGCACCACTTCCCTTGCAAGTTGGTTCCAGATCCTAGCCGTCCTGATTGTGAAGTAGCGCCTCCTAATGTCTAGCCTGAACCTACTCTCAATCAACTTGTGGCCATTATTACTTGTTACTCCTGGTAGTGCTTGGGGAACAGGGACTCCCCATTCCCTGCTTGTCCTCCTTGGCAAGTTCATAGATGTCCACCAGATCCCCTCGCAGCCTTCTCTTGTGGAGGCTGAACAGGTTCAGGTCCTGTAGCCTCTCCTCGTAGGGTCTGCCCTGCTGCCCCCTGACCATGCAAGTGGCCCTCCTCTGGACCCTCGTGATGATGGCCACGTCCCTCCTGAAGAGCAGCACCCAGAACTGGATGCAGTACTCCAACTGTGGGCTGACCAGTGTCGCACAGAGGGGGAGGATCACCTCTTTGAACCTGCTCATGATGCATTTGTGGATGCACGACAAGGTGTGGTTACCGTTACTGACCGTGTCCTCACATCGGTGGCCCGTGTTCATCTTGGAATCAATAATGACTCCAAGATCCCTTTCTTAGGGACTGAGTACTGCTGAGTGGACTATGTTTCAAACAATATTGAACAGTGGTGATGTGTAGGGGGTATACGGGGGTGCACGTACACCCCCTGAGAGCACCAGTGCATCCCCTGATTGGCTGCGCTCACCACTTAGGCCAGGGGTGGGCAAAATTTTGCCCGCAGGCTGGATTCGGCCCATGAAGCCATTCTATCCAGCCTGTGGGGCCCCTAAAAAATTTAGAAAATTAATATTTATCTGCCCTTGGTTCCTATAAAAAATGACAGGAACCAAGGGCAGTAAGACCCAGGGGAAGCCCCACAGGCTCCCACAACAGGAGGGCCTGCCCAGCCCCAGCAGGGGCTTCTGACTTGGGAGCATGTGGCTGCCCCACGCTGGATTCTCAGGTAAGGGGAAAGGGGGGAAGGGCAGGGGAAGACCCCAGGCAGGGAAGGAGCCTGGGGAAAAGTTGAGCATGGGTGGGGGCAAAGCAGTCCCTCACCTGCCCCGTGGCCAGCACCCCGCACTGCAGGCGCTCGCAGCCCGTGGGGCTGTCTGGAGCAGGCAGAGGCAGCCCCATACGGGCTGCAGGTGGATACAATGCAGGGCACCAGCCACAGGGTGAGTGAGGGGATGCTTTTCCCTGCACTCAGCACCAGCTTGTAACCCAGCCCCGCTGCCAGCCTGGGCTCCAGGCTGGCTACAGCAGCCCTGCTTGCCATGCCGGGCAGTGTCGGCTGCTGCTGCCTGCCCAGAGCTCATGTGCTGGGCAGCCCAGAGATTGCAAACACTGCCCAGTGCAGCAAGCATTGGGCCATAGCTGCTGTCACCACACAAAGCCCTGATGGGTGAGGCCAGAGCCCATGCGGTGCCCAGGCTGGTAGTGGGGCTGGGTTATAAGGTGGTGCTGAGCATGTTGGTGGCGGGAAAGCTGCCCCTAGCGCACCCCATGCCTGATGCCCTGCGCTGCAGCTGCTTGCAGCCCATGTGGGACTGCCTGTGCCTGCTCCAGACAGCCCCACGTGGGCTCCGAGTGGCTGCAGCGTGGGGCGCCGGCCAGGGGTGGGGGAGGGGCTGCTTTTCCCCATACTCAGCACCAGTTTCTTCCCTGCCAACAAGCATGGGGTCAGGGCTGTGCATTGCCCCACGCCTGTACCACGGAGCTGGGGCCACTGGGTGTGACTAGGTGTGGGAGCCAGTGGGAACACAGGGCCCATACTGGTGTCCCAGGGCCAGTGCTGGTGGGGCCCAGAGCAGGGTGGCAGGAGCGCGGGGTGGCCAGCAAGGGCTCTAAGGAGCTGGGCCAGCTCCCCCCCTCCCTGCTGGTTCAGCCCAGCCCGGCTCCATAGACCCCTGTCACCCTATGCTTCACTTTGGGCCCCACCGGTGCTGGCCCTGGGACATTGGCCTGGAGACATTAGGACACTGGTCCCAAGATGGTGACCACGGGGCAAGGAACCTGTCAACAGGCAGGGCTACCCATGCGGCCCTTGACGGCCTGCCAAAACTGGGTAAGCAGCACCCAAAATAATTGCCCACCCAACTTAGGTGATGGGCAGGGCAGGCAGGGGGGAGCACCAGTGCCCCTCCTGCAAGCACCAGCTGGGGAACAGAGTGCCCTGTCACTCCCAGAAGCAGCTGCAGCCATAGCCACTTCCAGAAGCAGCCACAGCGATCGGCCACAGTGATCAGCTGTCTCAGGATTGGCCTTGGGGGGGGATCCCCCGCCCCCACGGGGAATAGAGTGCCATGGCACTCCCAGAAGCAGCCGCAGCCACAGCCATCAGCTGTCTCAGGACTGGCCTCAGGGGGACCCCTCCCCCGTCAGCAAGGTTGGCCACAGAGGATTGCCCCCCCCACCTCTGGTCACTGATTGGTCACTGGGGGGACATGTGCCCCCCCGACTAAGGCAGTACCAGTTGCCCATGATATTGAAAGACCAAGAAATGTTGTTAATGTCAGTGTAAGACATTATTTCACTCTGCCAGTAAAATATATCCTTGAGCAAAAGAACTTACAATCTAAATGTTCAGAAATGTTGGATAAGAGGATTTAAAAATTCAATTAGAACCTTTTTTTAATGCTAATTATTTACCAGTCCAATCCAAAATAATAAAATCCCTCAAAGAGATATCTTGGATGGGCAGAATAGCCACCATTAAAATGCATATATCATCAGATTCCAATATTTACTTACATATATATGCCAGAAGGTACTCTAAGGATTTGACAAGTTGTTCTGATGAACTTCAGCTGGAAACAGAAGAAGCCAAGTGTGAATGTATCAGTATTACACAATCCTTCTTAGACGAGAGGTCTTATAGCCCCCAATAAAATGGTATATTATCATGCAACATAGTTGAAGGATATTCTAAATGGGTGTCTGAAATCTTATTCAAAGCTATGGATTTCTGTAGACCAATAAATGGATTCCCCAAAAGTTTGTTGGCTGAGAGGGAAATTCAGGCTAACGTAAATAAAAAAAAATAAGGACTACCCCTTTATCAAAACTACTTCAAGATCCCTAGATAAATATGGAAAGTTGCTTTCCCCTCCCTATTAACCTCTTTTGTTAGAAATAAAGACTTCTACCCTAAAACTCATACAACCCTTTATAGGTCAGAGTGGGTAATACCCAATTCAGCCAACTCTTGTGAAAGGATATGAGATCTTATCAAGAAATTTGTAACAACCCAAAATGGAGTAAGAGTCCCTTTTTCCCCCAATATCTTCACATTTGAAATTTGATGATAGATAATAAATATAAATCAGCTCTCACTAAATTGAGAAACTGACATAGTAGACTCAAGAGAAAAAGTGTTAATCTCTAAAATACTCAATGTTAATAGAGAAAGGGGTGGATAGGAAACCTAAGCAAATTACGTCCTGGGAAAGAGATTTGGGGAAAGAAAATGAGAGCAATGGAGAGAAATATGGGAGTGGGGTTATTCATCTTCCATATGTTTTATACAAAGAAAAGTTATGAAGAACATTCCACAGATGGTACAGGAACATATATGGGTAACACTAGTATTTGACAGAGCTACTGCACAAAGATCTTTAAACGTATATACCTCGACAGAGACTGGTAATCTACCGCTAGCAAAATTATTTTCTCAGCTAACGTAAAACATATGAGAATTCTGCTTGGCTCAACATGTAATAAATATTAGTTATCTATTAGGGCTACACAAAACAGCACCATTCCCTTCTGACTTTCATTTCAACGTTTCGATGGGACAGCGTTTCATTTTGAGTTTCATTTAGTTTCGAAAGCACTGCTCCATTTTGTTTCGTCAAAACGGTTTCACTGTTTTGACGTTTCACCCATAGGCTATAATGGAGTAGCATGAAACTGCTTATAGCTTTGTCATTTCTTGCCTGATTCAGTTGAAACTTGCAGGGCCCTTCAGGTGCAGGGGTTTCTGGGAAACTGCACCTCAAAGTCTCGAAAGCAAAACTCATCTGTTCCACATGGGGCAAAATAACCCTGCCTGGCTTCTCCCAGATCTGCAGCCAGGGTGAGCTAGAGCCTGGGGCCAGCACGTGCCCTGGCCCCAGCAGTATAAAAACCTGCCCTGGCCAGCAGCTCAGGGTTACTTTCAAAGGCTGCAGCGAGGCGTGGAGGCAGAGAGCAGGCGGAGCGCAGCCATAGTTCGCCCTTGCCGTGTGAAAATATCGGGGCCCCTCCTCCCCGCCCAATGCCTTGGCTACCCCGTGCCCCAGCAGGGCCAGTCGTGAGCTGATCAGAGCTCAGTGGCTCATCCAGGGGCACGGTGCAGGGGAGCCGGGAGAGGGGAAGGTACCCCGTGGTACACACAGCAGCGGGAGCTGCCCGCCTACGCTCCGGGATGAGCTGCCAAGCTCCCAGGAGTGCTGGGCTGGGTCACTGAGCAATCCCCACAGTGCAGCAGATTAGCCCCTGCCCCTACTCTGCTCCCTCCTGCACTGTGGGGGTCTCACTCGGCCTCCCCCAAGCCCAGGCAGTCAAAAGAAACACTGGCATGCTGGGCCCGCTGCAATCCCGGCATGCCCCTCCCTCCTGCTCCGGGAGCAGACTGCGACCAGGCTGCCCTGGCGTTTGGGGAGGTTGAGCCCCATTAGCATCCCCCTTCTGCTGCCTGTGCCCCTCCCCTGAAGGTTTACCCCCCCAAGTATTTACAAGTACTACCCTGCTGTGGAATTTCTTTGTGTGCGGCAGCTCATGTGTAGACACTGGCTGGCTGGCTGCAGCGTGATAGTGCTTCAGTGCCAGGGTAGCCTGCCAGCTAGCCCAGCATTAAAGCATCTTTGTACCCCAGCCATCCCCTCTGCAGCACGCTGAGCCTGATCAGAGCAGCCGTGAATTAGCAGAGGGCTAGCAGCGACCTGAGACGGGGGCAGCCTGGAACTAGCTGGGGCCGTTGCAACCTGGCCAGGTGCCTATGCAGATGCGCGCTTGAGAGCTTTCCACGAGCAATAAACCGCAGAGCAATAAGCAGTTTATTACTACCCCTTAAAGGCACATGTAGATGAGGCCACACTGAACTAGACTAAGCCCTTGCTTAATGCTTTGGGAAAGACTTCAGAGAGTAACATTAACCTCAGGAGAGTACAAAGCATTAACTGCTAACTCTGAAAGCTTTTCTCCCTGGAGTGTAGCCCACTATAACTCAGCGGCGAGAACTGCAGTAGACAGAAGGCTCTGCAGCCACTAAACAAAACCAGGAACTGCCATAGCCAACCCGAGAGTAAAAGAGGCCAAGACAAAAAACCCACCAGTTTCCTAGTTGAGCAGCACGAGAGATGGAGAAAATGAGTGTCATACCTAAAAACAGTACACAGACTCTCCATGTATGAGAAAGGCAAAGTGAAACTATAGCAGGCAATTTCTCCTTCGGGCCTGGAGGGAAAATTTAGTCTGTGACAGGTAGGCAGAAGGTAGGGCAGGATGGCACCTTACACTAACTGATTCAGAGAGGTATGAACTTGAATCAGGTAGTTTGCCAGATGTGACAGGAGCGTGTAACATCACAGACGTATGCTTGAGAGAACGTGCACCAGAATGGGAAGGAAGTGCCATGCTGAAAGCCACCGTCTTAGCCACAGCAAAGGAGTAAACCAAAGACCTCCACAAGCTAACAAGCCAGGTTCTTGAGCTGAGAGTGTCTATGTGCTCACATGCATGGAGCTGAGAAGAAAACGAACAGTGCTCACGTATCGGTGAGTAACACTACTTCCCTACAAAATAATATCCTGACCAAAACGTTAGGTTGCCGCTGCCATGTACGGGAGTGAAATGCGTCAGCTGATCTGTGAAATTAAAGTCGAGACCTTTCTTTTCTAGCCATTATTGGATTCCTGAATCCTGGAAGAAACAAAGTATTGGACCACAAGACAGTGATAGACGGATAGCAAACAGATAATGTGCGGCATGTTTCCACACAGGTGTGGAGCATGGGCACAGCATGATCTAGTCACCTCTGCAGGGAAATTTGGGTTTTTGGCAGGAAGTGAGGGTAAGGTACACTTTAGAACAAAGTCCCTGGAGCAGAAATGGAGTCAGAGAACTTGAACCTAAAGGATCTTGGATTTCATAAATCAGGTAACTCATGATTTCAGTGCATCATTTTTCTTATGTTCTGGTCATTGGCTATCATGCAGGTGAGAGATCCTTTGTGATTTGCAACCAAAAGGGTTTGTTAACAGCTCTCTGGCATGGTGAGAGAGTTACATGCCAGCTTCCCTTGTCTCCATCATAGAGAAGCGTTAGTTGTTACCTTTCTCATTCACCAAGAAGCCCTCGCTTTCCTCTCCAACACATACTGAAAATGTACCCCTAACAATCCAGTCCAGTCTCCTATAAAAACCATCAGCAATGTTTTAGCTAAACTATTTACCAAATGAATAGGCTATGTGACAGTGAGACATGTAGCTCTGTGCACTCAAGAGAATAAGGATATCTCTGTGTGCTGCAAGGCAAAGCAAAGAAGAAATACCCAAGCTCACGCTGCACATGCTAATTCCCAATCCAAAGGCACTATAGCCACATTAACACAGTGCTGCACCTACCCTAATAATATCACGCTTAAGGGCAGAGTTAATTAGCCATGATGTAAACAAGCACTAGTATAGTTTCCAGCTCCAAACCTGGAACACGCAGAGTTTTTTGGCATGTTGGCACAGAATTGCCCTGGCTCCAGGAATATGCACCTAAGGAGGTCATTAATATTGTGCATGGTGAGGAACGTTGGATGAAGAGCTTTTGTGGTGCATTTAGGAGATGGAAACAAATACTTCTTGAAGCGTGTTTGTAGTACTATTGTAAGCATTGTGAAGGTGATAAAGGATGCTAAACTTTTTCCTTGATTTATTTCCATGCTTTTGGGGATCAAAGTAAATGCAAATGAGTTATGATGTATCATTTTAAGCATTAATATGTTTCAATTGAGAAGTCTTCAGTGTGGGGACTGTCTCTTTTTTTTTGTGCTTGTACAGCAAATAGCAGAGCTGCAGTTGGGACCTTAAAGCATTAAAAATAATGGTCTTCCCTTGATCATTCAAGAACTCAAAATTACCTTCTGCGACATACAATGAAGCACAAGTTGGTAATACTAAAATGCACCCTATCCACCTTGCTCTCTGTGATTTTCAGAGGTTCATAACTCAATCAAAACATGTTCTTACTGCCATCTCTTGCTGTAAGCTGTCCTGAGCCTTTGCTGGGAACTGTAGCATATAAACTTAATAAATACATTAAATAAATAATAAAAAACTCTTCTCCGTGAGAGCTATTTTTGCACCAGATTTCTGCTTTTTAAAATACCTGATGTTTCACAAGTAGACCAACTGAAAAACAAATAGCTGAAAAAGTATTGTTAATAGGAAAAGCTTTTTCCCCAAGCTTCATCTTATTAAGCAGTGCTTGAAATGCTTTTGCTTACACTAAATACAAATTCAAGTTTTGCATACAGATCAAACATGGAAAAGTTCAGCCAAAAAAGTGAGCATTTCAGAAATTATAAATAAAAATAAGAAATTGGAATGAAAACTTTTATACAGCTTTTTCAAAAGTGGTTTGTCCTGCTCCTGCTAAATTAATGGTAACTCCATGCAATTGTATAATGCACTTAGGGCCTGATTCATGGTTCTTGTGCACCGCTCCAGCAGCAGAGATGGGAAGCAAACCAGTCATATCTCACTTCTGGAGACTCCCATGACAGCAAGGGGCTTTCCCAAGCAATGCAGAGATGTCAAAATAGCTGTACATACACCATACAACAGGGACACTGGTGAGGGAGAAGATTAAGCTAAAGTGCTGCTTCAAATATTTCTTGCAGGCAGACAGTGTCTGAAAAGCCAACGTCTGCCAAACATAATTTAAAGCAGCCCTAACATACCGCTCTACGTTCTTTTTGCGCACAACCTGCTTCACCATAAAGGTGCTCCACAGCTCATTCCCAGCTCTGCTGGGTGGAAGACAGGCTGTACCCACACATCTGGCCCATAACACTTGGCTATGAACAAAAGCACCAGTGAGATCAGCACGGATAAAAGTGATAAATGTTCCCAAATCCTCCTTCTTCAAAGCACAAGTGTATCTCTTGACTGGGTGAGGATGGAATTGCCCCGCTATTGTGCTGTATTGCATAACAGACCAGGTGCATTTGGTATTTACCAAACCCTAGCGAAAGCTACAAAGGAACAGTGAACCAGAGCACGATGACTTCGCACAAGGAGTTCCAGCTGCTTGAGATGGGCCAGAAAGAATGCTTTGAACTCTGGGGAAGAATGCTACAGTAGCAGTCTGATTCTGCTTGTTCAATTCAGGACCGTTAAATATGCATGCCCTTGGTACAAAATCCTCTCCAAAAACTCAACAGCACACGACGACTTGAAAAAGGAAAAATGTTAAGTTCTTCCTTCACACAACCACAGTGGCTGAGCTCTGCACAACTTGCATACCTCTCAAATAAATTCTCTGATCATTTTAATGACAAACAAAGAGTTGCCAAAAACACTACAAACCATTTACAGGCTTTTCTTGGCAGCTTATGTTAGATGTAGCAAAGGGTCTTGATACTAGTCACATGCATTTTAATAAGAACTATTTTTGGCCTACTTCTCTTGCTGAATAAGACAGAAGAAAGCTGGTTTAAGATAATATCTACACTTAGTCTGCAGTTTCTGCTCTTTCATATGCCATGAATCTACTGTCAATTCAACTGAAGTTCATCAACAAAAACTGAAGATGGCTCACAAGCACAGCGTCACCTTGACAGCATAGTACTGTCTACATGACATCTTTGCAAGCCTGCAAAGTGAATATATCTAAAATCAATGTGCAATTTACTTCAAAACTTAGGAGACATTCAGCACTACTGGCAGATGCTGAGGCATGAGCCATAGCTATATTTTGTGAGAAAACACTGCATGCACTTTATCAAGAGCACAGTACAGTTGCTGTTGACTCCAACAAGAGGTGGATCAGATTCCACTCTAGCTATTAAAGAACACATTTTTCAGATTTTAGTGCAGTGAGGCTTTGTTACAAATCAATTTTAGGCGGCTCAAGGAACTCTAGATCTTTGGATTGTCCATGCACTGAGACATGTAAGTTACTTCTAAGCACCCTTTAAAGTGCCCTCACTCCAGGGAAGGTTTATCTCTGATCCCTGTTACCCAGCTGATGTTCCACAACTGTGTAGAGATAAGCTGCAGAAGTTACAGTTCCAGGATCCCAGGATCCAGTCCTCATCCTCCTGCTCTGTGTGGACAAATCTACTAACCCCAGACCTCTGCTGCCTAGCGGGTGTCCCTGGCACCAAGCCAG
>JAGPOW010001296.1:23749428-23760715 GCA_030014935.1 Caiman crocodilus | reverse complement strand
AAGCTCTTTCAACTTCTCTATTGCTCTTATAGTAGTAGTAATAAATGGTAATAATTATTATTACAACAGCGGTAGAAAAGCTGGAAGAGTTTAGGTTGTTGCTGCTGTTGTTGTAGTAGTAATATTAATAATACAATAGCAACAATTTAAACTATTGTCTGCTCCTCAGCTCCAAATGTCTTGTCATCTCTAAACAAAATAAGTATAATCTGGCTTGCAGTCTCTCCATATTTTTGTTGTGAAATGCATGGTCATTGGGGAACAGGGGCAGATTTGGGCAGGGAGGGGTGCACCCCCCCACCCACTTTGATGCCTGTTCCACCCAAAGTTTAAAACCAAATGCCTAGCAGCGGCACCAGCATTTGTAGTTAGGTAGTGCTGAGAAAATCAATTGACTTCCTGCATCGTTGTAATCTGCTCCATCCCTTCTAAACTCTTCATTCCACAGGTGTTAAGCGTCTTCTCTTCTTTTTAATGGTCCTGCTGTTCCCCTAACCACGCTATCCTTTGTTCTGCAATTTGCTGTCTGTTAGCTGCTCCCGGTAATGAAGCTTCCATTTCATATCCCTGCAGATTGGTTTTAACTCATTGAAAGTTGTATTTGTTTTTGCTTCAAGCTTCAGCTGAATAATACAGCCCTGGGCCCCTGGCATGTCAGCAAAGCTTCTATTTCATTTTTAACTGGAGAGAAAATGTGCGTTTTTCTTATGTGATGTGATGCTATGTCTCGGTGTCTGCACCCCACTTTTTAGAATTCTGCATGTGCTCATGTTTGGGACTAGGAAAGGAGCGCTGACTAGTTCGTGGAAGCGAGTAGCATGCGAGTAGTCTGACTGGCTTCAGTAAGCTCTTTGTGTAAGCAATGTGCATCAGGCCAGCACTGCTGCCTGGGGCCTTGTTAAATAAGGCCCTTGTTAAGGGCCTGATCCTGCAGGTTCTGAAGTATACAAGTGACTACTCGGATGAGTACTTCTCAATGGGAGCTACGTAGTACAGTAAAGGCTCTGTTATCTGACATCCCTTGGGAATGGGGGATGCCGGATAACAAAATGTGCCAGTTAATTGAGTGGCCCCAGCTGCCACTTCTTCTGCTGCATATGAGGCATCCCTCCGCCCCTCCTACGGCATCGCAGCGCCACGGGACATGGAGGTGGGCACCGCAAAGCCCCACTCAGCCTGTTACGTCCCCAGGCCATGGGGGCTCGGCAGCGCAGGCTGCTTCCCCCCCACGCCGTTGAGGCTCGGAGAAACCCTGGTGCACGCTTCCGGTTTCACTGTTCCTTACAAGCTGGCATGCCGGTGAGCAGAGCGTGCCGGCTTGTAAGGTGCTGGTTACCAGAGAGTTTACTGTAGTTAGACGGTAGGAAGGGCATGATCTGTATGATCTGTGCTCTCTCCTGTGAAACACGATTTCTTTTGATGCACAGCTACAAGAACTTTCCGTGGCTTCCGCTACTCTAGAAGTGTCAGGAGGAAAGATACCAAACTTTTTAAAACTGTTTTCAGAGCTTTTCCCTGATTAAATAATCTAAAATGATGAATTAAATGAAATAATCCTACAGCAATGATTAATTTAACAGCTGTTCCCTGGGGGGGGGGTCTATGTAATCTATGTGCTTACATCAATTTATTGTCTAGGGAAAAAATGAAACCGTGGCAAACCGGATCATGTTCTTCTTTTCCTCAGGACTTTGAAGACGAGATAAAGGTGGAAAGTGAGTCCATTGGAAAAGCGTTTGAAGAACCGTTCCCAATTTGTGTTCTGCTAAGTAGACTATGGTGGCAGGAAGATGCTGGCTAGGAAGAGCATCATCCCTGAAGAGTATGTACTGGCACGGATCGCTGCTGAAAACCTCCGTAAGCCACGTGTCCGAGACCGTCCACGCAAGGCCCGCTTCATTGCCAAGAATGGGGCATGCAACTTGGCACACAAGAACATCCGAGAACAAGGCCGCTTTTTGCAAGACATCTTCACTACTTTGGTGGACCTGAAGTGGCGCCACACACTGGTGATCTTTACAATGTCCTTTCTCTGCAGCTGGCTTCTCTTTGCCATGGTGTGGTGGCTGGTGGCTTTTGCCCATGGAGACATGGATAGAATAGACAACAGCAAAGGCAGTGTCAACTGGACACCGTGCGTGACAGATGTTGGGTAAAGTATGATACGCAAAACATTAGGAATACGGTGATGGGATTGCCATGCTGCTCAAGTCTAAAATTAGGTTTTGGTTTTCTTGAACTGTCTAATACAGTAGAGACAACTGAGACATGTTGTGTTTTCCTCTAGACTCCATCAATCCTAGAAGCCCCCCAAGCTTAGAAAAGCAGATTTCTTGAGTCCTTTAAGGATGTAAAAGTGACAGAGACCCTGCAGCTTTTCATATGTCTACACAATAGGTTGGTAACATTCCTTGCCTGTAAAAATAAAGTCCGCTGCAAGAGAGTTGCAGCATCGGGTATATGTTTTACGTGAAGTGCCATCTGCATCAGTGGCATCATCTCCAATACGGTGTGTTCCAAAGGAAATTTCACACCATGACAGTGAAACATGGCTTATTGGGCAAACTGGGAACATGGGTCCAAAGTTTTAAAAGGTGATTATTGAAACTGGGTGTCTCTCTTTCTGGCTTTCCTTATTTAGAGCATCTTTAAAAGGCATGATTTCCAGAAACAACAGAACATCTCTGCTCTCTTTAATTTCCAAGGTGGCAAATTAGGCCTCTTTAAGATGTCTGTAGCTGGAAAGCCAGAAATCGAGAGAGCATCCCATTTTATGGTCATTTATGAGGCTGATTTAGGCCATCAGTTAAAGACTGAGTGCTGTGACATACTGCATTGCATGAGATCTGTTGCAAAGAACACTGTAGGAATTCTGGGAGTGGTGTATTCACATCGCACAGAAGTGTATTATTGTCCTGTTAATACGCAAAGATAATTTCCTAAGCCCTGCAGTTTTTCAGAGTACAAGCCAAATGCCTTTAGGAGGGAACAGTATATAAACAGTATACTTACCGAACCAAAAGGATATCCATTAATTGGATTATGGGCAAGCAGTAAGAGAACTTTGCCAGCAAAAGCCTTACGTATAACATGCTCCAGGAACAGAGCGGGCCCAGGACTGTTGTTCTGTCTTCTACACCAGCACAAAGTAGGTTAGTGAACCAGAAGGGGTACGTTTTAGCCATGCTGCACTCATGTAAGAGACTTCAACGGGGACTGGGCTAGGTAGAATTAAACCCCGTCCAGCTTATGCGGTTACCTCGGTACCTGTTCAAGTGACGGCATGATAAAGCATGAAGCTCCCAACAGTGACTTCTTCGCTGCTGCTGCTGCAAGTCCTGCAGCCCACAAGGTTTGGAGTGGTGTCATTGCTCTCGCCGCCAACGCTGCGAGGTGCACGGCATTGTGGGCTGCGGGACTCCCAGCAAGGGAACGCTTCGGCTGCGTGGGGCCTTCTGTGGGCGAGCCCTGCAGGGGACGATGCTTGCAGCAGGAGCAGTGCAGGGAACACTGCCTTGGCTGTGAGCTCCACCGAGCCCCATCCACTGTTGGTCTTGCAGCCACAGGGTCCCCCTGCACTGCCAGTAAGGTATGATGGGACCTAATCACACCTCCTGCCTGACACACGTGGCTTGGCAGGAGGCACGATCGTGTGGGTCATGCATTGGATCCCACAGCACTTTTACCTGTCCTTGAGTCCATGAAACCAGAATATCCTTTTATTTCTCTCTCCGATTCAAAAGCTACAATAGTTTCTGTGTGCATACCACAACTTTAAATTTGTGTGTCTTTCTGGCTTAAGAAGGACCTGATTCTTCCCTCATTCCTTTTATTTTCACGCCGCTTTTATAAGTGGGACTTTTCTTTCTTCTAAGCTAAAGTCAACTCTGTTGTTTCTGATTTTTTTTTTCTTATTATTAACCGTTATTTCTTCTGAAAACAGCAATTAAGGCCTGGCTCATCGCTGATGAGGCAGTTCTGTAAGGTTCGACACTCACAGCATTTTCTTTTAATTGTTACAGGAGGGGAGGTAACAGGGTTTGTCCTGGCAGAATTGGCATGTGGCTACGCCCTAAAAGCCTGTAAATCTTAGGTGTGGAAGGACCATCGGTATCCAACTTAAGACTTTTGGGGCAAGAACGTCATGGCAGGAACTGAGCTCCCGTGGAGTCTCTCCTCTGGGACTCTGCTGGCTGTGACGCTGGGACATCCCCTCCCAAGGGGAAATGCATAGTGAGAAATGCATGCACTGAAGTTAACGTTGACTCAGTATTAGCATGGCTTTGAAGTCCCCACAGACAGTGCTTGCCCACTGTACCAGCTGGGGATCCCAGGAGCATGCCAGCATTCCAGTCATGCCTCCTGCTGTACAAATTCCCAATAGTCCCTCGCTCGTAAAAAAAGAAAGTCCTCAGCTTCCCGCTTAGGATAGTTGTATGGCTTTGTAGTGCTATTACCAGAACACAAAAGAGCGGTGTCAGGACCAAAGTTCTGATGCTACCTAAATGCAGTCTGTCAACTATTGAGAAACCTCAGCAACCATGCTAAATTTATGCTACATAAAACCTAGGCAAGTAGGAACTCCAATAAGATCATTACATTTGGTAGCAAGTGAAGTCCTAAGGGTTATAAACAACCAGAGCAAATGAAGGATTAGCATAACGTTTTATTTTAACACATGTTGCTATAGAGTGCTAGTATGTATGGTGTTTCAGGCCAAAAGCATCTTTATTTCTAGTTGTGAAAAATATTTTTCCTTCATAAATACTCTGTTCTGTTAAAACAGGCTACCAATTTGAACAGTTAGGAAATAAAAATATGAACAGTAATACTTCTAAGAATAGCTGAGTCTCTGTGTGGTAAAAATATTTGATATTTCTATTGTAGGTGGAAATAATAACAGCCAAAAAATAAATCTGCATTTTGACTCTTTAATCCATACTAGTAACTTTAAATAAAAACTTTCTAAGCAGAGTTAAAGGATACCTAGCCTTGGAAAGTCTAACCCATACTTGCATACCATTTTATATTTCGCAGTCTGCACAAATCCTAACTGAGCTTCACAACACTCCCTGCATTAGACAGAATAGTATTATCAGCCCCATTTTATAAAAATGGAAATCGTTGCCAAAGCTACAGTGAGAGCGAGTGAGAGACCTGGAATTACTAAAATTAGAGTACTGGCTTCTAGTTCTGTGTTCACAGTATCACACTAACTACTAACCACAGGGTAGTTCTTCAACGAGAGAGGCATACAAAACAGATAAATACCAATAAATAAACAAATGGAGTTTAGTACATAAAAATGTAGAATTTTTAAAGGAAAGATACCTAAAGGAAAGCTGATCATTTTATACTACACAACCTTGATAATGGTGAAATAAAGTTTCATCAATAGACTTGTTTTTTCAAAATATCCATTAACATATTAACCTTTTCATTAACTCTATTTATTAATATATTAACCCCTTTGCTCCTTAATTCTTCATAAACCAAACACAGACATACCACTGCTTTTCTGGTGGTTTCCAAGAATGAAAAGATATATTTAAAAGTTCATTTTTTTAAACAAACCCCATCCAATAGTTTTTTTTAAATCTACAGCTCAGCACTCTTATTATTGGGAGGCACTCTGTCCATTGTATTCCCTTCCGGATACTGCATATGCCATAAAATAGTTTAAAATTTTCTTCAAGACTCTAGTCCTCTGGAAACATAATAAAAAGGGAGATATTGAAAAGCTGGTCCAGTTTCCTTCTTCCAAAACCAAGCCCAATACAAAGGTGTAATTTAGATGCACTTTTCTGAGATGGTTGCACATAAACGTAGCTCTTACAAGTGTGGATGTTACATATGGGTATGGACTCTAATGTTTGAAAAGGGCCCTTGTCATATTACTTGATATAGGTCTGCATAAAACCCCAGGAACTGCAAGTAAACCAGATACTACTTGACTGGTAACCTTCACGATATTAAATCTAGACTGAAATTTTTGCAGCTCGCCTTATCTTGACACTGACCAAAACCCTGCGTCTTAACATATCCAATCTTTGGGAAGATGAGAATTGAGTGGGGAGATCCCTTACCTTCTTTCTGTTGGTTGATCCCACTAGTCACTCATACCCTTGACCAGTATGGTTTCTGCAGGAATCAGATATCCTGGTGTATGATTATCCCCTACAGCCCTATTAAAGGTGTTGACAAGATACGGGGGAAGCGAGTGTAATTAAATAACCTCAGGCTATACTAATCTTTATAGCTTTGCCTCTCTGCTTGGGAGGGTAAAAGACTTTGGAGTGGGGGTCTGCTTGCCAACCTGGGGAGTAACATGGGCTGGTACGGTAGAGAGGTTAGCTGATTTGCCAAAGCCAAGGGCCACAGAATCACTGTTCAGGCTCCTGAGTCTGCAGTGCAGTAATTAGACCATGTCACTAATCCTGAAAATGTCAAACATGTAACGCTCTGCCTGAAGTCAATGAGAGTTTTAAATGTGCAACAACTGTAGGAATGGGCGCTCAATCTACTTCCAACTGAATGTGTCCAGTTGACTTTGATATTTAGATCTGCTGTATTCAGATACCTTTAACTGAGTTTAAACCTTTCTCGTAGGTCTTTCACTTCTGCCTTCCTCTTCTCCATTGAGGTTCAGGTGACCATTGGTTTTGGAGGCAGAATGATGACCGAGGAATGCCCAACAGCCATCACCGTCTTGATTCTGCAGAACATTGTGGGTCTGATTATTAACGCTGTCATGCTGGGCTGCATATTTATGAAAACCGCTCAGGCTCACCGGAGGGCAGAGACTTTGATTTTCAGCCGGCACGCAGTTATTGCTGTTCGAAACGGCAGACTTTGCTTCATGTTCAGAGTGGGAGATTTGAGGAAAAGCATGATCATCAGTGCGTCTGTGAGAATACAGGCAGTGAGAAAGACTACTACCCCCGAAGGGGAGATCATCCCCATTCATCAGTTGGACATCCCAGTGGAAAACCCTATTGAAAGCAACAACATTTTCCTGGTAGCACCTTTAATCATTTGCCATATTATAGACAAGCGGAGTCCACTTTACGATATCTCCCCCTCTGACCTGGTCAACCAAGACTTAGAACTTATAGTGATACTTGAAGGAGTAGTAGAGACCACGGGCATCACCACGCAAGCAAGAACATCTTACATCGCAGAGGAGATCCTGTGGGGCCACCGCTTTGTGCCCATCGTAACAGAAGAGGAAGGAGTATACGCTGTTGATTACTCCAAATTTGGCAACACAATCAAGGTAGCTGCTCCACGCTGCAGTGCGCGGGAGCTGGATGAAAAGCCCTCCATCCTCATCCAGACCCTCCAGAGAAACCTGGAACATGAAGCAAAACAGAACTGTACTAGAACTATTTATTCCATTGCGTAATGAAAGCATTACCTATTGACAATAGGAAACACCAGCACTTAATCATTCATAATTAAAGAATACACTTAGAATAAAGGAAGCACAATTCAATCATAAAATATATTGTGTATGTATGTGTGGTTTAGTGTCATGTTAGGTTTTTTCTTGCCCTTCAAGGATGTCTTCCTTATGCTTTTCCACTGTCTATTGTAAGCTGTATTTTTCTCTTTACTTTTGAGTCATTTACCCCCAGAGGGAAATGGGCTGATTTTCAATAATGCCATGTATTTAGCATCATGTAAAGATTTAGGTAAGATGTGTAGTGTGTAAATCTGTGTTTTGGGGATGAAATCCTGGCCTCATGGACGCAAATAGCAAAACTCACATTCATTTCACTGAGATCACAATTTCACCCCAGTCTTCAAAATTTAGCCCTTTGAAAAGCCAAACATACTGAACTGAAGTGATAAAATGCCTGAACTTACCTGTGAGCCCAAGAAGTCTTTCAGAGATGCACTGTCAGAGTATTATGGGGGAATTTGTACTGCTGCTGTATCGTGTAGTATATTTGATGGTGGGCAATTCCATCTCCATGCCTAGTGGTTAAATAAACATCAGTTTCACTTAAATTTATGCAAGATACAAAATACTGAATTTATCATGTTAATTTCATATTAGTTAAGCCAAGCTCTGTTTTCTTGGTACATATGAGTTATCGTAACAAAGGCAATGGCTAGATTCTCTAATCTTACCTACACTAATGTTATAATGAAATAATTCCAGATGGATCTGTGGAGAGTTAATGCGCATCAGTAGTCAAGAAAGGAAACACCAGATCTAGCATTAATCAGAAGTGAACTGAAAAACAAACAAACATCTGAATGACTTTCCACGGGACAGAGGTGCCTAAATCACATAGGCATATTTAAAAAGGAAGTTGTTTGCTTGTATAATATAGGATTGGGATAGTGTAAATCTGGGGCGACTATTTTTTCCCTAAATGCAAAAGATATTTGCTATCTAGATACCAAAAAAAAAAAAGAGAGACATTCATTTTTCAACCAAGTCAAAGTTTCTAAGTAAACTTAGCCCATCGTAGCATGGAACTATGACATGACTGGAATAACAGAGATTTAGTGGGGTAGCTTGTGTGCCTGGAGCACTGTCATGGGTGTACAAACTGTTCAGGAAGGACAGGCAGGGGAGAAGAGGAGGAGGAGTTGAACTTTATGTAAAAGGGCCATATGATTGCTCAGAGCTCCAGTACGACACTAAAGATAGGCCTGTTGACTGCGTTAGAGTCAGAGAGGAGAGCAGCAAGGGTGATGTCATGGTGGGGGTTTGCTATAGACCACCAAACCAGGAGGAAGTGGTGGAGGCTTTCTTCAAACAGCTAGTGGAAGTTTCTCTGATTACAGGCCCTGAAGTCCCCCATGAGAACCAGTCACCCTGACATCTGCTAGGAGGGCAATACAGCAATGCACAGGCAGTGCAAGAAGTTTTGGGAGAGTGTTGGGGAGAACTTCCTGGTGCAAATGCTGGAGCGGCCAAGTAGGGGCCGTGCTCTTCTTGACCTGCTACTCACAAACTGGGATGAGTTGGTGGGAAATGTAGTAGTGGATGGCAACTTGGGCAGCAGTGATCATGAGATGATGGAGTTCAGGATCCTGAGGAAGGGAAGGATGGAGAGCAGCAAAGTAAGGACCCTGGACTTCAGAAAAGCAGATGTCATCTCGCTCAGGGAACTCATGGGCAGGATCCCTTAGGAAGCCAGCCTGTGCTGAAGAGGAGTCCAGGAGAGTTGCCTGCACTTTAAAGAAAACTTCTTATGCCTTATTTCTGGCATCCTTTGTGTTTTAAGGCCCTAATCCAGCACTACCCTTACACCATTTTTTTTACAAATTTACACAGATTTTATGAATTTGAGTCAAAAGATTTGAAATGACTTAAGAACCTAAATCCCATCAAAAGCCTGTTGATCTCAGGATGGTAGTGGGACAACGAATTGTCAGCTTAATATAAAGAATGTGCTTTAGGGTTTTTGTCATTTGGGGCCTTACAAAGTGCTGTATAGAGTTGACTTTTCTATGGGAGCTGCTGCTGGACATGATTACTAACTGAGTATATAATAAGAACGAGGAGCAAAAGTTACAATGGCTGTTATAGAAGCATCAACTTGCACCGCTGCTTACTACGGCTCTGGAAGGATGGATACTGTACATTTACAGATACCGCCTTCTCCATTGTTTTGGTGATCTGTAGCACTCAACAGTGGATATACATGTCACCCGTTTGCCATCTGTATCCAGGGTTACAAAGTTGTTGAAATTGTTTGTTCACTTGTTTGAAAATATCAATACACCAGTAAGTCAGCTGCTGTATAAATGCATTTTCTACAAAATAAAAAAATAGCATTAACAACTTATTCTATCTCTCTGAGCTTTTCACCAACTTCTCTACTGAGTTTGAGGCTGTAGCTAATCAAAGGACATCATCAGCTTTAAATTCACAGACAAAATTTCAAGGGTGCTGATGCTTAGGTTTCTACATCCATGTCAGCACCTGACTAAGAAACTAGGCATTCAAGAATACTGAATACCCAGCAGTCCCAGTTGGGTATAACTTCTGAATTGAATTGCATCCCAGTTGAGAACCACTGTGGTACTCATAGTTTCATAGTAGTTAGGGGTCAGAAGGGACCTGACTAGATCATCTAGACTAACCCCCCACCACTGGCTGGAGCACACGCTGGGATCACATTGTTGAGCCCCAGCTCCAGTCTGGGATCGTGCCCAGTGTGCAGACACCAATAAACACACTGGGGGTGGAAGCACAAGAGAAGTTTACTGCTAGCAGTAAATGGTGCAAGCGGAATAATTCATGTAACGAGCACACCGATCCCTACCTCTAGGTATCTTTTATCCAGAAGTTTGCAAGGTTTCACAAGCGTGCTGTTCAGTGATTGGTTACAAGCGAATGACGCAAGAAGCTTTCTACTGAGCATGTCTCTATACCTGTGTTTTAGCCATGTATCTCATTTCCATACATGTATGTTTCATTAGCATACTTTCTCTCCACCTAGGGCTGTGATTTTTAGTATTATAATGAGCCCTTTAACCCAGTTCCCTGTTTTTTCTTGCTTTCCTTCGAGCCCCCCTCACCTAGTACTGATGTCTCCTTCTTATCATCACAGATGGACATTCCTCACATAGCAATCTCTTCTCATCAGATTTGAGTAGAGGTTTCTAGGGCATTTCTTACAACACGACCCCAGAAAGGTGTTCATACAACCTCTTTTTGAATTTACCCAAGGTAGGAGCGAGGACCACTTCCCTAGGAAGTTGGTTCCAGACCCTAGCTACCCTGACAGTGAAACAGTGTCTCCTGATCTCTAACCTGAAACTACAGCTGCTGGCCATGGTTCCTGGTCACCCCAGGTGGTGCTGGGGAGAAGAGGGCGCTTCCTGTTTGCTGCTGATCTCCCCTAACGAGTTTGTAGGCAGCCACCACATCCCGCCCCGGCCTCCGCTTGCTGTCTCAGCTTACCTCCAGGTCTCAACAGAGGAGCTGCTGCTGCCACCACAGCTGGGTGAAAGTGCCCCACACATATTGTGCGGAGCCACATTTGGAAGTGGTGAGAGCCGGGTCTGGCGCTGCTGCCTGCATTAGGCTCCACACAAAGCATAAGGAGCATTTCCACCCAGCCGCGGCAGGATTGTGAACCAGTGGGTTAGGACGCTTGTATAGAAAGCAGGGGACATCAGTTTTAGGACCCCTTTGCCCAGATGGGTTCTGAACTTGTGCCTGCAGTTTGCTAACACAAGGCTCAAACCACTGGACAATGGGTTGGGCTTATCCTGTCCTGTCCATTTTCCAGTGCTGCTTCGAAGCTGTGCCACTGCC
>JAGPOW010001296.1:23725669-23740118 GCA_030014935.1 Caiman crocodilus | reverse complement strand
TGGTTCACCCATTTGGGCAGTGCCTCGCCATCTTTCTTCCATGATAATTTAATCGATTGTCCCCATTATTAATGTCATCACAGTCAGAATCTTCTTCGAAATTGTACTTAGCTTGATTGTTCTCTATATCGATAATCGATTGGAACCAGTTTAAACCTGTTTCGGGGGAACGGTACCATGGCAGATAGAATAAGAAACGCCTGGAGCTCAGCATCATAAATGAAAAGCTGAACGGACAAAAGAACGAGCAAAGCAAGAGGGTGCCTTCCTGAAATAGCTTTGATTTCACCCGCATCAAGATGGAAGCAGCTCACCAACATCACGATGAAGGCAGCTCACGGCATCCAACTGACCTTGAAATGAGGAGAATGTGTTCACCTGCAGACGAACTTTGCTCTCTGCATTTCCTTGAGTCTCCCAGTTTCTGTTGCTAGCGGGGGGACATCGCTGCTCAAAACTAAACCTGATAAAGACATGCCTTTGTTCTTCTGTGCTGCGAGAGGAACTTGTTGGACTGGCCACTATGTCAATACAACATGAAATAGCTGGAAAACTTTGACTTAAAGAACTTGCCTCTGAATTTGTGAAACTGAAAGCACTAAAAGCAAAGTGCTAAGTTTTTACGCAACTGCTCGTGAGGATTGTCTTTTAATTGTGCATGCAGTATAATAAATTCTATTAGGGTTTTTGCAGTATAATTGTTAGGGTTAATGAAAAGTGTGAAACAATCAATTAAAAATTGTTTTTATTGTTTTATTGTTAATTTCGGATATCAAATAAGTACATGCAAAAGTTCATTCCAGACTTCTTCTTTTCCTCTGTATTGGAAGTGGTGGAAGCACTGAGGTACACAGTTCACCTAGGGTACCAATTACGCTAGGCCCAGCCCTGCCAGTTGGTATACTGTCTAAGTGACAATAAACCTCCTTGATCTTTGCCACTAAATAACCTTTGAGTTGTTTTTGCAGTGCCCCTCTGGAAGCTGGAGGACTGCTTCCTAGCGTTAACCTTCCTCGAAGACACAGACCCAGCAGCCTGCATAGCAAAAATGCTAGCTAGCATCAAGAGGGCACCTGAGAAACCAGCCCCATGCCTCAGACCGACAAGGGGGAGAGCTGCGTTTGAGACTGATGGGGCCGGGGTTGGGTGTCAAGGGTTTCCTAGAGCTTTAGACAAACATTCTTTGACTTGAAGATTTAAAATAAATAAATCGTAATAATATTATATATGAATTAAATTATAAAGAGAATATAAATAATATTTAATAATATATATACAAACATGTATGTGTGTATTTTAAAATATAATCTATGCTTTATAGATGCATTTTATATAAAGAAAAAGTAGATATGGGTATGTTTTATATTTTTTATATTTTATTTAAGATTTTGTTGGCTTCACTAAGGTTTGTTTTAGAGGGAATACATTTTCCAAGCGAGCTGTAATAACTTGTGCCTTGTAACTCTATATGTAAAAGACCACATAGAGTGACTGGGGATTAAACAAACCTGCTTAAACTCTTGGAGGGATTTAAGTAGATCAATCAAACTGCCATGCATTACCTGTGAAAAGGGAAACTGGAATGCCTATCCTCTAACAATTTGTTATGATGGAATATATTTTATCAATAAAGATAGGACAGCATGATAAAATTATTGTATTTAAAAGAGGTACACGTATCTGAATAAGATGCTAAAAAATTATGGCCAGGTAAGGCTTTACTGCATCCCAGGTACATGCACCTTGCAACAGTACGGCCCGGGCAGTACAGCAGTTGGCTTTGCAGTTTTAGCCAGTACACAAAATATAAATACCTCTATTAATGGAATGGTACATTTAAAGAAAAATGACCAGATCCTCCTTTAATTAGGAAAAATTATCTTGCTGAATTCAGCGGGGGATTTTGCTCACATAAGGAGAGCAGGAATAAGCCCTAAATACAATCAAGGAGGAAATAAAAAAGTTATAGTACAGTTCCCATTCCACTTTTAACTTACTTTGTATTGCCTGTAATGTACGTGTAGACCTATATAAAGCGATACGATATACAACATTGATAACTTATATTTGCTGGTATTGTTGTGTTTTTATTTTAGTACAGTTACTCCTCACTTAATGTTGCCCCAGTTAATATTGGTTGTTATTACATTGCTGGTCTGTTAGAGAATACTCTCATTTAAGGTCATGCAATGTTCAGTTATAACATTGTTTGGCTGTTGCCTGCTAATAGGTCATTACTGTGATAAAATTGGATTCACTTAACATTGTTTCACTTAAAGTCATATTTTCAAGAATGTAACTATAACATTAAGCGAGGAGCAGCTATACTATAATGTCATAGTACCTACAGTTCTTTCAGGGGCTCCTTGTGTTTTGTACCACATACAAACACATGCACACAATATTCTTGGTACTAAGCACTACAGGTTTGATCCAAAAGCCATTGAAGTCCACAGAAAAAATTCCCATTCATTTCAATGAACTTTTTGATCAAGTTCTAGGCTTGATAAGAAACTTCTGCAGAGGTAAGCCCCGTTTGGAAAACAAGTGTTTCTCTAAATGTTGGTGTGAGATCCAGGACTTTCTATAGTCAGGAAGATAATTCAGATGCTGACAAAAAAAAAAGATTTAATAAATAGTAGAGCACTACATAGGAAAAAAAATCCATTGCAACAAGCTACTGCCAATTTTGAAAGTAACGTTTTCTCGAACCTACAGAATTTTTCACTTTCCACACAAGTTGTGTGATTAAAAGGAGATAGGAAAAACATATAGTTAAGCTGATAATCCTTTTGCAGTAATCAAGTAAATGTGCCATTTGCTTTCTCTATCATGCGCATCATGATTCAATGCCATTTTTGAAAGTATGCCACGTAATCTCCTCGCTGGGAATGGGAATGCTTTGGCCACTGCTGGACAAGTTGGACCAGTTTGAAATAACATCAAGACATAATAGATGTGCTACGCCACTGATGCAGCTGGATACCTTTTAACAAAAGCCTCTGCTTCCTTTAAAAAACAAGAAGAATTATTAATGACTTCGAATGGAAACCAAGTAATTTAAAAGTAGAATGCATAATTTCATGTAATAATGTTTAAAAGAATTACGTCAAAAAGAAGGGGAAAAATTGCCCACAGGTTAAAAACGGAAATGAGAGTCTTAAATGTAGTGCTGTTAAAAATGTATTTTAAATGACTCCATTTCTGTAAGATTGTACAGATCACCAACTATTCACAGCAGAGTTTACATTCACTGAGCAGTTTTTTTTAACATCTTTCTACTGCTAAGTCTGTGATTACTTTAATGCTTGGCTTCTTTGACCATGGTAGCAGTGACTCAGTTCTGAGTCAGACTTCACCAGGCGCATCTACACATGCTGTTAGGGTGATGCACTAAATTTTGGCACAGTTCGCTCGGGAGTCTATTGCTTCCAGGTGCCATGTTTGCACACGTGCCCAGAACTGCAGCACATTGACCCAAGCTGAAACAGCCCCGGCTGGCATGGACCCAGGGAGTGCGGCGGAGGGGCTGGCTGGGGCACAAAGGTGCTCCAGGGAAAGGCTAGCCAGCAGGCAGCCCTGCACTGAAGCAAGCTCATGCCCCAGCCAGCCCTGTCAGTGTCTACATGTGTATTGTGATGCATTAAGTAACACTGCCATAGGATAGTACTTGTGTTGGTAAGTACTGTCTGATGGTGGCATTTATGAGTTTACTGTTCCCCAGATGGAGCCACACATCTAGATGCTGAGACTTTACTGAGGAGCTGCTCAATTAGTCATCTCTGCAGTAATCTGGTGTAGACACACCCACCATTACTTAAATACTAGGGCTGTGCAAAGCTTTGGTCCCTGATTCAATTAGGCAGAGATTCAGCCCAAATCAGTAACTGAATTGAATCCAAATAAAATCAGGGGACCCTTTAATCTCTCAGAATTGTATCTGAACCCTTGGAGAGATCTGGTGAATCTAATATAGACACAGCTTGAAATGGTTTTTCTCCATACCTCTAGGTAGCAGGAAGCCCATGAATCCTGCAGTGCTGGGGCGCATGGAGAGTCCCACGGGAGCACAGGCCGTTTCCCAGCGCACTCGGCAGCAGACACGGAAATGGGGCAGAAGCACTTCTGAGTCCGCTGGCGAGTTCATGGGGGCCCCCACATGCCCCCCAGCTCAGCAACTGGTGCATTCTGGGTCTGGGTGGGCACCTGAGGTCCCCCTGCGGCTGATTGCCTAGCTGGGGGGGGCACGGGGGGGGCTGCGCTCTCCCCAGCAGACCCAGAAGCCTGTACCTCGAGGTACGTAGAAAAAACATTTAAAGCTGTGTCTATGGCCGATATTGAATCTTCAGATCTGGATTCGGCTGAATCACATCAGGGGCAGCTCACCAGGATGGGTTGAGGGCAGCAGCGTCCCACTGCAGGGTGGGGAAGCTCACTGGTGCCCTCACCCCACCCCAGCCCTGATCTTAAGAGGCAGCAGTGCCCCATTCCCACCCATCCACGTGTACCCCCTAGGACTGGTCCAAGTACCTCCAGGGGTACATGTATCCCCAGTTGACAACCCCTGAACTCAGTGCCGCAACAAACCTATATCCTCAATGGATTGGGCATATGTGGAAACATACTGGGCGTACTCGCACATACTTTTACATTAGCCTAAACTTAATTCCCATTTGCCTAGTGCAAATTAAGCTGATTTAGGCATGTGTCTACATGTGCACATAATAAAGCACATTAACATGATGTGCAGACCAACTTGGGACTAAAGTTAGTCCCAAGTTAGTTGACCTAAACAGCATTAATGTGCCTTAGCACATCTATATATGCATTAAGACGCTTTACCTATTCACACCTAAATGTGATCCCTGCTTTTATAGGTATCAAATTCAGGTGCAAATAATCTAAAATTGGCATTTTTAGGGAACATTAAAGGCATGCACATGTAGATCTGTGCCCTTAATGAACCTTAAAAATGGCTAATGTGCTTTAAATCAGCACACGTAGACGCGCTCACTGACAGGCAAAATATATTCTTCCCCTGGGCAGAGAAAGCTCATCCCCAGAGTCTGAGGTCTTTAGTAGTTTTAATATAAGACAAATGCCTATTTATCTGATAGCTCCTATTTTGGCTGATTAACCAAGGGCTGGACAGGAATATTTTCAGTGCTAGCAGTAGACTCCTTTGCAGTTTGGGATAAGCAGCCAGGATTTGTAGCAGGAGACTATAACAGAGTCATATACTCTGTAGTTTTGGCACAATGGAAGATGCATAACACATATTTGGCCAGTGCTTTACAAGAGCACAGGTTGAGTAACTCCTTCTGTAGCAGTAGCTATCCTAGTCTTACTGGAGGAATTTTTTTTATAGCTTCATAGCTACTTATTCTCTCAGATGAAGACACAGCAAAGATAGTTACCTTTCCATAATGTTTTGAGGTATAAGCTGAAAGTGAGTGTCATTTGAGAAACAAAGCTTCAGAGAAAAGTTGGCTCAGGGATTATAAAAATTCCCACAGGAAGAAACAGAGACATCTTCAGAAGAATTCCCACCAGCAGAAAGCAAAGACATTGCACATTTTACGCAATAGAAAACTGAATTAAGCCCAAGAATAATATGAGGAGGAGGACTTTTTCTATGGATGGTTTCTCCTTTGTTACCCAGGTCATAGACCTTAAACCAAATAGTAATAAAAAGTATGTATTGTGATGATTTTTCACAGATGATGCAGGTTTTCATTTGTCATTTGAAACAAAATGATCTTACTTCATGATCACAACGCAGAATCCTGTCTGTTTTCATACAACGACGCAGTTCATGAGCTGCCTTGTCCTACTCTATCTCGGTGTAAGTGAGAAGATGGACATGGGAAGAAATATGATAAGCTGGTGGCAAATGGATTGGTGCCTTAGCCTGCATTTAGGTAACCTCCGCTATAGCAAAGGTTCTCACATTCAAAATAAGCGTCTTTAGTTCATTCCCTAGTGTGTCAGCCAAAATGGTGTTAATCATATTGAGGTGTACTCATTCGAATCCCCAGTTAGAAGGCCTTGTTTTAATACAATGCTCCTGTACTAAGCAATGCACCCCTTAGATGCTGAGATCAAGGCCAAGAAGGGCAGCCTTCTGTAAAGAAAATACTTCACCCCTCAGAAAAACACTTTTATTTCTCCCAGCCAAGCAACCCAGCCACAATCTTTCCACTCTCTTGCACACAGATTTCTACCTTCCCCTGAATACCATCATCCTATTCCTTTTTCTATTCTCTCTATATTCTCTCTGAATCCAAATAGGTAACACTTTATTTACAGCTCAAGAGGGGGGGTCTGGTTCAGGCTAACTGGAAGAAGGCAGAAGAGGACAGCATTAAATGTTGACCCAGGGGAGGCACTGTAAAAATTAAAAAAGGAAAAAGAAATATCAGAGAGACTGTTTAGTTCCAGTAAATGTTCAAAACTTCTTGTTCTTCCTGTTGAGAAGCTAAATTCTGCGATGCCATATTGGAAATCAGATTTGAATTCCATTCCCTCTCCGTCAGGATCCAGGGCCTGGGTTTGCTGTGCTAACCTCCATATGGGGTGGGATCACTTTGCTGCTCTCAAAAGCAGCTCACCCTTAAGCTTTCTTTACATGAAGTATAGGTGACCCAAATTTATCAGTATATTTCATCCAGAACTGAGCAGAAATTTCTTGTGCATTTTGATCAATAAGTTCTCTCATGAAACTTCTAGACTGTATTCAGATGTGCAGGCATGTGTGGTTTGTGGCCCTACAAACCTCTTTGCAGCACCACAAACTGCATGCTTGGAACGTGAAAACATGCCCTATGCTGCAAATTTGCAGTGTGGGGGCAAATTTTGCTATCAGGAAATCCCAGTAGCAAAAAAGGGGGCAAAAAAAAAAGTGACGACAGGAGTGTGCCAGCAGGCACAGAGGCTTAGTCCTTTAGGGAGACGCTCTGGCTGCTGGTCAGAGCATCTTCACTTCCTTAGTTGCACCCTGTCTTCTCCAGCATGCTGGGGGCCAGGAGGAGTGGGGAAAGGGCAGTTTGTCCAAAGCAGGGCAACATGCCCAAAGCGGGGCAATTTGCCCTACCCTAAAGCACATATGCAAGGGCATGCACTGTGGCAAAATGTAATGGTGCAAATTTGCACAGCTACTATTTTTGCACTTGGAAGCACATGCCCTTGCATATATTGGGACATGCCCCTAGTAGTTTTGCACCAGGTGAAAAGGAACAGACATTTGAAAAATAAACTTTTTTCTCAGCCTTTAAATATGCTTACACTCAAGCTTGAGCCCTGGTTGAAAATTTCGATTTAGTTCCCATGGTATCGAAAGTAATTGACCTATTACTTGTACAGATTAGCTGGGGGCATCTGAGAGATGCTCTGCAAAGTGAATGAATACAGATAAAGGTAGGGTTCCATTGCTCTCAATGGTCAGGACTGGAGGTGGTTTTAAAATCAGCGATTACTTTACAATAAATTGTAAATTTATCCAAAACTGTGAATGTTTAGGCAAATCCAAGCCTAAAATAAGAATGCTATTTTGTTACATAGATGGGTGTGTTTACACATCACCATACAACAATCTTGCTCTGGTGCTGTGCTTTAGTACTTCCTTTTCAAAGTACTAAAGCTTGGTGCAGTATCCACCTGTACTGCACCGTGCACGTGGTGCACAGTTAAATTTTGCCACTAGACCACCATAGCAGCATGCTATAGCAGGGAAGCACACCACTACAATGACGTAGCTGCTGATCATGTGTAGACCCATGTGATTGATACGTCACTGTAGCATGCCATACAGTGCTATAGCACATCGCCATGCCAGCAAAGGATGAAATGTAGACATGCCCATATGTCATTTGGGGAAAATGAAACTGAGTGTCGATGTTTTAAAAACTGCTATTGATCTCTTTCAAAATTTGCACCTTTAAAAGGATGAGTTTTGCCATCTACTGCACTGATGTACCGACAAAATGGAAGGTACAAAGCATACAAGGAATAAAATGGGCTCTCTTTCCTAGAGCAGTGTTAAGCAGGGGATAATCATACTTCTCAAGGCGGAACAAAACGTCGTTTAGAAGAGATGCCTACCTTCAATTATAAGACATGTTATAAGAATGGAAAACTCAAGTTGCTTCCGCTTGAAAGATGAAACAAGTGCATTGGGCAGTATGTTGCAGCATGCTCACTTTGAACTATCATCTCCACCAGCTGTAGATCACTCATAAAATATGTGACCAAGATTTTTACCTAAGTCATCATACAATTCATTCTTTGATCCTGCATTTCTCATTGAGTTTCTCGTTCTATACCCCAGAAAGGTCCTATATATGTCTTAGGAGCTCATACTGAAAGATTCAGGGGGTGCATGCCCACTTGCGTGGCATGGGCCTGCAGTTGCAGTGGCAAAAATAGCAGCAGCACAAATTTATACTGCTGCTTTTTGCCACTGCACACACCCCTGCACATGGGGTTGGTGCAAGGAAAATTGTCACGGGTGAGGTAGGGAAGGCTGGGGCCAGCACCTGTGCTAGCCCCAGCAGCCTTACCAGGGACCCTGGGTGGCTCCCAGGGCACCAGTGACATCAAGCCAGCCACTCAGAGCCTCGCTAGCAGGCAGAGCATAGCTCTGGTTGGCCAGGCATCCTTTCTGGTGGCTCATGCTGCTGCTGCTGTGTGCCCATTGCCATTTTTTTTTTTACACCAAAATCTCCCAGTGTCAACACCCCTCTCCTCCCCCCCACAACGCTGCAAATTATCAGTGCAGTAAACGGGTACGTGTGTGCAGCATGCAGTTTGCAGCACCTCAAACTGCTTTGAGGAGCTGCAAACCACATGAGTGTGTTTGTGTTGTGCCCAGTAGCAGCATTCAATTTAAATGTACTTACTTTAGTAGCTCTCTCCACCTCTGCTTTGGCCTGACATACATCACTATGAAATGTCACAATACCGACAGTTAATACATTTGGTCCATCATTATTTTTTTTGACAATAGAAGAAATGTTGTATGAACAAATGTTCATCAAATGTTGACAAATGAAGAAATGATGAACTATGGCTGGAAGTGCTGCATTTTTCAGGATCGCTAGCCTGAGACTTTCAGAACTTCATTTCCACATAAATCAAATTCCAGACATGCTGAAATTGTTCTCACTGTTACAAAAGAAGCAGCCAGCCGACTCATAAGGAACAACTCTCAGGTCCTCTGGGACATATGGAAATGGTCATTACAAGACAATATTTTTTATAAACATACTTGGCCTCTATCAGTGGGGTTTGAATATATAGAAGGATGAAGCACATTAGGAAGATAAAGCTTTCCCATGACCTATAGGGGACTCTGCAGAGTGACCACAGATGTTCTGCATTAGAAAAACTGGAAAAATTATGTCAATGGCTATGAAAAGCATGGCTGGAAAATAAATAAATAAATAGGTCATCAGGAAAGACAAGGTTAAGCACTCTGGAAAATGGATCTTCCAGGATATTTAAGTTGTATAACTTCTTTTCCTTTCAACTCAGTAGGACAAATTCTCATGTTGTTTATATCATTTATAGTCAGTGTAACATTTCACACAGGATAACAGAATTACTCGAAATGTATAACAGTTTAATGCAGAACAGAGTTCAGGTTTTTCACTACTTTACCTGTCATGCAAGAGAATGCACAAAGACAACAAACCCTGTGAAGTTTAATTTCCCACTGCAGCAATATAGTATTTTTGAATGTAACTCCTATTAATGTTAATTGAAATTATGGTCATTCATCTGGTCCCCATCACATCCATACACAGGTGGGGGAAAAGATTCTATAACTAAACCATAAAAATGCATATACCGGCACATACTGAAAATGTGTTTTAAACAATGCAAAATAAGTACCAAGGTTTTAAAATGGTAACAGGAAAAGCGATGCACAAGTAGAATTTTATTTCTGTTTTGAAAGGGGGTAACTGGAGTATATCTATGTATGTTACTGGTGCTATGCCAATTTACAGAGTTCAGGATCTGGCCCTGAATAGCGTATGCCTTGAAACACTGAAAACTAAAAGTTTAAATGCATTAAAAAAAAATATTACATTTAAAGTGATTCTAATTTAGAACTGCACAAAAACTTAAACCCAGATGAACTGAGTCCTGAGTCAGAGGTTGTGTTTTTTATCTAGAATTTCAGTCTATGCCCACGAAAGTCTGTGAACTGTAGGCTGAGGTTGTTTGTACAGCTGCAAATCCATCAGCTAACACCTTCTGCCTAGACAGGCTCCCCAAATCTCCACAGCTGCTCCTTATCCGACACTGCCTGGGCCTTGCCTCTTATCTCAAACATCTGCATGGGAGGGCTTGGTGGCCTTCTCACACGGGGCCATTTTTGCTTACTCTAGGGGTACTGGATAGTTACCTCCCAATAATTTCTATTCAGGATTACTTAGTATCAACCACTACCACTCTTAATATTTAAAAGATCTTCTGATACAGAGAAGATACAGCTGACTCAGTAATTCAGCAGAAACCTGGAAAATATCCCTGTCCCTTCCAAAAGGTGGTTCTTGTGAGCCCGGACTGAGAGAAACCCGTACTCCTTCCATTGCTGATCATGAAACACCTACAATTATAAGACATCTCCACAAATGTTACTGGGCAACTCCTACACAGATGGTAGAAGTTGGGGGAAATGACAGAAAGAACAACCTAACGTCAGAAACTAGAGATAATTGACATTTATTGAAATTTGAAACAAAAAAATCATGAAACAATACTTACTTTTTTTTTCTTTTTGTATTATTTAATATACAAAATTCAAGAATTCAACTATACAATTTACCATACAATCATTCAATTTGATTCTCACAACTCAGGCTAAGTTTTGGTGTATTGCTGTTATTAAAAAGTAACTTTTTTTCCCTTGTAAACTGAAAATACTTGACTTTGAGGGACCGTAAACAGGGATCGACAGTTTGGGGAATGTGGTTTTACAGAGTTCCATTCCTGAGAACTGCACTTGATCTTCTCAGCCAGGATTTAAAAACAAAATAATTTGCAAGAAACAAAACATTCGAAGTATCTACAAATTTAAAGCGTATGAGAACTCCAATAGTTCCCACAAAGCTCTTCCACATTAAGGGCAAAAGCTTCATCTGGAGTAAATTGGTGTTTTTTTCATTGAAGTAAAAGCAATGCCGCTAATTTTTGTCAACTAGAAACCTAGTCCTTAGGTTTTGGGGTTGTTTTTTATTACAGGAACCCCAACAAATAAAAGTGAAAGGGGAACCAGTCTTATTCGCTCTTTTCCCTGTGGGTGAGATGCAAAATCAAATGCTTAGGAATTCAACAAAACCCCTTTTTTGAGGGTGACAAGGCATATTGTGAACATGAATTCATCCTCTCACTACCAATATGAAATTATGGTAGATATTTGGTTCTTTGACTCTACCAACATTCTTTCCATTGACATTGAACTCTTCTTCTCTTTCCATGACTACTCTCTTTGAATGTGCTTCTAATTATCCCATCAATGAGGACTGTGAGCACAGATATTACTTTGTCTTGGCTGAAATCTCCATCCACACTGTCCACCTCCTCCAACATTTAGATACTACAGTAATGGACACCAGTGTAAGCATCTGGACAAATAAGTTGAATTAATAGAATTTTCTAGTTCTTGGGTTTCAACTTTTAATACTATCTCCTATAGAAGGGGTTCATCTACATATGTACTTTACCGCAGAGCTGACCAATTAGCTCCGCAGTAAAGTGTCACCATCTACACATGAGCCTGTATTAGAGCACAGCAAATTAATTAACTCCACTCTAGAATAGTACTGTCCACAACGAGTACAATCTTATAGACGAATACTTATGTGTGCTGAAACACACATGTAGACAGTGACCAGGGCTGGTTGGGGCATGAGGGAATTGGCGATGTGTAGGAGGTGCACACGGGTGCAAGTGCACCCCCTGAACTTGGTGAAGCACGCCGTACAAGAAGGCATTGCTGACACTGCTGGCGGTGCCTGCGGGTGGTTGCCACTGTCCACACCCCTCCACTGCTGACACCACCGGTGTCATCTGCGGGCAGTCCCCAATCGCCGCTGGCCACTGCTGACGCTGCTGGCAGTGTCTGCGGGTAGTCCCTGACCGCTGGTCAGTGCACCTCTCCCAGCCCCTACTGCCCGCAGCTCCATGGCTGCCAGCAGGAGCTCACCACTTGCCGCTGCCATCTCCCACCACTGACAGCGCCACCGCTGCCTGCGGGAGCTTGCCGTGGCCCCCCAGCCTCCGGCAGCACACGGCTTTCACGTATGCAGGTGCTACAGTGCTGGACCTGTCTTCCTGCCAGCTAGCCATACACTGTAGCACCCTTGTGCCCCAGCCAGCCCCTCTGTGTCGTGTTGAGCTGGATTGGACTAACCTTGGGTTGGCAGGCTGGTCCCCTCGGGTCCTTTGCCAGCCAGGGCTGTGCCATTCTTGCTCTATGTGCTAGATGCATATGTCAATGCTGCACTTGGGAGCAATATGAACTGCACCAGAGTATATTGCTATGTGCTAATTGCATGGATAAATGCACCCAAGGAGCATTTTCATGCAACTGCCACACTAATTCTTGTTGCCAATATTAGTCATCTTCCCACCACTACTTTTGGGCTTGATGCCATCCACTTCAGCTCAAACAGCAGAAAATTTGGTGCATAATTAATTAAAGGTAGGTTTTTCAAGGTTTTTCAAGGTTTTTCTTTGTTCTTCTCAAGTCAAATTCTGAGCATTACATAAAGGAAAATAATTATAAAAAATAAGCCTTTTTTCCCAAGTTCTCTATTGTCCCTTTTGACCATGGGAATCCATTATCGCAGGGTAAGGGAAAAACATATTTATTTTATTTTCGCTTCCTTATCTGCTTCCCTTTAACCACAAGTTCTTGAACTTTAAACACAGATACATCATCCCTAAGTATGTGCGCTCCCTCAACAGTGACCTATCCCAGAAGTCAGATCAAGATCAAATGTTGTTCTCAAGTTCATGAGTAAAAAACTAGACTCAGAGGAGAAGCCTGAAGAAAAAGATGAGGATCTTGGAAAATAATGTGTTCGTGGTGTCCACTGTAGTCCATTTCCCACATATTTTTTCTGTCCTTTTTTTTTTTAAGATAAGCTAAAATGCACGCGTTTCAACAGCTGGTTTCTTGAGAGATTGAGCTGGTTTCTTGAGCACATTGTATAACAAGCTAATTCATTTATACCAGAATAATATTTCCAAAGAGAGAAATTATAACCTGACAGATCCTAAATTTGTCTACCTTGTGTTCCATGAGTTCAAGAAAGTGATTGAGATGTGTGTGGAAAGACAGATAAATATACAAATGACAACATGATTGCAATTGTGTAAGTGAACTGGTTAGAAAGCCCATAAACTAAAGAAAAAGATTTTTTTCAGCAAGTTAAAGTTAGAAATATTAACCATGACAATTGCATGTTATTGAGACTGAGTCATAAATTTTGTATCTTAAATTTACAGGAATTTAGACACAGACTTTTAATTCAGGCCCATTATACAGCAATGAAGTCTACAACAAAACTTTCCCACATTTCATGGGCATTTGAATTCGGACTCATCTCTACTAGCATGAATATCTTTTATAGTGTAGCACAACCCATAATGTGCTAGGTGTCCAGCAGACACATATAAGAAAAGGTGTGCATTGCCCTGAAAATCAGTATCTATAGACAAAGGAAGTAATTTGTTCAGCTATGAAGCAAACGTTAATGGAATGAGAGTGGAAAGCTGGAAGGCGCTCATTCCTCTTGGTTTCTTCTTTCCCACGTGTCATTTTTACTTGCCACTTTTTTTTCCCTCTGCCTCATCACCATCTAATGATTTCAGTACTCATTTTTTTTCTCCATCCTTCAGGTCAGGAAAACAGAGATAAACAATGGCTCAAGAGAAATAAGAAGCTGCTTCACACTTGACTGGGAATACATCCCTTTACGTGACTGTGAAGACATCCCTTCGCAACATCCATATCCCTTTGCAACATCCATATCCCTTTGCAACATCCACATCCATTTGCTGCCAGTACTCAGGACGTTTCTCCACTCCTTTCACTGCAACAGGTCATGTTTTATGTTTTCATCAAGATGCACTCAGTACCTAGCTCCCCATCGCACTGCTGCTGCATGGTTAAGTCATGCTGCTATGAATATGCACCCAGTAGCCTAGACATGCTGAGACCCTTAAACCCAGATTATCTGTGCTAACTCATCCCCATTCTCCTCATCATTATCTCAAATCTCTATCAATAAGGTTATGTATAAGTTACAGAGTGGCATCTAGTACAGGGGTGGGCAATTATTTTTTCTGCAGGACCACTTAATGAGTTTTGAGGATCTGCCAAGGGCCACATTTATCTCTTCTCTTCTCTTCTCTTCTCTTCTCTTCTCTTCTCTTC
>JAGPOW010001296.1:23712733-23725569 GCA_030014935.1 Caiman crocodilus | reverse complement strand
TCTCTTCTCTTCTCTTCTCTTCTCTTCTCTTCTCTTCTCTTCATCTCTCTATCTTTTCTCTCCATCTGTCTTTTCTTTAGCTCTCCCTTCCCTCCCTCCCTCCAGAACCTGCATAGAACTGTAGCATGCTAGGAACGCCAAAGCTCAACGGTGGATGTGGACTTTCGCCGTGGCGGACGAGCAGCAACATCAGCTGCAGGAAAAGCCAGCAGATTCTAGAACCGCAATGCAGAACCTGCTGGCAAAGTCACAGCTGGTGATGTTGCCCACATCCCACAGCAGCAGCTCCTGCCTGGGTCCATGCATGATGCTGCTGACAGGTTCCAGGTTGGGTCTCGAGGTGGAAGCTTCCCCTGTGCTGGCGGGGCGGTGTCATGAGCTGTGGAGGTTGCTGGCAGGTTCTGCACTGGGGGCCCTCAACCTGCTGGCAGAAACTACAACTGACACTGCCCCCATCCATTGCAGCAGAAGCTCTGCCTGGGTTCACAGCTGATGCCACTGCATCAAGGGCTGATGTGGCTGGGTGGAAGCAGTCCTGCCTGCCTGGTACCATACAACAGGTGGAGCCACTAGCTGCCTGTGGGCCAGATCCAATGAGTTGGCTGCTGTCCACCCATGGGACAAACTGAATCTGTTGGTGGACCAGATCTGGCCTGCAGGCACTCTTTTGCTCACCCCAGTCTAGTATAACACCATCTATAACTTCATGCAGAGGAGAAAGAAGTTAGTTTTGATGCTGTGATGTTCACCCCTTCCCCCATCCCACCCATAATCCTACATGCACTTCACCTACAGATTCGTCTTAGACTCATGAAGAGGTTGGCATAAAACTTGTGTTCTGAGGCTGGGTTGACATGTATGTTTCTTACACCACCAATGCTGTCTTGGAGCCAGAAAATGCCAAGGGGCCCTGTAGTAGAGGGGGTATGTACAAACACAGCTCTTGCCTACAGTTCTCAGGAAATCTTTGAACTAAAAGTTATTCTTTCTTTTTAATTTCTTCCATTACAGTTAAATTATCAATACAGAAATTCATAAAAGACTTGTCATCTCCCAGCATGGGTTATTCATGCCCAGGGAAGGAGAAAAATTCACATTCACTATATTAGAGTGAAAAACTATGTAAACTGAAATCACTGGAAACCACTGGTAAAAGACCTAAAATAATTTGGCTTTGGTTTTTTGTGTCACAAAAATAAATTACTGTTCCACGTCACTGTTAATGACAGCATCTGATGAAGTAAGCTTGAACTCACAAAAGCTTTTCCTATATACATCTCTGATTTAATTTTCTATTAAGTGCAAATTTACCCTGTCTTCAACCTAACTTCAGTCTAACACAGCTAACTACCTCTCTCTGCTCACTGGAGTATAAAGTAATTTGATAGGTAGGACTGAAAAATGATTCTTGCATGGAACAAACACAAACAGTTTCAGAGGAGCCACTTCTTGCATGTGTTCACAGTAGAAATGCCCAAGCACCATCTGAAAGGCAGCCTTGATGTATTTTATGTTTTGAAACATCACGCTGGCACAATCCTTTGACCCCAGTTTGTTTAAAGAGCTGTAGAGACAGGGAGAACACCAAAAGAAAACATAGTTATCAGTCAACTCAGGGTTTAGGGATAATTGCATTTAAACAAAACAAGATAAGGTTGCTAAGTAAAGGTCAAAAGGTGACTTTCCATTAAATACATGCATAAGAAATCTTTAAAAATTGTGGAAACCACAAGTGAAAGGGGTTACATAAACAATCCTAATATGAACCCTAACACCAAATTTGTGCAAAAACAGAAACATTCTCCGAGCAAGTGCCAGGAGGACTGTGTGGACAGCATGTCAGTGAATCGCTTGTGGAGAAGGAGCAGGAGGAGATTGCCAAAGAGCTGGGCTACACAGCATGATTAACTTGGTGTGTGTATGGGGGGTGACTTTTTGTGGGCTGCCCAGACAATGTATAGACCTCCAGGGCCTCCCCCAGCATACAGCAGCATGCAGCAGCCACCATGACCCATAGGCTGCATTTTAAGTGTTCACAGGCTGCATGCTGGCCCCTTTCAGGCTGCTTGTGGCTTGTAGACTACTAGCTGGACAGCCTTGGTTTAAACAATATTGAACAACCTTGGTTAAATAGCTATACAGTGCCATTAAGAGCCTGTTTCTCTTCTGGAGAAATTTGGATCTGGGCTTTTTGGATTCTTGTGTGCAGTTGCAGGCATTATACTTAGCAGATAGGAGCCAGAGCAGGGATGGCATCCTTAGGTTTGGGGATTTTTTTGGTTTTTCTGGTAGAAAGGATTTAAAACAGGAGGAGCTCTAGGCAGTTAATCACCATCTAAAAATTTGAAATGAAATGTAGCTTTAAAGTAGGGGTTATCAGCCTATGGCCTGTGGGCTGGATCCAGTCTCCCAAGTGATTTTATCTGGCCTTTTAGACTGAGCTGCATTAATTCAGCCCACCACTCCTAAAAGACTGACAACCTCTGGTTTAAAGGAATTTCAGTGGCAAACCCCCACTTTTACAGTAAAGGATTTTCTGCATACACAAACAAAATGAAAGCATACACTAAGAGATGAGTCCTTACCGGACCTTCAAAAAGCCTGAGCTTGAATTGATTCAATCTTTGCAGATCAGTCTAACTTGGCTAGGTTAAATCAATTTTGTACCCAGACAGATATCCCAGAAATGCAGTCACATGCCCGTAGTGGCTCAGGCTAGAAGCCGGGGGGTGCTAAAGCAGCCTCCCTTCCCTTGCACAATACTGATCTGAGGGAGGCATGGCCAGGCTCCAGCAGGACACTCTGGTTAGCCCAGCAGGGAATTGATAACACCCCACTGATGGTTGGGCAGCATGCGCTGCTAAAAGTGGAGTCAGCCCATTCAGAGCCATCCTGCAGCTGCTGGCCAGGCTCCACCCAGCAGGATCACTGTGGCTGCAGCTCTGGGAGGCCCCCAGAAACCCAGGTAAGGCTGCTGGGGCCAGCACAGTGCCAGGGCAACTTGCTGCACCCCAAAACACACAGAGCACAGGTATTTTCTGGGGACAAGAAGCAGTGCTGCAAGGTGTACCACCGCTACTTGGTCCTGGGGAACCAAAAGTCCGTGATGTCTAGATGAGGCCCATGTGGGCCATTGTGGGCATGGCTCATTGCATACAAGCTGAGAAAGGAATTCTCAATCTTTTTAGACAAATGTCATATCTTTTCAGCATTTAGTAGCATTCAGCATGAGAAATTAATTTCACTCGTTTTTTTGACAATAGAGCATTTCTTCCATTGCGAAAAATTTAGCAAGACCACAGCAAATCAGAATGGTTTTGACATTATGGATTCCTCTTTGTAATTTATCTGGGTTTATCTGGTGAATCATGTGTAGGTATTTGCACACCTAACAGCACTAATATTGTGGTGCAGCCTGTGTCACTCTTAAAGGGTGCCACAGCACCTCCAGTTAAGAATTACTGCTGTAGTCAAAAGTAGTGTCTCTTCACTGAATAAATCTTCATTCAAAAATGAACACTGGATCCCTATGGCAGGCATTTATACAGATCTGATCCTGTACATTAGAGCTAGGCCAAGACAGTCAAAAAGCCTGAGGCTGAATTGATTCAGTCATTTCAGGTTTCTTTAAGTTGCATAAACTGAACCAATAAGCAAGTGAACAGACATTCACTTCTGAGTCTAGAAATGCAGCCACATGTCTGCACTGGCCCGGGCCAGAAGCCAGGGGGTGCTAGAGCATACGTCCCTGCTCAGCTGGAGCAGACAGCTTGGGCCAAAGCTACCCCGCTTGCCCTATGAAGTGGGGGGGGGTGCAGAGGAGGTGCAAAGCATCTTGAGATGGTGGGGGACTGTGACAACTTGAATTTGGGGAAAGATCAAGGACAGAAGTTTAATAAACCACTTTAACCTAAATTGGTGAAGTTTCAAACTACATCTGTCCAAGTATATCTTAAACTGGTTTCAGCCATTTTGAAAGTGGCTTATGTGCATTGAGCTTCTGCTACATTAGAGATTTGAACTGGTTTCTGATCACTTATACTGGTTTATGTATAACTTCTGACCCTAGCCTAGATGGTGAAGGCAGTAGCACTCAATTACACCCTAGAGACAATTCCTTGCAGTATTAAAAACAGTTGAAGAAAAAACAATAGAATAATAATCAGATTCTGGATGGAGAGCTGGCAGGGCCATTTTAAATTGGAGCAGGACAGGAATTTAAAGTAGCCATGGGTGAGATGAAGATCCTGAAACAGCAAACTGGAACAAATGGAAAGACCATATATTTTAGTTACATACATTTCGGATCTTGTCCCTAGATCCATGAATATAAAGAGCTGTCATTTGAAAAGGCTTCCACTGAATACTACAAAAGAATTAACTAATAATTCTATAATGTGATTTTTTTAAATAGCAAATCTAAGATTTTGTTTAAATCCTATCACCTGAATAGGGCTATACAGTATTAGTATATACCTCAAAGATAATCATCATGTCATGCAAAGAAGCTGGCAGCTCTCTGGAAGCAATAATAATTAAAAATAGTGAGAAAGGGCTTTTTTGCCCATGAAAAATGTTGCAGCAACATGTTTTGTAGCAAAAATGTTTTATTCAAAACCAATATTTCTGTCAACAATTTTTCAGTGGAATTTTATGTTTTCCCCTCAAAATGAGATTCACCGGTTCACAACAATCATACACCATTTGAGAGAGAGAATAACAGAGGGAGTAAAAGGAGAGGGAGCACTCATTCCTTGTTCAGCCGATGGCCACAGGAAACAGGATGGCTTTTAGGACTTAGAAAAAAGAAATGACTGTGCCACCGCTGGCAGGCTACTTCTTCCCCGGTCCTTCTGAGCGTTGAACTTCCCCGTGTTCCCCACACGAAACATCTGAGGATGAAGCCCTGTAAAAGCAGTATATAGCATGTCAGCAGCATAACCGGGAGGCGGCAGCCAGGCTACTAGCACTGACTTGGGGGGTGCCAAAAATAGTAGCTGCTGGCAGCTCAGGTGCAGCTACTGGCCCATGTACCACCATTACCACTCCGGATAATGGCCCAGTTACACCTCTGTAGTATGCATTTCTAGGCAATCAAAGGGTCAGATTTTCAAAAGCATTTACATGTGATGGGGTTTAATCTACAAGGCGGCATTCGATGCTCCCTAAATTGAAACGGTGGATTTTTAATTGAAACCCACCATTTCAATTTTTCCATCACATTATGAAGCGGGACCCATTTTTTTTTTTTTTTGGATGGAGCCTGCCCACGGTCAGGGGTGGGGGAGGCTGAGCTGCTGGAGGGGCTGAGTGGCCCCTGAGCTATGGGGGACCCCAGGCCTTCCCTTTATGGTGGTACCCAGGGCGACCTGGGTAGGCTGCCAGCAGGCCGAGTGCTGTCTTAGCCAGCTTGGGGTTAGGGAAGAGTTGGATGTAGTTTAGTTTGTAGTGATGCAAAATCACTTAAAATGCCCCAAACTCTTGATCACGTACACCGTGTTGCCATTAAGCCACACATAGTGACATTCTCATCACATGTACATGTTAAAGGCGTCATGTGTACAAGCACCCATAGATATAAATAGGCACCTAGTAGAATTTGCAAAACTACCCAAATAACCAACACTTGGATCAGTTGGAGTTAGGAACGTCAATGCTTTTCGAAACCCTACTGGGTGCTTCTAGGTGCTCAGACATCATTAAAAAAAAAGTAAAACAAACCAACCAACCCTGACCTTTGCTTGAGCTTTGTTTGAATGAGAAAAGCAGCGGGATGGCTCCATGTTTTCCCTGTACGTGCCATCTCGTGTTATATGCGTGTGGAGGTGGCATAACCAACCTAAATTGCTGAACCTATAATGTACAGTCCTAGATCAATTATTGTTAATAAAGTACAGAACTTCCCAGGTGAAAGGGCTGAACAATCAGCAGTCCTTCCAACTTTTTTAAAATGAATGATGGTGTAAAAGTTCTGGGAAAAAATGTTTAATACAATGATTAGCTAATAAACCTGTTTTTTTCTTCAGTATTTACTCAAAGGAAATGGGACCTTCCTGTAAGTTTGCTTTGACGTTTTTAGAAGATGTTTTATGGCAGATATTTATACTGGGCTGAATTCCTGTGGCATCCTCCAAATGCACTGGTAGCCTAGGCTGCCAAAAGACGAAAGCGCACTTTGTACAGCACCTTATCAATTCACTGGGATGACTACACTGCATTATTACATTTCCATACTTCGGATGGCTGGCTAAGCCTCTCTCTGCCATTAATCTGAAGAGAACTTTAAGTCTGAGTGCTGGCTTCAGAGATTTCTTTAAAAATAGACGACAAAAAATGCACTGGAGATGGAGAGTTTTGAGATAATCACCATGTCCTTTTACAGTTGCTCAATCTCTTTTGGACAGGCTTTTGCCAGCTAGATATTATATATGAAATATATTTCATTTTCTGTGAAAACAAGAGACTGAATAAACCAGCTGTTTTGAGTTGAAATTCTGAATACTATTCCCACTTCAGTTTAATTTATAAGTGCAAAATAGAAAGATCTTTGGAACTATAGATTTCTTGCTCCAGCCTGCCACAAGGGGTTAAAACGTTGCATCTCATGCACGGATTGACTTGAGACTGCCTTGCTTTAGGTCTATTGTAACTTCATTGATTTAGCTAGAACTATGCTGGAGGAAAATTAGAGAAAAGGAGCAAAAAAGTGATTTTTTTGAGGAAATAAGCATTTTCCTACTGCATGATCTTCATATGCCTGGTAATTACACTTTACTAGAGGGCAAAGGTCAGTAATACATGATGAACTTGAAGAGTGGTACTCAACAGGGCAGGTCAGTCGAACAAGGCAATGAAAATCAGTGGAGCTCCAAAAATATGGCAGCAGGGGAGAAGTGACAGCATTAATTGCTTCTCTCCCATTGCCAAATTTCCAGACCTGTGGGGAGAGCCACAGGCCAGATGATAACGCTTTACATGTGGACTCATGCCAGCATGAGGCCAGACTGAGTGCACAGGACTAGGCTGGTGCACAGACGGACCTTGTATACCAACCCTGCAGTGGATCCAGCCTGGGGACTTGGAAAGTTGAGCACCACTAAACCTGAACAGATATTGCACACACAGTAAAACAACACACACATCATTTAGACTTTCAAATGTAACTGAATGCGTCCTATATCTAGAGATGTAGAGGGGGCAGCACAATTTACCTTGCAAACTGAATAATCCTCATTTTGTACTTTTACTCGCAAGATAAAAATCTTTTCCTATACCAGAACTGTTTTGTATAAACCATAAATAGACTACCACTTTATTTCATATAGCTTCTCTTAAAAACCTTGTCCCAAAAACTTTATACATTGAAAGCATTAAGGCCAGGGACAGAAGTTACCCCTAAACCACTTTAAGTGATTGGAAACTGGTTCATATCTGTAACACAAGAGAAGTTCAGCACACATAAAGTGCTTTCAAAATGGCCAAAACCAGTTGAGGATTAACCTGGATAGATGTAATATCAGACTGAATTGATTTAGTTTAAATCAGATTATTGACATTCTGTCCCAGATCCCCTCCAGTTTCAAGTTAACTTATAATTCCCCAGCATCCGAGGGTACTTTGCAAACCCCTCCCCACCCCTCACAGGGTGAACTGGCTAACCTGGCCCAAAATGTCTACCCCAGCCAAGCACTGGGTTATGCTCTAGCGCCCCCTGGCGCCTGCCTGAGCCACTGCAGGCATGTACCTGCATTTCCAGAATCAGAAGTGAATGTCTATTCCCTTCCTTATCCGTTCAATCTACGCATCTTAGACTAGCCTGTACATACTGAATGGATTCAGCCTTGGGATTTTTGATTGGCTGTACTTAGCCTAACAGGCATAACATCACAGAGTAGCATGTGATAACTAAATCAAAGGATTATTTTTATAAAAGCAATAATCAAATGCGAAGGAAATCAAGAGAATCAAGCAAAGAAGGAAAATACATGCATTTTTGAGGTATTATCATGCCACAGTTTGCCCTAGGAGTCCACACTGTGAGGTAGAAACGTAGTGCACATGCTTTCATAAGGTATTTCTTCTGCTAATGCATGTACGGCTATAGACATTACAACATTAGGCTTAGGTCTGCAGCAATAGATATGGGAGAAACTGGTGCAATATGTCATACGTTGTTTCCATAGCATGGACTACAATGGGTCTTTTCCACCAGTTAAAAATCTAGCTGCACGCGTTAATCTCACCATGGGCAAAGTGAGGGCTGTGCATTTTAACAGCAGTGGTTTATACACTAGGTGTGCAAGGAAATTTGTGAAGAGTCCACATATATTTGGATAATGTTGTGTTTGAATGGAATGAATGTGAAAGCTGTGGCAAGAACGTGGGGTGGATGACCAACCCTCAGGTACGAATAGGCCGGGGACGAAAGGGGCACTGACTTGAATTGAGATGATATAGTAACTTGAAGCTTTACTTACAGTTTGTGCAGGTAGACGTTTTAACAGCTGTTAACAGGATTACACTTGGAAGCAATAACATGAGAGCTCTTTACGTTCGAATAACGCGGCCGAGTTAGGGGCGTAGGACGCAGGATCTCTGGAAAGGGTGATCAGGCCTCTCCGGGGTCGTGTGGATTCCCTGCTGGCTCCTAAATGTCTCCCCTTTTACAAGCTCGAGAGCCAATCAGAACGTGCTCCCTGTGTCTGCTGACCTTCATTCAGGAGACTGTGATCGCCGGCCATGCGGTCACACGCCTCATTAACACAGTGACCGTAACTCCCTCACACTTCCAACACAATTCACTCTTATGTTTTGCATCGGACTGGCGTTTGGTCACTTTTTATTTAGACAAAAGCAAGTCAATTTTCTTGATTTTTGGTGATCATTTTGGTGAAATTGTCACAGAACATCCTTACCTATGAGGAAGCAAAGGTTTTGGTTTGCTTTGGTTTGTCTGAGGATACAATCAGTGGGTCAGTTCATTAGCTGATACACATTTAGCTTCAACAGAGCTTGTTTGACTCCCAGCCCGTGACGATCCAGTCCCAGAAGGTTATGATGTAAGGTATGACATACGCAACAGAAACATTTCCACTACTGCTGTTAAATTATTTCAGGTAAGAACGTATTTGACAGCTTGGGTTATGTTTTGGGGATGTCGACGTTCCCTTTAAACACACCACAGACAAGAAGCATCATGCTAGTGTATGAAAGGTAGAACATTAAACATCATTTAAAACCATTTAAAATATTCTCTTATGCCAATGTCATTTAAAGAGAAGTAGGCCTTTAATCCCCTTCCCTCCCCCCCGATTTCCTAATATTAACACTGGCTACTTTCTCTTCTGTTGTTATAGCTGCAGTCTGTAGCTGTGGTTGCAGTAAAGGCTGCGCTCCTTCCCACCCCGGCTGGCCTGTGCTCGTGGTTTGCGTTTGACTTTTGACGGATGGTAAACGTTCCTTCGTCCGCCAGCTCGTTTTTGACCATCGCACTCAGCACCACACACGCATGTAGGTTTCTAACAGTAATTTGCAAAAAAGCAAAATGTTCTTACTGCCATCTGGCGGTGACCAAAGTAAAGACGGTGCAAACCTTTCTACCAAACACACGGAAGCTTTACATACTGTTGCAAAAAGGAAACATTTCCTACTATCAGGAGTCTACAAGCATAAGCTTTCTTTATTTCTCACGACCACGTGAACATTGTACAACCAGGTTTCTTATCACGAGGTGACCTTACATCTTCCTTAATTAGCTGTGATAAATAAATGGTATGTAACCCATATGTATTAAATAAGGGCCAAAATATTCATATTATTAGTCCTAGCAAAATCATTCGGCGCAGGACAGCTGTGTCAAGTTGGCAAGAGTGGCAGAGAAGCAAGCTCTCACGCCGGTATGGTGTAACTCGTAGGACAATCAGGTGTGTTTGGTACCCGTTTAAGGGGGCTTGCCAGCTCACAGCTGCGATTGTTAACTGCACTGATAATAAGGATCGAGTGAAAAAGAATGACATTGTATTTGTGACTGGAAGCAAACTCTCATATAAGCTAATTGAAGTAATTTTTTCTTAAATGAAATGGTCATGATAACCATAAACTTATCAAAATTATTAAAGCAAAGTATATTGAGTGACTTGAGCCAAGTTTTTCATATTTTCAGTTCACAAACATGCTTGGCTTTTTATCAGACAATGCTCTTTGGGTGAACCTGATATCTTTTATTAGACCAACTTAAATAGTTGGAAAAAAAATGTTAAGCAAGCTTTCAGGTTCAAAACCCCTTTGTTAGGCTGAGAAATTTTCAGCAGTCGGTGTGTGCTCCTCCTGGATGGAACGAGAAGTGAAGCAGCCAGGGGCTGGGCTGGTGTGCACACAGGACAGGCACTCAGCGAAGATGTAGACTGAGGAGTCGATGGGTGAGAGACAAGCTTGGAGGTGGGGAAGGGGAGAAGAGGGATGAATAGTGGAGAGGTACCTGGGGAGTCAGATGTCAGGCAGGTTATAATGTGTCATAAATCCAATGTCTATATTTAGTCCATGATTTTTAGTATCCAGGAGGTTGATGAAGTGGCGTTCATAGGCTCGTCTCTGGGAAGTGTTTTGTAAGCTTCCTTTGAGAATCAGGACTGAGGGATTGGAGAGAGAGTGGTTTTCTTGTGAGAAATGTGCCCCCACCGGTAACTGGGTATTTCTGCCTTTGATAGTTTTCTGGTGTGCGTTCATTTTAGTGCGCAGTTGCTGTTTGGTCTCACCTGCATATTTTCCATCAGGGCACTTGGTGCACTGGATGAGATACGTTACATTTCTGGAGGTGCAGCTGCAAGGTGCGGGGGTGCTGATGGCTCAGTTGTGGGGGTGGTGGAGATGTGTTGGCAGGTTTTGTATTTCGTGTTGTGACATGGTCTGGATCCCTTTGGTGTGTTCTCAAACATTTTCTCTCCTACTTCTAACTGGGATCTCTTTGGCTCTCTTCCATGTCCCTTCCATTCGCGGTACACTGAAGCACTACTGCAAGGTAAGTAATATCTTGCAATGCAAAATATAGTGTCATAAATGGCTTCATTAGCAGTCAGATTACTTGGACTTAGTATTAGGATTCAGAACATACTCCTTACACTGGGGGTTTCCTTCTTATTTCAAATTACTGGATTTTAATTGTGATGGGCTAAACTCCTAATCTTTATCTGAACTGGAAAATGCCACAAAAATAGTCATGCAGGTAAATAATATCAGGCGTCAATTTAAAATGCTTACACGGGATGTGGCCAAAAATTTGCAACATGTAAGGCATGTCTTCCAGCCATTGCCAGCCCAGCCAACTGTCCCCATTTCTCTGCTGCCCTCCTCCCCACCCTGCCCCGTCCCCAAGGGTTCAAAGAGCTCCCTGTCCAGGTGCTGGCCCATGCTGGGGAACCGCCTCCTGAGGAGGTTTCCTCTAGCCTGGGTTCCCCAGGCCAGACAGCCCTGGGGAGCCAAGGGTAATTCCTCCCTTCCCTCTTCCCAGCTCCTGATTGCTTCAGCCAATGCCACCGAGGGAGAGAGAAGAAGGCCTCCGGGCTGGGTGAATGCCCATACAGCCCATTGCGGGGGCACAAGGGCATCCGCCCACCCCAGCCCAGGCTCCCCCACTTGGGACAGCCCCAGGGAGCCTTCCTGTCCTGAACCCCAGAGTTGCTTGCCTTAGGAGGCTCATGGAGAGCCCAGGGAGTGGAGGGAAACTGCTCTGTTTGCATGAAAGAAAGAAAATGACTTTGAATTTCAAGTCACTAGTAAAATGACTCAGAGAGCAGGATTTCAGCCCATTTTAATTTCACTCAGGATAGCAGGTGTAAGGTACAAAAAGCAGGGAACCTGAAATGTGAAGCAACTGATAGTCAAAGAAACTTAAGGTGAGAAGGGTGAATGCGGCTTGGACACCTTGATCCAAATGACGTTTCTGGGGTGGCTCCATCCCAAAATGATGCAAACAAAACTAAAGGGGTCCTGGTAGTAGACTGTAGAGTATCCCACCTCATTATAAGGTACTTGTCTAACCAACATTTTTATAGGAAATCCAGGGGCCTACAAAACAGAAGTCCCAAAGGAAGTGAAGGAAATCTGACCACAAAATGGGTATGAGATTCACTCTGTATCCAGTGGATAGAGTTGTCTTGATATTTCTATCAAGGCAACTCTGAAACAGTCTATACATGGATAAGAAGCAGCAGATAAGGCTTAGCCTGCAGAAATGTGACTGGCATAATAGGGAACATTTAAAAAAAAGCTGGGGACAATACTTACTTGATGTCTCTTGTCACATCAAATGAATGACCAGTATCTTAATCATGTATTCTGTCCCCGTTCCACCTCTAGTCATGTTGCTTTTCTATGAGGAAAATAAATGCATTTTTTCTCTGAAGTAAAAGGATGTCATTTTTAATGCATGTGTGTACATCCACCACTAGAGGTCCTAAAACACCTCATTAAATAACAGCTATTCGCAGGTTAAAACGATTTTAAAAGATGTTAGCAGTGGACCTGTAACTTTGCCCTCCAGATTGCTTCGGTAAGTTATCAGACGGCTGGGGTAGAGTCATGCTTGCTGTAAGATTTTATGTAAAGGTCTTTTCAAGGTCAGTCCGTATATGGCAGTCCGACTGGAACAATTTTTCACCACTGAATGTGGGCTCGCTTCTGTTTTTTTGGCTATAATAAAACTACACTGAACTGAGCAAATTCATCAGGAAATAACTCTGTGTTATAAAATTCCCTGTTATTTCAGGAAGCACCATTGCTGCTTGACCACGTTCCAACCTGTGTTAATAAATATGACGGTGGAAGCCAACAAAGATGAC
>JAGPOW010001296.1:23673844-23712633 GCA_030014935.1 Caiman crocodilus | reverse complement strand
AAATGAGGTACATGGCTTAAACACAGGTATAGAGACATGCTCAGTAGAGAACTTCTTGCGTCATTCCCTTGTAACCAATGACTGAACGGCACGCTTGTGAAACCTTGTAAACGTCTGTATAAAAGTACCCCAGAAAGGATATTCGGGGTGCTTCTTACCTTGCACCGTTTGTTGCTAGCAATAAACTTTTCTTTTTACTTCCACCGCCCGGTGTGTATATTGGTGTTTGCATTCCGGGCGTGAACCCAGATTTGGGCTGGGGCTCGACACACCCTTCCAAGATGGGTTCACTTATGGGCGGATTTAGGATTTTTTAGAAGGGGTGCAGCTGGTGTGGTGCATCTTCCCAGATAACACAGTACTTATTTTTCACTAGATAAAAAGAAACTAGAAGCTTTATCAATGCTAGGGGCCTATGTCTGCATTATTCAGTTTAATACTGAAGCAAAGAATGGAAATGTATCATTCTCAAACAACTGTATAGTTTGAAATTGGTTTGCAAAAATATTTTTGTTGCTTTTTCTCTCCAAACACCAGTAATGCAAAATGATGCTGACAAGGCCGGGTTCTACATAAACATATTTTCTGACTAAGTAACTACACAAAAACATCTCAGCATCTACACATGAGCCCTTATTAGGGAGCATAAAACTAATAAAAGGTTGCAGCATGGTACTACTTGTAAATACAAGTACTCCCCTGCTGTGAAGTTTTTTCATGCGCAGCAGCGCATGTGTAGTCACTAACTGGCTGGCTGGGGCACAGGGGTGCTTCAGTGTGGGGGCTGCCTGCCGGCTAGCCCTTCACTGATGCCCTCTTGTGCCCCAGCCAGCCCCTCCACAGCATCATGAGCCTGGTCAGAGCAGCCAGGCTGCTGTGCCCTTGGTCAGTGTGCTGAGATCTGGGTGCAAGTGCAGACACGAGTCCAGGAGCTTATGCAATTTATTGCTGCCCCTTAATGGCACGTGTAGATGCGCCCTACAAGTACTATCCTACTGCGGAGTTATTAACTGCTCAACAATGCACATGTGGGGTGCTTGTACATGCCACAGGGCTTTAATTTAGTTTAGTTTTCCCTAAATTGAAACGGTGAGTTTTTAAAAACCCACCGTTTCCACCATTTCAATTTAGGGAGAATTATACAGAACTAAAACTCTGTGATGTGAACACAAGGGTGGGGGCACTATCCTTAGAGCTTACTTGCCTCTCTGGTAATCGCGGGGGGGGGGGGGAGGCGGAGCAAGCTGCTGGTGAGCCAAGTTGTCCCTGATCTGTGCAGAGGGCCGGTGCTTCCCTCTGTGGCTTCCCTTTGTGGCAGTGGTGGTGCCCCCCGGGCGAACCTGTCAATTGACACCTGGCCCCGGGGGCTGCCATGGCCACAGAGGGAAGCACTGGCCCCCCTGCAGCTGTGGAGGGAAGCACCAGGGCCCCACACATCTCAGGCAGGTAGGCAGGCTCCAGGAGAAAATGAAAAGAAAAGATCAGGCTCTTTGCTGCTTTTTTTTCCCCTTCAGTTGAGCCTGCCTACGTGGCCTGCCGCTGGGTTGCACAGCCCCTGAGCTGCGTGGGGCCCGGTGCTTCCCTCCGCAGCTGTGACACCCCCTGGGACTGCCCAGGCCAGGAGCCAGCAGGCAGCCCCACCACCATGAAGGTGCAAAAGGGTATTTAAGCCACTTTAAAGGCCAATTTTGTGGTGTGTACAAAAGCCCATAGACATTGATCCAGGAGTAAATTGTGCCCAATCAGCCCAGCCAGCAAGGGGCCACACTTCTGCCTGCTGCGTAGCCACATGGCTTGGTAGCTGCAGGAGCCTTGTGGCCCAGCCAGTTTCTCTACCACCTGTTGCAACTGCCCGCTGCCTGGGCCTGACCCCTGCCCAGGACCCCTCCCAGTCCAGGGCTGCCCCTAGACTCTGGGCCACACTGCTGCTGCCAGTCGGAGCCCAGGACCGACCCCCATGACCCCTGGCAGCCTGAGGCTGGCACCTGGGCAGCTGCAGCCAGAGTCTTCATCTCCCCCTGGCTCCTGCAGCAGGGTAGAGCAGGGCAAGAGCAGCCCTGATCTAAACAGTTCCTCCCCAGCTCAATTTGCTGCTGTCCCAGGCACACATGTAGAAGCTGAGCCCAGAAGTAGTTTACTGCAGTGCAAATTGATCCACAGATAATTCAGTCGCACTAATTGCATGTGTAGATGCGCCCTGTGTCTCTGCTTCTTTGGAACACCTGCCTGTCATCCAAAGGGAACGTCATCAGTTCACGCACTTTCATTCGGAGTTGGATAGATCCCTCAAGCTGGTTATCTTGGGTTCCCAAAAATCTTCTGAGTTCACGAACTCTTCTTTGGTGTAATGTGAACCCCTGTTTTTTCTAGAGCAATTCATGATCTTTAACTGCTGTGCATTCTTACCTAGTGAAAAGCCTGCAGTCAGGATCAGCAGGAGGAGTGTTTCTCCAAAATGACCTACTAGAGCTATTACATTTAGTTTATCATCTCTTTTTCTTGGTTTGTGTGTACTGTAGCTCGTGACTTTTTCCTAAGCAAAAATGTTCCCTGACTTTAACAGAACTCTGCAGAGGCCTGTCCACGAAAAATTCCTTAGGAAACTGGGAACTTGAGTTGTAAAGCTAATCAGGAGAGTGGACCTGTCATTTTTATTAATTTTTGAAGAACCACATGCATATAGAGAACTAATTAAATAACAATAAAATAAATGCTTTCTACTGTGAGCAGCAGATCCACTGACCCCCAGTAATCTTTCCTGCCTGGTGCAGGGGGCTGGACCCGATGATCTTTCAAGGTCCCTTCTGGCGTTACAGTCTATTAATTTATTAATTTTGCTGGTCTAGAAGGGTTATGTGGATAATTTAGTGAGATGTAGTATGATAACTGGAACTGGAAAAGGAGGGTCAAATATTCAGAAGGATTCAGTTTCATAAGGCCTAAAGGACTCAGGAGTGGGACCTGGGTTCAGGTGGGCTGAAGGTATAATCCTAGAGCCACAGCAGGTAACACTGCCTAATCAGCGAAGAGCTCTTTTCAACAACACTGTGGCAGAACTTGCTGGGCATTTTCATACGTGCAACCACGGTGGGGGGGCACTTTCAAAAGTGTGGCTTCAAGAGCTGCTCCAATTAAAGCGCTGCAGCATCTCATGTATCAGCATCCCTGTGCTTCAAAATGGCAGCAGGGAAGCTCTGAGTAAAGTTCATCAAGTGAGCTCTTTGGGGAGCCCTGGTGAGCAACTGTTCTCCCAGATCCTGATGCAACTCCCTTATATACTTATGGGCAGCTACCAAGTCTCCCCTGAGCCTTCTCTTTGCCAGGTGGAAGCATCTCATGTCCCTCAGTCTCTCCTCGCAAGGCTTGCTCTCTTGACCTTTGCTCATGTGGGTGGCTCTCCTCTGGACTCTCTCGAGCCTATCCACATCCCTCCTGAAGTGAGGAACCCAAAACTGGACACAGTACTCCAGCTGCAGCCTCACTAAGGCCAAGTAAAGTGGGAGAATGATGTCCCTGGTTTTGCTCAAAATGCATTGGTAGATGCATGCCAGAGTTTGGCTTGCTATGCTGGCCACGGCATTGCACAGGGGACTCAAGTTCATCTTGTGGTCAATCAGGACCCCCAAGTCCCTTTCAGTCATGGTGCTAGTAAGCAGAGCACCGCTGAACCTATAAATACGATGCTTGTTTTTTCTCCCAAGGTGGAGTACCCTGCATTTCTCTACATTGAATGCCTTCAGGTTTTGGTCCACCCACTTTGCAAGTGTGTCCAGGTCAGCCTGTATCCCCAGCCTGTCCTCCAGCATGACTGCCTTCCCCCTTTGTTTTAGTGTTGTCCACACAATTAGCGAGTCCACATCTGATGCCCGAGTCCAGGTCACTAATGAAGATATTGAAGAGTACCAGCCTGAGCCCTGAGGGACTCCACTGGTAACCTTGCACCATGCTGATTTGTTCCCATCAAACAAGGCCATGGTTCCCCAGGAGGACATCTTGGGAAACCAAGTCAAAAGCCTTCTTGGAGTCCAGATAAATTATCTCAACCTTGCCTCCCTTGTCCAGGCAATGCATCACCTGGTCATAAAAGGAGCTGCGGTTGGTCAGGCAAGACCTTTCAGTAATAAAACCATATTGGATGGCATTCAGTAGGTTGCTTTCCATTAGCCTGTTGCAGATGGATCCCTTGATGAGCTACACTCCAGCTGCTGGCTAGGCTTCAAGTGACAGGACCACCATGACTGCAGCTCCCCAAGGTCCGCAAATCCCCAGGTAAAGCTGCTGAGGCCAGCAAAGTTGCTGGCACCAGCCTCCCCTTCCGAAGCTGGGGTAAGCTGCCATGTGCCAGAGTGTGCATGGCATGAGCATTCCCTGGGGACAAGTAACAGCGGCACAAGGTGTGCCACTTCTACTTGTCTATGGGGAAGCAAACATCTTCAAGAAGGATGTGGATAACCTGGAGAGAGTCCAGAGAAGGGCCACTCGTATGGTTAAGGGCTTGCAGGCCAAGCCCTATGAGGAGAGACTGGAGCACCTGGACCTTTTCAGACTCCTCAAGAGAAGGTTGAGAGGCGACCTTGTGGCTGCCTATAAGTTCATCATGGGAGCATAGAAGGGAATTCAGGTTTTATTCACCAAGGTGCCCCTGGGGGTTACAAGAAATAATGGCCACAAGCTAGCAGAGAGCAGATTTAGACTGGACATTAGGAAGAACTTCTTTGTGGCTCAAGTGGCCAAGGGCTGGAACGGGCTCCCAAGGGAGGTGGTGCTCTCCCCTACCCTGGGGGTCTTCAAGAGGAGGTCAGATAAGCATCTAGCCGGGGTCATCTAGACCCAGCACTCTGTCCTGCCTATGCAGCAGGTCGGACTCGATGATCTATTGAGGTCCCTTCTGACCCTAACATCTATGAATCTGTGCTCTTCTGGATGGGCCTAAGCTCTCCTTACAGTGTACAATTGACTTTGTATGTTAACCCGGATGAGTTACGTAGGACAGCAGTTTGAAAAGTGGCTGCTTATTTTGGATACCTCCTATCTGTGTCGCATTTTTGAGCTCCCACAACTTCAAATGAATTGAATGTTGGTAAGCTTGTTATGTCTCAGTTTGGACACTCAAAATTAATAGTCACTGTTGGCATTAACCTGTGTCTGCCACTGCTCGGCCATCTGGAGAATGGATATGTATAGCACTACTTAACTGCTGAGGTGAGGCGTGAGTAATCAGTGTTTGCAAAGCACTCTGAGGACCTTGGATGAAAGCACTTTTGTAAGCATAGATCATTACTGTAAACACATTATACTTCACCCAATGCCTTGGTTCTGGAAGCAATAATACTAATATAATGACATCAGAAAACCCTTATCCTGCTGATGAGCAGCAAGCTCTCTCAGGAACGTGGCAGCTTTGGAGGGGCAAGGTAAAGTAAATTTGAGCCTTATCAGAGGAGCTGAGGTATGCTCCAGCAGCTGCCATTCTACGCTGTGGAAGTGATCACAACCAGAGTAAAGAGAGGGAATGATACAGTGATATAGAGGGAATGATATAGTGATATAGCTTAAAACGGCGCTTTCCAGGTCCACTCTGTAATGATTTAGGTCTCACAGTGAATAACAGCAGCTATGGCTGAGGAAGAGAACAGACCTTTAAGGATAGCACAGGATGCGGTCCCTCTAGTACAGACCGTGTGGCTGCTTACATCTTGATTTCTCCCTTTCTCCAGGAATCATGTTCAAATTCCTCATGTGATAAGACATCAGACATCAAGGGACTGCCTCCAAAGTCCAACCTTTATCACTACACACTCTAACGCCCCACGCCCTGCCCCTTTTTTCTTTATACCCTGAGTTTCTTGTAACTTTTTAGGAGGTAAAAATCCTTTGTTGTAATCTTCTGTGTTTGGTTTAAGCCTAGATATTTTCTCAAAAGCTGAAGCAAAATGAATTCCACCAGGTTTGAACTCTTTATGTTTTGAAACAAGCAGCTTTAAAATTAACTTTTTAAAAAGTATCACAGTTCCTTGCTGTGAAAATCGTGGAATAATGTAAGTATAGAGACCAACCAAACAGGTCCTCACAAAATCAGCCTGATTCTTTTCCCCTTACATTATAAAGAAAGCATGAAGAGCACTTACAATTGTCATCATTTACTTCTAAACTCACTTTTAAAGATCCTGCCTATTGGTACAAGGTATTCATCATGACTGAGTGCTATAATGACTGACTTTCTTACCCATATACTATCCCTGTAAAGATGGGGGTCAGGGTCTGGTCCTCAGTGGTCCTAAACATCAGCACACCCAACCTCCACTGAGTTGCAGAACTGAAAATTCAGGCCTTAAACCATAAGGCTGTGATCTGCAGGAAGGTTTAGGTCACTGGTTCTCAACAATTTTAGACTTGAGTACACCCCTAAGAATATGCCAGCTCCTGATTTTCACACATTTATTGACTACAGAAAAATAGAGCAATGCTGCTATTGCAAAAACTCAGGAAGACCACAACAAAGTAGAATGTTTTTAACACGACAGATCCCTATTTGAAATTTCTGGGTTTACCTCGTGGATCATGTTTGCACTTTAATGGTACTAATATTGCATGGCAATATTAATGGTACTAATATTGCACGGCACCCCTGAGAGGCTTTCAAAGCATCCCAGGGCCATAGGTGAGAATCACTAGTCTAAGCAGAACTAGCGCCCCAAGCATCAAAAAGCATTTGATTTCCTGAAGTGTCAGTGTGTCTACATGAGCCCCTGCCAGTGGTGTGCTGGAGTGACCAACTTAGGTCTGAGAGAGACTGGAGCTAGGATGCAGCTAAACCTGCTTCTCCTCACTGCCTGGCTATAGCACAGTACAGGCAAAGCTCCTTGCTTCCTGGGCAGGGCATAGCATGGGCAAAGCCATCTGCCTCTGAACATTGCCAAAGCCCCCTGGCTCTTCAGGTTTGCTCCAAAGACTTTACAGGTCTTTGGCTACCAATCCTTGTCTAACCTACTGAAACAGTACAGGAAACCCTCACTATTCACGGGTTCAGCATTCACAGTTTCAAATATTCACAAATGCCGAACCAGCTTTTTAAGCACGCTTAAAACAGCTCTTTGGAAGCTCCACACTTGCGGCCACCGCCGGACTGCTCCCGCAGTCATCAGAGCAGCCATGCCCCCCGCCCAGCTGCCCGGGGCGCCGCGTTCATGAATGCAATGCCCCGTTCGCAGATTGCTCCATTCGCGGGGGATATGTTCTTGTCTACCCTGCGAATGGCGAGGTTTACCCATACTATCTAGTATAGAAACAGCCTACTAGATGCTGAATGGCTTTGCATTTCTCTCAATAAGACTCTCAGACCTAATGAGTTCCCCCATTTGCTAATCTGTATTCATTTTTCCAAGGTAAAACACTAATAATCCCTTTGCCACCCATTTTCAAAAAGGACTAAACTACATTCGACCATGTCCTGTTCTAAACTGACAGGTATTATCACCTTCCCTGGAATTGCTCTCACTTAAAGCTCATTGCCCTGAATTACTGAAGATTAGTGTAACCTGGGTGCAACCAGGTATGTGCTCCCCTCTCCAAATACAAGGGATGGGTGGCTAGGCAGGAGTGCTGTGAGAGGGATTTGTAAATGCAAACCAGTTGCCTGTATTCCCTATAGGGTCAGGCCAGGACAAAGAGTGCTTAATTATATACAGATGTATTAATATGTACAAAATCTAAAGAAACTGATATTGAGGAACATATTTCCACAAATATACAGTTGTCATATAGTTAGTTACACCCCACTGCGGCAGGGCACTGGAGGTGCCTGCCACTTTAAGGGCCTGAGGCTAGCAGACAACAGGTGCCTGATGAGGGCAGCCATTTTGAACCTAGGGCTGCCCATATAAATAGGGCAGTTTTGCTGCTGGAGGTCAGGCAACAACATTGCCTGGCTGTAGGTATCATCTAGAGATCAGGGAGGAGCTGTAGGGGAAGGTAAGGAGGCTCCTGGTCCTGGGCATGACCTGAAACTGCATCCTTCTGAGAGTGGGTGGCCTGGTGGGGCTCTCAGTGGTGTGGGAGCCCCCAGGAAATGCCAAGCCAATTACTGCCCTGGTGGAAGGTGGGTAGGGGCACCTTAACTGTAGCCCTCACCTTTGGGGGGGTTTGCATACCATTGGAGGTAGTTGGGGCCAGGCATGGCTGTGGCTGCCTGAGCCCTGTGGGGGTGCAGGCCCCGAGGAGAAGAGTGGGGCCAGCCATGGCTGTGGCCACCTGAGCCCACCAGGGAGCAAACCCCTGTATCCCTGAGTGGGGGGGGGGTGGAAATTAGGACCTCAGTGAAGGGGGCCAAGATGTGAAGCCCCAAGTGAGGGGTGGTATGCTAGCCCCTAGTGAGGGGGTAGCCCCAAGCAAGGGGTGGAGATGTGGAGCCCCAAGCAAGGGGTGGAGGCCCAGGAAGTCTTTAGATGCCTGAGGCCGAGGTTTGGGCCAGAGGCCGAGTGAATGGGGGCTCAGTCTCAAAGCAAGAGAGGCGAGTCCTGACTCCAGCAAGTCCTCCACTACTGGGAGGCCAAGTGTGGGTTGAATGTAAGGTGTGAAGTAGCACCATGATCTGCTGCCCCAGGGAGGAGTGAGAGTCCCCTGTGAGACCCTAGGGCACCAGTTGTGGTGTGAGGTACCCCAGGTCCCTACATCCAGGGAGGTGGACCTGGAGAGAGTATGGGGCTAGTGAGGCTGGGAGTAGTGCCCCCTTGACTGGTCCATGCTGGGGTCAGGACCAAGAAGGTCAACAGGGTCAGGTGCCCACCACGAGAGGAACCCAGAGTCATGGGCCTGGGACCCTGCCTGGCCTTGAAGTTGAGGCCAGGGCCTGTGTATGGCCAAAGGCCCTGAGTGGGGACCATGCCTGAGAGGGGAGCCAGCTACAAGGAGCTTGGCAGCCCAAATGAAGGCAACATAGGCCGCCTGAGTGAAGGGGTCAAAGGAGGATCCTACCAGGAGGATTCTGGAGCCTAGTGTGGGGCGGGTGTGATTGTTAACATCTGGATGCCATCTGCAAGGCTTGGGCTGTGGGGGTGGTATGGAGCCTCAGACACTGCCTTATATCGGGGTGCAAAGAAAAATGGGCAGCCTTCCACCTTATTTAACAACTTATTAATCTTCCAAAAAGTTGCGGTGGGCGAGACAGGTGGATGGCATACCTGAGGCAGATGGGAGGCTGGCGACAGCTGGCCTGAGAGAAGCCCACCTTGCCACACCTGTGAGTGAAGGCTGAAAGATTACACCACCTCGGCAAACATCAAACAATGCATGGGTAAGCAGCTGATCTGAAATGGGTAAGCTACAGGTAGCACAGGTAAGTATCAACAGAGGGGTCCCAGCAGAGCCCCAGCTAAGAGCCATATACTCTATTAAACTACCAATGTACAATTATAAAAAGACACAAAATAGAAGATGCAGCGTTACAAAATATAAGCCCTATGGGAGACCCTTACTAACCAGGAGGAATTTCCCTCCCTGGTGGGAATCCTTTTCCCCAGCAGCTCGTGACTCTGGGGTCCAGAGCGAGTGGTCCCTGGCCCCTCAAGCACATTGCTCCTCACTTGCAGGAGCCTCCTGAACCTTTTGACTATTTCTGGGCCGCTCGCCCCCTTGGAGCCCTGAGCACCATCACGTATATGCTTTGCCTTCTGCTATGTGTTGGAGGCCCAGGGCACCTCGGGCAGCACTCGGGCTCGGTCCACTCCCTGACCCTCCGTGCACCATTGTCTGCACTGGGCAGCTGGCTCTGTGCCGGGGAGCCCAGACCTGAGCCGCTGTGAGTGGTTCCCAAGGTCCTAATCCCTCCCGGATGACTCCATGCCATGCTGTCAGCACTGCCTGCCTGGCCCTGAGCCAGGGGTTGCAAACCCGAGTTGCCTTGAGTGGCTCCCAGCATCCTGGTTCCTCCTGGACCCTCCGTGCAGTGCTGCCTGCAGTGACGCTGTATTCCTCAGCGACAGGCTGAGGACAGGGCTGCTTACCACTGTCATCCAACAAAAAAGGCTCTTCAGGGCACTGGCTCAGCCCTGTTGGCTCAAATCAGGCTTCTTTGCCGGTCTTCTTCTCCGTCCCTCAACATAGCCAACAATGTGCATGCTGCTCTTTTATACCATCTGAGGGCTCTGACCCTGGATTGCGTACTTGGTTGTATTAACAGAAGTGTCAGTTGCAAGTTAAGGGAAGTGATTCTTCTACTCCTATTCAGCACTCCAATCAGGCCTCGAATCAACAAAAGTGATTGGAGGCCTGGAAAGGCTGAAAATAACTGTGGTTATTTAGTCGGGGGGGGGGGTGGGGTGGAGGCAGAGAGGGCCTTTTATAACAATCTTCAAATTCTTGAATGGCAATTATAGACAGAATGAAAAATGAAAATAGGCTTTTCCTGTAGTTATAGGGAACTAGGAGCTGCAGCACAGTAAATTTAAGTTGGAGAATAGGGTCATGTGCAGATATTATATGTTTACCCATATAAGTGATTGGAAACCAGGCTGTACCTGTAACCAAATGAAAGTTTGGCACACACAGACTGGTTTAAAAATGATGGAACACAGTCTAAGATTTGCCTGCCTCTTCCCCCCCCCCCCCCAAAAGCAATCCTGCTTTTCTAAACTATGCCACTTACAGAAAACTGTATAACTTTTCATCTCAGGCTTTTTGAACGTCAGTACCTGTGGTAGGAGGAACTTTATGACTACGTGGGTGGTCAAGCACAGGATCAGGCTATCTAGACAACTTGCAGAATCTCCAGACCTAGACATTTTCAAGACCAGGTTGGATAAACACCTGGGTGGGATACTTGAGTTAAAGATGATCTTGCCTTGAGCAGGGGGCTGGATTAGATGACCTTGTGAGGTCCCTTCTGGCTCTACTAGTCTATAAGCTTATGTCTGTGATGTTTAAATACTTTCTCTGAGTCTAGAGACATTCATCCCAAGGGCAGGACTTCTTGTAATTTTTGAATAATCGGGCTTTTTCTAAAGTGGTGGGCTTACCAATAGCTGCCCGATGCAGCTGGGCTCAGACAATCTTCACTGCGATTGGTGAAGCCTTTCCACCAGTCCAGTGATTGCTGGGGTGGAGCTTTCCCCACCCCTACCCGGGGTTTGATACCCCGCTCCAGTGAATAATTGTACACGCAGTGGAGCAAGGTCTGTAACTCGGGCCTGTGTAACCACTGTCTCATGGGTGCTCTGAATGCGAGAGAGTACAGAGTTTCTGCAGATAATGAGGGTCATGGAGGACAAGGTGTTCTGGGAACCATTCTCTTGTGCAGTAGCAGTGGAGTTTGCTGCTGCTGGACACAGAATTGACCCCATTGTTTTCTGCCAAAAATCAGCTTGCTTTCCCGAAGCAAGTTTTATTCTCCCAACTCAGTCAAGATGTATGTTCAAGAGGATGGCAGAGAAAGTACTTCAAGGGCATTCTCAAGGCCAACTTGGAAAAAAAAAAATACAACATTGACATCATCTCATGGGAAACTATTTCAACCTGGATTAGAATAATTTTGGTCATTTGCTGGTTCTTCTGTATGAATAATAAGACCATATTAAGCTGTTCAGCTTTCTCTAGCATGTTATAGAAACCCTAATTTCCTCTTGTGGAGGTTCTAGGTAATGGGAAAGGCTGGTAAGAGCATATGGAGCCTAGTGGCAGTGGAGACGGGAGGCATTTATTTGCAGGGCCAATCCTTCTGAGTTTTGTACAGTGTTGAGCCCCACAGATGCCTCTGAACCCATCAATGACTGGGTTCACAGGTACTACTGAAATACAGATAACAGAGGTGAGATTGGAATCCTTCAGTTAAAAACAAATATTTTTAGTCAAATGGTACAAAGAACAACTCCAGTGGATAAATAAGTTGTTTTCTGTACATTTGATAGAATCTATCATTTGTTTTCTCTTTTCCTAGTTTCACAATTATCTAATGTTTTTGTGTGAGATTAAAATTTAAAAAGTATATGTATGGTAAAGTGTTGGCAAAAATGTGTAGAAACTGGCATGATATGGAAATGTACTATGGTTGGAATAAATAAATTCAAGAACTTTTATGTAACAGGCAGTGACTATGCCTGAGTGTCAACAGGGTGGGTAATTGTTTTTTACCTTTTTAAAAAAAATTAAACTATTTGATAATAAAACCACATGCTTCAGGATATCTCTCAATTGGCTTCAGGGGATGCACTGAATTTCCATAACCAAGATCCCAGTCCCAATAACATTAAATAATTGGTATACATTTCCCCTTGCTAGCAAGGAAACAGGCATATTCACTTTGGTGGAATTGATGCATTTTACTTCCATAATGGAATAGAATGAATATTACTTCCTTTGCAAATGAACAAATGGTACTTGCGTACAAAGAACAGAGGGCTTATCATACCATTCAGATGTAACACTCACAAAAGAGGCAGCCCCCTGGGTAGTCCAAAGCTGATGGCAGGGAACTGCCTGAACTTTCACAGAACCACAGGGAGGCATACGGAGAGATCCCAGAGGGCACAAGCAGCAAGAGAGAAAGATGTGCCACACAGTATACACAGATGTGTGCTCAATGAAGTTCCCAGGTGGCCAAGTATTCACCAGTATTTGGAACTTTTCCCGTTAAAAGCTTACTAACAACTTTTATTTGTGATCTTCTCATTTAACTAGAGAGAATTTAGCTTCTACTGACCAACTCCTTCCCATTTAGGAAGCGTTCATGCCTGCATGACTCCACTTCCTTTGCAGCTTTTATTTATGTGACAGCATAGCCAGATCCATGCCTTGTGTCTGACTCAGCAGAACACCTGTGCATGTGTTTGAAGTTAAATCCATGAATAAATCCACAGGCTTCCCTGGGACAAAAGCAAATGGCTGAAGTTAGACATAAGTGGTTGGCTAAACGTCTGTGTCAGCAAGGAACTGCGTGGGAGCACAATATAGGGACACACTGGAGCTTTGCAGAGATGGAATTCAGAATATGAATACAATTTTAGACTTGCATTTTGCACCTATGAATAGTCAAATGTGCCTTTAGAGTGCCTGAAACTGGGTTTCTTTGGTATTTAAAAAAAAATCTAAAGGATCAATCAAATGCTTGGCAGGTTTTAATTTACAGACCTGGAAATGGCACAGTAACATCAAAATCAATGGGAGTAAACAAGAGTCCATTAGGCAACAAGCTTAACTTATTATATGGCTTCATCCATTGATGTTATTGACAGAATGAATATATGGAAGATGGCTACATTAAAAAAAATCAGACTAGTTAATGTAGCTGTAAGAAAATAGTAGAAATGATCAATGTAACAATGACCATACTGTAACAGTGGGACCTGATAAAGAATGTCTTGCTTTCAAAGGCTTGTCTAACTTTGTCCCATCCAGTAAAAGATATCACCTACAACAATCCTTGGCACTACCGTAACAATCGTCATTTTGCAGCTCACATCCAGTGGGCCTTAGTCACTGGTGTCACTCTCATGAGTCAAGGCTGCAGGCAGGCAGATGAGTCCCCAGCTGGCAACGATTGCCTGCACAAGCTCCAGTTAAAATGCCTGCACGCCCTTGCAGTCAGGGTTGACAACCGTCTGTATTTACAGAGGGTCCATAAAAACCAAAACCAAAAATACTGCTCTGTGAGGTCTGTAAGAAAAATTAAGCCATCTGAAAAAAACAGAAACATTGATCTTATTTCAAGATCTACGCTAGACTGAACCTAATTGCTCCCTCCAAAGGCTCCCAGTAGGCTAGATACTGCCCATTTGTGTTGGTATCCATCTGGAATAAGTTCCTTGAGAATGTATTCCTACCTTAAACTGTTCTTTCCAGGTATCTGCACACTCCAGTACGGTGGATCTTCTGAGCAGCCTTATCTGAGGCCCTGGGCACCTCCCAGGGCTCCAGCGGTGGTGATCCAGCAGCGGAGAGCCTAGCTGGCAGCCGGAGCATGACTCTGGGCGGTCAGACTCTGGTTTCTGGTGGAGCACACTGCCACCGCATGCGCCACGCTGCTCATCAAGCAGAAAAGCAGATGGGAGAAAATGGAAAGGGCAGGTGGTGAGCAGCTGAGGGACGTGTTGGGGCCTGACTACAACTCCTATTTGACACCTACAGTGTGTACCTCTCCGCTACAAGAATAATGATGCAGTGGAAAATCAGGCCCTTCAACCCTAATTTGACACTCCAGCCTTAGCACTCACTGGTGGTAACTCTTCCATTTTTTTAAATCCTTTCCTTTAGCCCCACCTACTGTACAGCAAGATGCTTTCAATGCAATAGCAAAACAACTTTCAAAATCAAGATACAGATTCTATGCCACTTATCAGGCAAAAGTACTCACGCGGCTTGCTGAATGCAGGCTCCAGCCAAGTTTCTTTCTGGGGGCTGGCCTTAATAGTAATTTTTCCCTAGTTTCCAGGCTGCCTTCACATACAGTGTCAGCTGAACATCTCTGACAAGATATTGTTGAAGAATGTATGATGCTTTAGCATGTTAATAAACTTGAACTTTAACTATATTTAGCCTCTTACTACATTCGATTTTATTATATTGCCTTGATGTTTTTTTTATTTCATATTCCCTTAATCGCTTTCTCTTTCCCTATCACACTTGTGTGAGAGTTCTCAGCAGATAGACTTGGTGGATCCAACTCCCGCCCTGCACGCCCATCATTCATGTCAAAGGGGCATATTACAGGTGGAAGAAGAAATTGTACTGTATTGTAGAAATGATTGGTTCTGGTAGCAGACGTTTGCAAATTAGGTGTTCATATAAATATCATTTGAATGTAATCATGCTTAGGAATCTTGGTGACAGGTATAAAGATCTTTCCCATAGACTCACCAGTCCCCTGCTTCCAAGTAACGTCTATGCACCCATTCCACGATACATGGAGAAACAAAAGCTACACTATTATGCTGCTGCTCCTCTACCTCTGTTGAAATACTTCTCAGTCCTCCCCCCTTCCCTACCACGTCCTCCACCAACTCAAGTGGTTATGATTTATGCTTACTAAAAACTTGCTTTACACATTTTTTTTAATTTCCTATCTTGAGCCAAATCAGCCAAATCCATTCCAAATTCTTTTGATTGAACAGAGCTCAATCATTCTTGTGGTACAACCATGGGCAAGAATCCTTCCTCCCAGACTCTTTAGCCTGGGGCTTCAGTCACTCCCAAATTCGTGGCAGGCATCCCATATTCAAGCCCCAAGCCCGGAGACCTTGAAGTTCAAATGCCTCCAAAAAGGCTGAAAGAGCAAGTTAGAGGGAAAGCCTGAGATTAATCCCCCATTGCCATACATTGTGTAACTGAGATCCCTCCATTCAGAGGTCTCAGTAAACTCTCACTATTCATTTCTTTTGAAAATCAGTCCAGCTCAGAGTTGGATTAATGATGACAAATAACCTATTTATCCAGACCTTGCGTAGGCATGAATCAGCATGCACTAATTCAGTCAGGAAGAATGAACCAGTATGCACTGATGAGTCTATCCTATTTGGTTGGAATTTGCCCTGCTTAGCAAGTATTCATTCTTCTTGCTCTTCTGTTCACTATCTCTTAGGAGGACATAGTGCTAGTTGTTTTAGGACTGTGCCCCCATAAATTATTTTAAATGTGCTCACTATATTTTATCGGTGCCTTCTTTTCTGGTGTTATCTTGGGGCAGTAGTGAGGTATTACCCATACAAGCTCTAATCCATAGTACCATTTAACCTGAATCATCTTGATGGTGCTTCACTCCTCTCCCAGTCAAATGCAAAAATTACTCATTTAAAAATGAAATGAAAGTAATTGAGTTGCATGGGAAACACTCTGCTGCGGGTGTGGAAACTGCAAACCCTTCACTGAAATTCAAAGTAGGATGTTACTGTTGCAGTTTCTGGATGAGTGCAAATCTTGTCAGTTTGAATGGTTTTTTGGTGGTTTTGTAGCAAAGTTTGTATGACAATCTTTCTCCAGGAAGAAGTCTGAGTTGAATCATCCTCTATAAATTCTTGGAAATGCACACGTCATGCATGACATATTCTGGTTTTGTTCTGAGATTTCTCATTGCCATGCTGGGTTTGAATGAGTGGGAAAAAAGCAAAGCTAACAGGGGGTGGAATCAAAGTGAACTGAAACATGCTTAAACTGAAACTAGCATTCATATGCAGTAACTATTTTCTGCCCATCCAAATCCCCATTTTATTAAATGACTCTCAGTCTGGGTGTTCTTTTGTAACAGGTGGGCCTTCGTATCTAAAACTCCAAACGTGAAGGCCATGACTGCAGAACTTAATGCGGATTTTTTTACATCGAACTATGACTTGACAACCTCAGAACTCTGTTACTGCAACTGCACACTTGAGTTAGTTGACCTTGCAAAGGATGAAGAATTGGGAAGAGGCCTGAAAAGGAGGAATGTACTCTTTCATTAGGTAAAAAAAAACCAGTTCAGTCAGGGTAGTGTCAGTTATCAGGAGGAGAGTCAGGAGAGTATTTGCCAGGAAGACTGCAAAGCTTGGAGACCACAGATTTATGTTGGACTTGAACCCCAGGGAGCCATAATTTGTTCCAGTGCACAATCCTGTTTCTGTAGAGCCATGTGTGATTGCTGTGCACAGGCTTTTCTTGTCATTCCTTATATGTTCTTCGTGTGTGCCTGTGTATGTTTGAAGAATTAGGATTTGTATCGCTCCCACTGCAATTACTGTCACAATTACTATGATTCAATTATTTCTTAGGTCTTTGGCCTCAATATTCTAAGTTTCCAACATTGCCTTCATCAACCCCACCACCATACAACCCAAGTGTTACAAGCCATTTTCTGTCCTGTTACATTAGAACACTCTACTGCTACTTGTCCCCAGGAAATGCTTGTGCAAGCGTGCTGTGTCACACAGCAAGTTACCCTGGGTGTCATAGGGAAGGCTGGGGCAAGGCTTATCTGAGGCCCTGGGCACCTCCCAGGGCTCCAGTGGTGGTGATCCAGCAGCGGAGAGCCTAGCTGGCAGCTGGAGCATGACTCTGGCTGGTCAGACTCTGGTTTCTGGTGGCGCACACTGCCATCACATGTGCCACCCTGCTTTTTTCTAGCATGGGTTTATTTTTACACTGGGATCTCCTGGTGTCAACCCTCCTCCCCACCTTGCACTGCAAATTAGCAGCGGGGAGAACATCTGTATGTGCAACACATGCAGTGCTCAGTGCCACAGACAAGTCTGCAGTGTCACATACTGCACATGCACACTTGTCTGGATACACCCTCTGATGGTTAAAGAGCAGCAACCTTTGGAATAAGCTGTGTGACAGTGCTTTTGGACTGTATTACTTAAGCTTATTGTCAGGGTCTCCTCTATGGTTCATTGTAACCTAGGCTCTTCTCTCCTACTGCGAGTGTGCTTGCACATGCATTTAGATTTCTTTCCTGTGATGGTGTACCAAGGCAGGCAAAAATTTCTAAATGGTTCCTTAGTTCCAACTTGTGACAGTGAATTTATCAAAGAAGACCTGGTAGCGTTTTGTCCAATTCTCCCTCAAGTGCTCCAAAGAGAAAGTTGGCTCTTTATAGCATGTGTGCCGTGGGAATTTTCCCAGAGGCTACTGCAGTATCTTTACAATCCTTTTATGCTGCCAGAGACCTGAAGGGGCTGCAGGAGCCACACTCCAGCCTGAATGGCCTGAACCCGAGGAAGTGAAGGCCAGTCAAATCAGTGGAATAGCTACAGGTTTATGCTCCTGTGGTTGAAACAAATTCTGGCCCATGTTTATAGGAAGAAATAGATAAAGGAAAAAAAAACATTAAACAAAATGGTTAATTGCAACATAGCTGTTCTATGTATTTAGGAGAGTTATCTGCAATGCACAGATTCTACCATGATAGTCACCTTAGAAATGTTCAACATAGGACAGATTTTAATGGAATCAAGTGAGTGAATGACCTTGTACAATTCAGTGGGTTGGAAACTACCTGGAAGCCAATGCAGAATAGGAGTACAAAGGTAATGGGTTCCCAGCAAGAGGCACCATTATATATTACCATGTGTCTTTCAGCGCTGTCTACAAACCCTTGTTGTGGCCCTAAACGTGAAGGTACTATGTACAAACATGAAACAACAGTATGGCTTGTGCCCCGGTTGCTTAAAACCTAAGTATATGGACTGTTGCATTGATCTTCAGTTTGAGTGGCCTTTAGGTGAGACCCAAAGTGAAGCATGTAACAAAACATGTCAGTCAACGCACCAAGTTCTCCACAGAATACATCTACATGTGCAGTGGACTGCACAGTTGCAACTTGCAGTCATTTAGTGACTGTGCAGTAACCAGCATTACTGTGCAGTTCCCAAGCTGCATGAATTTTTTCCCATGCTACTGTGCAGTTGCACTGTGTAGTAGCTCATTGCTCCTGCACAGTAGCATGGGTGTCATGGTTCATGCCTGTAGATGTTACATCACTATAGCAACAAGCTACGGTGACATAGCACCTTGTAAGGACACACCTTGTCAGTATGGAATAAAATCTGTGTGAGTGCAGAAGTAGAATTTTGTTCACTTAGCTAGCTTTAATGCTTGTTATGACCTTCTCAATGGTGACCCTGAAAATTGGTGAGTGATGATTGGTGTTAGGCTCGTGTTTTGGGAACTATCAATGAATTCTTTAAGGGATGTTTTTACCTTCCTGCCCTGGAGGGAAGCACTGGCATTCTTGTCCAATAAAGAATGCAGCATCTCCATGCAAAGTTTTCCAAAGACAAGAAACTCATTGGTTTATATGAATCAATGCAGCTGCCTGAAAAACCCAGAATCTGAATATGGGATCTTGCCATTTGTGTGAGTGCATGATGTTGGCAGGAAGAGCTTTACTTTTACTACTTCTCAGACAACACAATTTGCATTTTCATCTCACTCAGGCATTGGGAAGTCATTACTGAACCCATGGCAGAGCGTATTGTCCTCTTTGCAGGTATTCCTGGGAAGTTTCCTATCCACATACTAACCTCATCTACATTTTTTAGCTAAAAGAGCGAGCAGGACAAAACCATAAGGTTTACATACTGGAACTTTAGTCTGCAACTATGAGCAGCAGAGGACATGAGCCACAAGAGTAAATGGAAAGGGAGAATGGAGTTCTTGGAGAACTGCAATGGTCATTTCACTTTGTTAGTGATGTAGGCACTTAACATACCAGTGCTCAATGACACTGGGTTTCTACTATAAATACATTCAGAGGCACTTGACCTTAGCAGTTGCATTAGCGCACACAATACTCTTTTGAGACTGGCATGAGCCACATTGTGCACATGTGCTTAGATCTCTCTACAGTATACTGCTTAGCAGGAATGAATGACCTTTGCATCACTCTGAGAAGTAGCTATGGTGTGCTATTTCCAAAGTCACTGGGAATTCTTTAAATCAGAGTTCTGAGATTCGTTATTTGGGGAGTTGATTTATCATAGCTTTGCTGCATGAGTACTGACGCTGTACTGACTCTGCTTTACTGTATCAGCCACACATATGAGCAAGATTTAACATGAAATAGGACAGAACATCTCAGAAGCCTCATTCTTCCATTCCAAGTGCTAAAAGCCTCACTGCATCTACATGTCTGCATTATGATACCACGGCAATCACTGTGTTATCCGAGCCTGCATAACCCTTTCTCTCTTAACTATGACAATCTAGCTTATGAATGATATACATGTGCACTTGGAGTGGAATGTGGGTAGAATACGAGTCCATATCTAAAAATGTGAGATCCAAATCGAACTTTATATTAAACTACTATCCTTAATATCTCAGTTTATAAATTACATATAGGAATATAGGAGGCTATACAAAGGTGGCAATTTCATTTAGTCACACTTGCTGTACCCACACAGTTACCTCAGGCCTGATCTTCACTTAGACGTTTTGCAGATTTAGCAATATCGTTTAGTAACTACTGCATTTAGGTGGAAAAAAGCCTCAGGCTCCATAGTACTTGCAAAAAAACAGCTTTCTTCAGCAATAGGATTTTAGTTGCTTCTCTCTGGGTGTATCTATACGAGATGTTTCCTGCTCAGTTGACTAATTCACTGCATAGCAAACATCTTGATTTCCACACATGCACCCTTATTAAGCTGGAGTAAACTAATTTACTCCGCAACAGGATAGTACTTGTATTTACTCCCACCTGGCTCAACATGCTGCACATGAATAAACTGTGAAGCCTATCGCTCTGAAGTTTATTGCTCCTGGGTGCAAGTTCAAATGGTGCACCCAGGAACAATAAAGTCTGGAGTTTATTGATCTGCAGTAATAGCACGTGTAGATGCACCCCCCAGAATTTACTGCTCCAGCTGTACTGCATAGCTGCACTTCAGAAAACCCATTCTGCCTGGGAGAAGGGGGTAAACAATAAATAGAGAATCAGTCAGCATCCTTACTTCCTTTCTTGTAGTACCTATTTTAATTTCGAAATAGACGACAACTTTGTACAAATGAGAACTAAGGCAGTCTAAATGAATATGTAGATTCTTTTAGTATATAAAGTAATTTAAATTTGTATCATCTTGGTATATTTCCCATTACAAAATATACTTGATATAGCAACACGATTAAGTATTCCATATAGTTGAAGTGGATACATTAAGATAAAAGAATATGCAAGCATTTTTGTGTATACCTTTTATCTGTGAACTGAACTTTGTGTTCAAATCTTGTGTTGTTCTACCATATTTGTGAAATAATACAGCAGTGTAATACAAACTAAAATTTCTCAAGCAACATGACAAATAAATTACGGTCCATCCTAGTCTTTACTTCTAGGATACATAGAGGCTTTCCGAGCCTTATGGGCATTTTTACATGTGATTTGGGATGCTGTGCCAGGCAGTTTACTTAGTGAGTCACACTACTTAAAAGCACACATGCATCACATGTATCAGCACCCCTACGCTTCCCTGCACTGAAAAAATGGTGGTGGGGCACTTTGAACTAAAGCTCATTGAATGTGCTTTAGTTCAAAGCACCCCACCACCATTTTTTGAGCACACGGACACAGGGGAACACTGATACACGTGACACGGAAGGCTGCCAGAGTGTGTCAGTTTCCATGCTCCAGCAGGCTTGACTGCTCCAACATGCTGGATATCCAGCACCTCAGAGCAAGCTCCGTGCACGTCTATAAGAGCCCTATGCGCTTGGTTGAGAGTTCCAACAGGAGGCAAATTAATGACCAAAGTAATGGTATTTATTAACATGGGCTAAACTGACCTCTCCCATTTCAGAATAACAGCTTTCAGTCCCTACTGACTAGGGTTACCATACGTCTGGGTTTTCCCGGACATGTCCTTTTTTGGGGTCCTCCCATCTTTGTCTATGCGTTTTTTGAAAATATCAAAAAATGTCTGGAGTTTTGCTCTGTTCAGCATTGAAGTTTTTCCTGGTACTTCCCGGCCTGCCCTAGCAAGGAGCTGTTTGGGGCTAGAGCGAACTGGGCCAGGGCAATTAGAGGCAGGGGCATCATGCAGTGCTAGGACTATCTCCGGCAGCTGCATACTGGTAAGTCTGTTGGGGGTGGGGGTTGGAGGGTCAGGGCTTGGGGATGGTTGGGGGGTGTGTGTGCATGTAAAAGGCACCAGCATGGGTGGGGGGTGGGCGGTACCGAGGTTTGGGAGTGAGGGGCAGCAGCAGGGCTAGGGGTATGACTGGGGGTGAGTGGCAGGGGCATATCACTGCCCCCCCCCCCCACAATCATATTACCCGCCTCCCTCTTTGACAGGTGTCTTCTTTTTTGAAACTGGAAATATGGTAACTCTACTACTGACCTAAACCAGTTTTACAACAATTATCTTGTGTTGAAAGTCTATAAATCCCGTTGCCAAGTCTACTGCCATCCAAACTTGCGGTGCCTGCAATTTCAGTCTGTTGAAATGGTGCGGACTTAATTCTTTTTCATCAAAGTAATTAACTATAAATGGGCTTCTGTTCAATCCAAAAATAAAAATAAAAATGCTAAATCAGGAACTATTTGGTATTTGCAAAAAGTCGTATATACCAGGTTCTACAGTTAGAGATTGATCATCTTCATGCCCCACTGAAATTTCACAAAGCAATGCAACAAAAACTGCAGAAAACTTGATGGCCTCTAAATGTGCTGTGTTTGTAGTACAAAAAAGATGGTAAGAATTTTAAGCCTTTAAACATCAGTTAAGAACTCAGGCAGTGTGTTTACACATGCTATTAATGCTATAAAGTCTTACTGTGCAGTAAAATACTGTGCAGTAAGCATTCCCTGGAAGCATGTCTAAACATGATCCCTTTTGGAAGTAAATCTGCTCCCAACAGGAGCAACCTGGTACAGAGCCATCCCTACCCTGTTCTGGGCCCCCTGCAGCAGAGCTCCAGGCTACCCAGCGTGCTAGCCCAGGCCCTGGAAGGGAGCATAGGGCTAGTCCTCATGTGCCTAGAGGCTAGGAGAGCTCTTCTAGGTGCAGCGGCAGCTGTCTCCTTGCCTTATACACATCAGGAGTGGTCCTGACATGCAGGGGGCTGGGAGACAGCTGCTTCTGCAGAGCTCTCCCACCCCTGTGCATATGGGGACAAGCCCAGTGCCCAGTGGGGCTCCCCCCATGCAGCTAGGAGCTGTCCCATTTCTGGGGCAGATCCCAGTTAGACCCCAACTGGCCAGGGATTTCTCTAAGCCACTGTTGGTCAGAGTTGTTTTGCTTTTGGGAGACAGAAGCAGGACATTTCCTGCATTTCCTGGCTTGCAATCAGCATGTACACGTGTTGCTGCACAGTATCTACTGCACAGTTAGTTTACTACTATTATTTACAGGTAGTAGCTAGCTGTGCAGTAGACTAATTTATTGTGCAGGAAATATTGTGCATATGTAAACTGTGTAGTAAACCATCTCATATAGACACACCCATGAAATGAAAAATGCCCATTAGAAATTTTATTTTCAGATATGAAAATCCAAGTTAGGTCTGCTGTCAGAAGTACCTGAAGAAATAGTGCCTGAATTTTATTCCCAACTCTTTGAGGACTCCTATAAAATTGGAAAAGTCTCCTAATATTCCTATTGTCTTGGTCACACTAATCCAAAAATGGTGACCAAGACACTTATGAATCATACAGCATTTCAGATCCATGAATGAAAATTATTGTTAATCAACAGATTGCTAAATCCTTCTGTGAGTAGAAGTTATTACTGGGCACCTCTACACCAGATGCCACTGTGCAATAGTAGCAAGCTTCTGCACAGTAGCTCGTTGCTGCTGCGCATTAGCATCTGAAAAAAACAGAGCAGTGATGGCAGTGCTCAGTAACGCCAGGTAGCGCGCAGTCATTTAGTAGTCGCATAAGCAACTACTAAATGACTGCAAAGTAATGACTGTGAGGACCACTGCTTGTATACATGCAGCCACTGACTGAAACAAAGGGATTAGAGAAAATTAAATCTATGTACTACCTTTTTCACTGGTATTTTGCTCAAGGAATTCAATGCTCATGAGGAAGATGCTTATACAATCATGTGAGGTCTGTTTAAACTTCCGAATGGACATTCAAAATACCTCCATCAGTGTTTTAAATAACCTTTGCCATACTGCACTCTGGAGCCACTATTGCAAAATGTAACTCCATTTGTTTTAATTGGAATGTGCATGTGTCCAGACTCTCAGAGACTTTTCACAAACCAGTCTGCACACATGAATGGAGTAACAGAGGTTAGAGGGCACTTTGGTTTCATCGGTAGAGCTGCTGCTTGATGTTCCACCTACTAGGATACTAAAGATAAAGTATTTTCAGTTTAAATGTGATACATAATACACAAATAGATGGATATACCTAGCACAATATGATTCCTCAAAAAAAAAAAAATTAATTAAAAAAAAAATATATATATATAATTAAAGGAATCATACCGTGCAGTAAAAGACTTTAGCAGAATCGTACTGTGCTAGATATATCCATCTATTCATGTATGGTCAATTATTAATTACCCAAGCTGACAAAGAGAAAAGTAAATTATATTTTGCCCCAGAGGAAGTCACTCTTTTGCTGCAAACTGTTATCCCTCAGAGTGCACACTTACAGCTGGGAGTGGGTATATCCATAGCTGTCCTGCCCAGGCCCCCTCTGAGGCTGCCATCCTTCAGACAGTCACTTTCTGCCAAGGCAGCTTTCTTCAATGGACTCTTGATGGCAGGTTCCTTTTGTAGGTTTTGTGTGAGAAGAGATCCTACGGTGAATCTTGACAACTATTTTCTCCTTGGCTTGTTGAGATAGTTAAATAAATCCAATCTCTTTCAAATACTCAAAAAACAAGGTATTTGGCTAAGATGTGTCCAGAATACTTTCACTATGAATTATTGTACATTTTGAACCACAGAATAACTAGAATAAAAGAATCTAGTTAACAAGACTTAGGTTGTTGGCCTTAAAGCATATGTCAAAGGTAATGATTGAAGACCTCTGATTAAATATGTGGCTTTAGTGAAGAATATGGACAGAAATGTGTGGTAAGAAGCACTTTGGCTGGCAATGAAGAAGCATAATGTCAGTCCCACATTAGTAAGTCTTATAGAAGAACTCAACACCAATACAAGTAGCAGAGTCCTGCTTGACAACAACATTGTGGAATGCTTTGCAACATCAGTAGGAATAAACCAAGGTTGTCATCTCATGATGCTTATTTAATTTATACCTGAAACAAATCATGTCAGATACCTTCACTGCAACAGTGTCAGTTGGAGGATGAGAAATTAACAATCCTTGTTTTGATGATCACATTGATTTAATAGCTGGAAGTACCAAAGAGCTTAAGAAAATAACAGAAAGGGTGCATAAGGCTACAAAGACATATGGAATGGAAATTAGCATGGAGAAAAGTAAAGTAATGGTAACATCAGCCCAAAGCAATAATGATTCATCAGTAAAAGTTGGTAGTAAGAGTCTATAAAAAGTAACACAGTTTAAATATCTTGGAGCAACCATCACAGAAGATGCTACATTAGAAAAAGAAGTAAAATGAAGAATAGCCATTGCCATTGGACACCTAGCAAAGTTAAAGAAAATCAGGACTAGCAGCAGCATCACAATGAAAACAAAATTCCACCTGCTAAGTGCTATTGCCATTTCAACAACTCTCCATGGCTGTAAGACCCAGCCACTCATTAAGGCACCAGAAAAGTGAATTGAGACCTTTGAAATACGGTGCTTCAGAAGACTTCTAGGCATACCCTGCACATAGAAGAAATGAATCTGTGAATGAGGAAATCAGACAAGAATTTGGCAAAGACGAAGCTTACTTGAAATCATAAGAAGAAAGATGTAGTGGCTTGGACATGTACCAAGAAGGCTCAGCACCCTTGCCAACACCATTCGACAGTGTGTTGTGGGTGGATGAAGAAGAGAAGGGAGATCTAAGACAAGCTGGAGCACCAATGTAAAAGACTGGGCGGGATTAAAACTGACTGATTGTACAAGAATTGCATAAGACTAGGAAAAATGGAAGAAAGTTATTGCTACTTCAACAATGGTCCAATGGTTAGTGTGACCTTGGGACTGAGTGACTGATGAACAGAAATGCCCTGATGGGCCATGCTAAGGAATCACATGATAAAGTGTGTTATTTGCATGCTTAGAGCTGGTAGAAAATCTACTTCCAAACCACCACAAATACTTGTGAATTTCTGATGCACAGCACACTAAAAAAATGCACATATTGGAGTACACATCATTTACTGTATTTTGAATGCGCAGTCATTGTGCAACCAAGACCATTGTTGTAAAATATAAAATCATGGCTTAGCAGAATGATGCGGGGGGAGTGAACTAAAATATATTTTTCATGTAGTTGGTGAACTTTTGAAGGACTGAAAATACTCCCATGTGGTAGCATAGTGTTGAGCCTATTTGCACATGTGTGAACCTTGCTTTGACTTCACATTGCCCTGAGGGAGTAAGATAGTTTAGAACTAGGACTTCAGCCTAGGATAATATTTTTATGCCAAGTGTTCACTGGTTTAGATCAGAGACTTGGAAGTCAGGACCCTTGTATTTATGCACCGTGAAACTTTTTGGCTGGGTTTACTTTTTCCGATCCAAGTTTGTTCATGTGTAGAATGGCTATAATGATTATCTGCCCACAGGAGACTTCTGAGAATATTGTTGGAAATCACTTTGAAAGGGATGACTTTTAAAAAAGTCCTTCATTCACGTCCATTTAATTTCATATAGTCTAAGTAAAGACAGTCAAAAAATGCAAGACTGAATCGATTCAATCTTCACAGGTTAGTCTATGCTGCATAGATTGAGCCAATAAGCAAGTGAACAGACATTGACTTTTGAGTACAGAAATGCAGCCACATGTCAGCAGTGGCACAGGCCAGAAGCTTGGGGGTGCTATAGCATGCCTCCCTACTCTGCTGGAGTAGACACCTTGACCCAAGGCTAACTTGACCACCCTTTTGTGGGGAAGGGGAAGGTTGCAGAGGAGGTGCAAAGCATCGTAGGATATTGGGGGACTGTGAGTTAACTGAAGTCTGGAGGGGATCTGGGGCAGAAGTTCAATAAATTGATTTAACCTAAACTGATATTTACATCCAGATTTATCTTAAACTGGTTTTGGCCATTTTGAAAGCAGTTTATATGCACTTAAGTTCTGTTGTGTTACAGATTTGAACCAGTTTCCAATCACTTATAGTGGTTTATGTGTGATTTGTGTCCCTAGCCATGTTGTTCTTTTCACTGTGACTCAACATGATAGCTTGTAATGATCATGAATACCAAGAATTTTTTTAATATGGAGCATATATGTGTGTAGCATGGAAATTATGTGGCATATTACTCCATGGATCATTGCTTTTTATATTTAGCAGCTGGTTTAATAAACCAAGGCTATCAGCTAGGCTAAACACGTGCAAAACGATTGCTTTCTCTGAATGTTTGCTAAATTTTATAACCATTCCGTTTCCATTGACATAAAAAACATTGCCACACGTGAGATCATTGTCTCTCACACACTGTGAGACGTGGATCCAGGCACTGAGAGGCAGACCTTAGCTCTACCAGAATGATTAGCATGAACAAACCCCATCTGAGCACACAAAATAGGTTTTCAGACACACTCACACAATATGCACGTGCCATTATAGTGCTTGTGCAAGCAACCCAGGAAGCTATGGGATGCCTAAAGATTAGCACCCAAAATTCCTGATTGGAAGCCACTTTAAAAATTTGACTGCTTAAGTTAAAGTGCAAATAAAGAAGCTTTATTTTAGCTATCAAAAAGCAATGCAGCTCAGGTAACAGCTTTTATATCTTTGCTGCTTTGTTGTACCTGATATTCCGAATGCTAGTGATCACTATGCGTGTCTGTGTATATCTGTCTGTTTGTTTTATTGATTTAACTGAGTTATAAAGCACACTGCCATCAGAGTACTATCTGGAACGCAGTGTAATCTTTAAACAAAAAGTAAACAAAAGCTGAAGCAAGTGCCAAGAATATGTAGCCATTCCTTCAGACAAGAAAATGAGCACGAACACACAGGGAGAGGTTTTCCCTACTATGTGATATAATACACTTTATTTTAATTTGAATAAAATGTGGCTTGAAGGAATAAACATAAAATTAAGTAATGGGGAGTCCTGAGTTTTAGGTCTGGGTGTTCAGGCAACTCTGTGTGACTTTGGGCAGATTACTTTAACTTGCCCCAGTAGGACAGATGGATATATCTACTGAATAATCAGGAGCTGAAATAGAAACATACGTGGACATGTATGGGTTAATTTTATATAAGCCTGCTTTGATACAGGCCGCACTGCAGATGGAAGGAAGGAAGATAGGTAGGTAGGTCGGTCGGTCGGTAGGCCTGTTGGTCGGTCGGTCGGTCCGTTGGTCAGTCAGTCGGTCAGTCAAACACAACTCAATCCATCAGCAGGAGAAAGATCTAATGACAAGAAATGAAACAAGCCAGAAGACAGCCAAAGAGGAGCACTTGCTGTATGCATAGGGGAATAGGTTGCTGAAATAAGAAGGCTCTTTCCCCAGTTAGATATAGGTGTAGCCTCAGGTGAGTAAAGAGTAATGAAAACTTAGTTGTTCATCAAGTGATGAAGTGATGTGGAGGTTCATTGGGGAGACACTTCAACAATTGGTTCTCAGCCCTAAGAGATTTTGTATACAAGATAAATATTAAACTTTATATGGAGTCAAAACTATTTATTTCACTTATTCCTCTCCACACAGACGCTCATCTCCACTCCCACTGGTTTAGTATACACAAAACTTTCTAACTTTCTGAAGGTTAGCAGTCTAATTTGTTTGGACTGTGGGTTTCAAAAAACTGAAATTGTGATTTGTCATAGACCCAACTCCCCAGCTGACATGGGCAACTGGTGCCTCTTGAGTCATGGGGGGCACAAGCCCCCCTCCCCCTCAACAGCAGCCAGTGACCGGGGGGGGGTGTACCCGGTAGCCGATCACACTGACCTCGAGAGTGGGATCCCCCATGGCTGATCTCACTCACCAAAAAGCAGCTGCGCCGCTTTTGCTGCTGGCTCTGCTTCCCAGCTGGCGTTCACAGGGGGGGCAGCAGTGCTCCCACTCGCCCCCCCTGCCCATCGCCTAAACGGGGAGTGCACCCTCGTGCACACCCTATGCATCACCGCTGCCACTTTGGCAGTCATCTAGTCTCTCTGGGTCTCAGGTCTCCATTTCTACCATCCTGTCTCCAGACTGTAAACATTTCAGGGCAGCTTTTGCCACTTCTGTGAGCCGGCACAGCATATTGGTGCTATTGAAATATAAATCAAAATACATTTTCCAATAAAGAATGTATTGTTTGCAGCTGGTGCAACAGAAAAGGATTCAGATAGACAATTCTGCTACATGGTAGATAATATGCCTATGCCACTTGCCATTACTTAATTGCAGTGCACTAACTGAGGATGAGGAGATCCCGGCAATAAACAAAGACAGCTTCCTCTCAGACTGTTTCCCATCTGTAGACCACTGGGTCTGGATGTGGGCCGTTCCCATAAAACCCCACTCAGTGCTCCTTCTGTTATGTATTTGTCTCCATAGAAATCCAGGGTCATCATTTCTCCTCCAGAGCTTTTGCCAGTTTTCATTCTTAGGTGCTCTGCCCCTACCGTTGTCTTTTCCCAGTGATTCTGTTGTGTGAATACTTACAAAAAAATTGTTTAGAGGTAGGTCACACTGGAATGCTGTGTAGTGACGTTACTAAGTTTTCAGCACAGTACTTCCATCCTCTTCTCACTCGGCTTGCAATGGTAAAACTAGAGATCAAAAATCCAACTGGATTTCCCCCTATGTAGGTTAAAAAAAAGGCACAGGTAAAGTATTTCATGTCACTACAGAAATTACCAGTGTTGCTGTTGTCTGCATGTTTTTATTGCTTTACGAAACACAGAAGACTGAATCTTTGTCTCCCTGCCCAAGTAGCTTATCCTGTAAAACAGATTCAAACATCACAGTTCTAGGGGAACGGTGGTGTCCATACAACAGTTCAGTTATGTTGGAAGTCACATTGCTTCTAGGACAAGCTAAAAATAAGTGTCAGGAATTGCTGTGTAGATAGCTACCTGTTGCAACAGGAAAAGCAATGGCTATAAATGACTGGAGCAGAGACGTGAAGTCCTTGGCTTTGTCAGAGCAATCATGCAACACTACTGTGTTCCCGTCAGGGCTCCTGATTGCCCAGGAAACAACATGTCGCAGCTAACAGTGGGCCTAACAAAAAGTAAAATGTAGCAATTGAAACCCACTTTACATCTGAATGACAGCATCTGCCAGGATGCATCTTATCTGCATTCTCTTACTATCTTCAGTAAATTTGCCCTGTCTTTTCCTGGATGCCCCTGCGTAGACAAGCCTTCAGTTCCCCTCGGTATCATACCCTGCTGCTTTACTTCACCAGCATGTTTTGAAGATAAATTCACAGCTCCAGGAGGGGAGTGCAGCATGATGCTAGACACGACAGGTAGGAACATGAAGTGAACATATTGCAACCCTCCTTGAGGTTCTGCTGACGCAGACGAGCCTGTGAGTCAAGAACCGTTTTGACATTTCAGGAAGCAAAAACTGCTCCTGCAGCTGAGTAAGCATGAGACTCGCTGGGTAGGGAAGGGCTTTGCATGCGTACAGTGTGCTTCAAGGCCCTGCTGCAGCAGGAATGCAAGCGGTAACAGTAACAGAGGCAGGATTAGGCGTGGGTCTTGGCCTGGGAGATGAGGATGCAATTCTTGGCGCCGGCTCAGCTACCCGGAGTGACCTTCATGAGTCTATTCAACCTGTGCCGGAAGACCGGTGAAATGGGGCCACTCTTCTCCGTCTGCCAGGGTCTTGCCTGGATGCCTGCAGGCAGACAGCCCCCGGACCGTCCCGGTCCAGCTGTGTCCCTCTGCCACCTCCCCGCCGGTCTCGTTCGTGGAGGCCAGGCACGCAGGCCGTAGCCATGCTGGTGGAAGGACATAGGCACACAAGGTTCTTTGGGGAAATCGGAGACCTTTTATTAGACCAGCTCAAATAGTTGGAAAATTTCTTCTTAGCAAGCTTTCAGGTGTAAAAAAATACAGGCTGAGGAAGTGTGAGGACATGGGAAGTGTGACGACATGCCCTTGGTGTGAGGACATGGGCTGACCCCACGCCAGGTTGTTGAAGCCAAGAGGAAGGGGAGGTCGGGGGACACTTTCTTTCTGCAGGTGACTTCATTGCTAGGAAGTTTCCCGAGAAGTCGGTCATTGCCGCCGGGGGATCGCGGCGCCCGGCTCCCCGCCGACAGCGCCCGGCGCAGGCAGGCACGCAGGCACGCAGCGCAGGGGCGGCCGCACGGCCCATCCCGCGCACCACCTCGGAGCGAGGCTGGAACATTTGGGGGCAGGGAAGGAGGGGGCGGCGCCCCGAGCCTTTGTCCTTGAAAGCGACTGAGGGAGACGGGGGCGGCGGCGCTCGGTCCGCCAATCACAGCGCTGCGAGGCGCGGGGGGAGGCGAGCCCGGCAGGCTCCGCCCTTTCCTCTGCGGGCTCCGCATCATCCTCCGCGCCCCAGGCTCCCGCCGCTGCTGCGTCGCCCGCTCTCGCCTCCGCCTCCGCCTCGGCGCCCGCTCCCAGGTGCGTGGCCTGCGGCAGCCCCGCGCCCTCCGGCTGCAGCGGCGCGGGGTGCCGGGCCCCTGAGTCCTCCCCGCCGCGTCTCGGGCGGGGGTGCCGGACCGCCTCTGCCTCCTGCTCCGCTGCCCTGCGGATAGGCGGTGCGGGCTGATGCATCAGCGCCGGCACTTGGGGGGCGGGCGGAGGAAGTGTCTCTCTCAGCGGCGGGGACGCGCGGGAAGCAGCGCCGGGGCTGGGCTGGGCTGGGCTGGGCTGAGGGGGAGACGCCGCCCGCCTGCGGGGCTGGTGCGGAGTGTGGTGGGAGGGCTGTGTTTCGTGGGAGAGGTGAGGCTCGGCCTCAGGGGATGAGCGTCCTAGTCCCCCTCCCTGAGCAGCGCCTGGGCGAGGCCTGCGTGCCTCGGGGCTGGCGGCCGCCTCGTTGCGGGGCTTCGGCGGTGCTTTGTGTGGGGCGGCCAGGGGCTCGCGCTAGGTCAGCGGCTCTCACCCCGTCATACAGACGTGGACGGCCAGTGCCCCTTGCTCCCAGCCCGCTGCCCCTCAGTGTGTGGGGCAAGCAGCCTCGGGCAGCGGGAAAAGGGAGAAGTCACAGATTTCCCCTTTAAAGGAGAAAGCCATCTTTCAAGCTTGTTTGCAGCCGATTCCTATATTGCTGCAGCCCACTGTTGGGCCGTGAGTTGAGATGAGCTGCTCTCCATGACCTTTGCAGGTCCCTCCTAGCTCGGCTTCTCACCCCCTCCTCCCCTTTCCCCTTTTGCACGGGGCTGCAACAAGAGGACCTGGCCTGAAGGTCACCGTCCTTCCCCCACCCCAGTAACCGTCCCTGGCAGCAAGCCCTTTGCACGGGGCAGGCCAGGAGGACCTGTGGCCACAGGCATTGTTGCAGCTAGCATGTGACTGGTGGTGATGGGGTGGTGCTGTGCACGCACAGCGGACATTGCTTTTTGGCAGTAGGAGGCTGTGACGCCTATGTCCTGCCCTGCCTCCCGCTACGTGGGCTGTGCTTGGGAAGCTGAGAGTGGCTCCTGCCTAACGGAGTCAGTGCTGCTGCTGCAGGGTTAGGGCAGAAAGCCCCGGTTTAGGAGCCGCAGGTAAGGCTGGGTAAGACAGTCCGGCAGGCAGCCGGGCTGGGAGGGAGGACGGCTCCAGCGACCAGACCTGAGCAAGCCCCTGCTGGGTGGAGGACCAGGTGCATCCTGTGCCTCTGTCACGAGGCCTGGGTATACCAGTGCAGTGACTCGAGTTGCATCCTCAATCCCTTCCTGAGGTTCTGGCGGCATTTCTCCCCGCACCTCTTAGCTTATGGGCTCCCCACCTGAGGGTGACTAAAATTCTGGCATCTCCTGGTCAGCTGCCTTGTGACGGTGGCCAGGCTTGCCATCTGTCAGACCAGGAACGAGGTCTTGGTCAGGGGGAGCACAACCCATTGTGAAGTTGATTTTTCTTTCCCTCCCTGTAAAGCTGTTTTCCGGTCACTTCTCCACTCATGTCTTCCCTGCAGAGTTTTGCTGGCTCATGTCCACAGGCTCCTTAGTTTCACAGGAGGAGCGGGTGCTGGCTGGTGTGCTTTGCTCTGGGTCCCTACTTTGATCCCCTGTTGCTAACTTATGACCATTGCTCCCATCCCTGTTTTCTCGTGTTGGTCACCGTAATACTTTTAGCCGCTTCCATAACTAAGGAAGGGCTATACTTGTCTTAGCGAGCCTAGACCTACTGTTCCCCATTACATAACAAATAGACTTGTCTGTTCTCTGCAGCAGCAGTAGCAGTAGCTTCATGGTCTGCCTTAATGCCACCTTCTCAGCCATCTGCTTAATAATGTAGGTAGAAAAGGTTCTGTGGAGAAATGCAGAGCCTGCTTTCAAGAGCCTGTATGAAAACCAAGGAACTTGTGTTTCTCTCCTCCCCCGAATCCCTATTAAGATTAGTTAATTCCAGAATTAAGCTTGCCCATGTAACTTTAAACTGGCACAAAGGAGCCAAATTATATGTTGTGATGTGCATCTTATCTTTCAAATTTATTCAACAAATGAAATGGGATATGGCCAGGCCATTTCTGGAAGAAAAATTCTCTCTCCCTTTTTTCCCCACCTGATAGCCCAGCATGCATTAAGAAATTCTTTCTTGACCAGTGCACTTTGCAAAGTCTGTAGCTAGAAAAATGAAACAGCAGTTCCTGATGTAGGTGGATTAGTTGTTCTGTTTCTGCTGTGCCTGTGATTCATGAGGTGCATGTGCTGCTGCAACACGTGCGTTTGAAAATGGCATCTAGTCTGAGGTTCCTGAAACTGTGCAACTGAAATCTGACTTGCTCCTGTGGGCTGCTACAGATTGATGCACAGAGATCATTATATCTTGGAGGATCAGGGCACTGTTTGCAAATGGCTGTCAGCATGCAGCTTGAATATATGGTGTGCCTAAAGTTAAGTGAGAGGTTGATGCAAATAACTTTGAATGTTTCACTGTTTTGAAAGAGAGAACTCAGTGGGGAAATGGGCTCAGTGGTGCTATGAAGTAATTGCAAATTGATTAGAGTGGAATATCTGAAACCAAGTAAAAGTAACTGCCAAAATTAGCTCAATTCCAGTGCAGATTATTAGACGCATATTGTTTATAATACTCATCACAGTTGCACTATTTATGCAGGGCAGAGAGGAGCTTGGAGGTTCACCATAACAATTTAACTAAATTATCATGTTTTTCATGCTTTCCATCTGGGTGGTTTGAAAGGATTTACAATGATAAATATCCTCAATGCACCTCAAAAGTTACCTCTACCCTGTCACAGTTCAGCAGCTCAAATACAACAGGGACTTCAGAGAGTGAGAACATTCTGGCCAAGTGAGATTTGAAACTTGATTTGAAGGAATTTGGTAGGTAGGCTGTATCTATTCAGGTGGAAGCAGGCAACGCCAACAACATAGCGTGCCAACATGTGCGCAGTGCTACAGGAACTGCTGTATTCAGTAACTTGGAGATCCATATCTGTGTATGACACTTAAATCTTGAAGGCTACTTTTTAACACGGAGATTGAGAGAAATGTGATTCAATTTGATCTGTGTTTCTTTTTCTCGCAGAATACAATGGCTACTTTAAAGGAGAAACTGATCACACACATAGCATCAGAAAGCACCATCCCTAACAATAAGGTCACTGTTGTTGGGGTTGGCCAAGTTGGTATGGCTTGTGCTGTCAGCATTCTTGGAAAGGTACAGTATGAAAATGATGCAGTGCTAAAAAAAGTAGCAATTTTAATGTATTGAAAAGTTGGGTTGTCTTTGTTTGAAAATGTGGTGAATATTAAAATTAATTACATTAATCAATTATATTCCTTCAACTTGGCTAGGATAATCCCTCTGCTTCATAAGAGACTAATTTTGCTGAATTTATTTCCAGTTTCTCTCCTCTGGCTCCTACAATGGCGTGTTCAATAAAAAGTTTACTTATCTTTATCTAGAGGTAAATACTTGACTCCATTGTTCAGGCAGGTAATTAAGGACTTGTGAACAAGCGGGACTGTAGTCCTTGCCAGAATCTTCTACCACTGATTCTTTCATCAGGCTGTTCCTTTGGGAATAAGTTCAGAATTGACTTCACTGCTGGTCTGTCATACTAGGTATACAAGACAGGTCAGAGATCGCTGTGAAATGTGGTGTAGAAAACAAAACAATATATAGTCTTATTTACTACTGTCTTAATTCATGTGAGGCCTGATCTGCAGCCCCCTGAAGTTGGTGAAAAGACTCCCTTTTGATTTAAGCAGGTGTTGACATAATCTTATATTGCCTGGTTTTATAGCACTGGTATCTGTCAAAGCCTTGTGTACAAGTGTTGAAGAAACTGAAAATTCGGACCCAGATCTTTTCATGACCTTGGTTTTATGTTGCCTTTGCTTAAGTACCAGGTTTCTACCTGGTAAAGGACTAGTTTCAAGCAATCTGAGAACCTTAAGATTTGCTCGTTTGTGCTTTTACTAAAACTAGTCAAAGTTTACTATTTAAAAAAATAAATAAATTAGAGGTGCAGGTTAGATCTCTAAAGGCATTCAGGCCCTTAAAGATATAGACAGGTATTTAGTAGGACTTAAAAAACACACAGCTATGTAACTCCCATTGATTTCAATTAAGTAGCATTAGGCTCTTACCTTCATCCTTATGCATCTAAATCCTTTTAAAATCTGGTCCAAATGAAACCTATAGACAATCCTCTATACAGGACAACTTGCAGATTTAGTAGTAAGTGCAGTGACTTTTGCCCTAAACCTCTATTTAAATGACACTACTCAAGTGACCTTTTAAAGAAGTGTATTCCTTCTGTTCCAGTTGTCTTAAAATTATACATTCTCTCACATGTGTTTCTTAAAAAAGCCAAAAAACACCCAAAAAAAACCCTTAACTATTTTCACCTTCTCAAACTTTCCTTCTCTGATATTTGTGAATCTCTTCAGTCTTGATCAAAGAGCTCTCCTGTGTCATGTTCCTCTCTCAGAGACGTGAGGAAGGGTATTGTGGTACCCAAAATTGTCCATGTCCCTTCCAACTATTACAATTGGGCCACTAAAATATCACTCACAAGAATCTTTGCCTTCTGCAAGGAATAACTTTGGTGAACTCTGCAAGGGAAACCCTGGAACTTGCATGGAGAAGTTATAAAACAGAAAATAAACTTTTTTACATGTAGAAGAAAGATCTTTTAGATAATAAATAGTTCATAATAATACCTATAAAATTCATACAAGAGGAATCTATTTGATGCGACTGTTAAACCCATTATTAAACAGAGACAGTCATAAGAATTTTTTAAGGATATTTGCCTTCAGAATTTCAAGCACGCACCTCCAGTTAAAATCAATGGGTGTTACAAACATAGTACTAGCAAGGGTCTCCTGGGTCATTGAATTCAGTTCCTCACATTTGTAGGTAATTCTTAACCTGAGGAATCCCTCAAATTCGTGCACAACTACAAAGCACAAGCCCTAAAATACCAAGAATATTTGAAAACATGCCACAAAGTTGAGGCTGCCATCAATACCCTGGCACTGCATTGATGAAGGAAAGCAAAACCTTGCAGTCTGACCTAGGGAAAAAAAGTCTTCCTGACTTGAAATTAGGTGATTGGAATGACTGTCAGCAGCACACTAAGGCCCTATAGCCAGGATCCTTTTCAAAATACCAGCAGGAGCACTAGTGTGCCTTAGTAAAAAACCTCCATCCTTAGGTATGGACATCATCCCAATACCTTGGAGAAAGGTAGGTGGGGTTGGAAACGAAACAATAACATTCATGAGGGGGAAAACTACTCCTTGGTCCCAATTTTAACCTGTGAAGCTTTGGATTACCATTCGCCTTGCACAGTGCTTGCATTTTGTCCCAAGCTGGGGACCACAAATACCATGATTCACCAACATTGGTTGTAGAGCCAGTATTTCCTATCCTATCAAACCATGCCTGCTTTCCACAGACCCATCCACTTCCGTCTTGGGGTGATTCAAGTTCTTTGCTTGAGAGACAATTCCAAAACTGTATTCCTGATGATTACAATTCTTATCTTGATTTCTGATACAAGCTTCTCTGTAGCCCACTTAAACTATACCATCACCATAAGGTAAAAAAGGCCGCCTCCTAATATTCATCTCTATAGCCTGTGGTAGAAATTGGCCCTTAATATTTTCTCTCATGGGGCTTTTACTTTGTCAATTGCACAAATATCATTGCTTCATTGAGATGGATTACCTCTAGCATCTCATCTCACATTTCATATTTTTGCTTGAAGTCTGCTGGCTGCAATTTAAGATGTATTTTTGGGTGTTTAGTCATCATAATAATTATGCCTTGCTCTACAAACTCTTAGATTTTGACCCAACAAAATGCTGGCTGCTTTCAGTTAAATCTTAGAATGAAACTTGCACTTACCCAGATTTCCAGTGATCTCTTAAAATCAGACACACTCGCAGTTCAGATTTTTAACTGTCATATTTGCCACAAGCTGAGGCATTACTAAAGTTCAGTTTAGTCTTAAAGGTAAAGGATCATGTGGGAACACAATATTTTAATGGGATGGTTTTAATTTCCCTTCCCATTTATTAAAAAGAAGTCACTGAGATTTCTGTACCAGTTTAGAAGAAGTATAATTACTTTTTGTCACAGCTTTAAAATGAGTTAGTTTTAGTAGCTATGTGCACATTTTAAGCTCTATGTGAGCCTGATCCTGTGGAACTTTATTCATGTGACTGTTGCCAGGGAACCAGATATTTCTCTGGGTAAGTATCTTTCAGTATAAATCCCTCCAAGCTATTGGTCCTCGTCCAAATATTCTCTGACTTTAATGAGAATTTAGCTCCTGATTTCACTGGGCCTGATTAGATGAATAAGGGATGCAACAGGAGGGCCTTGAGATCTTCATGCATTATATATGTTTAAACATTTTCCATTCTCAAAGCACTTTACATATGCTAACAATGCCTAACTCTATGACGTGGGGAAATACTGCTAGTTTTATAGCAGAGTAAACAAAGAACAATGCTTGTGCAAGGTTAAAACTTGCAAAAGGCACATTTAGTGGCATAGATGCCAATCCTCAAAAGAGATTTCAATACTTAAAAGGTTATTTTTAAGAAGTACTACTTAAAAAAAAGTGCTGCCCTGTGTTTCGATGATTTGTTGACATGCCAAGCTACGCAAGTGCTATCAATGTATCTCAAAATGTCATACTTTAGAGAAGTTATAAAGTATTCCTCTGTCCCCTTAAGTAATCTCAGGACATTTGATGAGTAGGAAAATATTGTGTTTATCTCCTAGCTTTTTGTGTGCAGGCAACAAGTAATTGAGTTCAGTTTAACAATCTATCTTGGTGTTTGAATATTTCTGGTGGGGAAAAATTGGGAAATAGACCCGCTGGTTTTTACTCTAATTTAAACTATTGGTGAAAACTCAGCTGCTTCAAACTTTAGTAAGTTTTTTGATTTAAAGGTTAATTTGAAATGGCTGTTTGCAAGCCAATTTTACATTGTAAATCTGGAGCAGATACTTCAAAGGAATGAACTTTCTTGCCTGGATGTTAAGGAAATGTAACTATTGTGACTAGAAAAGAGATGCAAGTTTGTTTTGAGTTAATTAACTACATAGGGAATTGTTTTTTATGGTAAACAAGATAGCATGACTGTAAGGACCAAGTAAGGAATGGAACATGTGGAATGAATAGCACATTTTTACTGTTGGTATGTGTCGTTGTATTTTGGTTCTGACATGCATTTCCATGGTCAACTTTTGGACAGTATAATATCCCTATTTTTACTTTAGAGATTCAGAAAAAAGATTTTTCTACTGTGTGACATTTGACATGTTGCATAAGTTGGCGGGATACTTAAACTTGATAATGAATAGTGGTTCTGTGCATAACTTCAATTATTTTTTGTCATTAGAGTCTTTGTGATGAGCTCGCTTTAGTTGATGTTTTGGAAGATAAGCTAAAGGGGGAAATGATGGATCTTCAACATGGGAGTTTGTTTCTTCAGACTCATAAGATTGTGGCAGACAAAGGTAAATTCAGATCTTCTTTCTCAAATACAACTATACTGTGAATATACTTTGTTGTTGAAATCTGTACAGGGCCTCCCATTGTGACACCAAATCAGGGCTTGATGCTTTCAGTTTTAAGGGTGAAGTTAGGAATTGAGAGAGAGAATTG
>JAGPOW010001296.1:23597489-23622440 GCA_030014935.1 Caiman crocodilus | reverse complement strand
GGTGAGTGGAAGGATCAAGATGCCATCTGCGAGGCTTGGGCTGCGGTATGGGGATGGAAGGAGCTGCAGACAGCCCCTTGGCATCGGGGCACAAATGGGCAGCCTCCTGATTATGGAAGATCAATTATGAACCAATTGAGATCAAGTTGCGGCGGGTGAGACTAAGCGGGCGGTTGGCCCAAGGACAGGTGGGCGGGCCATGGAGAGCGGCCCTGAGGAGGCCCCCTATCACACACTTTGATTTGGAATTGGTACTTCTTGCACTGTTATTTCTGCAGCTCCAGCTCTGTGTGCAGCTTGGGGTAAAATAAAGCTAGTGAAAAAGACATATAAATAAGGAGGTTACTTTAGTCTTTGTTCTTGCACTATGGTCTACTTCCAACAATAATAATTGTGCTTGCTTATATTACAGAACTTCAAATGATTTGTTTTTATTGCAGAATAAGCTGATAAGGCCATTACCGTGTTAATGGCAAATTGTAGTGTGTTGACTGAAGATAGTCTGCGTAGCAACATACCCTTTTAAATACAGATGTGAAATTCTGCCTGCAGTGGAGTGGCCGGACTCTAATTTACTTGAATAGGGACAGGGTTTCAGCCAAAAAGGAAACCTGAGAAGTAAATAACCTAGAGATGGACTGGGTAGAGATGCACCAAGTATTTATGAACCTGCATCAGCACTTTGCATTTTGTGCCCATTTATCTCTGATATTCCTTAGGATTTTCTTTTGCAGTTGGAGGCATCTGTACTGTGATCCAGACCAAAGCCAGAATTACAGCAGATGAATGGGGTGAAAACTACTTTCTGATGGGTCCCTATTTTGAACATAATGTGAAGACTCAAGTAGAAGTATGTGAGCCTCTCAACCCGACTATTAAAAAGGCAGTGGCGACAATGAAAGGCCAAGGGTGTCAGGTAAATAAGGTCTAATGTCACTTCCTGTGGCAACTAATCCGATTTGAAGGGGATTACCATTTTGGTTTATGTACTTTCCATTTCATTTGATGTAGCAATTGTGGTCAGTGTCATAACTAGAAAAGCTTAGACTCGGCATTAGAGTAGCAAGGTCAGTTCATTGAAGGTTATTTTTTAAAAAGAAACAGTTTATCCAATTAGAGGTTTAAAGAGTCTTTCATGCAATTGGATTAATGATTTACTTCTGGTCTCTAGATTGGTGCGATTCAATAGAAAAGATGTGACCTTAAGTTGACTGAACTGTTACGTAATTCTCTTATACTGCATTTGGTCTTCTGAAACTGCTGAATAAATTCCAAGGGGGAAGCATTTCAACCTACTGATATTTTGCTGCTTTAGAGCTATGTTGGCTTTGAAAGCCAGAGCTGAACCCTGCTTTGTCAGGCAAATGTCCATCTCTGGAGTAGGGTCAGAGGGAAATCAAGAAGGGTGGTGTTCTCTCCTAGACCATCGGACTAGGAGGATGGGGTGGATGAGGCTTTATTCAAACAGCCAGCGGAAGCTTCTCAGTCGTGGGCCTGGTTTTCTTGGGGGGCTTCAGTCACCCTGACAACTGCTGGGAGGACAATACAGCAGTGCACACACAATCCAGGAAGCTTCTGGAGGGTGCTGGGGACAACTTCCTGGTGCAAGAGCTGGAGAGGCCAATTGGGGACGGTGCTCTTCTTGAACCGCTGCTCACAAACAGGGAAGAATTGGTGGGGAATGTAGTAGTAGATGACAACTGTGCTCTTCTTGAACCGCTGCTCACAAACAGGGAAGAATTGGTGGGGAATGTAGTAGTAGATGACAACTTGGGCAGCAGTGACCACAAGATGATTCGGCTCAGGATCCTGAGGAAAAAAGCAGGAGAGCATTGATCCTAGACTTCAGAAAAGCAGACTTCGATTTGCTCGTAAAACTAATAGGCAGGATCCCCTGGGGAGAGGAGTCCAGGAGAGCTGACTGTACTCTTAAACAAGCCTTACTGAAGGCACAGGAACAAACCATCTAGATGTGCAGGAAGATTAGCAAGCATGGGACAAGACCAGCTTGGCTTAGCAGGGAACTCTTCATACGCTAAAACACAAAAAGGAACTTTATAAGAAGTGGAAACTTGCACAAACAACTATGGAGGAGTATAAGAGTGTTGCTTGGGCATGCAGGGATGAAATCGGCAAGAAAAATGCAGAATTGGAATTGCAGCTAGCAAGGGATGTTAAGGATGACAAGAAGGGTTTCTACAAGCTGGGGCATATGAATTATGTGGGGAGGCTGAGGGAACTGGGCTTATTTAGTCAGGAGGAGAAGAAGACTGCAAGAGGATTTAATAGCAGCCTTCAGCTACCTGAAGGGTGGCTCCAGAGAGGATGGAGCTAGACTGTTCTCAGTGGTGGCAGATGACAGAACAAGGAGCAATGGTCTAAACTTGCCTTACTTCAACTTGAGTTTAGATATTGGGAAAAATTCTCATGACAAGGGTAATAAAACACTGGAACAGGTTACTTGGGGCTTCAGAATCTCCATCTTCAGAGGTTTCTAAGACCCAGGTAGACACGTGTGCGCACACACCTCCTATGGACCTATCTTGCAACTGACATGATTCACTTGACAGTCCAAGACACTTCTGCAGTTACACCATCATTATCCCTGTTCTGCCATCTTCTTCCTGTGGTCTTTTGTTTTCCTGTAGCACATCTCCAGCACTTTCACTCTCATTCTGCCTTCCTCCTTGACTGGGAGACTCATATATCTGTACATGAGTAGATTCCTGGTCTTCCACAGGGTGTTCCTGAAGCAGGAGATGAACTGTGCTAATTAGCCCCCAACTCATGAATGGAACTGGATGTTCTCGTCATGAGTCCTGGGATCCTACAAAGATTTATATGCAGGTGAGGCATAGGGCAACCTGGTCTGGCTTCACCTGGAGGAGGGCAGGGACACACTAGTTGTATGTGACTGGTTGAGACCAGGGCAGATGGAGGGATTCTGGGTAAACTGTTTGGGGCCTGGTTTGTTGTGGGGGTTTTTGGCCAGACACTTAAGGCTGGTGAAGAAACCGGATTCTTTGGAAATGGGAAAGAAGGGTGCAGTTCAGCTATACGAATGAAGAGGAAAGCAAAATGTTTGCAATGTAATAGCTCACCAGGTCTTGGGCGGAGGGGATAGTTTTCATCATTAAGAGCTGCCCTCTAATAATCACAATGGCAGCTGTGGCAGAAGAGAATATTTCCAATGGCAAAGCTGGCAGACGAAGATGACCGTAACTACAGCCATTGCCTTGGGAGAGGTGAAAGTTAAACGAGTAAACCCTGACAGAAACTGTAGAGTGGAGCTACTAGAGTGGTTAGATAACTTATTCAGTCTTCTTTCCAACAGTTCCTATAACTTCCCCAGCCCCACATTGCCAGCTTATACACAGGCAACGTAGAACCAATACAAAGCTGAAAGGGTGATTCTGCTGCTTGAGCAACTCTTGATCACCTAGCAAATGCCCAGACTTTTGCTCCCTGGAGAGGTTACTCCAGCTTTGCCAATGTGTAGAAACAAACAGAAGTCAACAGTTACCAGTTATAAGTCATGGACTGATTGGTGTAGATCCAAGCACCAGCGATAATCTCTCCCACCATCAGAGATAACTGCACCTCATTGGAAAACTACCACCCACCTGAAGCGGGGCACTCTGCAGCCACTAAGGTGCGTTCCTGCTAGTCTGCTGCTTTGGGGGGGTGCTTGGAGCTTAGATTCAGATTGAAAGTGGACTGCTATCATGCACTATCAGCTACTACAAAAAATACAAAGGGAAAAAAACTTTCAATTCTGAAGATTGGAAGTTGGAATGTGTGTACAGTGACCCCAGGTGTATCTGATGACCTCCAAACTATTGATGATGCAAACAAAACTGCAGTCATTGATGTAGAACTGCTGGAACTGAATATTGATATTGTTGCTCTACAAGAAACCAGGCTATTGGGTACTGGCTGCTTGAAAGAGAACTACACCTTTTTCTGGTGTGGGAAACCAGCTCAAAGAAATCGGAGAGCATGGTATTGGATTTTCAGTAAAAAAAATAAGCTGTGGTCTGCAATAGAAACCCTAAACAAAGGGTGTAAAAGATTAATGGTGCTTTGACTTGCTACTGCCTCTGGTCTTGTCAATATCTTAATGTGCATATGCTCCAACTCTCACCATTTCATCTGAATCAAAGGGCCACTTCTATGATTTTAGTGTTTTAATCAATAATATTTCACCTAGTGAAAAAATCCTTCTGCTCAGAGATTCAACATGAGGGCTGGTGCTGAGCATGCTGCCTGGCCTCACTGTTTAGGCACCAAAGATGTCAGATAACTGAGTGAAATGGACAACATTTGCTCACACTATGTTCATGCAATGAACTATGTATAACATTCATATTTCAATGTGAAACCTCAGCACAAACTATCTTGGTGCCACCCACAATCTAGATACTGGCATCAACTCGACCTAGTTATCACCCACTCTTGAGACTTCCGTGATGTAATCATTATGTGATCCTATTAGTGCTCGCTGTGATTATTGATCATTCCTTGGTATGCACTAAAGTCAAATTGCATCCCAGGATAGTATACAAGAGCAAGAAACTCCTTACCATGAATAAATGCCAGGCAGCGGAAAGCTGAAGACGCATCATCTCAATGAATTAAAACTCTCTCTGGGGCTCCATCATATCTTAAGCTGTATAATAATACTGCTGAGGAGAAATGGGTCCAGCTTAAATGGGTTCTACTCAAATATGCGTTCAGCAACTGTTCAGAAAGAGTATACCTGTGGACCAGATCTGATAGGGAAACTTTTTAAGGAGCTGGCAGGTGTCATAGCCCCACCATTGGCAAAAATATTTGAAAACTCAGGTGATGTACCTGAAGATTGGAAAAAGGCCGATGTGGTGTCCATCTTTAAGAAAGGGAGGCAAGTAGATCCAGAGAACTACAGGCCAATCGGCTTGACCTCAATCCCCCAATAAGATTCTGGAAAAAAATTAGCGAAGAGACCATTCTTGACAAGCTGGCTGATGGCCAACAGCCTGAGTGACAGCTGGCACGGGTTTGTTGTGGGTAGGTCTTGCCTGACCAGTCTCACCTCCTTCTATGAACAGGTGACACATCGTCTAGACAAGGGAGAAGTGATTGTCATCATATATCTGGACTATAAAAAAACTTCTGATCTGGTGTCCCATGATCTCCGCATGGAAAAAAATTGGCCAACTGTGGCCTAGGCTACATCACAATCCAGTGGCTGGGGAATTGGCTCCAAGGTCAGACGTAGAAAGCAGTAGTCCATGGAAGTGAATCATTATGGTGCTCTGTGACAAGTGGTGTCCCCCAAGGCTCTGCCCTTGGACTAGTTCATTTAACGTCTTTATCAATGATGTGGGCGCTGGTGTCAGAAGTGGACTGGCCAAGTTTGCCAATGACACTAAACTTTGGGGTAGAGCTTCCACACCTGAGGACAGGCTGGTGATCCAGACTGACTTGGATAGGCTTGGGAAGTGGGCAGATATGAACCTGATGATGTTCAATACAGAAAAATACAAGTTACTTCACCTTGGGAGGGGGGGAAAAAATCCCTGCATAACACTTATAGGCTCAGCAGTGCTATGTTTGCTAGCACAACAGCTGAAAGAGATTTGGGACTCGTGACTGACCGCAAGATGAATGCAAATCGCCAGTGCAATGCTGCAGCTGGTAAAGCGAAAAAAGCATCTACCGAAGCAAGCCAGAGTTTTGTTAAGTAAATCTCAAGATGTCATTCTCCCACCGTACTCCACCTTGGTGACGCTGCAGCTGGAGTACTGCATCCAATTCTGGGCGCCACAATTTAAGAAGGATGTGGAGAAGCTTGAGAGAGTCCAGAGGACAGCAACTTGCACGTTGCTGTCCTCAACATGGCAAAAGAATAGGCCTTATGAAAAAAGGCTGAGAACGATGGGACTCCGCACTTCTCCAGGCTGTAGGCTCAGGGGTGACCTGGCAGTAACCTATAAGTACATAAGAGGCATGCATCAAGATCTGGGGGAACGTCTGTTCACCAGAGTGCCCAAAGGGATGACAAGGACCAACAGTCACAAACTCCTCCAAAACTGTTTTAGGCTGGACATAAGGAAAAACCTCTTTACTGTCCAAGCCCCCAGAGCCTGGACTAGACTCCCTGCAGAGGTGGCACAGGCATCTACTCTGGACTCTCTTAAGAAATGTTTGGACACGTATCTTGTTGGGAGCCTTTGACTTTTTGATTCCAGAAACGTAGCCATATGCCTGCAGTGGCTTGGGCCAGAAGCTGTGGGTATTAGAGCACACCTCCCTGCTTGGCTGGAGCAGATGGCTTAGGCCAAGGCTAGCCTGCCCATCCTATGAGTCAGGGTTTGTGGGGGAGGTGCAAAGCATCCTGGGATGCTGGGGGACTCTAATTGCCTACAGACATTTAGGGGCCATGCTCTAACGCCTGGCGTTTTTCACACCTGGTGCTCCCCTCGAGAGAACAAGGGTCAATGTGTATTTTGTCCAATGAAGTGGACAACACATCATGGCACAGCTGATCCACTTCATTCAGCAATATCTATTTCTAACCATAGGTTCTATCCACGTCTTGCCCTAATACTTGTGCTTTGCTTTGGTCGTGCAAATTTTTCTGGCTGGAAACTGATTGGAAGTTGGCTCTCATGTTCACCTTATAACTTTGTCTGATAATACTGCCTCCCCTGAATAGGTCTTTTTTGGAAGATGGCTGATAGAAGGCAGCCCATACGTTGTACTGTTTGATATAGCATCCGCAGCTTGGAATCTGGACAGATGGAAAGGAGAATTCTGGGATGCAAGCAACATAGGAATCCCTTTCCAGGACAGAGAGGCCAATGATGCTGTGATCTTTGGATCATTAACAGCTTGGTTCTTAAAAGAGGTACTGTTTTAAGGTTTGGAATAACAAAAACTTCAAACTAAAGCTGCGGAACTGATACAGATTTGAGCCAATTTTTGGAAAGTCACTTCTAACCCATATTGTGTAATGAGCTAAACCCCCTGACTGTAAGCTCTCTCCAGCAACCAGAAGAGAGTTTTATTCCTGAACTGGATCCAAATTGGCAGCTGTTGCTGTCTCCTAATTTGCTCCATCAGTAACATCAAACGCATTGTTTCCATGTAAAGCTACTTGCAAAATGTACTATCCCTTTGAGGTCATTTTCGCCCTCTGATTTTGCTCAGTTCTCTGCGTTCTTACTGGAACCTCTTGCAGGTGCAAGTTCTCAAACTTTTCTTGTGCATAGCCAGGTGATCGCAAAGAAAAGAGGTGATCACGCTAAAACTTGCCTTTAGTAATTCTTTGACTTGGTAGCCTCTACCTTGCCTCAAAATGCAGAGCCATGCCTGGTTATCTTAAACACATTAGTCTTAATGTGCAAAATAGAAAGAGTAGATGATTATGCTTCTCAGAGCTCCCCAGCATGTGGGGGCTGCAGACAAACGGGTATCCAGCCCAGCCTGCTCTTCTCTACACGGGTAGCCAGCCCCACTTACATTGTCGCTCGAGCAGACTGAAAACGGGGCTGGGGTCCGTTAGAAGGCTGCCATCTCCTTACGTACAGTAGAAAGCAGGCATCTGTGGGGGGAACTTCTGGGACTGACTGATAATCAGGATGTTATGTCTTTACATATTCTTTGTAATTGTTTTCAGATCTCCAGTCAAATTGATGGCAAGCCTAACATAATTGCTCATTTCCATGAATGGCAAGCAGGGGTTGGTATAATCCTCACTCGATTTAGGAAACTTCCTGTTGCCACGATCTTTACTACCCATGCCACACTGCTTGGGAGATACCTGTGTGCAGCAAACATAGATTTCTACAACAGTCTTGACCAGGTAAAAGTCGGTCTTCCTCTTTCCCACAAGTGACATATCCTGTTAATTTTTCAGTGAACCTGCCATGTCTAATTAAATTATTTAACTGTTTTTTCCCTCTGTTAATGCTACCAGTGCATAATTATTTCTTCCCCCAAGTCGTTCTTTCTCATGAGACTGGCCTATCTAGAAGCATTTTGCAAATCCTAAAGTATAGCAGATTATAGTAGTAGATATAGTGCAAATCCTAAAGTAGCCAGATTATTAGGTACTGAATGCCTTATCCAAAGCCTGGTGAAGTCAGGTGCTTTAGCACTGACATCAGTGGACAGTGGCTCAGGTTTATATTGAAGACAACTGGAAAAGATCAGATTCCTGGGCTCGGGCATCTTTTGGTGGTCACAACACACTGTATTTCCATAGCACCTGTTGTCTGTGCCTTGTTGTAAAGTCTCTGTAATATTCTGAAAGGCACAAAAGCTAACGAGGTGCCAATCTACCATTGAAAGTCAGTGCACTTGAAAACTTTCCTCTTTATGATCATATAATGTTTATGATACAACTAAGTTAGAGTAACACTGAATAAATTGGTTGCCAGTTATTGTAGCATAGTAAGCAGGCATTGACTACAGAACCATCCAACTCCGCTGTCATCTTGGACCAGGTACTTTAGCTGGTTTCACTGTCTGACAACTTTTTTTTTTTTTAATAATGTAAGGTTGTATGAAACAACAGTATGATATTCCAGCGATGTCTGGTTGGTTGATGTTATAAGTGACTCTCTCTTTTAAAGCTATTTCTGCTTTCCCATCCTGACCCTCCTCCCTTGTAAGGTAAGCAGAAATCCTAATGCTTTCAAATATTCAAGATTTTTTTTGCGCTCTGTTTTTGGTGGAATTCAAGAGAGGTTGTTGTCAGTGGTTGCCTTTTAAATGAAAAGACCCAGTAAAATTATTTCTTTTGGGGAATTTTTGTAGTGTCTTAATGGTTTCTGATTGTGCAATCCTCTGACAATTCCAGACTACTGTGTTGCAGCACAACATTCAAAACGCCAGCAAATTTTCATTGCCCTGCTTCAACTCGGTGCTCAGTAAATTAATTAATAGAAAGCTAGATTTGGAGATTGAAAAGCACTTGGCACATTTGTCAAAGGCAGAGGTAATTACAGGTGCAAAATAACTGCCATCTCTATACACAATTCACCCTCTCCAAGGTCAAGTGAGGAAGCTGATAACCACCGGATACTATATTTTCTGACTGACTGCCCTTACTACGAATCTTTCAAATCTTGATGGTGGCCCAAAGACAAAGTAGTGCATTGCCATCCTACTCCAGGCCCGTCCTAGGGAGAAAACTGGTTCTCTCTGGGAGTATCTACACAAGACGTTTCCTGCACAGTTGACTAATTAACTGCACAGTAAATGTCTTGGTGTCCATATGTGTGTCCCTACTAGGGGGGCAGGCAACCAATAAACTGCAGCAGGATAATACATGTACAAGTACTACCCTGATGCAGAGTTTTCTCATGTGCAGCAGTACCCGGGTAGATGCTGCCCCAGTTGGCTGGGGAACAGCGTGCTTCAGTGCAGGACTAACTGGCAGGCAGCCCCTTATGCATCAGCCAGCCGTGTCACAGCACGTGGAGCCTGATTTAGAGTAGCTTAGGGCTGTCGGACTGACTCCTCCTCATTCCCTGCCAGCCCAGGCTGCTCTGACTGGGCTCCATGTGCTGCACCCAAATAAACTCTGGAGCATATAGCTCCAGAGTTTAGTAATCATAGGAGCATATAGCTTCAGAGTTTATTCGTGCACATTAATCGCATGTAGAGACACTCCCTCTGACCCCAAAGAAGTGATAGTTAATGCTGTTGCTTTTGCTCCTTCATTTGTGTCCACTGCAGATCATTCTGAGCTGGTCAGCATAGGAAGGGAGAAGCCATGGCTCCGCTCAATTCCTGACAGCCATACAAGGGTAGTACTTTCATGTTTACTGCCACATACCCCTGAGCACACAGTGACCAGGTTGGAGCAGCTCCTATACTCCCCTTGCATGGATTTGTAACCAAGCCGAACTCTGGTTTCAATTTGCAGCATCTGATATTGCTGATCTCTCGATTTGCCCCGGCTGAAAGAAGAGCATTTTCATATGAATGTGTGGAGAAAGTGGAGGCTTTCACATTTTATCAAAAGAGAAAACATTGTCATTTTGCACTTGAATATTTTCAAGTATTTGGCTTTTTTGTTGTGGTACACTTTTAAATAGAAATGTTTGAAGCAAATATTAGGGCACCAAAATAAAATGTTTTGAGGACTTTTACCCATTGGAATTAAAAATATTGTCCAGAAAATGCCATTTCATAAGCAAAATTCTAAATTTCTTTTTTTTTTTAATTTGGTGAACTTCAAGGTGATTTGGACATTTATAAATAAACCTATTTTTAAGACATAACATCATTTTCCTCATTTGGAATTTTTTCTCTTTCCAATGTATATATGTAGGCCAAAGCCATGCTTTCTATCCCTGAGCAGATCTCTTGATGATGACATAAAGAGATATCAATATAAAGGGACAAATATTGCCTTGGTAGGTAGCTGGATAAATGCATACCTTGTTTCAACTGTGTCCATAAAACTATACCTTATATATTAATACCTAACTCTCTCAAGCAGGAGTTAGCAATGCTTCAGGAAGGATAGTCCAAATTTACCCAGCTCAGTCTGAGGCCAGTTGCCCTTCCAACCCAGTTGACCCTGCTGCTTCTGCTGCCTGGCCCCCATATGAGCAAAACTTCCTGCCATCAAAATGCAACAGAAGCCCCTGCTCCATGGGCCAGATATAACCCACAGGACATAGGTTGCTGACCCCTTGCCTAAAAGATTATTACTAATCACTGCAACTATACTAAAATTGGAGTTCCACGACTCAATTCTTCATGCCGTGCACATGGGATTTTGACATTTAAAGTGCACTAACACAAGAAATGATGCCAGACTGTTCCTCTACTGCTTCACAGATGCTTACAGTGTGTTAAATCTCTTTCTGACAAATGTTGGCATTTACTAAGAGATCAGCTCTCTTAATGAGGGCTCCTTTAACTGTAAAAAGGTCAACCTGGCCCAGAAGCCAGATGAGAAACATAGGGGGGTTTCTTCAGAGTACGCTCATTAAATGATATGGATGGGCAGGTCTTTAGAAGATGGTTTTGATGCTGTCTTTTAGTAGTAAACTATTAAGGTCAAACAAGTGATTTGTCCAGTGATAAAGACTCCCCAAGGCTTCCTTGTGTTTAACCTTTGCATGAGACAATATGTCTTTAAAGGGCATGTCACTCTTTTTTCTCTTCCAAAGTACAATACATATTTTTCCATTTTCAGGCCAATTGCAAATATACTTAAAAATAATTTAATCTCTCACTTCTGATCAGTATTTCTTGAAAATAATATATTTTTCCTTCAGCCATAAGCACAATATCTGAGAGAGGACTGATGCAGCTGGTACATCTTGTATGATAGATCAAAGGTGAGAACTGAAAGGCAGAAATGAAAGAACAGGGTAAAAAGCAACTCTGAACTAAGAGACATATATACTGTATGCTTACAGCAGGGGAGATGAAACTTTACTAGCACCCATCATGGGCCAAAGGAGGATTGGTTTTGATGTACTCGAGAGAGAACCATAGTTGGCCTGGAGTAAAATTTTCCTTGTGCAATCAAGTCAGTTCAATTCAATTAAGTTTGTTAAGGATTCTGACTGAAAGCCATGCTCCTGAAAACAATACAAGACATATAACCATAATATAAATAAAAAAAAATGCATATTTAATACAAATATACAAATAGAATAGGGCCAACCATTATAAAAGCATTATTCCGACTCCTAGAATTAACACAATCGAGTACAAATATGGTGATAAATCAGATCATGAATCTATAAAAATGGTGTGCATAGGTCCACAATTAACATAGTAAAAAATAAAAATAGTGATAAACTGTATCAGTCATATCAACAGTAATGGATGTTTAGCTCTGATTGCTTCAGCCTTGTAAGCAACAATTGCAAGATGGTTTACTAAATGTGGATGTGTTTGCTGGAGGAGCCACATTAATTTCTCTGTTTGAGAAGGATATTAATTTCTTCCAGAAAGGTGATAAATACTTTCTCCTTATGTCGTTATATAGAGGACATTCCAAGACATAACGAATAGTGTCTTCCAAAACTCCTAGACAGGCTGGGCAACATCTTCTAGCCCTTGGAATGGAAAGTCTACATCTAGCCAAAACAGCTGTGAGCATCTGTTTGCTCCTGAGTCTAGCCAAAGAGGTTTGCCATGTATTGCTGAGATCCAGCTGTAAATACCTTTCTCCCCCCGCCCCAATCTAATTTCCGAAGAATATATAGAGGGGTGATGCAAGTAGCCCTGGCCACTGCAAAATCATTCTGCCTGGCAATATATCGGAACCTCTGCAAAATCCAGACCTTTTCTACGTGGGAGTCTTTCATTGTCTTTGACATTTGTAATGTCCCACCCCAGAAAATGCAAAAGTGCAGGAAAGAAAAGCTAGCCAAGGAGATTGAAGAGAGAGGGGATTATTGAGGTCTTCTGTATAGCACAATTTGGGCAAGTGAGACTGTAGAAGAGGCATACTTTTAAACCAGAATTCTGCCATTCTAATAATAATAATATTAGTTAAAATGGAATCTAATCCCATCTCTAATCTCAAGAAGGATGCGGGAGTTGAAGGAGGAAGACCCAAAAGAGCCCTGAGAAACTTATTTTGAGGTATATCTACGTCATTACTCCATAATGACGCATAGCCCCATACTTCAGTGCCATACAGGATCTGAGATGCAGCTTTGGCTAATGTGGGAACTTGGTCTGATTGCCCTGCTGTGGTCTCATAACATTTCTTTATAGCCACTGCTGATTGGGCTGCCTTTAGTTTTAACTGACTGAATGTGGCATTTCCATGATGGAAAAGCTGTAAACATCACACCCAAGTACCTATAGGCTTTAACAACTTTGAGTTTGATTTCCTACCATGTTCCATGGGTAGTTTGTCAAACTGCTTCCCAAAACATTATTTTGGATTTATCATAATTTATCTTGAAGTTATTTTATCCACAGAGATGCTCAAAAATTGTACTTGCTCTCTCTAATCTAATGGGGGTTCTTGACAGTAGGACAAGTGCCAGCTGCATACATTAAAATGGGGATCAGGGTTACTAGTAACTTTGGGGGCTGAAAATGCACGTCCTGAATGTTGCCAATTAATGTCATTTTATATAAGGTTAAATAGTAGGGTTGCTTGAAGCTTTGGGTGCTTATTCAGTTTGGGGGAGATTTGGCCCATTTTGGCAGCCGAATCTCTGTATCTGAACTGAATAAGAGGACCAGTTAAAAAGTCTGAATTGATTTGAATCTCTCTGGATCAATTCAGAAAAGATTCAGAAAGCTTCAGCAGTTCGGGCTGGCTGGCTGCAGCCGGGAGCGGGAACCAGACTACATGCTGGTAAGTAGGGGGTGGGGGAGGAGACGATGGGGGACCCCTGCCAGGCCCCGTCCCCTGCCTGCTTCCCGAGTCCCTGGGATCACTCCCTGCCCCCTGCCCACTGTCCCACCCTCCATGGCTGCCCTGCCTGCTGCAGCTCCTGGGGCTTTAAAAAAAAGCCCCTACTCGCAGGGTGTTGCCGGGTGGGGGGGTAATCGCTGCCCCCCACTATCCCACACTGTGGATGGGGTTCTGCCATGAGTTTCCCCCCCTCCATGGCTGCCCACCCATTCCAGCTCCCCGCCCTTCGAACAGAAACAAAATCCCTGCACTGCACTGCCTTGGGGCTTTTGAGGGCTCAAGAAAGAGCCCCCCCACCATGCAGTGGGGGCAGCAAGGACTGCCTCCCCCAGTCACTGGGCAGGAGTCTGGGGATTTTTGCTTTTGTTTTTAAAGGGCTGGGAGCTGGGGCAGGTGCAGCAGCCATGGGGGGGAGTGGGCTGGGAAAGTGGGAAGAGGCCGGGGGCTCATGCCAGAGACCCCCCCCTTCCATGTGGCATGGGGCAGTGGGGACACCCCCCTGCCTGGCAGCAGCCAGTGAGTGGGGGCTTTTTTTCCCCTCAGAAAGCCAGGAGCTGGGGCAGGTGGGCAGCCATTGAGAGCAGGCAGGGGACTGGGACTGCGATTTGGAGATTTGGCTGATACAGCAGCACCCAAATCTTTGAATTGGATTCGGCTGAATCAATTCGGGACAGTGATTTCAGTCGCCAAATCAAATCCAAAGCAAATACTAGCCGCTTTGCACAGGTTTAGGAAGGGGGCCAAAATACATCCTTGCCTAACCCCTTTTTGTGTCTGAAATTTCTGTGTAAATTCACCCCTCGGGCCCCACCTAACCCGGGCCCATGTATCTTTATGATATTCTATCAGCAGATGAAAAAAAGCAGGGTCAATCCTATAATTTAACACTTTTTCCCAAAGTTTACTTCTCTCTATACTGTCAAAAGCTCTTGACAGATCAACAAATGCAACATACAGTTCTGATTTGTGCATATTTATATCTCAAACTAAAGGATAGATAGGTTATCAATAGTGGAATATCCATTCCCAAATCTAGTCGCTTCGTACGATACATTTTTTCCTTTTACCCATGCTGTGAAATGATATAACAATTGGCAGCCAAAGATTTTAGCTGAGACCTAGCGGGCGATTTAACCTTGTGCAATCAGGAGGATGGGTTAAATAATGGACTAGGTAGACTCTGCAGCCAGGACCAGATCCCAGAAGACTGAAACATTACAGCAATGGTTTTCAACCTTTTTAGACTCAAGGCACTCCTACATGGACTCCATAAGTCTTGTGAATTAAGCGGTACCTAATATATATGTCCCAGGGGAGCTGGGATTACAGGAGGATCCCAGGCCAAAATAAAAGAAAGCCCCCACTTACCTCCTGCAGGGGCCGAAAGGCGTGGGGAAACGTGCGTGGCAAAACCGCCGGCATGGTTCATCAGCCGCGCTCATATCCAGCTGGGGCTGGGTGATGTCCGCGACGGTGCAGGCAGAGAAAGGGGAAACAGAGGCTCCGCAGGGAAGCCCACGACCCAGAGGGTGCAGCTGCAGTGTCCGTCTGTCCAAGAAGGCGGGGGCGGAGCCAGCACTGGTGTAGGAACCGGCAGCGGAGCTGACAGCAGGACCAGTTGGCAAGCCAGCGGGGAAGCGGACTGGCTAGCCGATTAGACGAACCGACCAGCAAGCCAGCTGGGCATCTGGTAGAGAAATAAGCTCAGAAGCTAACATAGGGAGCAGCCCCAAGTGGGGCCAGCCACTAGGTTTGGGGGTACAGAGGCACCAGGGTAACACAGCGGCTGCTGACCGAGGGGTACTGTGAGTTCCTGTGGGAGACTCCAGGTCCACCGGTTCCCATTGCTCCAGCAGTCACGGTGGTGGGGAGTGCATGGTGAGTCATGGTGTGGGTGAAATAGCGACCCCCTGCCATGGCAGAAAAAAGTACTGGGGTCAAATGACCCCAGCAAGGTGTTCATCTAACCTCTTCTTAAAGACCCCCAGGGTAGGAGCCAGCACCACTTCTCTTGGAAGTTGGTTCCAGCTCCGAACTGCCGTGACTGTGAAGTAACGCCTCCTGATGTCTAGTCTAAATCTACCCTCTGCCAGCTTGTGACCATTATTTCTAGTCACTCCTGGTAGTGCTCAGGGGAACAGGGACTCCCCCAGTTCCTGCTGGTCTCCTCTGACTAGTTTGTAACAGGCCACTAGATCCCCCCTCATCCTTCTCTTGTGAAGGCTGAACAGGTTCAGGTCCCATAGCCTCTCCTCGTAGGGCCTGCCCTGCTGCCCCCGATCATGCGATCAGCCCTCCTCCGGACCCTCTCCAAGTTGTCCACATCCCTCCTGAAGTGCAGCACCAAGACCTGGACGTAGTACTCCAACTGATCAGTGCTGCATAGAGGGGGAGGATCACCTCCTTGGACTTGCTCAAGATGCTTCTGTGGATGCATGACTAGGTATGGTTGGCCTTCCTGACCAAATCTCCACACTGTCGGCCCATGTTCATTTTGGCATCAGTAATGATTCCAAGATCCTTTTCTGCCTCTGTCCGGTTGAGAAGGGAGTTCCTCAGTCTGTAGGTCTGCTGCTGGTTCTTCCTCCCCAGGTGCAGTACCCTGCACTTGTCAGTGTTGAAACCCATCCTGTTCTCACCCACCCCTGTAACCTGTCTAGGTCCGATTGCAGCCTGTTCCTCCCTTCTAGCTTGCCCACATCTTAGTGTCATCAGCAAATTTGAACAGGGTGCTCTTTACCCCCTTGTCCAAGTCACTGATGAAGAGGTTGAACAGCAACGGGTCTGAGGACCGAGCCCTGGGGGACCCCACTGCCTACATCCTTCCAGGTTGAAAATGACCCATCCACCACCACTCTCTGTATGCGGCCCTCCAGCCAACTAGTGACCCATTGGATTGTGTAGGTGTCGATGCCACAGTCCCCTAGGTTGTTTTTTTTTAATGAGAAGGGGTGAGAGACAGTGTCAAAGGCCTTCCTAAAGTCCAGAAAGACTATGTCCACTGCTACCCCTGTGTCTAAGAATTTTGTGACCTGGTCATAGAAAGCCACCAGGTTGGTCTGATGGGACCTGCCTCTAATGAACCTGTGTTGGTTGCCCCTAAGCATAATCTCCCCTGCTGGCCCCTCATGGACATGCACTAGGATAATTCTCTCAAAAAGCTTACCCAGGATCGAGGTAAGACTAACTGGCCCTTAGTTTCCTGGGTCCTCCTTCCTCCCTTTTTTTGAAAATGGGAACCACATTGGCCCTTTTCCAGTCATCTGGCACCTCGCCAGAGCACCACAAATGCTTGTAAAGCCATGCCAGGGCTCCTGCAATAACCTCTGCTAATTCCCTCAGTTCTCTGGCGTGGAGATCATCAGGACCCGCTGATTTAAATAAATCCAGTCCATCCAGAAGTTCCCTGACTAGATCCTTGCTGACCCTAGGCCTGGGTGCACCTCCCTTGGGGTGGGCTGATCTGGTTCCTGCTCAGGAAAATGGAGGCCAAGAAATTGTTAAATAGGTTAGCTTTGTCATCTGGTGCGACGACCAGATTTCCTAGCGTGTCTTGCAGAGGCCTCATGTTACCTGGTACCTTATTTTTGCCCTTTATGTATTTATAAAAGGACTTCTTGTTGTCCTTGATCTGGGTAGCTAGTCCCAGTTCCACCTTTGCCTTGGCCGTCCTGACCGCCCCCCTGCAGCCCTGAGCAACTGAGGTGTAGTCCTCCCTGGTGATGGCCCCTCCCTTCCATTGGGTGTACGCCTCCTTTTTAGCTAGGAGATGTTCCTGTATGCTTTTGGTGAGCCATGGGAGCTTTTGTGCCCTCTTGCCCCCTTTTGATCCTTGTGGGGATTTACTTCCCTTTGGGCTTGGAGGATCGTCTCCTTAAGGAACGACCACTCTTGGACACCCAACTTCCCTCCCCTCCAGAACCTCAGTACTTCCCCAACTATTCTCCTTACCTCATTGAAGTCCAGAGCTGCTGCCTTGCAAGGTGGCTTTTGCCACCTTGTGCTGGATGGTGAATTCCACCAGGTCATCACCTGTGGCCAAGACCAGATCCAACAAGGCATCTCCCCTGGTGGTGTTATGCACCTCCTGGGTTAGATGGAGGTCCTTTATTTTGGCTAGGAACCTATGTGAGCAGTCAGACCTGGCTGACTGCTCCTGCATTTGGGATGACATATTTTCACTGACTTTTTCCCTATCGCTGTTGTAAGCATGTGGGAGTTACAGCCAGAACCGTCTCTTGGGGGGTGGGGCAAATCAAGCCAACTGCTCTAGGCCCCACACTAAGGGGGACCCTGTAGACGGTGCCATACAGGCCTCAAAGGTGCCACCACTCTGCAACCACCACTGGGGCTTTGCCACCCCCACCCCCACTCCATGCTCTGGCTGCTTGCCACCACCACCCCGTATACCCCTAGGGTTGGCTCTGGTTACAGGTGTAAGTGCCAACCAGAAGAGTAGAGGGACTTCATATAATGGACTTCATATAATGCTGCTCTGATCTGCATAAAAACCAAGGATACTCAGTCTAATGAACTTGGGCTATGGTAGTCCTTTGGTGAAGAGAGAAGAACTGCAGAGTTTTTCCACTGTTAAGTTAATAGCTTTTAATTCAGGAATTTGGCTGAAAGTTCAGGTTGTTTCCTAACATTTGTTCTATCGTACAGTCAATGAAAGCAGAGCTCCTACAGGTATTTTGTTTCTATGGGAAAGGAAGCTAAAAGTTTATCATGTCCATAGTTCCTCAGTCTGTTTACGTAAGAGAAACCATGTTGGCTTGTATTAATATAACCATATTTGTTGTGTAGAATTAGCTGTGAGCAGCTGGTCAGAAGAAAGGCTCCAAATAGGGCTGTGTGAAATGGCACCATTCTGCTTCAGCTTCAGTTTTGATGTTTTGAAGGAACAGCGTTCTGTTTTGAATTTCATTTCAATGAGAAACAGCTGTTCTGTTCCGTGGAAACTGAAAGGCTGTTTCGCTATTTTGCTGGGGGTGGGGAGTCAGCCCAGCTGAGTTCACTCCCCATCCCCAGCGCTAGACTGGGTGGGGGGAAGCGGAGAGTCAGCTCAACTGCCCCCCACCCCGTGCTACAATCAGGTAGGTGCGGGGGCAGAGAGTCAGCCCAGCTGGGCTCACTTCTCCCCCACCCTGCTGCCGGATTGCAGTACTGGGGTGGGGAAAAGAGCTCAGGCTCAGTTCCCTTCCCCTGTGCTTTCTCGGCTTCTGGAAGTGGGAGGTGGGGAGAGCCAGGGCTGTGCTCCCGGCTGGTGCTGAGAGCGCAGCCCTGGTTCTCCCCTGTCTCTTGGTGCTGGCTTCAAAATTTGAAACTTTCGAAGCATTTCAACTAGCCTCTTTTTGTTTTGAGGCTGTTTCAAAGCTCTTCATTTTGATTTGATTTCACTGTTTCAAGCTCGAAATTAGTAAAAACAGTGTTGAATTGAAACAACTGGTGAATTTTTGCACGGCCCTAGCTCCAAGCACTTCTACAATATAGTCATCTCCCAGTTGCATCCCTCTTCTTAGTTTATTGTATTAATAAATGCTGACCTGCTCCTGAAAGCTTGACTACAGCTTCTCTGCTGACCTAATGCCACATCCCTAACCTTGGTTCTAGCGCTTGGCTCTGGAGAGGCCTGTTGTACTTGGAGTAGCAATTTCAGGAATGGTCCTGCTCACCTCGGCGGTAGAGCATGCTCAGTGCAGATGGAGTCTTTGGAGAATGCTATTGTCGTATTCCTATAAGTCTCTACCATGCATGTAGAAACTGGTTTTTTTCAAAGGCATATTTCTTTGTCAAATTTGAGTGGGATTTTTCTTTTGTTTTTGATGGAAACAGCAGCGGGCACATCCCTGGCTGCTAAAAGATGACATTACTGCCAAATGTCAAGTCCCTCCATAAAAGCTATGAGGGATGAAAGCTTCTCAACACCTCCCCACCCAATAAATACATCAATAAATACAAAACCCTAAAAAACAAGCAGCAAGGTTTGTTTTAGCACAGGGAAACCAACTTAAAACCTAATCGTGTTTTCTGAAATGGTTAAGTCATTTTTGGTGAAATGTGAGCAGAAGAATCAGCCTAAAGCAGACAGGATGAAAAGGGACAGTTTGACAAAAGTTTGACAAAATTTCAAGTGACTAAAAATAGGGACTCCAAATGGCCAGCTGGTAGTGCAACTATTACCACTGTAGGAATAATGAACAGTTATTAGAGTTGCACTAGAGATCCAGTTTGCATTGAGGTGATCACTGTTCAAATGTGGTTCCTTTTATATGAGGCAAGAAGCTTTGTGGGTGATGTCTTTTATGGGACCAACTGCATGGTTGAGATAAAGTTAGACAAGCTTTTGAATGTAGAACATTTTTCACTTGGTTCCTCTGTAAGACATCCAGCTATCTTATTCCAACAATGAAACCACCCAGTGTGTATTTGGATGTCCTGTTGAGGCACGTGTCAACAGACTATGTTTAATGCCAAACCTAAGAATGACAGTGTGCGTATTCTGAATAGGTGAGACGCTTAATATCATTGTCACCATTCATGCATGACAGGTAGAAGCAATATATGTTATGCCCTGGCTGCTGAACTTGAGAGAGTAGCTTTTGTATTGCCAGCACTGAAAGAGTATTTAAGTACTAAGCAGACTGTAAACTATATAATCATTGGCACTTAAGTTGATCTTTTTTTAGATTGCATTGTAGAGATTTCATAATAGAAATTAATGTGGGCTGTTTGAACTCCCAAGCTCAGACCCTACAACCACTGTGAGTTTTCATCCCTCCCAAACTATATCATTACCTGGTAACCAGTTTCAACTGCCTCTATTATTTTGTTTCTCACACTGGCCATTATAACCGAACTATCAATGCTGTCAACAGGGGTGAGCAACCTTTTCAGACCAGCTCAGGTTAGAGGCAAGTGAGTACTAGGATCTGTCTGCTGCCACGACACAGGAAACGTTTCCCTTGCCTCCACTTGTCTCCATTGCAGCATGAAGAAAGCCACTGCTACCAAACACTGCTGAAACCCCACATGACTGGGCTGGATCCAAAGGGTCTGTAGGCCAGTTACGTATCTTCCCCTCTCCCTCTTCAGGTGCCACTTCTTGGTGTGGTTCACAGGCAGGGGGGGAGCCAGGAGATCTGTCCTGCACTATAGCCATTTGCAGACATGCTCACCATTTTCTAAATCACCATTCACATCATACAGTTTGAATCAAATTTCAGTTTGAATTCAAGGTTAATAGATGATCATTGAACATTGTGGCAGGGGGCCCTGGCTATACACGGTCTGTACATCTGACAGTCCCTTCACAGACCCAGTTCATAGCCTCTGTGTATCAGCTTGTGCTTGGAAGTAATTAGGAGGCGATATTAAGCTTGTTTAACCAGTGCTACATTTGTTACAGTCCTACTGACAGATATCTAAAGTGCTATACCAGAAGCCATAATGAGTGCAATTGACCTGCAATTGATACTTAGTCACGGTGAGATGTTGTTGGCATATTTGACTTTGTACAGGTGTTACTTTGTGCCTGTGTTGCAAAAACCCAACTGAGTTTCCTTATGGGGATTGATATTTGCAATGTTTATCTGCCAAGTTCCTAAGGAATCATATATACAAGTTAATTAATACAATTTAAATGGCATAATTCAGATTGCCCTCACCTGCATTAACTTTAATTGATAAAGATTAGTTAATTTGTACTGGAACCAATTTTAGTTTGGACTACAGATGGCTAGGTGTATATAATGATGGCTGTAGTCCGTATTAAACCTAGAAAAATGTAACAGCTGTAAATGGCCACAGTCCTGGTATGTAGAGATTTTTGAAAAGCATGCAAGGGCTGTAGTGGCACTTTTAAACCTCCCCACCTCCGGGACCAAGAAACTGGGGAGACGCTCCCTGATCTCTAATACTCAGAGCACAGGGACTTTTAAAGAGTGTACTTGAAGCTGAGCTGTCTGAATCTCTCCCTGGTTTCTGGGTCTGGGCTCCTGGGGATGTTTAAAAAATACAGCCATTTTTCCAGTTAGGATCCATCTAATTTTATGCTAGATCCCTGGAATTGCATGTCCTACCATGCACATGTGGCAAGCCAGTTTATGCAAATTTTGGGATTGAGCATAAAATTCATAAGATTCCAACTGTGCAAGTAAATTAATGTCTGGTAGCAGCCGTAGGCTGACATCGACATCAGTGGCAGAATCTACCATTGAGATGCAGGCAGTTTTGCCTGGGAAACATTAAGGACTGGACACACAGCAAGAGTGCTTAGCAGAGAACAAGGAGAGTATCATTTCTCGTTACAGCTGTGGTTGAGCATGTAGGTAAGAGTATAATATCAGAGATGGCGAATAGTTGAATTCCTTCTATCTGCATTTGCTTGCTGCAGGGCAAATGCTTAAGGGTGTTCAGATCTGCAATTTCTGTTAAATGAAACGGTGTCAAAATCAGAAATTAAACTGGAAATTACTTCAGGGTTAAACATGTTTCAATCTGCACGAGAGAGAAAATTAACTTTCGCGTGACAGTATTTATTAAGAAAGAAATTGGTGCGGCAGCATTTTAAAGCAGGACTGTCCACCTTCCAAGTGGCCAGGGGGTGCACCAATGGGGGGCACACAGGTGCTAGCAGGGGCCATGGCCAAGGCAGGCTGTGTGCCCCACACATGCACATGCAAGTAGCTGTTCTCCTTCCCAATACACTGCAAATGTGGGGGGGGGGGGCTCCATCACCCTGCTGCACCGAGCACACGTGTGTAGGCTTTCCCCTGCGTGGTGGGGCACCGCATCGCATTCTCAGCTTCCTGTGGGCTCCCCTGTAACACTTTGCCACATGGGAACTCCAGGCTGTTAGCTCCCCGGGGACTGTGGCTTGTGCCGTGCTGTGCTGGCTCCCTTCCTGGGGCAGGAAGATGCAGCAGAAGCTAGAGGAGTGTTGAGACTGTGGCTGCTGCTACAGTTAAAGCAATGGGGACAGCAGTGACTGGGTGGGAGTGGGCCCTGTTTTAGAGCATGAGGTAATGTTGTGTTTGCAGATAACATTAATAAAAACATCAAACTAGATCAAATGTAGTTGTTGATCTATTAAGTGGTGCACTGTGTGTTGCAGTATATCTTATAGATTGTCACTTTTGTTTTACAACAGTTTGATATAGACAAAGAAGCAGGAGAGAGACAGATTTATCATCGGTACTGCATGGAACGAGCCTCAGTACATTGTGCCCATGTGTTCACCACAGTCTCTCAGATAACAGCCACAGAAGCAGAACATATGCTGAAGAGAAATGCTGGTAAGACCTGGACTGAATTCCTAGACTGCCTACTCAGTGAGAGAAACTTTGCCTTGATAAAAATGAGAGAGGCCACGTCTGCATCGTGATAAACTGATTTTGCTCACTGGCAGCAGGCTGCACGGTTCTGCCAGTTGCTTCCTACCCAAAAGGAATGTGGCTGCATCTATGTGTTGCTGTGGGTAGACTAATTTGATTGGGGGAACTAATTGGCCCTGACACTCAGTAATGCTAATTGGACCACTCGAAGTACTGTGGGGACACAGTTACACTGTTCTGAAATTGGGATGTGTCCTGCTGGGAGCAGCAGCATCATGTCTTTGAGAGCACCATTGATGATGCTGGTAAATTTACCATGTACACATGGACAGAGTCAGACAAACAGAATGAGAAACATGCACAAGTACTCAGACAGGCACATGCATGTGTTCACTCAGAGACCTTACTGTACTGGGGAAAATATCCCTTGCTAGCACTGGGTGCGTCTACATGAGACATTTACTGTAGAGCTGCCTAATTAGCTTCACAGTAAAGTCTGCACATCTACATGTGTGACCCTATCAGCCTGTAGTAAACTAATAAGCCCTGCCTAGGATAGCACTTGTAAATATAAGCCCTAAGTACAGGTACTATCCCACTGCGGAATTACATACTGGGGCTGTGCAAAATTTTGTGGGCTGTTTTGTTTCGATGCTGTTTCAATTCATTTTGAGCTCGGAACAGAGAAATCTAAATGGCACGAAAGGCTTCGCAGCAGCCTCGAAACAGCACAAGGGCAGTCAAAATGTTTCGAAACGTTTCAAACCTGGGCTTGTTTGCAGCTGGGCTTGTTTGCAGCTAAAGAGAAACGACGGAGGGGCGTGGGGAACGGACTGCTCTGCTACTGATGTGTGTAGCGGGCCAGTGACTGTGATCCTTCCCTGAGGTCCTTTCCAATCCCAGTGCTCTGGGGGAGGGATGGAAAAACTGCATAGAAAGCACTGTTTGAACTGAGCTTTCTCTGTGCCTTTGCACTTATAAGTGATACAAGTTTTGCTCTGAACTGTTTGAAGTGCAGTTTCGCAGAAACCTCTGTACCTATTTCCTTGAAACCTGGAAAACTTCATGGACTCAGCAGGGGCTACCATGCCTGCAGTTTTCACCCTATTGCGCCTTAACACACACACACATTACATGAGTTTTGCTTGTCAGAGCTTGAGGTGTAGTTTCACAGAAACCACTGCACCTATCTCCTTGAAACTTGGAAGGTTTGTGGCCTCAGCATGGAGGCTACCACACCTGCAAGTATCAGTCAAATTGGGCAAGAAATGACGACGTTATAGGCAGTTATAGCCAATGGGCAAAACATTGAAACAGTTTCAACAAAATGAAACGGAACAGTGCTTTTGAAATGAAACACAACTCAAAATGAAACAGTCCTGTCAAAGTGGTGAAACAGAAGTCAGCCTCAGTCCGGTTCCCCACTTCAAATGACAACAGGTATAAAATAACTTAGTGAGTGCTAGCACAGTAGCACCAGCAGCATCTCAGGCAGCCAACCTGTGACACAGCCTTTCTTTCCTCTCCTGCAGGAGCTTCTTCTCCAGTGTGCGTGTTAAGGAGCATCCTCCCTATATGACTCTGTGTGTGTGTGTGTGTGTGTGTGTGTGTGTGTGTGTTAAGCCATGCCCTCACTGACACTGGGGCATCTACGTGACATGGTAATGTGCCTTAATGAGGTCTCCTCCTCCCCTACAGCCTCAGGCTGGTCCACCACTTTGAATGACAACAGGTAAAATAATAACTTTGAGCAGCAGCACAGTAGCACCAGCAGCATCTCAGGCAGCCAGACTGTCACAGAGCCTTCCTTTTTATAAAAGAATTGAATGGAAGAAACAGAGATGTTGTTTTGGATATATAAATGATGTATTACTTGTGGTGTGTGATGGGTTATGTTGTGTTTTTATGTTTATTATTTAAAAAAAATACTGAATAGTTAGAGAAATATGTCTTAGCAAGCTTTTGGGTTGAAAAAACCCTTTGTCAATCTGAGGAAGCAGCTGCAGTTGGTGTGTCTGTGTGCTGTTCCTGGATGGAAGGACTAGTAAAGAAGCCAGAGGCTGGCCCGCAATGCAGGCAAGAAAGCCAGTCAGTGAAAATGGAAATGGAGGTGTCAGGGGTGAGGGACAGGATGGGGTGAGGGTCGGAGGGAAAGAGGGATGTAGCAGCACAGGTACAAGTGCCGAGGTACCTGGGGAGTCAGATGTCCAGCAGGTC
>JAGPOW010001296.1:23566883-23597389 GCA_030014935.1 Caiman crocodilus | reverse complement strand
GTGCCAGAATGCCCCTGTGTATATGGAGTCCATGCGTTCCTGTACCTAATACCTAGGAGGCTGACAAAGTGCAGTTCATAGGCCCGGCTCTGAAAAGTGGTTTGTACATTCAAACAAGCACCGAACCTTGCTGACCTAACCTCATCACCAGACCTGAAGCCAACTTCCTACAGGCTGAAAACACAAGATCTGCCAACAGTCACCAGTACCCCACAAACTGCACTCCACAATCTATCAAAGACGACAATACCCAACTGCCTGTGGGGGCACATTCCTTACAAACTATCTACTCAGGATCAGTCCTGCGAGACTGGAGACAGAGAGGGAACTTACAAACCACTTTCACAGCCGGGCCTATGAACTTCATTTCATCGGCCTCCTGCTATAGAAACACAGACTCGGCATAGGCAGTGGAATCCTGACACTCTACAACCCGCCGGACACCTGACTCCCCAGCTACCCCTGTACTACTACAACCCCCCCCAGCCTGTCCCTCATCCCCTGATGCCTCCATTTCCATTTTCACTGACTGGCTTTCTTGCCTGCATTGCATGCCAGCCTCTGTCGTCTTTACCATTCCTTCCATCCAGGAACAGCACACACGCCAACTGCAAGTGCTTCCTGAACCCGATGAAGGGTTTTTCAACCTGAAAGCTGGCATCCCAGGAAGCTAAGCTGAGCTCACTGGGAGCCTTGCAACTCCACTGCAACCAGTAAGCCTCAGGCCTGTCAAAGACATGATGAGCCTAGTCTTTCCCCAGCCAGGACTGTATGTGTGCATGCAGCAGCTGGAGGTTATAGCACCTCCTACCTGTCTTTCACCAGGGGCATTCTTGGTCCTGGCATTTCCTGGGGCTGCCATACCACCAAAAGTCCCACCAGGCCTCCCTGACTCTGGCAGAGAGCAGGTTTAGTGGTCATGCCCAGGATCTGGGGCCTCCTCCTTTCCCATAGCCCCAGTCCATACCTCCAAGTTCATCCTGGCACAGAAGCACAGCAGGGACATGTTCTTCCCCTGCTGGCTGGTGATGTAGTGATTACCTCCTCCAGCTCTGACAGGGGGGCATTAAATGCTTTTTTAAAAAGGAAATCGGTGCAGGCAGAGTGAGGAGCATGGCATTCACTCTGTCTGCAGCTGGAGCTTGGGGAACTTCAGCAGCAGGAGGTTCACCTTCAGGAGCACCATGGGACAATTAACGCTAGCATGGGACAGTAGATCCTCCTCTTCCACGATCCCCCGCCTCCGCTATTCTGCCTCCTTGGCTGTCTTCACCAGCATCTTCATCCACTGATTCAGGCTTTGGCTTTGGCTGCTACATACGCTGTCCTTCACCTTGTGTCACACGTGGTGTCCAACACATGGACTGTACTGGCCCACAAGGGATCAAGCCATTTCCTGATGCCCTCCTTTAGCCACCTCACCAGTGCCTGCATGTCGGGTGACAGCGGCTTGCCCCAGCCAGGAACATCGATCCCCTGGAAGCTCTCCGTTTGGTTCTGAATTTCCCTCACTATGGGGATCACTTGGCTAAGGAAGGCATCATCAGGGCTGAGGGCATTGCCAGCAATGAAGATCTGGGAGATGGTGTCCCACCCAGTGCCCTAGCAAGGGAAATTCTAAGGAGGGGGAATCATTTGAGTTTATTTTTCACACTCCGAAAGTTTCCCCTAGAACCAGGTCTCCTCCCGCAGAAGGCGCTTGTAGGAGGTTGATGTAGAGGTGAAGGCAAGCGGCTTAGCTGAATCCACTCCTCCTGCTGCTGTGCCTCTGGATGTATCCCACTCAGCTCTGTTCAGGGAGCTGCTAATTCCAATCTCCCTGAGCAAGGCCATCTCCTGGATGGCCTTCTGTTGCTCCACAAGTCTCTCAAGCATCGAGTATGTAGAGTCCCACCAAGTCTCCACATCCTACATAAGTGTGTGCTGTGGGATGTTCAGCTGTGTTTGTTTGTCCGGCAGCATCTTGCCCCCTTGATGTTCCAGTGGAAGTAGCCTGCCACCTTCCTACATTTAGAAATGAGCTTGCTGGTGGTGCTGGTGCTGTCAATGGCAGCCCTGTCCCCCTCCAAGGCATCCCTGTCAATGAGGTGCAACTTGTGTGCCAGAACGGATGCCAGCAAAGTTGACATCACACACCACCTTGACCGTACTGGCCTCATTGTCGGTGACCATGAACCCGTGGGTGAGCCCTCTCTGCCCAACAAGCCACCCCTGCTCCAAGCAGTTCATGGCCCCCATGATCTCTGATGCTGTGTGGGGCTCATCCATCACCTTGGCTTGAAGGAGTGCCCACCAATGGCCTGACTAGTCATACCAGTGCCGTGTGAGGGAGAGGTGGGTGTGATCTCCATCCAGGCTGCTCTGGAGGTCTGAGGTAAAGTGCAAGGCCACCTGCAGACCTGCTCTGTGCAGCTCCTCCCTTAGGTACTCTTGCATGCCTCATACAGGGAGGGCACCACTGTTCTGCTGAAGGTGGTGCATGTGGGCACTTGGTAGGATGGAGCCACAAGCACCATGAACTGCCTGAACCCTGACTGCTCAACTATGGCGAAGGGCTAGCTATTGACAGCAAGCATCTCCGCAATGCTCTGGGTGATTTTGCTCACCCTTGCAAAGCTCCTCACTTTCTGTCCTCCTCTACATCAACCTCCTCTGAAGTGCCTGCTGGGGAAGGAGATCTGGTTCTAGGGGAAACTTGAGGGGTGTGGAGCACAAACTCGGATGATTCCCCCTCCTTCCCCAGCATTTCCCTTGATAGGGCAATGAGATCCAAATCCAGCTCCAGCTCTTCCTTTGGGACTGGAAGGCTCAGAATGGGAAATGAAATGGGGGTGGAAGAGACTGTCCAGCTGGTGCTGCTACTTGTTGACGTGGTGGTGGTGGTGGTGGGGTTATGGCTATGCTGTTGGAGAGGATACAGTCCCAGGCAGAGGTGGTGGCACTGTTCCCCTCTCCTTGCTGCTTGAGGAAGCCTCATCCCTCCTAGCTGGAGGAAAGAGACTGTGTCTCAGTTTGTTGGGGGGGAAGGGACTTGCACCTCTCCCTCTACTTCCTCTTCCATCCCTCCCTGAAGGCTTGCCACCACCTGCCTTTCCACCATACTTCATGGTGTCTTGCATGTCTTGCTTTTCTACAAATATATACATTTATTTGCGTTCCTATATAAATTCAATCAGTGAGTGTGGTGCCAAGTAGAAATGTATAAACATAAATATGAATGACTGAAGAATATGTCTTTCCCCTATTTAAATCCAATAATGTGAGGGAGTGTGCTGCAAAGTAGAAATGTATAAAAACAAATATGAATGAAGAATATGTCTTTCCTCCTATATAAATTCAATAATGTGTGTGCAGTGCAAAGTATAAATGTGTATATAAAATATAAATATAGAAATCAAATATAAATGTAGTCCCCCTCCTATGTAAAATAAATTCTGTAATCCTATCTAATAGAATCATAAAATTGAAAAGAATAAACCAACAAATATAATAATAAAATAAAAGCATGTATAAGAAAAAAAAAAGATATCCTGAAATCCTTCTCACTAGGCTAGCAGTAGCAAGTAGGAAATGAATGGTAGCCTTTGTTGTCGGACCCTGCTGAGGTGCTGTCAAATAGCTCTGTCACTGACACCAAGGCAGAAAGCAGGCCAGTTCAAACACTGCTGCCTTTGATGCTGTTTACAGTCAGTGGCCAGCTACCCAGTCAATATGAGAGCAATCCTTCCCCGCTCTTCCCCCGCCCTCTCCTTACCTTCTGTCTTCCTGCAGGCAAGCCCAACTTCAGCTGCAGCTTCAAAACTCAAAATGTTTCAAAACTTCCGAAATGTTTCAACTGTCCTCGTTTTATGGCTGTTTTGAAACCCTCCAGTTTGTTTCAGATTCACTGTTTTGAGCTCGAAATGATTTGAAACAGCATCAAAACACAACAGCTGGCAAAACTTCACACAGCCTTACCAGGTACTACAAATAGAGGGGTATATCTCTAGAAAAACATTGCAAAAATAGTTTGAGATTATGTAGTAAATTATTTACCCCTATTCTTTACATCACTGTTTCAAAGATAAGCAAACTGGAATTGCTTTCATGCCATTGTCTCTCAGAAAAGTCACTTTTTAAAATTTCTTACAGTTTTATTGTAGGTGAATATAGGGCAGTGAAAGGTTTGGAAATGATAGCTCTGGAAGCTGAAATCCAGTTAAACCATAAAACAGGTACAGCAGAGGCACTGACACTTGGAGTTTTCCTCAACACCACTTGGTCTAGTTGCTTCAGGCTGGAAGATATCTGGGTGGATCATGCCTAGGGCTAAGACAGTAATTCATTCTTCATTGCCTATTGGTTCTTTTCTTTAGTAATGAGACCAGCAACAAACCATCAATATTTTACAGAAAATATTTTTTAAAGTTTATTTTTAAATATAAATCTAAGATCAAGGATTTCAAAATAGCTAGTGAAGGCTAAGGAGTCTGGAGCACCATAAAGGGGTGCGGTTGACAGAAAGTGCTGAACATTTGCCCTTTAAGACATCTTATGGTGGATACTGAATAAATGAACTGTCCAAAATCACTAATGATTCCTGAAAAATTCTGGCTTATAATTTTGAGTTACAGGAATTTAAAAACATAGGATCATAGGAGGGTAGGGCTGGAAGGGATGTCAAAGGAATTATTCCTGACTAAACCATCCCAATATACTCTGCTTTATGCACATCCTTTCATAGCATTGGAAAATGTGAACCACAGTTCATGAAAGGTTATGCTATATATATATATATATACTTTGGTTAGTCTATAAGGTTCAAATCTACCCAGACTTCTACTAAACCATCCCAGCCAAGTGTCTTGACCAAGACCCCTCAGTCGTCTTTTCTCCAGGCCAAATAACTCCAGTACTTTCAGGCTTTTTTTATAAATCTTATAATTTTGGTTGCTCTGCACTGGTCTCTTTCCAAACTGTCCCCATCCTTCTTGATGTGTGGGGCCCTATTTGGGCACAGTTATCCAAGTGGGGCTTCGCCAGTTCTGAATAGAGCAGAAGAATCACTTCCCTTGGTAATCCTGACCTAGGATACTGTTGACTTTTTTTTTGCAACAAGAGTATACTGTTGGGTCCTATTCAATTTATGTATTCACTGTAACCCTCAGGTCCTTCTCTGCAGTACGCAGCCTATTCAGTTATATTCCCGAGTCTGTATTTGTGTATGCAATTATTTCATTCCAGGTGCAGGACTTTGCATTTGTCATTTTTTAATATCATCTGATTGATTGTGGACCATTTCTCCAGTCTATTCAGGACCTTCTGGATCCTAGCCCTACCCTCTGGAATATCTGCAAGTCCACCCAACTTGGTGCCATCCACAAATTTACCAATCATGCACTCAATCCCATCATAAAAATCATTAACAAAGATATTAAATAATACCGGACCCAGGACAGACCTCTTGGGAGCCCTGCTTGATTCCTCTTCACAACTAGACATTGAGCCATTGATGTCTACTTATTGGGTGCATTTATATGTGCAATTAAGCCAGTTTGCTTCAGAGAAAACTGCTTCTGGGCACAGCATTTACATGTGCACCCAGAATCCCAGCAAGAATGGAACAGCCCTGGCTGGCAGAAGGTCCAGGGGGGTGAGCCCTAGGCTCTGTGTGGTGGCAGAGGGCAGTGGAAGGGCAGGCTGGATCAGGAGGGTGCTACAGCATGGGTTTAGCAGCAGGCAGCCCCCACACCTTTGCACCCTCATGCCCCAGCCAGCTCTTGTCACCATCTACATGAGTGTTGCAGTACATGTAATGACTCTGCTGTAAGATACTATTGTCCCATATGGTACTATCTTATGGTGGTGTTAATTAATTTACTGCACCCTGATGCGGGCATACATGTAGATGGCGATGCTTTACTGTAGACCTAATTAGTCAGCTTTGCAGTAAAGCACATGTGTACCCACTGAGTACAATGGCCTAACCAATTATGTGTCCATCTTACCTTGTTCTTCTCTATGTACTTCAACATTGATTATGTGAGGACCCGTTCTATAATTTTTCCAGGTATCTATATCAGGCTGGCCAGTCTGTAGTTCCCTGTATCCTCCTCCTTTCCGTTTGTAAAGATGAGCACTATATCGTCCTTTGCCAGTCCTCTGGAACCTTGTCTATCTTCTATGAGTTCTTGAAAAGGATAGCCGACGGCTCTAAAATTACCTAAGCCAATTCCTTCAGTACTCTAGGATGCATTACATCTGACCTTGTTGACTTGAAAGCGTCTAGCTTCTCTAAGTAATCCCTAATATTTTCTTTTATTAAGCTGTTTGTCTCCTTCCCTGTCTTAGCTGCCAATAGCACTTATCATCTAATAGCTGCCCCTATTTGTGAAGCTTGAGGTAAAAAATAAAAAGGCATGAAATTGTGCAACTGTCTCTACATAATCTGTAACTAGATTGCCTTCCATATTCTGTAAGGGATCTATGGTTTCTCTAGTTTTCCTCTTACTTTTGATGTACACGTAGGATCCCTTTTTATCGTCTTTTATGTCCTTGCCAGTTGCATCTCAAATCATGACTTGGCCTTTCTAATTTCCTCTCTGCATGCCTGTGCACTAATCTTATACTCTTCCTTATTACTGGACCAGGTTTCCACTTATTATAGGATTCTTTTTGAGTTTCAACTCCTTGAAGAGATTGCTGTCTATCCAAGCAGGTCTCCTGTTGTACTTCCTGTTCTTGTCATGTTGAGATATCTTGCTCCTGTGCCATAAAAAGGGCCATTAAAGCACAACCAGGTCTCCTGGACTCCTTTCCTCACAGAGAATCCTACAAGCTCCCTGAGATTGTTAGTCTATTTTTCTGAAGTACAGTGTCCTTATTCTGCTGCTCTCCTTCTTTTCTACCCTTATCATCTTCAACTTCATCATTTCATGGTCACTGGATGTCACCCAAATTACTTGTCTGAAGTTACATGCATCAAACATGTACCCAAGTTACATATTGAATCCAGTATAATGTGGGGACTCAAGCTTGCGTACCCTTTCCAAAAAGTTCTTCCATCAAAGCCAAAGAGAATGCCATATACTGCGGTTTTGTTGGGCTGGGACCAAATGGATGTCTTTTACAATTTATCTTTAAAATGCTGAAATGTCCAAGTTTCACACTGAATGGATTAGATTAATTTAATAGAAGCAGTTACACAAAATATTAGCAGACTCTAAGCTATAGGTGTACAGATGTGCATATTGCTATACCTAGGGTTTGGTATAAATTGGTAGAAGCTCTTAGTCTTCATTTAATCGTAGTAAATAAGCCAGTGTGTGTGCATCTATTTCAGCTTCACATTAATGACACGTGACTGCCTGGTAATCAGTGGATTTGTGACATCCACATAGACACTGTCTGCTGAAAAAGGTCAACAGTCCTTCAGTAGGTCGTTAAACTTGAAGCCTATTCAAGGGCACAAGAGTCTGTAGAGTAGCAGCCTTTTGATGTACTTGGAAAGACCAAATTTAAAAGAAAAAAAGCAGAATAATTGGCACCCACAGACTTAGCCTCACGAGTTTCTAGCAGGACACATATGCAGTTGAGTTTAAGTAGAAAACTTGATAACAAGCCTTGTAATTTGATGCAGCTATGCAGAGAGGTTCACAACAGTGCCTACTGCCCTTTAAGTTGCACAATCATTTTCATTATAAAACTCATTATTCTGTTGTGGCAGAGGGATGGGGGTCAGAGGGGGAGGGGGCAGAAAGCACATAATTGAAATGGTATGGCTTTAACTAAAGGTAGACATTTGCGCTAATATAAGGAGCAGCCCAGAACTGGACATAGAGGCTGTTAGGTTAAAGTGAATTGGCTGACACTTACCAATGACTGCTTGTGATCTGCTCTATTTCACTTGTATTCGCTCCTCTGGGTCCATAGGAGCTGCTCTAATTAAAGCCCCCCCCTGCACCTCCTCAGCCTGGGAGCATGTGTGAAGATGCCCATGGGTACTTACAGCCATTAAAGATCTAACAACATTTATTAAGTGAAGAAATGGTATCAGTCCCAGTGCCAGTATGTATGATTACCTAGTAATCAGACATAGTGTGACTTCCTTTCAGCGATAGTGGACTGGACTAATAAATAGCCATAACTCTCTTTGACCTGAACATTGTGTAACTGCATTGGTTTTAATTGTAAACACTTTTAGACCTCTGAGGAGAGGGGCTTTACAAGCGTGGAGATTTGGGGGAGAAATCTAAAATAGTATTTTTAATGAACTTTTAAAAGTAGATTTTATTCTTTGTATCCTAGAAGTGACCTCTGTCAAGATGGGTGCCCATTGTACTACGCAACGTTCAAACACATAACAAAGCAGTGCTGGCCAAGGGGACCTCACAGTCTATACTGGGAGGACCTCACAATCTATATAGACCAAACTGGCAAAAGAAGTAGACGAAAGGGATGTAATATACAAGGAGAGGGCTAAATTGGGAACTTACCCACAGTGCTTGTTGAGCACAATGTCTTTCAGAGGTTCTCAGTTATGACACTGGATGATTTTGTCGTCTCAGGAGCAAACCATCAACACTTGCAGCATATTTAGTTATAGTTCTGCAGCTAAAAATGATGCAAAGCAGCTCTGAGGCTACAGGTACCTCCCATAAGTTGCCCTGTGGAAACAAAGCCTGGGTTATGTAAATTTAAATCTGAAATAGCTCTACTGAACATAGCAGAGTTACTTGGAAATTTCACCAGCTTAACTGTATTTTGCTGTTATTCTCTATGGTGATAGAGAATGCTGTTTCACTGTCATAACTAATAATACTACCAAATAAATCTTGACAGATTGGCATCTAACAACATTTTGGTTCTTTCCTTAAAGGTTTTGCCAACACTGAAAATATCTACCTTTATCTTTGTTTTGCTTTTCCAGATGTTGTCACCCCGAATGGTTTGAACATTAAGAAATTTTCAGCAACACATGAATTTCAGAACTTACACATCATGTACAAAGCTAGGATCCAAGAGTTTATTCGTGGTCATTTCTATGGGTATGCTTTTACTTTTCAAAATGAGCACTTGGCTGTCTAAGGCTGTTGAGGAAAGAGCTGGAGTAGGTAGACTGCAAAAAGTACTTCCTAGGGGACTGGGACTGTTACCTACTGACTCTTGTAATTACCTGAGAGCCACGATAGGAATCCTAGCTTCTGGTTCTGGGTCCGTGTAGTGCCATGTGTGATCAAACGAAAGCTTTGACGTGCATGCTATTTACCCAAGACGTAGTTCAATACAGTTCTGAAAGAAACCCCTGCCTTTCTGATTGTCATGGGACCTTACAGCAAATCATGTCAGTTAACTGCTTCCTGCTCTGTCTGATCACATTTGATGTATACTGTCTTCATCTGTTTGTTTGTTTCAGTCATCTTGACTTCAACCTTGAAAAGACTTTATTTTTCTTCATCGCTGGGAGATATGAGTTTTCCAACAAAGGAGCTGATATATTTCTAGAGGCCTTATCCAGATTAAACTTCTTGCTGAGGGTAAGAAAGGACTTGTAAATGCAGGATGCTTCTGGGTTATGCACATTTAATTCGCCCAAATATATAGGTTGTGTTCAGGACTCCCTATCCCAGTGGCTGGGAACCAGGACCAGAATGGCTCAGCTCAGATCTGAGAAGGACAGATGTTAGGACCCAGCTGCTGCTTCCAGGGCTTCTCCCTGCCGTGCAGCTGTGGCACAGTGCAGCGTGGTATGAGCAAAGCTTCAGCCATTGAATTCTGCTGATGCTTCAGCTCCGGGGCCAGATCCAAGGGCTTCACAGTGTATAGGTTGCCAGCAGGGGCCCTATACTGTGCTCCACCAATATTCAGCTGGCACAGCAGCACTGTAGGGAACTACTCCAGCTGCTGTGACCTAGTTCACTCCTTGGGTAGCCAATGAATTGCAATAGTAAAAAAATGACTTAAAACCTACTTTTCACCCTTCCCACTCCACCTGCACCTGGCCTATATATCAGTATCTGTGGAATAAGTATTACGGATATTGAAGAAATTTACCCAAAGTTTAAGGTGTTTCCATCCTGGCTTACAAGCATATTCCTAAATGCTTTTGACAACTTTCTTGAATGTGTCATTGCTCTATAATAGCTGCTTCTGACTCTTTTAGGCTTGAGAGCTGGATTTGAAACCATAAAATAGAAAACTTTTATAATGCCTAATATTAAAAGATGTGCTTGTAAGATTAAAAAAAATTGTCCTCTGTAGATAATTCCCTGGAGTTTGGAAAGCCAAAACCTGTTGTTGTGTTAGTGCAGGACAGGAAAATAATAATAATAAACTAGACCTCAGAGCCCAGGTTTCCTACTACTTGCCTTTCCTGCTGGTGATGGTAGGGACAGAGGGTGTTGCTTGCAACTCCCTAATGCCCTGTCCAGTTCTACACCAGCTTATAGCATCTAGTGATGACCTTCAAGGAGCCATCTGGCACATGGAGATGGCTGCACTAGGCTCATTCCTGCCCCATTACATCAGAGTCAGGATGGGGTGGGGTAGAACATAATTAAGCTATATATCTACTTGCTGAGGACTCACTCAGGTCAAATCAATCCTCAGTGGGAAGATTCAGACAGTTTTGGTCCCTTTGGACCAACAAAGTGATGTATTAGACAAGAAAGTGCGTCCGAGAAATTCACCCTAACTAAAACCTCACCACTCACTTTTCATTGACCAAGCTGATTAAATGCTGTGAGTAAAGAAGCTATAGAAATGAAACCTATAGAAAGCTATAGAAAAGCTATAGTGCGTTTGCTTCAAGAAATTCTTCCATTTTAAAATAATCTTTTTTTGTCTCATGGTAACAGATTAAAATCATGTGTTAAATGCTGTATATGAGGTTTATATATGCTGTTTGACTTTACATTTACACAAATACTTCAGAGACACAGAAGGAGGACTTAGGTAATGTTTTTGATTATTCCTGGTAGCACTCATGCGGACCCTTGTGCCTCAACAGAGCCTGAATTGAAGGCATGGGTCCACCACAGAGATCTGGGTGCAGGCATGGGCCTTTACTGACCCAGAGGAGATGGGTTTTGGTCTCTGCCTTTTGTGTCTAATTCCTGTTGTGCAGGATATCTCACATACTGTCTGGAATCTCAGTTAGTTTCTGGATAATTATTTCTTGCTAACTGTCTCCATCTTTTCTCTATCTAGGTGCACAAAAGTGACACCACAGTTGTAGTGTTCTTCATAATGCCTGCAAAAACAAATAATTTCAATGTGGAAACATTAAAGGGGCAAGCAGTCCGCAAGCAGCTATGGTAATCACTACTCTTATCCTTGTTCTTGGTTAGGAGTTAAAGGGATAATAATTGTACAGATCACTCATGCAACATGGTGCTACAGTGGATATTGCCTTTATTCATGGTTCTGGGGTCTATGCCAAGACCCAAGGTGACTACCTCCCAAAATGTAAGCTTATATGATACATCATGGGTAATTATTATATTTTCTCTGCATAGTAAGGCCTCATTTGGAGTGCTTTGTTCAGTTTTGGTTTCAAAAACTGTGCACAAACTGGAAAGATTCCAAGGAAGTGCAGTCCCAGTGATAAAGTAGAAAATATAGCCTGTAAGGAAAGGTTGAAAGTATTGAGTTTTTCAATCTACAAGAGAGAAGACTGAATGATGGCCATGATAACTACATGGATAGTGACGCCCTGGAATAGCTTCTTAGAAAGGTTTTAGAATCCAATCACTGGAGATTTTTAAGAGCAGGTTGGACAAACGTCTGTTGTACATGGTCCTTTTGCTCCATCCTCAACAGGACAGGCTGGAGTTAGATGGCCTCCCTGCATTTCTATAATTCTATGAGTTGATTGAATTTCAGTCTTATGCAAAATCTTTAAGTAACCTCTTATACCAGTTAGAGCTGGAGCTACTGACATTACAGAAGCTTCACTCACTGCCCATGAGCTCTGCCTCTTAGCAGAACTTCCAGGCACGCGAAGAGCACCACAGGCAGCTGCTGAAAGGCAATTGCATTGCTTCTAGTTCAGGCCATGATGTGTCTCAATACAGGGCTGTGTGGGATAATAATGAGGCAGTATGGATTCTTCTGGGACATAAAATTTAAGCCAAGACAAAATCCTGATATATATATTTTTTAAATTCCTTAAGGACACACAAAGAACTTCTCATTGATGTGAAAGTGTGTTGGTTTTGTGGGGGGGCGCGGTTTGGCTTCCAAGTCAATTTGCCATGGGCATGTCTAGTGACTTATTTACAATTTCTTCTCTTCTATAGGATTCACTGAGACTTGAACAAGTTTGTTTGTTTTCTATCTGGGGCCTCTTGCATGTGTTATAGTTGTCTTACAATTAATATGCTAATTGCAGACAGACATTTGGGGAGTTTAGGGGGAGGTTGGATCACATTAAAAATCTAAAGTAAGTTGGGTGGGGCCTGAGGAGAATTGTGGGGAGCAGGTGGTCACGTGGGGTCCATGGGCGATTGGTGCCACCTGAGATGGATGGGGCAGCAACCCGGTGGGGGGGTCCCCCTACAGACAACCTTGCCAACTGGGAAGTGGCCGCGATGCTACATCCAGCGCTCCCACTTCATGTTCAATGAGCTTTAGTTAAAGTTCCCCCACCATCATTTTGAAGTTCAGGGACACAGAATACATGAGATGTTGAGGCTATTTAGCACTCAAATTAACTGAGTCTGCTCCAACACACTGTGGGCATTTTTTTGCATGTGTTTCCAATGCGGTGCTGGGTGCTTTAATTAGCCAGCCACGCTAGTTAAAAGTGCCATGCGTCACCATGTGCCCCTGCTCTAAAAAAAATGACTGTGGGGTGCTTTGAATTAATTTCCATGCTCCAGCAGACTCAATTAATCAAGTCTGCTCTGAAGTACTAGATTTCTAGCATGTCAGAACAGGCTCCCCACATGTGTATAGGTGCCCTATAATTACAGCGTGTCAGAGGAAATGTCCTGCACGTCTACAGGCACCTGTTATGCCCCATTTCAAACATTGCACCTCCTCCCATGAACATCTGGTACGTCAGAAGGAACTGGGTAAACCTACACGGTCATGAATACTCTGTAATAATGGCACATTAAGCTTAGTACTTGTAATAGCAGGTACTAACTTAATGCACTGTAATCAGTGCTACTGCACAGTAGCACAGATGAAAGGTTTTTTTAGTGATGTTAGTGTGCATTAGATTAATCTACTGCGCATTAGTACATTAGCACAGGTTTTGTCTACTGCACTAATGCACAGTAGAGTTAGTCTTCTGAGCTTTAAGCATCTCATGTAGACATGCCCACTGTATTTCAGATGTGGCATAATGTTACCTCAAACCCACTGCACCATCATCTTAACATCTGTCAGGAGCCTCTCTCTTGCTCACTTTCTTACACCTGGAGCTGATTTTCATATTGGAGATGAATGATCTACTTGTCTTTGTTCTTGTGCTTTCCTGTTTCCTGAATCCCTGGTGTAAGTCAGAGTACTTTTAGTTTTTCTCTTATTTCCACCAGCAGTGACATTGTACATTTTGGCCCTGACAGGCTGCATTTTACAAATTATTTTCTTACATATCTAGGGACACTGCACAATCTGTGAAAGAAAAATTTGGAAAGAAACTTTACGATGCACTCTTAAGGTGAGCCTCAGAGTCACTTGACATTTCAGAGCGACAATTCCAGCTGTGTAGCCTGGATCGCTTCCCTGTTTGTATTATGTGCACACAAGAACGTTGGGAGAAATGGACAAGGAAGATGTAATTAGAGACTCAAGCGCCTTTCCTCTACCCCAGATTTCCTGTGGGTAGTTGGATAAGTCACTTAATATGAAGATTTCAAAAGAACCTATCTGGTATAGGAATCTAAATCCTATATTGAAAAATGTCGTGGGCTTTTAGGAGTCTTAAGAGTACATCTTCAATGAAGAAAAGGTGTATTTTTAACTTGGGTTGGGTCTTTAGAAGTATCTAACTCAGGTTAAAATAGCAATGATCAGGTAATGGGTTTCAAGCTGAGGCAGCAAATTAAATTCAGTCCCAGGTTTCCATATTGGCTTAAACTCAAATTAAAACTCTAGTTCATTTGCTTCACTGATATTTAAACATGAGTTACCTAGAAAAGAGTTCCCTGCATTTAGCTTCCCTAAATCTATCCCATCCGTGCAGCTGGTACAATAAAAGATAGCATCAGCTGTAACGCTTCCTGTTATGAAAACAAGTATTTTCAAGCATGGTTGCTAAACCCTTACTCTCATTAAGATTCAAAGTCACTTAAATCTGGCCTATACTAGAGTATTGCCAACATGGCTGCATAATCTAGAGGTGTGAAAAGGTCACGAGCCTACATTATGTAGTTGCTGCCACCCTAACTATGGCAAAGGCTCCTAGTGGAGACGTAGCATTTAATGGCAGAAGGTCTTTTTCTTCAGGCATTGCAACACAGCCTCTTTGAACAACAGAAGTTCAATGGGTACAAGTTCTTTTCTGTCAGCATAGCTATATCCAGAATGGGAGTTTACCAGTATAGCTGTGTTAAATACAAAGCTTGACCGTGTCTTGCCTCTAGCCAACAAAACTTTGCAGTATATACCAAACCATAGACAGGTCTTTTTGAAAATGTTAACATTAATCTCTCTGTGCCTGTGTTTCACGATCTATAAAATGAAGGTTATAGTACTGCTCTACATATCAGGGGTGTTAGCACCATAAACAGGAAATGTATATAAATATGGTTGATAGAAGAGAGCGGAATTCAGATCGCCTGGGACTCTGGTTAGATCAAAGGAGAAGAAGGCCTTTGCACATATTTCTCAGGACATACTCTCCATTTCAAGTGGAGGCTAGCCTGAGTTGAAGCTGTATGGTCTCATGCTTACTAGAGTTGCCTGGGAATTTCAACAAAAATGAAATGCTCCTGAGAGAGAAAAATTAAATATCCATAATTCTTCTTCCATTTGCAAACCTGTGGAGCAGTTTGCAAATACTTTGATTAAAATTATATTTTGACAAAAATTGAAATAAAATATCATGAGATTTTTATCACTCTGTGTGTGTGTGTGTGTGTGTGTGTGTGTGTGTGTGTGTGTGTAGTCATAGCTCAAGAGAATTGGAGCAAGGCAGTGGGAGAGAGAGAAAAGGGTGTTTATGTGGAAAACATTTAGAAATAAGAATACTACCCTCCCACTCAGTTAATGGCCTATACCCGTGTCCCTTAAAGACAATGAAAAGACCCCTGTTGACTTTAGCAGGTCTTTATCTTCACTCCACAGTTGTACTGTAATTGTAAATTCATAATAATCATTTCTAAAATGACAAATTACAAGCCATTTGGTGAAACAGACTCTCTGTATTACCCATGCAGAGGAGAAATTCCAGACTTGAACAAGATCCTTGATCGGGATGACATAACCATAATGAAAAGAGCCATCTTTGCAACTCAGGTCAGAAGGGATATTCACTGTTTATTCATAGATTCATATATTGTTAGGGGCTGGAAGGGACCTTGCAGACCATTGGGTCCAGCCCCCCTGCTCTAGACAGGAAGACAACTGGGGTTAAATGACCCCAGCAAGGTGAGTGTCTAGTCTAGTCTCCTCTTGAAAACCACCTCTGGAACGAGTTTATTCCACAGTGTGGACACCCTGACTGTGAAGGAGTTTTTCCTGGTATGAAGCCTGAAGCAGCCTTGCAGGAGTTTGTACCCATTGCTCCTGGTCTTTACCAGGGATGCCTTAGTGAACAGTTGTTCACCAAGCTCCTGATGCACTCCTCTGATATAGTGGTAAGCCACAATGAAATCCCCTATTGAACATTTGATGGAAATGATAAGTATAGTCATATACAAGGGTCACAAACCATGCATTTGAATACATATTTGTTGGAAAACTGTTCTCCAGCATATACATTTCTCATAGCATTTTGAAGTGCAGTCTGTGCCACATTTCTTTTTCTTTTCCAAAGTCCCTAAGCTTATTTGGAATTGCAGGGACATGCCTAGTTGCCCAGCCATATCACCAAATCCCTTGGCCCTCTCTTATTTTAACTAAATTAAAGGTCTTTGCCCACTCTCATATGGTTTCACAGTTCCTTACCTCCCTGCTTGCTTTTATTTCATGTCAAGTCTCTTTCTGACTTAAGGTGTGTGTATGTGTGTACACACATACCTGCACACACAGGTTGTTTTTCTAAAAGGTATAAACCAAATTAATAGATAAAAGAACTATTGGGTAAACCACTATGCCATGTGTAGTTCGGGTAAAATTAGATGATTATAGAAGTACCTTCTAGTCTTAAAATGTAAAGGTAAAATCCTGCCATTGTTGGCAAAATTCTCATCTGCTTCATCTAGTGAAGAATTTCATCAATGGCTTCTTCACTACCAGTTTTTTATTCCTTGCTCAAAGTTGCCTTTACTGTGTTATAGAGACAGACACTACCTCCAGTGACCACCCACAACATGCTTGATGATAGCAATGATCCCATTCTCAATACCATTCGGCGCATTGGACTCTTCAACAACCGCACTGACAGAGTCAAGGTCGAATCTCTCATTCTAATTATTTTTTTGTGATAGAATTTCTTTAAGGAGTTTCTGCGTAGCTGATATAGCTGGTTGGCACTTGAGGAAATTGCTTCCATTCCTGGAAGAGACATGCAATAAAATAATTACCACCCCTTCAAATAACAGCAGCCAGTCACTTTTAACAAATACCCCTTCCCACTTATTACCCGCGAAAATTCAAAGGAGACATTTCTTGTAAGGAACGATGGCTTTTGTCATTAAAATGGTTTAGCACCATGCACAAAATCCTGGGGCTAGTGAAGTCAACTTCAAGATATCCCTTGACTTCTTGAAGACTAGGATTTTACCTGATGGGTTTGTAGCCTGCGTTATTTAATAAATATTTACATGTGGCTTGCCCATATCTACTAGCAAGTTTCATGGCCGCCTTCCTAATCCTTAACAAAACAGGAAACATATATCTGAGAGAGGCAAACCCAGAAAAAGTTGATTCCTTAATGCATATGCCCGCATATTTAACTGGAAAAAGTTCTCAATATGAAAGGTGGAGTTCCTCGGTGCTCTGGAGTCACTCTTGGTGTTATTGCTCAGAGCAGGATTCTCCCCTCCGGGGCTCGCTCTTGTGGTGACAGATCTTAGCACAGTATAGTCCTAATAATTAGTCCTAATAATTGCCACAGCCCAGCCCATGACAAGCAGTGCCTGTGATTTTCCTTATTAAGTATGGATGATATTAGCAATGGACCATTTAAAACACACTTATATGAAGAGATATAAGATAAAAGATAAATTAGATAAGGGAAAACTAAACAAATTAAGATTCCAAAAATCATTGATGTTATTGGGCTGAGTTGTATGTAAACAGACTAAAATCAGGACTGGGAAAAACACAATATCTGAGTCCTTTGTTTTAGAACCACAATAAAGACACTAACTGTTCCATGTTTTATATATTAAAAACTATTGCTTTTATTTCTCTTTTGGTTCTAATGTAACTTTTGAATATCCAGGTAATATTACACCCAGAGTTCCTTTCTTCAGCAAGTCCATTATTACCTATGGACTATGAGGAGTTTGTCAGAGGCTGCCATCTGGGAGTGTTTCCATCTTACTATGAACCCTGGGGTTATACACCAGGTAAGCAGTGTTTACACTAACTGCTGTTAGATGGTAATACATGTCTTATTAATGTCTGTACCCTTAACAATGGAACTGATAGTCATCATCTCCTGCGTTATTTCAAGATCGCTTTTGACTCCATTTCCCCTACCACACAAGCCTGCTGATGGCAGAATTTGGGGAACAACTCGCATAATAACTCCACTGAAAACTACCCATTGTTCTTATTTTGAACCCTGACTTTCCCCAGTAGCATATAATTTTATCGTCTCTTATGGCATCAGAATACAGATCTAATTTATTTTCTGGTAACATCAAGTATGTGTCATATAAAACGGGATCTGGAGGTATGGACATATTTTAGTAACGGGGCAAGAAAATAGGCGCAACCCAAAAAGGTCCTCAGCTGGCACAATTGCCTTGATTTCAGTGGGATTCTGAAGAGTTTGGATTTGAGTTCCGTAGTCCGCTGGGTATTTACCATGCACACTTACAAGCAGGAATGAATGAGCCTCAAAGGCCTGGCGGGAGATTTTCAAAGTAACAAGTACCAGTGAAGTTTCCAAACAAAAAAATTCTACCCTTATCTTCAGTGATATTTGGGCTCCCATTTCCCATTTAATATGTATATAAATGCATATAAATCAATGGACTGTATAGACACTTAAATACCTTGGAAGATATGGGTCTTGGTGCTTCCATTCATTTGTGTTTTGGGGGGTTGGTTATAGGTATGTTGGTCTAAGGACATAGGCAGACAAGGGTCTTTGGGTAAATGTGATATCTTTTATTAGACCAACTACATAGTCAGAAAAAAATTGCTCTTAACAAGCTGTCAAGCACAAACACCCTTCTTCAGACATAGGGAGAGTCTGCTGGTGTTTGTGTACTCTTCGGGGTGGAACAGAAGCTTACGCCAATCTGCAGAATACAGGTCTGTCAAAATGCAGATGTGTGGCAAGGATGATCCGAGGGGATAGAAATGAATAGGTGTGCGACAGGTACGGTACGGGTAGAAGAGTCTCTATGGTTTCTATACTTCCACAGTTGAAAACAGGGGTCCCAGATTATATTAAAAAGAGCTGGCTTGAAGAAAGAAATGATCGATAAACAAAACAAAAAAGCGTTGTTTCCGTTTCACTTTGAAGGTTTTTAACCAGTGTCCTCCCATTTTCTGCTTCCCAAAGTGAAACCAAACGAAGTGCGTTGACATAAAATCTCTTTGTATGTGTCTTTCGGTAGCGGAGTGTACTGTGATGGGCATTCCCAGTGTGACCACGAACCTTTCGGGATTTGGCTGTTTCATGCAGGAGCATGTAGCTGACCCAGCTGCTTATGGTGAGACTTTTAAGAGCTCTTCCAAACAACACGTTAGATTGTGCATATTGCACTTGCACTTCTTGACGGGTGAGGAACAAACGTCAGCGTTCCAGAATTTGATTTTCCATCAGAGTTTATCCATATGTTTACGAGAGTTTTCTCTTGTGTGTTTTCCCCATTCAGCTAACTCCTTATCTCTGCTTCCAGCTCCAGTAGCTTTCCTTCGTTCCCATTCAAATATGCTGTAGCCTGGTCTTGGAAATGGTCAAACTATCTCTGTTGTAAGGCTTCATAAAGAAGTTGTCAAATTTTCAGAAGATAGGTGCATATATTGAGGTAACACTGTAAAATACTAGTGGAGACAGAATGCTGCAATTTTTAACTCAGTGAAGCCAGTTGAGATTAATCCTGGATGTAAATGTGGAAGCCACTAGCTACGTTTATCTATGCCTTGTCTCCACTAGGATTTTATATTAAGAGAGTGAACTCAAGTTAACTAGGTCAAGGTACAAATACAGCTCTTTTTGCTTTGAGGAAATAACCCATCAACTTTCCAGTTTATGCTTCAGACTGTGGAGTTTTAGTATCAAATAAAAGTAGAATATTTTCATTATATTTAGAAATGTACTCCAAAGTACTTGAGAACTTTTCCCCCCAATTTTTCTTTTTTTAAAATAAACCTTCCTTACTTGAAAACAGATCTGCTGGATGTCAGCATAAATGATTAATCAATCAATTCATTTAATTTATTAATTAGTTCTCAGCAACTGATGAAACATTCCCTTAGACTAGAAAAAACTGTGCAACTTATAGGTATCAATCCTTGCTCCACTTAATAAAGCACAACTCCACTACATGAAACAAGTTAGGTATCAGGGAAAGTGGAACAGAAATGTTAAAAGCTCGTTTCTGGTCTTGCTCATCTCCAACTTTGTGTCACTCAGGGATTTATATAGTCGACAGGAGGTTTCGCTCTCCTGATGAGTCATGCAACCAGCTGACTCAGTTCCTGTATGGATTTTGCCAGCAGTCACGACGCCAGAGAATTATCCAGAGAAATCGAACTGAAAGGCTCTCAGACCTGCTGGACTGGAGATACTTGGGCAGGGTGAGTGAACCTTTGTAGTAGCTATATAGTAAGCTGCTGTCACAAACACACAATCATCTCTGTGGTTACAGCTATAGAACCTCTGATCATCCGTTTCAAGGCCTCAGTGAAGTGAGTCAGGAGAGTTAAGTGAAACATCCCTCTGATAGAGGGCATTTAAGCATATGTTTAAGCGCTTTGGGCAATCGCACCCACTCATGCCCATGCTGAAGAGAATATTATTTTGACCTGATTAGTTTAAGCTGAAACCAAACATCATGCACTCCTAGCTTTTCCAAGGACAAAGACTACACAACGATAGTGCCTCTGGCCATAGCACCCTCCAAACTATCTTCCAGGCTCTGCCTATAGACATCCGAGAGACAATGGAAGCATTTACATGTTCATTAAAATGCTTTAGGTAATGTGCATTAAATCTAGTACCTCCATTGTGAGGTACGAGAAAAATGAGCATTCGCCTATTTTAAAACGTATTAGCTAAAGAGCACGTTTTTGTGACACACAATAAAGTAGGCTAACGTGCATTAAAGCGCATGTGTAGATGTACCGACTGAGTGGGTTTTTAAGTAACACAGAAGCACAAGCCCCATTAGCTTTCCATGGGATTTGTTCCACAAATACCCCTTGACATTGTGCCTCATACCCTCTGCTTTGTGCCCTCTTGGCTGTTCATTCCTGTTATGGTAGGGCTGTGCTTTGAAGGCACAATAAAGTCTTTAGCTTATCGCAGAGAATGGGGCAATATTATGTGTTCATCAAACAGCAGCAGATCAGTATTCAACAGAGCACACAAGTGAAGAGACGAGGAAAATGTAATTACTATGGGCTGCATCTTGCCCTGGAATCAGTGGGAGTCCCCCAACAAGTCTGCAGACACTATGCTGGGGGGAGTAGTACATATACTGGAGGGTAGGGCTAGGATTCAGAAAGATCTAGACAAATTGGAGGATTGGTCCAAAAGAAATGTTATGAGGTTCAGTGAAGTCAAGTGCAACGTCCTGCACTTAGGATGGAACAATCCCATGCACCGGTATAGGCTGCGGGCTGACTGGCTATGAAGCAGCTCGGCAGAAAAGGACCTGGGGTTACAGTGGACAATAAGGTGAATATGAGCCTGCAGTGTGTCCTTGTTACCAAGAAGACTAACACATACTGGGCTGCATTGGTAGGAGTGTTGCCAGCAGATCAAGGGAAATGATTATTCCTCGCTATTCAGCACTGGTGAGGCCACATCTGAAGTATTGTGTCCAGTTTTGGGCCCCCCACTACAGAAAGGGTATGGATAAATTGGAAAGAGTCAAGCGGAGAGAAACAAAAATAGTTAGAGGGCTGGGGCACATGACTTCTGAGGTGAGGCTGAGAGAGCTGGGCTTATTTAGTATGGAGAAGAGAAGACTGAGAGGGGATTTAAGAGCAGCCTTCAACTACCTGAAGGAGGGTCACAAAGAGGATAGAGCTAGACCATGGGTGGGCAAAGTCCAGCCTGTGGGTTGCATCGGGCCCACGAGGAATGCCTTTCCCAGCAGTCCCTGCCTGTGTTGCTGTGGCTGGTTTCCATGGAGACCCCAGAAGTGGCAGGGCTGAACAGGGTGGGCCACGGTTTCCATGGAGACCTGCCCAGCAGCACTGGCAGGGTGTGCGGTGCGGTGGGGTGGGGAGCTCCTCTGGAGCCAGGGTCTTGCAGCAGTGACAGCGTGGTCTGGAGCCAGGACAGGACTGTGATGTGCTGCCCTGGGCATGGAGGGTAGTGCACCACTGGAACAAGTTACCCAGAGAGGTTGAGAACTCCCTCTATCCTGGGTGGGTTTTTTTTAAGACCTGGCTAGACAAAGCCTTGGCTGCGATGATCCAGTTGGGGGTGGTCCTGTTTTGAGCAGGAGGGTGGACTAGATGGCATCCTGAGGTCCCTTCCAACCTTAATTTTCTGTGCTCTCTTAGCACAAATTTTCCATTCACTGTAAGCTGCAGGGGCTGGTAAGTTTCATGGAGTTTGAAATTTTGCAAATTCATACCAAGTTCACAAACCTGTTTCCCTGTAATTTATATTTACGTTCATTTTTAAGGAAGAACCATTTTTAAAATGTGCATGGCATGCATTCATGTACAATGTATATAAGTAATTTTTTTCCTGTGAAAAAGAAACCTGTGCTATGCTTTAGGGATAAAGAGTCCCACTTCCCAGAAAGCTAATCTGGTTCTAACAGATATCCTATTCCGTTCTTTTACTCTTCGGTCTCACAAAAACATATCTGCATTAAAGCCAAAACACCAGATTATTTTCAAAGTGAATCAAGTGTAAATTGTTCGTTACTTCTGTTCTGTGTGTGTATAATACCATAGGGTAATACCAGTTTGGTATAATCTAGGTTAGTTAGAGCTATATGCTGTGTCCAGATGAGCGCTGCAGAGCAATCTATGGCACCACACATGCAGGTATTCCTCACGTTGCTACTTTGCAGCACAGGAGTTTTTTTGACCCCAGGAGATCACAGGGTCAAAAAAACCCATGCCAAAAAGACAGCCCAGACTGGGGCACATGATGGCAGTGTGAGCCACCCAAAAGGGGAATGTCGCTGGTTAGAGCCACATTTCAGCTGCCACCTGAGCTCCCAGCTGGAGGAGTGCCACAACTGCAGCTTCCCAGGGACACCAGCACCACAGATAAGGCTGCTGAGGCCAGCACAGTTGTTGGCCCCAGCCTCCCCTACCCAACCCAGTGTAACCTGCTGTGTACCAGAGCAGGGGCAGGCAATTATCTTGGGTGGAGGGCCACTTGAAAAGCTGTCAAAGGCCACATGGGTAGCCCTGCCCCTTGACAGGTGCCCCACCCCCTGGTTGCTATATTGAGACCAGAAGTCCCGCCCCTAACCTCTGACCTTTCCCACTGCAAGTTCTTCCCCTTGCCCATAGAAGTACTCCTTTGAGGACAGGGATTTGCTATCTTAGAAGTGGGGAAAAAACCAAATGATGTAATAAAAATCAAATACTTCTAATGATATATTTTAATACAATTAAAAATATATATTTTTGTCCTGATTTGTGTGTACTTGTGCTGTATATGTAGAAGTGTGCTCCACACATAATAGCTCAAAATGCAGTCTTATTCTTATATAATGTGTGGGGGGGTCAGGGGGTATGGATGGGTGGGTGGGTGTGGGGTTTGTGGGGAGCTGTGGATCTGTGTGTGTGTATGGTATTTGTGGGATGTATAGATTGTGTGTGGAGGAGGGTGTGGCTGTGGGGGTTGCAGGAAGGGTTTGAGAGTATGTGAGGTGTGCATGGGAGTACCCTGCTCACTCCCCATTGAGCTGGTCACAACCTGCCCCTGCTCTTTAATAGCCCAGAGTGTGAACGTGCTGGTGCAGCCACTCATATGCAAATTTGTGGGAGCCTTCCCACATGTTCAGTGCCCTGTGCCAGGTCCCCACCAGCTTGTGCTGCCCCCAGCCACCTCAGCCACACCCCTGTGGTGTCCCCTGGGCTAGCCAGGCCCTTTCCGGATGGCCCCAGGTTCCTGGCAGCCACAGGAGCCTCCAGAACGCAAAAGCATATGTGGGGCTAATCCTGCTCTGGCCCATCCCAGGACCAGGGAGCCAGCTGCTGGTGGGCCACTGGGCCCCTGGTGTGTGGGTGGGCCCAGGTCTGCCCCCCCCAATGTGGCACCGCACCCTGGGGCCAGCCATGGGAGGGGAGGCAGCCAGGCCTTTACTTCCCAAGCCTCACAGCTGCATTTGCACTTCAGCAGGTTCTGCCACTGCCAGGACACTGGGGGGCACCGGGCAAGAGCACATCAGACCTAAGGGGCAGCACATGGGGCATCCAGAGTTGCAGGAGGATGTGGCCTGGGGCATGGTGAGGTGGTGCGGAAGTTACATTGCACACCTGAAGCTTGGGGCAGCAATGGCCCAGGACCTGTTCCCCCGCCCCCCCCCCACACGCAAACACACACACAGGGGACCCTGGCAGGCGCCACTGCCTCATGGGAAAGGCCCAGCCCCTCCTGCCCTGCAGGGGCCAGTGGCCCAATGGCAGCTTGCCCCCTGACCCCAGGATGGAAGTGGAGGCTGTGCTAGGAGCTGGATTGGGCCTGTGGCTGCTTTTCTGCTCCAGAAACTCCTGCAACCTCCCTGGGCTTCCTGTTTCCTGGGCTGGGTCCCTGCTGGTTTGTGGCAGTCCCCCACATTGCCTCCAGGGCCATCCAGGAGCTTCCTTGGGGCTCTCATGCTCCTTGTGGCCACAGGAGCTGCTGGAGCAGAAACGAGGCCACGGTCCTGCTCTGGCTTGTGGCACAGCCTCCCTGGCCATCCCAGAGCCAGAGGGTGCCTGTGCCTAGGCCTTCCCTCTGGGATGGCAGCTCCCACCAGGACTGCATGTGAGGGGGAGGGCAGATGGGCCCTTGCTGCCCCAAGCCTCAGGTGCACGAGGAAACTTCTGCTCCTCCTCCCCATATTTCCCACACCCCAGGCTGCGTCCCCAGTGGCCCATGCCACTGCAAGCACAGCAGGAGCTGCCAGAGTGCAAATGTGGCTGCAGGCTCAATGGAGGTTTCCATGGCCACCTGACCCTAGGCCAGGCAGGCACTCACCTGGGTGGCCTGATCCTTTTACCCAGATGGGCGAGCCTGGGGCACATAGGGTCAGGAGTGTGCGCACTGGTCCCTGCCTGTATCGTTGTGCTGGGGGACTGGGAGCATGCAGGAGCCAGTGACAGCTTGACAGTGCCACAGGGCCAGTGCTGACGGGGCCCAGAGCAGGGTGGCAGGAGCCCGAGTCATGGTTGGCTGGGCTGTATGGAGCCAGACTGAGCTGCACCAGCAGGGAGAGAGAGGAGCCACCCCGGAGCACTGGAGCTGGCTCCTACACACCCTCTTGCTCCCAGCCCTGGGGTCAGGCAGGGACCAGCACATGCGTCCCTGACCCCGCGTGCCCTGCACTCGCCTGTCTGGGCAAAAGGATCTTGGTTGTTGCTGGCTCCCATGCGCCCATTCACTTCTGGCTGCATGGACAGACTGCAGGACTCAGCAGGAGCTGGCCTGGCCCAAGGACTGGGGTGATCACCCACGATCCTCCCCTGTCTCTGTGCTCTTACCCGAATTTCCCACTCTGGCTTAAGCACGAGGAACCCCACAGTCCCAGGCCAGAAGCCTCTGCTAGGCAGGAACCTCCAACTCAGGGGCCAGGGCCAGGGCCAGGTGGACCCTGCTGTTCCAGGGGTCTGTCATGGCTTCCCTTGGGTCCTACTGCCCCTGGCTCCTGTCATTTTTTACAGGAGCCAGGGGCGGATAAATACTCATTTAAAAAAAAAAATGAGGGGCTCCACGGGCCAGACAGAATGGCCTAGTGAGCTGGATGTAGCCCACAAGCCCTGTTTTGCCCACCCCTGTACTAGAGGGTGCATAGCATAAGGTGTGCCACTGCTACTTGTCTCCAGGGAAAGAAACATATGTGCTTATGTGGATACGGCCATAGTCAGCCTTTTTTTATTTTCCTTCCTTGAGAAAACAATACATTTACTGTCTGTTTCCTGCAAAAGTAAGTCTGTTTTAATCTATATATTTCTTTGTGTTACATTTCAGTACCACATGCATGCAAGACACCTGGCTCTCAGCAAAGCTTTCCCTGAAAAATTTGAGATGGAACCAAGTGCTCCTCCCAAGGTGATGTCTGTACTGACAGATTTTGTTTTCTGTATTTTTAACTACTGTCTAGAGAGAGAGAGACTTTTAAAAATTATTATTTTGCCACAAAAGGGTAACATGTGCATGAAAGACAGAGCCATCAGCTGAATGGAGGGACAGATATTCCATTGCTATAGACTGACATTGGTAAAACTATGCCAATTTAGAGCAGCTGAAGATCTTGGTACTGGGATGGAAATTGGTACCTTCTAATTTTATGCCCCCATAAAAACCCATAGAAAGACTGCTTTGCAAGTTCTGTGTGGAGGGACATTTTGGCAAGGTGTCAAGAGGCACCAGGGTCCTCTGCATGATCCCCTGTACATGATCTGTGGGTCATGCAAGACTAATCTGAATAAGAGCTGAGGATGAAACAGTTGTTGGTCAGAATCAAGGCACATGTTCAATCTACTCTTATCATAAATAGTATATATGCACCCATTTGGGGAGCGGTTGTACTCAGCTCCAAAATTAGGACCTGGGTTATTTAAAACTTAACTGAGGCAAATCCATTTACAATTCATTGTTTTAAAGTAACAACTGAAAATGGGGTGTTATGGGATACTTAGGCCTGCCAGGATGTTGTAAACCCTAGCAGTCAGCTAGTATGCGCCCCTGCTCCTCCAAACCATCACCCTGTATCTCTTCTGCCATGTCTTGATGGAGTCAAGTATGTGGAAGGCATGCTGCAAGGGTAGGGGGGTGATGTTCATGTGGATGAGCTTTAGGTAAAGATTCCCAGCTACCATTTTGAAGCACAGGGATGCTGAATACATGAGGTGCAAAGGCTGCTAGAGTGTGCTAATTAGTGTGCTCCAGCAGATTCAACTAATTGAGTCTGCTCTGATGCACTGTAATGACAGCAAGGACAGAATGGTATTCCCCTTGGGCCACTTAATTTCCCTTTTTTTGTATTTGTCCAGGCCTTGACTCTCTTGGCCAGGGCCTATTTTGCTGTAGCTGGTCCCTTCACTTAGATCAACTATTTCAGGCAGAGGGCCGCTTGAGAAGTTTTGGCAGGCTGTCAAGGGCCGCATTGGTAGCAGCCCTGAACAGGTGCCCCGCCCCCTGGTCGCCATTTTGAGGCCAGAAGCCCCACCCCTAACCTCTGACCATTGCCACCACAAGTCCTTCCTACTTTGTAGTACATCCTACAAAGGATGTACTCCTTTGGGGAAGAGGGTTTACTATCTTAGAACGGGAAAAAAAAAAACAAATTATGTACTAAAAATCAAATACCTTTAATAATATATTTTAAAACAATTTTAAAAACATATTTCTGTCCTGATTTGTGTGCGTTTCTGCTGTATATGTAGAAGTGATTTCATAATAGCTCAAAATGCAGTCTTACTAGTATGTGGAGTATGCAGGGGTATCACAGGTATGGGTGGGTGGGTGTGAGGCTTGTGGGGAGCTGTGAATGTATGTGTGTGTATGGTATATGCAGGATGTATGATTGTGTGTGCAGCAGGGTGTGGCTGTGAGGTGTGCGGGAAGGGTTGGAGGGTATGTGGGGTGTGCAGCAGGGTGGGGCTGTGAGGTGTGCGGGAAGGGTTGGAGGGTATGTGGGGTGTGCAGCAGGGTGGGGCTGTGAGGTGTGCAGGAAGGGTTGGAGGGTATGTGGGGTGTGCAGCAGGGTGGGGCTGTGAGGTGTGCGGGAAGGGTTGGAGGGTATGTGGGGTGTGCAGGAAGGGTTGGAGGGTATGTGAGGTGTGCGGGAAGGGTTGGAGGGTATGTGAGGTGTGCAGGAAGGGTTGGAGGGTATGTGGGGTGTGCAGCAGGGTGTGGCTGTGAGGTGTGCGGGAAGGGTTGAGGGTATGTGGGGTGTGCAGCTGGACCTGCTCTGCAATAGCCCACAGCCTGAGCATGCAGGTGCAGCCACTCAGATCTAACTTTGGGGAAGCCTCCCTGGGATGCCAGAGCTCCACGCTGGGCCCCCACTGGTCTGTGCTGCCCCAGTGGCCTTGGCCACACCCCCACGCAGTCCCCTGGGCTGGCCACGCCTTTCCTGGGTGGCTCCCAGGTTCCTGGCAGCCACAGGAGCCTCCAAAATGCAAAAGCATGTGTGCGGCTAATTCCGCTCCTGGCAGAGCTTCTCTGCCCATCCCAGGGCCAGCAGGCAAGCTGCTGGCAGGTCTCTGGGCCCCTGGCATGTAGGTGGGCCCAGGCCTTCCCGCTGTGATGTGGCACTGGACCCCAGGGCTGGCCAAGCCAGGGGCCAGCCAGGCCCTTGCTGCCCATGTCTCCTGGCTGTGTTTGCACCAGCGCGCACAGTCCCAACCCCATGTGCTCTGCTCCCGCCTGTCCAGATGAAAGGGTCGTAGCTGTTGTGGCCGCCATGCGCCTGCCCACTTCTGGCTGAGTGGCTGGACCGCAGGACTCAGCGGGAGCTGGCCGTCCCAGCCCAAGGACTGAGGCGATCGCCGGTGGTCCTTCCCTGCCTACCTGTCCCCTGCTCTTATCTTTTCTGCTCTGGCACAGGCAGAAGCAGCCCCACGGTCCCCAGCCAAAAGCTTCTGCTCAGTAGGGGCTTCCAGGTGAGGGGGTGGGGGCAGGGGCAGGGGGGCCCTGCCCTTCCGTGGGCCTGCCACGGCTACCCCCGGGTCCTACTGCCCCTGGATCCTGCCATTTTTTACAGCCAGGGGCAGATAAATATTAATTTTAAACAACATTTTAGGAGCCCCAATGGACCACATACAATGGTCTGGCAGGCCCAACCTCGACTTAGACCCACTTAGTCCAGCCTTGGCTCTGTAGTAGCAGTGGTACAGCTGCAAATTTGGTTTCTTTCACGATAGGGCTGGGCCCTCCTGGTTCCCCGGTCTCAAATGGGTTACATCCTCATCTCTCTCCGTGTCTGACCCCTGCCCACAAGGGGTGGATCTCGCTGGTGGCTGTAAGGCACCTACAGCGTGACCTTCACCTCCTCCCACAGTCGCTCTCAGTCCGCTGGACAAGTGAACAGAAGCAAAAATTGCAAGCAACTGCTTTCAACAAAAAATACTGCCTCTTCGGGCACTCAGAGACAAACGCAACTTGATAAAGGCAGTCTTCTATCATTTCCGGGTCCTGTGGCAGGGAAAAGAAAAAGGCCGAATGGAAAAACCCCCTCTCTTGATCCTTACTTCCCAGAGTTCCCCTATTTGATTTTGGGCCCTGCTGTGGCGCACCTGAGGGATCCTGCCCTTCACCGCCAGGGCTAGACTGCCTCTCCAGCCCGCAGGCAAGCCTATTCCCTGCCCTGTCCCTTCCGGTCAGCCCAGCCTACTGCCTGGTCCGAGAGCAGGGGCGGTTCATCAGTCCCAGCCCCGTCAGCTGCCTGCCTTTTCGCCCCCAGCTCCGCAGCTTGCAGCCGCTCCCCAGAGCAGCGTTACTGGCTTTTCAGCTGTCTTTGCCCTGGGCCACAAAGACCCTTCTCTGAAACGGCTCCTGCCGGTTCGGCTGGCTCTGTAGCCCTCCCCCAGTAGCAGGGCAAGGGTTCCTCGTTATGGGCCCAAACCAAAACTCTCGATCTGGATTTTCATTTGTTGCTTGTAGCAATGCAGATTTGAATACAGGCTGTGATCTAAATGTCAGCATGCACCCATTCACATAGAAATTCAGGAGTATTCAGGTTAGAAGTTGGGATCTAACTCTTAAAGAAATATTGAGCCAGGTTTTCCAGTATTAGGGCACTGTCTAAATCCAGTAACTCCACTAGTCAACTACTCCAAGTCTATACCAGAATAAAGAGCAACTATAACTTTATAACTTGGGAAGTGTGGAAAATCTTGAACCTGATGAGTGCTGGGTTTTTTTAATTTTAATATCTGGGGCAGGTAAAGCTTATATCACTTACCCTATGAATTGTGGGTTGGCCCTGGAAAGCATCAGCATGACCTTGTTCTGCATCTCCCACAAGCTGCATCGTTGCCATGTTCCTTTCTTTCTTATGTCTCTGGCAGACCGAAGGTTTCAGGTACCCCAGGCCCTCGTCAGTCCCACCATCCCCTTCTGTCTCCCAGCCTTCCAGCCCTCATCAAAGTGACGAGGAAGATGAAGATAAGGATGAAAGATATGATGAGGATGAAGAGGCTGAAAGGGACAAGCGAAATATAAAGGCACCCTTTTCCCTGGGAATAATGCCACCCGGAAAGAAGCAGCAGCACGGAGAATATAGGAACTGAATGCCGTTGTTGTCGTGCCTGACGATGTTTCAGCTCCTAAACGGTGCATTCGTGTAGGTGGGTCAGGCTACAGACTGAGGACAGTGCTATGAGGTTAGGAAATCTGAAACCAACATTACCTTACAAGTAGTTTAAATTGTAAATCTCCTCCCTTCCTTGGAGGTAGAAGAGATTGTTAAAATGCATTAAACCTGGATAATATTATGAGTCTCCAATTAAGTTAAATGTACGATAGATCATATTTGCATCTGAAATTCATTATAACCCATGAGAACAGATCCATCATAATTATTCCAATCAAATATCCATTAATTTCTCTACTCGGCCCTTCCAAACTAACTATCACCTTTAAGTCACGATTTACCATGATTTTACCATGGCAAAATCATTTACCGTGATTTTGAAGAAATTGTTACATGTGGGAAAGCCTAACAGGGTTCAAAAAGTGTTGAAAGAAAAGAGTCAATTTTTTTCTTATGTTATTTTAAATCTACATCACTGTAAACATTTTTTACACAATGCAAAAGTGTCTTGATCCAGATGTAAACCATATTTCTTGTGGAAAAATATCTAGTTCAACGAGTGGG
>JAGPOW010001296.1:23547646-23561934 GCA_030014935.1 Caiman crocodilus | reverse complement strand
ATGAAACGGAGCAGTGCTTTCGAAACAAAATGAAACTCAAAACAAAACGCTGTCCCATCGAAACGGCAAAATGGAAGTCAAAATGACACACTGCTGGTTCACACAGCCCTACTGAGGAGGGTGAGTGTCACTGCTCTGACACACCAACACACAACGTTGTTCTTCCCAGTGTTATTCAACAAGCTGTAAGCACGCTTTTCACATAAGAGCCAGAAAAATTAAATCAAAAATATATAAAAAAGAAAGAATGCATATGGAGAGAGCGGATAGGAAATGTGATTTTGGTTGAAATTTAGACCTGTTAGGAATATTAAGGAGCAAAGTTGAAGTCTCTGCTACTGCCAGCAGTTAGTTGAGATAGCTGAAAAGACCGAATACTTCTTTGAAGTTCCTGTTCACGAAGTTCAGAACTATCTGAGGTTTCGTTTCCTTCAAACTCTTTCCCCTGAGTTATTTACTCATTAACCCAAAGGGGAAAGGGGCCAGAAAGTTTTCTAGAAAACCTGAAAAACAGTAATTAAAAATGAATTTTGTGGGAAGAAATTATTTTTTGAAAAACAAGGCGATTTTGTGTGGCAAGCTTCTGAAACTATAGTAAGCAAGATTATACAAAAGATGAAATAGTATTAGATGGGAATAGGGTGTGAGGGATATAAAAAACGAGAAACATGAGCCCATAGTCTCAACTTCTCCAGTGATTGTGGTGCTTCTGTTACAATGTACAAGAAGGATGTGGCCCAAAGCTGGTGGGAACCTGGGCACGTCCACACTTCCCACATTGCATGTTCTGTAGCACTGCAGTCCGATGATATAGAAACGCCCCTTGTGCCCATTACAATGCTATGCTCCTGCAAGCACCTGAACAGCAGTGTTGCTGTCCCCTTTTCCTCTGGCCGCTAGAGCCATATTCAGGTATGCTGACCATGGCAATAAAAAGCAGTTAGGCTAGAAATCCTGTATAAACTACCAAAAGGAAACTAATATACCCCACATTTAACTGGGGCAGAAGCTTGGTACTGGCCGACTGCAAAGGACTGAATTTCCTTGCAAGATTTCTACTTTCTTTGTGAAAAAAATCAAGATACTCGAAAAGCATCTTGCAATATTTTTGGAAAGAAGATACTTCTGGCTTCATCTTGTGAAATAGTGACTAATCTAGCCTCAGCCCAGCAAAACACTTATACATGTGCTCAGCTTTAAGTACACAAGTAGTCCTATTGGCTTTAATGGGTTTCTTCACATTTAAGATAAGCACACACTTAAAGTGTCCTGGAACCAGGGAGCTCAGCTTCTTGCTGAAGGCAGCCCTTAAAGTAATAGACTTAGCGAGTTGAGACAGTAAAGAGATTCAGCTTCACAAGCACAAAAAGGATGGTCGGTTTTGCTCAGATTTCTCAGATACTGTATAGTCTTTTTTTCTGTGAGAAGATTAACACCAATTATTCACGATGATCAACAACAAGCAGGAAGATGCAACTGACTTTCCTTTACAGGTCATGAGCCGTATGTTTTTTCCCTGCAGTTAGCAACCCATAAGACAAAATTTAGTGCTTTAAGCAGGTGCAGCAGTCTATATATTATGCATAGGGTCCTGCATTAAATTAAAAGCAGCCATTGTTACTCAGGCCAAATCCTGCAAGGCCAAAGAGAGTACACTGCCTTAATATTAGTCAGAATATTAAGACTTTTTTAGGTGATTGTAGACTGTAGGAATGGGTCCTGTACATCTAAGGACAGATGAAATGAGATTTTTTGTACAGAAGATCTTAAAACCTTGTTGCCACTATGGAAGAAGCTGTTTTTAATTTGACTTGATAAACAGTAAAATGCTAGTGAGGACAATACAGTTTTAAAGGTTTTGCATATGTTGGGAAGTCAAGCAGCGATTGACCTTGGTTTGCTCACTCATGAGAGCTAACGCCTGCCTTGCCTTCACAAGTATTTGATATCAGGATAGCTAACTTGAGATAAAAATGCACTGTCTTCATCATAGTAAAGACAAGGTCTAAGAGGAAGACCACAAAACTCCCCAGGGGGGATAGAAAGCGGGGCAAAGGCGTTGTCTACTCTTAACTGCCTTTGTTAGCAGTGCTGTCAGCAGACAGACACTATTGCTGAGCCACCAAGCGACGGGCATACTCATGTACTTCTGGCAGCTTCATGCTGCCCCATTGCAAACGCAGCTATTGCCAAACTGCAAAGTGCACCTTCAGAAGGCACCGTGTGCTATAGGGATCACGGCGCCCAGCAGTAGGTAAAGCCCCGGGCAGCTGCCAGGCAGCTCAGCAGAAGCGGTTGAAGTGTGCAGCGGCAAGGGAGGGCTCTATTTCAAAGGAGCTATCCTCACAAGTCTGCCAGCTAAACTCAGTAGTGTAGACAGAGCCTGCGGTAGCTTCAAAACACCTTTGTGTTTTTCTAATCCTGGGCTTCTCTGTGGGTCTTCCCTAGGCTTCCCATGAAACGCAGTGCTGGTCAAAATCTCCGTAATAGTGTGTATACACACTCTACAACATCTCATCCACAGCTCGCACTGTCTGTCTCCAGCACTGCCCCAAACGACGCCCTGATATCAGAGGTTAGAAGGGGTTCCTAGGGACGGACTCTCACAGCTGTCGTCTTCGGTGTCTATGGGCTTTTACGTGTCTCATGATGCCCTTTGGAATAGGGCAAAGGACTTGGAGTAGGCGTGAGGAGCTTGCCAATGAACTGATGAAACAGGAGGCGTTTGCGATTGTAAAAGCAAGTCAAGAGAGCAGTGCCTCGCATCCAAAGAAGAAAGTATTATGACAACAATAAGGAATCTAGACTTATAGCCACTAAACTGATTAAAACGAGAAAAGTGAATGAAATAACAGAATAGCCAACGTTCATCATCTAATTTGTTCTCTATTTTCTATTCTGTCTAATTTAAAATTCCAGTACAATATAATTTATGGCATAATTTGCAGTGTCAGTCAGCCAAGGTAGATCCTTTCAGTTGTATATTAATTTCCTAACTTGAGTATTCAAAAACCCCTTAGAAACTCGGAGAATAAAATAACATGTGCATTTACCTCCTTCTTGTGCCTTCTGTAAGAAGCTGAGGAATAGTGCAGCAGCTTCCGAAAGAGATACGGGATTTGAGTTTTGGCTGCGTGTTTCTGGAGAGAAAACAAAGCAAAACAAAGCAAAGCAAACAGCTATAAAGACCTGCATTTACGACTCTGCTTACAGAGGTTTTTTTAAAGGTCTCTTGTCCATGCATCTTTATTTAAGTGTAATGGTAATTTGCGCCAAAAATGTAGCCTAAACGTATAGCTTCTCTGCTTTCATTGTGTGACAGTTTAAAGTATTCATTAATGTTTAATTTCATTTTGTCTAATTTAATTTCTTTTTTTAACAAGAGATAGATACAGTCAGACTGATTATGTTCAGCCCAGAGCAATTCAGGAATAACTCCGCGTCCATCGGGCAGTCGGTAGCATAACTAGCGGTGTGCGAGTGGGAACTCCAGCGCAGGGGATAACAAGCAACCCGGAGGACGTGCGAGATTGACAGTGGCTGCCGCCACTCCCGCCCGGCCCATCACTGCTGTCCCAAGGAGCAAAATCAGACGGTCACAGCTCTGAGTGCGGGTGCGCTGGTAGCGGAGAAGGGACGCTCAGGCTATTGTCTTTATAATGCAATTTTTTAAAGGACTGAGCTGTCCAGCTCCTGATATTAGCTTCTCCCTAGGATACAATACTGGTTGAACGAAAAACCTCAGTATCCTCCACCTATTGAACTAGCCATAAAATGTTAAAAGGAACATTTTTATATAATGTACAGGTTGAAATCATATATATACTTTTAAATGATTCCAGATGATTTTACCTAGCTGCAGTCTGTCGTATAGATCCTTCCTTTGGCTCTCGTCAGAAATAAAACGACGTCCCTCTACGAAAATAATAGGAAAGACAATGCAAGCAAAATATTCAACCAATCTTAAAGCATGCCTTAAATCATATTGCAATACATGTTTCTTCTTTTGACATACGCTGGAACTGGCAATTTTCTATAATCCAAAACCAAAATCTGAATGTTTTATTTGAGCTGTGGTCTATTGCAAGGAGACCGTGTTTTTCAGCTTTTTTCATTGTTCTGTTAACGTTTAACAGAATTAAACTTAACATTTAAAACCATAGGTGAACTTTACCAGCTTCTTCCCTGATAGTCCTTTGCTGCTCCGTAGCACAGCCCGTTTTTTCTCCCTTAAGAAGTCACCATTATTTTTTTAAAGAAAAAATCTTTTCCTGTAAAAACAAATTACTTTTATGTGTCAATAATAGTAATGTGCAGATTAAGTAAAACAGAAATACATTATTCAACTTGAAAGATTCATTTAAGTCCAAGGGCCAAATTTTCTGTTTGCAAGGTGGCTGCAACTTTTGAAGTCAGGGGAGTTTGTAACTTACATTATTTTGGCCATGCAATTATGGAGCTATTTCTCTTGGACATTTTAGGTTTTCTTCTTTAACTTATAATATTTAAATTAGGATTCAACTCTTATCAATCAACTTAATACTTCTTTGCCACTGGACTAGCAATGGGGGCTTAGAGGTTTATTCGCCCATCCATAATACTACGATATTGGTAAACCTGCTGTTCAACAACTTCATAGCAGATATTTCCGATGGTATTAATACAATGCAAGAAGCTTGCACTAGGAAACTTTCCTCTCCTGTCGCTTGTGGAAATCCTTTCAGAAACCTCAGGAAAGACTAAGTGATAATGAAATATATCCACTGTGTTTCAAGCCTTTGAAATAAGTTTTAGATGGGAAAGCTATTTTTCCCAGTTGACTTAACAATCAAACTATAATTTCTACCACCTGAGCATTTTCAAAACTACTGCTTTTTTTTTCTTTAAAAAATTATGTTTTTCATTGCAATTTCTTAGTTTCTTTCCAAAAAATACCAATATTTTCAAGCAAAGAAGAAATCCCAGCCAATTCATCCATGTGATTGTCTGGACTTCCACCTCTGTTGCATCCTGTGGAGATTTCTGCTTGGGTAATGTAAACCATATAAAGAATAATCAACTGGTGGGAAAAGCTACATTCTCCAGTACTGAAATAGCGTTGGACTTACGTGCACCCTTTAAATAAAGCATAGCCTGAGGAGTCCAGTTTCTTCTTTGGAAGTGATCCTTTGCACCAAAGAAGAGAAAAGGGATGTTTTAGCACAGTGCTACTACAATGACAATCGCCACACCGACCCATGGAGTTTATTAATACTTGTACACTCCTTCTGACCAGGCTGCTTACCTGAGGCGCACTCCAGGAGTATGAGATGAGAGATGCCGCGAGGAGCAGGGCCATAGCAGAAGCTGTCAGTCTACGCAGCCCCTGCACATGACAAGCAACCAGAAGGACATGAGGAAAATGTCTGTTAGATCCCCAGGCAACCTTTCTCTCCAGGTTCACCTCCTGACGTTGAGATGTTTTCCAGACTCCCTTGCTCCCCAAGCCTCTCTCTTTCAGCACTACCTCGCCTCCATAAATTCACGTTGCATTTAAGGAGCAAGTGTGACTACTCATATCACGCTGACAGAAGAGCTTCGTATGCTAATGTTTACAATCACGTAAAACTTTGTGGCGATGAGCGAGATGAATCCCGAGACAAAAGAGAGATTACACCGTCTAAATCTCATAAAACATGCAAGCATAGGAGACTTGGTGTTTTGAAGCAGGTCACTGCTCTCTGCAAGTAAAAGCTGTTTACCTTAGTACAGAATGTGTATTACTGAAGCTAGTGACTGATCCCACATATAGTATTAAGAGATGTTTAATTCTAAGAGGACTACACATTGACAAAGGGCTTGCAAATGAATATACTGATCACAAGTCCTGAGCAGACTAAATTATCTCTCTACTTTGTAACTAAATGTGAGCCTCGCTTTTCATGCACCAATTCATGTGACAAGGAAGCAATAACATAGTTATTAGTACTCTTAGAAGTCAATTCCATTTGCTAGTTTAGAGAAGCATATTTAATCTGTTGTTTTATCGTATACCAAAAACAGCTGTAATATTTCTCTCGCATAAAGTTAGAAAATTATAAACCAAGCAATTTAGCTTCTAAAACAATATACTCATTTGAAAATACAGGAAAAAGTATTTACTGACATGATTCCACGTATCAAAAGTGTCTCACTTACCTTCATGCTCAGTTGCCCTGCAAATCAGTAGTCTCAGAAAGGTTTAGTTAAGATTGTGTGGTAAAAGATCTGTATGTGATTTGGGGTTCCCTTTTTAAGTCTTCTGCCTGGAAATCTCCTCCCCCTTTGTGGCAGAGTGGAGGAGTCTAAAGGGACCTCTTGTCAGTGCTGGAGATGGAGAAGGAGAAGGTCTGATGACTCCCTAGGGAGACTTGCAGACTTGCAGAAAGTCAGGGAAATGATTGAAGGACAGACATCATGGATTTGGAAATTCACCCCATTAACCGGGTGACTTTCTGAACACATCAGCATCAATGTCGAGATTTCTTCTACCAGTTTCCCAACAAAATGTCACCATCTCACCAGTGATCAATAAGCACCACCAGCAGTCGATATTAATAAGGACAAGGAGTTCTTACCTTGGGTAACTTCTTGTATATGTGGTTGTCATCATCTGTGACGTCTATGAAGTAACCCTGAAGAAAAGCTAGTAAATTATTCTCAAGAGTCATATGTTAACGTAGGAGACAAAAGATACCGAAGGAGGTGGGGTATTCTGCATAGCCAGTTTGAGGTTATTCCCAGCAAACAACTTAGCATCGAATCCCCCGTTCATTTTCCTGACTCGCTCAAGCCTATTATTTCTTATAGCCCAGCAAAATGAAAGGGAAAACAGAATTTCGAGAAAACATGCAGCTGTAACCACTTTGCTATGTCGAGTAGCTAGAGAAGAAGTGTGACTCATGAACCAGACCTTTTGGAGCAGGCCAAGCAACAGAGCAACCGAATAAACAGGGAACAAGGAGACGTAGAGAATCAAGGATCATACAAAGTGCCTTTATAAATTGTTTATAACGGATTACTAGATGTCATGAGCAGGTCATAGACGTGAGTAGCAACCGTAACAAATGATTATAAACCTATTAAAAATACTATCTGATTTTATAAGGCACGACTACAGGCAATTTATTGGCATACTGGGATCTGTAGACTTTCTGAATCCCTAATTCAGAGATGAACTGAGACTAGAAACATGTCACCGGATGACATGGACCAGCTGTACTGGGAAGTACCTCAGGACAGTTGTTCTGCTTCACTGGGCAAAACACACGTTACCCCTCGTCCCTGCCTGTCGGTGCCGCGGGACAATGGGCACCAGGTCCTTCTGGGGCTCGAGGGGCCTGATTCTAATCGCCCCGGGGACCCCAAGGCAGCAAGGGCCCCTCAGGGCCCGGGAAAGCCTGCAGCTCTCGCTCCGCTGGCTGAGACGAGCCCCAGAGAAAAGCCGAGAAGGAAACCCGGGGCTCGAGGAGCTCAGTCCTGCACGACGACTCCCCGGGCGTTCACGGCTGGTCCCAAGCGCCAGAGGCGGCAGGTGGCAGGGCTGATTCTCTGGGAGCCCGTGGTGTGGCTGGTGCTGTCAGCGTATGTCGACAATGGCCTTACTCCTCAGGTGACCTGGTCCAGGTGGAGGTCTGCCAGGCGTTGTACTCGGTGACCTTCTCTGCCTGGGTCAGCTGGGTCAAGGGCTTTGGCCTGACGGTGGGCTCGCTCCCACCCACTCTCCATGGGATCAGCTGGAGCATGGGCTCACTGGGCTTACTGGGGGTCTACCTGTCCCCCACAGCCCCTTCCCCACCGGAGAACTGGCACCAGCTGGAGGCAAAGGTGGTGGAGCGACCAGGCACTGGCAGGGCTCCCTGCATGGGAGAGGGCTGGTGCTTAACCAGCTGGTCCTGTCCATGAGCTGGCACCACTTACACACCCTGCCTGTGCCCCTGCAGTCCTGGCAGGACTCAAGAGAGGGGCACTGGAGTTTTTCTGGCCAGGACAGCACTGGCTTGCTGCAGAGGTCCTGAGCCTCCCCTTCTGGACGGATGGCCGGGGCCCGGATTGCCTGAGCAGCCAGGTCCTGACGCTCTGCTTTCGGGCCCTGCAGCAATTGCTATCCTGTGTCAGTAGCCAGGCAGCATGGGGCCGCCCGGGGCGCTCCTTCCTCTGTCGCTTCCAGGGACTCTGATACCTCTGGCAGCTCCTTTGCCTGCGGGACGTCTCCCTGCAGGACCTGCAAGCGCTGCCCAAGTTCCACCACGATCTCCTCTGGGCCTGGAGGCTGGTCTCCACCTCCGGGTCCCCTGCAACACTCACGCGGGGTGCCAACCTGCTCATCAAGCCCCTCCTCTGGAGCCCCCATCCGGGGGTGCTGACCACAGGGGTGTCCTGGTGGCAACAGAGGTTGATCCTGGCTGGTGTCACTTGTATGGGAGCGCTCCTGGACTAGGACAGGCAGGAGTGGGTGGACCCCTGGGAACTGGCCCGGTGCATGCGTCTACTCAGGATATGTGCGACATGGTGTCTGGTCCAGCAGGTGAAATCTGCCCTACCTTCCGACACCTTTGCCTTTGTTGGCCAGGTCCTGCTCAGTGATGGTCTCTGCCCCTGCCCCCCATGTACTGCAGCCCACCAGAGTATGTCTTGGGGCTGGCGTCTTGCCTGGCCTTGCAGTGCTCCCCAGTGCTTTACCACCTGCACTGCCTGGAGGACACCAGACCAGACACCAAACCGGCCCATCCCCACCACATCTACACACTTGTGTGCTGCCTGATCCATCATGTCACCCTCACATCCCACCCAGACACCGAATGGCAGGACCTGCTTGGCGGGGGCATGGCTGGGGCACCCCAGGGGCTGAGTCTGTACTCCACCCTCATCCCACGAGCTACTGGGGACCTCAGCTGGTGGCTCCTCCATGAAGCCATCACCACGGGTATGTATGTGGCAAGTTTCACAGACACCCCGGTCCCCTGCCCCTGCCCCTGCTGTGGGCAGAGGGAGACCCTGGTGCACACAGGCATGCAGCGTGCTTCAGCACCAGGGCGAGGGCCAGCCATAGAGATGCACTGGCTGGCTACCAGAGCATCTCTGTGACGGACCTGAGCCTCCGGTTGCTTCAGGGCACAGTCCTGACTGTACCCTGCCCGTTTTTCCCCTGTGGTATTTTCTGAACTTTTTTTGTTCCTGTACATGCCTCTTGCAGCTTCTCAGAGGACTTTGAGATGCTGCAAGAGGCATGTGCATGCTCGTCTGGACATGCCCTTAGAGTGTAATAGCAAAAGTAGTCATCTGATCTATGTGATTAACGTGTGTTCATATGAAGACAGGAGTGAGATGTATCCTTGTTGGTTTTAGGGTCCATCATTTGCTTTTGGAGTTCTTCTGGGACCTACTCCCCTATTCATTCTCTCTAGAAATGCAGTTGTCTCCAGAGCGGCATATGTTACATGCATTACAACACAGCAGCAAGGCGAGGCAGCATTTTAAGATAAGAAACATATAGCAACATGCAGGCATCCAGGGTGTTCATATACATACATTAGCCATGCACAGTTATCTCTGCATACATACATGCCCCCCCATCTTTGACAAATACAATAGCTCATAATTAACTTATGCATCCTCATATATGGAACAAAAAGGAATGTCTTTTATTTTTGCTTTGACAATTTGGGTTGATGCGTTACATATCATTGAGATGTAATGTTATCTCACTCCTGCCATTTATCAATAGATTCACACAAATGAGGAAGCTGCTTTGACATGTAATCAATAATCTAAGTCAGCAGGGTGAAGAAAAGATTGCCGTAGCAGCAGGGCCCTTTGTTAGGTGGAGAATAACATATGCTCAGCCCGGAAGATGATCTAAAGGGCAGTGTGACTTGCCTACCATAACACTGTAAATGGTAAAAGCTAAGCCTTTGTGACCAAACATCAGTTTTCAGGTTCTTCGGACAGTTCTTCTGGAAGGAATCATTACCCATCCTTTGCCAGATTAGGGACATAAGGCACCCACTGCTGTGACCAGAGTCACCCCTTAGGAGTATGCAGGTCCCCAGGGATGGCTCTGGCTGTGACTATTGTCTGTCACACTGACAGTATTGTTTGTGTGTAAACTCTTTAGAGAAGAGACCTTTTTTTTTGTTTGATGTTTCCATAATGCCTACTGGGATCCTCCTCCTGAACTGTGAGTCCCCTATGCTAATGCGTCATATACAATAACTAACAAAACTGTTGTGCAGATTGAACATATGTTGTGGCAAATAGCCAATAATATGTATTTCAATCACAATTTTTTATCCTATACTACTCTCCTCCATTTTTTTCCATCCATGCATCCACCCATCCACACCCACTCATAGTATCCAGACACTGGTGGAGTTTGCAAATCTGGAATAAGAACTGAGATATTTCAAGACTGACTGGCATTTAACAACACATCTGTCACTGAAGTTAATGGGAGTCGCGTGGATAAATTCAGTACTCAGCTTTGAAAACCCTGTCCAGTCTTTAGGCATGCAGGTTGTAGCCATATTGGTTTAGAGCTGAACCTCACAAGAGCTGAGAGACTCCATACCAGCTGAGAACTGCCTGCCCAGAGGAGTTTTCCACCTATTAACTCCCCTGTGAAATCCTATGTAAGATGAACCTTCTTTCCTACCAAGGAGAACTTTTACAATCTTTTCTCTAATGCCTGATGAAGGGTATTTGTGCCTGAAAGCTTGCAATTAACGTATTTATTTTTGCAAAAATCTTGTTGGTCTAACAAAATAGATCACCTCTACTACAAGCCCTAGTTGCTCTGTCTACTCTTTTGTACTTTTAACTGAGCAATTCTGAGCTGGAAACCCCAGACACAAAAACTTGGAACCCTTTCGGACCACTTTTGCTGCACCACTTTTCAGAGTAGCGCAGTGATTCTCAACCAGGGTGCCATACAACATTAGTCCTGTAAGATGTGCAAACACACAGGATGCACAAGATAAGCCCAGAGGGTGCCTCCCTATGAGTGCACACATGCATTTCCTTGGGGAAAAATAGCAGCAGCACACAGCGGTACCACTGCTCCTTGTCTCCGAGGAACACTCCTGCACATGCACTCTGGCGCACAGTAAATTGCCCCAGGTACAATTACCTGGGGTCCTGGAGCTCCCCGGGGCTCTCGTAGTGGTAATCTGTGTGCACAGAACCTGGCCAGCAGCTGGAGTGTGGTTCTGGCTGGCCAGGCTACAGTTTTGGGTATCGCATGCTGCTGCCATGTGTGCTGTCTCACTTTTTATTGAAGCTTTTCTTTTAGATACTGGGATTTCCTGGTATCCAGGAGTACAAGAGAACCTTTTCACGTGTGCCAAATGCATTTTGCAAAGCCTCAAAAGCCTTTAAGGTGCCACAAAGTGCACATTCCTGCTCATATGGATGCATCCAGAGATTTCAAATGAGAATCCATAGGCCACGTCCAGACAAGCATGGCTGTGCGGTATGTGGTACGGCAGACGTGTCTGTGGCACCACATACCACGCATTCAGTTACTCTCTATGCTGCAAGGGAGCAGCACAGCAGATTTTTTAAACCCTGTGTATCCAGGGGTCAAAAAAAACCCCACAGAGAAAAAAAGCAGAGCAACGCATGCATGGGCAGCACTTGCCGATCAAAACCCGAGCCGAGCCACCCAGAGCTGTGCTGCGGCTGCACGCCAGGCTCCATGCAGCAGAAGTGCCACAGCTGCAGCCCCGAGAGACCCTTAGGATCCCAGGTAAGGCTGCTGGGGCCAGCCTGGGGCTAACCCCACCCTCCCCTACCGCCCCCAGGGTAGCTTGCCGTGCGCCAGGGTGCACGTGGCACGCACATTCCCTGGGAACAACTAGCAGCAGCACAAGGTGTGTCACTGCTAGTTGTCCCCTGAGAAACAAATGTCCATGTATGTTGTGGACATAGCCATAGTGTCAAAAACATTGTGATCTGTTGTGGTCTTTCTGAGTTCTTTGCAATAAAAGAATTGTTCTATTATTTTCCCATGGTCAAAAAACAAGCGAAAGCTAGGAGCCGGCATCTTCTGATTGCCGCCGTGAGCATAGGCGGTGGAAGGTCAAGGCTTGTGGGGGCTCAAGTCCCCCAGACTAATTTCATGGCAGCTGGCAGCAGCAGTAGGACCACAGCACTGCTCAGCACGCAGCCAGGCCAGCGCCCCACATGCAGGTATCTCCGCACAGCTGAGGAAGAAGTGGCTAATCACATATACATTGTACCATACAGAGCACAATGGGAGGTCTAGTTCTCACACTGATGCATGCACTCAGCCCCCCACAAATAATATTTTCTCCCTCCATCTATGGCTGTGAGTCTAATGAGGGGTTCCTTGCATCTAACGAGGTTGAAAATCACTGATGTACAGAAATGTTAAGTGCACAATGTCTCATGTTAGAGCTGACAAAATCCTGTCTAAATGCTTACATATGCATCCCTCAACATCATGCTACCCAGCTGTATCTAAAGATGATCTTTCTCTTTTCATATATGGTTCAGAATTAGTGCTGCACTTTCAACTGTGGAAGTAGACATGAAGCAGCGGTTCAAGCTTTAGACAAGCAAGTGTACAAACATTTTATTGCTTATAGAAAGGCTTCACAACAAAAAGCACAGACCTAATAGTCTCTTTGCTCAGTGCTCCAGTGTGAGGACCCCTGTAGCATCCCATTCGCTTTTGGAACATTCATCATTATTAGAACAACACTGGGTACTGATGAGAGGGGGGGAGAAGACCTATAACAGAACGGCAGGATCGACTGATTTGCAAAGATGTAAATTGTTTTGTCTTGGATGGGAAATGTGCAATGGAGTTGTGGAACAGTAGCGATAGCAAAGTGGTTGAAGAGTTCAAATAACAAGAAAGGAGAGGAGTGCCATTCCTTTTACTAAAGGGAAAAGTTAGGTCAGGTAGACTACCAAGATCCAGCCTGCAAAAGCTGTGAGTTAACAAAGATGACTCACCACCCAACTGTATGAAGGCTTGGAATAGACATTTCTGAAGGAGAAGCTCAGTCTAGAGCAGTGGTTATCAACCTTTTTCATCTGCAGACCCCTAAAAAAAATCGAATGGAGGTCTGGACCCCTCTGAATTGTAATTCAGGTATCCACAAACTTTTGGTTGATCATAGTCATCTTTCACAGACGAGCTAGACATAGTCTGCAGACCCTCAGGGGTCTGCAGACCACAGGTTGAAAACCACTGGTCTAGAGTGCTTTCTGCAGTGGTAATGATAAATCATTTCATAAAGGAAAGTATTACAGAACATGTGTTATAGGAAGATATGTTTGTGCAATGACAGAAACACCCAAAGCCAAGGAGTTATTTGACCTTTTCTTCCACCCCCATCAGCCTGGCAGAACAGATTTTTGTCTTTGCCAAGAAACAACCCACAGAGATAGTGCTCATGGTAAATGCTATGCATGAGGTTGTCCCCTCTTGGCTGAATACTCACGCAGTCTGAGCCACAGAGTCAGATAAGAAATCCATCCAGCAGATTGAAGGAAGAGCGGTGTGAATGGCACGTACTTCCTAATAACGCTGAAGAGGGGTAATTGGGTAAGTCAAGCATTAGTGCTGTACCTGAAGGAGCTACTCAAAGGCCTTGTAGAAGAAAGTATCTGAGGCCCATTTATGTCAAAGAATATCAAATCAGAGAGGTTCACAAAGCATATGGGCATCTACTACAATTTTTACTATAGCATACATTTTTAAATAGACAAGAATAAAGTCTTTGGGTAAAATATTCAGAACTGCCTAAATCACTTAAGAGCTTAAGTTCCATTCCAAAAGACAGGCAATTAATATCCTAAGTCACACTGACATTTAACGAGGTTTATGCTCCTGAGTGCCTAAATCATTTTTGAAAATGGGTTTAAGCTTCTAAATTATAGAGAGACATTTGAAAAAATTGCCCCTTAATAGTTGCAGATCTCTCTTGAAAATGAAGAACACTGTGTACTTTTAAAAAATGTATTTGATTCTAAGATACATTGCTACATGAAGTATTTTTTCCCTAATACACCTTCTGAATGGCGACTATAAATTTGCTGTTTGAAACATGTGGGAAGCTGATAAAGTTGGTTCTGTTCTTGAAGTAGAGATCGTACGTCTTGTATAGTCTGGTAAGTAACTAACCCTAAATGGTGCTTTCGGGTACTAGAATTATACATATATTTCAGCCTGGTTGTGTTGTACCTAAACTGATCCGTATTTTTTGTTCTTTGTGTTCAGAGGAGACAAAGACAGCAGG
>JAGPOW010001296.1:23531704-23543646 GCA_030014935.1 Caiman crocodilus | reverse complement strand
TATTCAGCCCCACACAGTGCTGTATGCTACATGGGTATACCCTCATGTTATGGGGTTTCAATACTATAGGAACCTTAGGGGATATTATAAGCTTTATTTTAAACTTGCCGGAAGCATTATAGTTTCAGTTAACAAGACATTGGAAGCTACAGGCGTACGTTGTCTAACGTGCTCAGTTCAGATCTGAACGAAGCAGCCAGATGCTACTGGTGGCTGTTTTGTCCATGCTACTATTTCTACACGTGCACTTGATGGGGTCTCTCTTTAAGAGTGCATGTGGAAGCAGAAAAAGGGCTAGATTATGGATAGCAAGGCAGACATGTTTCCCTTACAAACAGCACTTGGAGGGATTAGGACAGCTTAGTTTCAGCAAATGGGGGGCAGGGGGAAGCTATAGTACTTAAAGTAAGGAAGTCCAATCTGATGCCTAAATTGGAGTTTCTTTTACCCTCTGCTAAGGCCAAGCCCCTTCGGTTTGATTAGACTAGGAATGACAAGAAAATCGGAGCTAATCATTTCTTTAAGTGGGAAAAGGTTATTTTCTGAAGATGACATCTGAAAACATGCACATTTAAATAAATGTAAAATGACAACTTAATTCCAAAATAAGATTTCTTCCCATCCCCTTCTCCCCCCGCATTTAACATGGCAGGAGAGGGAAGCCCCTTGTCTTGGACTCAAATATGAGAGTGGGTCAGATACGAGCTGTGACCCTGTCTTTCCCCCAGTATGCCCTGTCCTTCCTCCATCTTCCCCCTCCCCCGACAATTGTGTGCCCCCATTGCAAGTACCCCTCTCCCTTCCCCTTGCTTCCTGTGCTGCTGCTGCTGCTCCAGGGCCAGGCTCTGCGCCACGAGCTGGAACAGGAGTGGAGCCTGCCAGAGCAATAGTCTGTGGTGGGAGCAGCAAGCTGTGGGAGGAAGGGCAGTGGGGGCGCAGGCTGGGGAGAGAGTGGGGGGGGCAGGCACCAGGGGGAGTAGGTTTGCTTGGGCGGGGGCAGGTGGCAGGGTGTAAGTTGTCTCTTTCTACTGCCTTCATACTACCTGCCCCCGCCCAACCTTCCCTACTGCCTACCGAGGGCCCCTACCACTGCTTTTCCCACTGCATTGGCGACGGGGATGAATTTAAGATGATCCTCCAATAATTAAACAAGGGAGACATGCTTAGATAGATTTTCTTTCAATCAACTATAATCAAGCTTTAATTTTAACTTAAAGTAGTAAATTTTCAGAAGTGGTGCAGGGTCTTTGTGTGTGTTTTTGTTTTTTAAATCAACTCTGTTTAATTATTAATTTTAAATACCAGGTGCAGACTTGCAGAACCATGCTGATGTTATGGTAGCACTCCAAAAATTCTTGCACAACAAGTGTTGTGTACTATTTCTTAGGCTCCTGCAAACTGTATGCTTAAATCAGTATTTAATCTCCGTCTTGGCCCTTTTCTTTCAGTGACTGTTCAGGAGGGATATTCATTCGCCAACACCTTCTGAAAATGGCACAGACAAAACGTCATAATCCAGTGGACAGTATTTGCCGAAAGATCAAGACTATCCAGATGATGGACCAATTCTCAAATCCTGCTCTACAGATCCCCAAATTTCAGTCCAGGAACTTTGACAGCCCACAGAATAATGCCAGAAAAAATCTAGAGGAGCTATTGAAAAAAAGGACTCTTAAAAGTTATGATGGTACACCATGTTCCAGAAGTCCTAATAAGAAGAATATTTTCTCTCCATACTTACAGGCCATATCCCCTAGTCTTAGAGATGTCTCTGACTACTATTGTGGGAAAGCAGCCTATTCCCTCGTTAAAAGTAACGAGTGCAACGGCAAGCCACAGAGACAAATCTGCCGTAGTGAGAGCTGTTCTCCACTTGTTCTCCCACCTAGAGAAGGTAATCCTGGCAGTCGGTCATCTGCGGCCTCCAACTCCAGATATAAAGACCTAACTCATGAAATTAATTACCTGACGTCAAGTCCTAACTTCCATTTCTTAACTGATCAAAAGACAAGAGATTCTGTATTCCTGTCTCCTTTTTCAAAGAAATTTTCCTTGGATGAAAGAGGTAAAAACAAAACAAAAATGCCTGCAACAAACTATCTAGGTTTCCTACTGTTTAGTTGTCACACTTTTACACGCAGTCTTGCAGAAGCATTTACCTTGCTGTAGGTTCATCTGAACCAAGGCAAATTTTCACCAAAAACTGGTATGGTCTCAAACTGTTTTGGTCAAAAAATAATGTTTTTCAGAACAATGCTGCTTTTTTTTCCTCCTTATGTAACACTTAATGAAACTTCTAATTTAAAAAAAAAACCCAAACAAACATAAACAATATTGCTTTGGCTTCAATGACTTTTTTTTTTTCCCCCCACATTCTCCAATGGACCAAAATTATCAGATATTTGCCCAACTCTATTCTGCAACCCTTTCCCCTCTTCATAAAAGGAGTGTGTGGAGTCCTTTCATCCATACAACTTGCTCAAATGTACTACTTTCCACCTCAAGTGTATTTGTTTCCAGACTTGTGAGTTACAATGCATGGAAAGACCCTGATTTCAGTAGATTTATGTGCAAATTGTAAGTTACAAGGTGCAAGCCTCAGTTTTAAACTAAAAAAAAAATCTCTGAACATGCTAAACAAGAGTGGGGAAGTAGTAGATATGTTGGTAGGGGTAGGATTCAGAGTGACTTAAATTGGAGGATTGGGCCAAAAGGAATCTCATGAGGTTGGATAAGGACAAGTACAGTCCCGCACTTGGGACAGAACAGCCCCATGCATCAGTACGGGCTGGGGGCTGACTGGCTGGGCAGCAACTCAGCAGAAAAGGACCTGGGGGTTACAGTGGACAATAAGCTGAATATGAGCCAGCAGTGTGCCCCTCTTGCCAAGAAGGCTAACAGCATCCTGGGCTGTATTGATGGTAGTGTTGCCAACAAATCAAGGGAAGTGATTATTCCCTTCTATTCAGCACTGGTGAGGCCACATCTGGAGTACTGTTCTCGGTGGTGGCAGATGACGGAACAAGGAGCAATGGTCTCAAGTTGCAGCAAGGGAAGTTTAGGTTGGATATTGGGAAGAATTTTCTCACTAGGAGGGTAGGAAGACACTGGAGCAGGTTACCCAGGGAGGTGGTGGAAGTGCCATCCTTGGAGGCTTTCAAACCCCGGCTAGACAAAGCTTTGGCTGGGATGGTCTAGTTGGGGCTGGTCCTGCTTCGAGTAGGGAGCTGAACTAGTTGACCTCCCGAGGTCCCTTCCAACCCTAATTTTCCAAACAGTGTAAGCTTATTATAGGGTGGGGGGGGAAGTTCCTGAATGTTGATCACAGTAGCTTTTTTAAAAGAAATGAAATAAAAATGTGGGCAGACTCTAAGTCTCTCCTCCATAGGATGGAGATCATCACTACAAAATAAAGCTGATGATACCTATAATGTGAGCTTGATCTGCGAAGAAGACTTGTTGACTGCTATCTTCTATGCCTGCGACACAGAACGTAAAGGTATGCTACTACTGGCTTCATGGTCTTTCCTGCTCAGTATAATGTCAAAATTTGTCTTTATTGTGGCTGCTAAAGGTGCATACATGCGCAGCAAAAGATACAGAAAGTTGTTATCTAAGTTGTAACCTGAAATCTTGGGGATTAGATGTTTGTAGCTGAACCAGGGATAAAGTTGTGTGGGAAACTGAGAGTCCCCAGTCTGCTTTGTGCTTCTGTTCCTCATCTAAAAGACTAGGGCACTTACATGCCAATGACTAAATATTTGTGAAACCGAGTGTGATTCTCTGAAAGGTGTTATAGCTGTGTTAGGGAAGGAACGTGATTGGGGTGTGTTTTTTGTTTTGTTTTGGTTTTTTTTGTTTGTTTTTTAAAGTCCTGGTTTTGTAGAGCTGGATATTGGTTATCTACTTGAAGCTGATTTTATATTATATTCTAGGGATGCTACAGCACAGATGTCAGTTATTTTTACCTAACAAAAATTATCTTGATAAACAGGTTTGTTAGGAAACATCTTTCCTGAACTTTTTTTTTTTCTTTCAGAAAAAGGGAGAAAAATGCCAATGTCTTTCTAGTGGATGGGTTTTTTTCCATGCATCTTTTTGAAAGAAGCTTAATTTTGACTTTTTTTCTTGGATAATTTAAGACCATTTTTTTTTTTTTATGGAAGATGCTTAACTATTTTTTCTCCCCACTTCAGTTATAGTTGCTTAACATCCGGATCCTAAGTTTCATCTAAGGGGAAGGGTGTAGGGGAGGGGGGGCAGGAAGGTGGATTTCCATGTTAAGAGGCAGAGACATGTCATGTTGGTGTGAAATCATAAAAATGAAATAGATAAGATGAGATTCTTTGTTTGATTTAATTGAGGCCAGGAATCCACCCCAGGAGTATCCCTGGGTCTGGAGCCAAAATTTTTGCATGGTGTCTACTGGGACTGTGCAAAGCTGTGGGTGCCAATTCAATTTGAAGGAGATTCAGCCCAATTTGGCCAAATCTCCATATCTGAATCCAAATTGGGAGACTAATACAAGAGTCTGAATCAATTTTTGGAGCTGTGGACAGCCCCTGCTCCTGCCAGAGAGAGCTGGCCCCAGACTGCGATGGTAAGTCGGGGGCAGAGGGGGTTGGAGCTGGAGGAGGGGGCCCCCACCAAGACCCATCCCCTGCCTGGCCCCAGCCTCCCACTTGCCGGTCTCTGCAGTGCCCAGCAGGGCTTCTGGAAGCTCGCGGCAGAATCCCACCCCCCACCCCCATGCAGTGCAGGGCAGCGGGGTGCACCGGGGAGCTGGTGAGTGCGGGGTTTGGAAAGAACTGGGGCCGGGCAGGGCAGCCATCGACGGAGCTGGGACAGAGGATGGGAGATGGGGCCTGTGAGTTGGAGATTTGGCCGACTAGATAAGAATCGGCAACTCAAATCACTGTCTGCCAAATGCAAAGCAAATACTAGCTGCTTTGGCACAGGCCTAGTGTCTACTTCTCTATGCCATGCTGGGATGTCTATTGTCTGTATCTGGTCTATGGCTTCTCAAGATGACATCTGTGCTGTAGCATCCCTAGAATAGCGTGCCTCTTGGGAATGTATTGGCAGTTGCCTTATTAGCTTTGCCTAGGTGATAAGTCTATCTTGCCTTGCTTAAATATGGTACATAATCTGTCTACATCTTCTAGGAAAAATAACAGTTTCCACAATAGTTGAATATATGAGGCATACAACTAGCCGGGATTCGGAAGACAGTGGTCTTGAAGAGTTATGCAATATGCTTGATCCTGATAAAAGGGATATTTCAATGGACTTTGAAACATTTCATGCAACCATGAAAGAGTGGATTGAAGACTGCAGAAGAAAATGGTAAGTCTGTCCTATCCTCTAATACCATGAAGTACCTATAGAGACAAGACAATGAAAATCATGGCAACTGCATGCCAGACTATCATAAAGCCACACTGTAGTCACAAATTAGTCAATGAGTCCACAAGAAGAAATGTATTAAACCCAAGCTATGTAAGTAGGCAGGGCAGGTGTAAATAGATTTAGAGTAATTGAAGTGCTTGTTTTGTTTCAGGGAAGGTGACGCCACCAAGGAAATGACTCTAGGTATGGAGGACTCTGAGTTGAAATTGCATGAAATCATTCCAGCAGGTACAGAACATACCATTTTATTCTTGGATGGTGAAGTACTCATTTAAAGGTCTGATCTGCAGTACCGACAGTCATGCCTCCTGCTGTGCCAGACATGCATGAGAGGGTGCGACTGGGAAATTGCACATCCTATTTGCCAGTGTAGGGGGTGCCTAAGATTATGATCCCGGGCTCACCTTGCTCCAGGAAGCTGGGTGCCCAGCAAGCAGCCCAGTTGTCAGCTGAGGTTGGGGACTGAATCAGGGTCCGAAATTCTGGCCCTGGCATGACCCACACTGTACGGATAATCGCAGATTGCCGAAACGCCACGCTTGGCAGCTCTCCGATCTGCTGTAGCCAGCAGCCCAGCCAGGCTTCCCGCGGGGGGAGCTGAGGGACTTGTCCCACTGGGGACATTGAACCCTGCACCTGATTTTTATACACCTTGGATTCCCAGGATCAAGCTGCTGGTCCCCAGTGCCCCCATGGACTGCAATGTGTAAAACCTGCATGCAGCCCAGATGAAGCCACAATGGAGCGATTGCTAGGACTGGGGAGCAGGGTTCAAATTACACTGACTCTGGGAGAGGCAGAGGGGTCTGCAAAAAACAATCAGGCTGCCCATCGTGAGCCCTAATGAAATCGGAGACCCCCAGGTTATAGTTTTCAAATCTTATGGGGGGGCTAAGCCCCCGCACAAGCTCCCTCCTAATTTGAACCCTGCTTGCGAGAGCCTCCTTGATTCTAGGGTGTCCATGAGCCAGGGGTATCAGAAAACCACACATGCAACTTGGCTGTACTTGCAGCTTTTTAAAGGTCCCCATACTCTGGGACTTTAAGATGAAGGAGCCTCTCCTTGATCCCAGGGATACACCCTCACAAGACCTGAAAATCACACACGCAATTGGGCTGCACACATGGCTTTCTGCCATCCCTGGTGCATGGAACCTGTCCTTGGTCTGAGGGTCCCCCTCATCCCAGGGTACGGACCTGCATCAAGACCCTTTAAATGTATATGCAGCCCAGCTGTATACCTGCTGTCTAAGGTGCAGTGAGCCTCAGATCGGGGAGATAGATGCTCCCTGATGTTGTGCTTGTGGTGTCCTCCATCAGGGGTTGGGCAAGGATACAGGGTCCAGGAACTGGTTCTGCCTGCAGCCTGATTTTCTGTAGGGGACAGCTATGTCCCATCCTTGGGGATACCCCAGGCCTGATCCTAGCACTCAGCTGGGCACTGGCTTCTATGCCTTCAGTTAAAGGCATGATATAAACAAGCCACAAAGTTGTACTACACATAATGCATAACATTTCTGTGGCTTGTTTGTATCGCAAAGACTTCCTACACAATGTGTAACCAACTTTGTCGCTTGCTTACTGTATTATCATGTCATACTTAAGTAACATGGGCCAAGCATCTTATTCAAGGATAGTTTAGAAAGGAAGTGGCACCCCTTCTTTCTAAACTATAACTGGGAATACAATTTCTTCCAGCAAAAAAAGCTTCTGTTAAGCTGAACATTACATCAGGAAGCTTAGAGGCCTTTGGTGGAGATGCATCTAAAGAAGACTTGTAAGTTCACTCATGTTTTTCAAAGTAAATACATTAGTTTGGTTTTTTTTCATAGATTTACAATCTGAGCTCAGAATCGTTCTGTCAGAAGTGCTTTCCTTTTCTTTTTGCATGTCCAAGACTACAGCACTAAACTGTTTTTGGTTCTTGTTATCTCTTTCATGTGCCTTTTATTGTAACTTGTCTTGGGATTTCTCTTGTACTACTTACTTGACTGTTTATTTTGCCTTGATTTGCCATCATTGACAGTATGGTCAAAGTACTTCAGTTCTTAAATTCAAGTTATTTGACACTAGTGCAAAACATGTGATCAGTACCTGATATTCTGTCCCTTTTATTGTGAGCTCCTTACTATTGTCCTTCTAATTTGGGTTGCATTGCTAGGGGAACCCCAAAGCATAATTTTTTGAATTTTTTAGTTTTTAATCAAATCTCCTGTCATAGTTCAAGCATGCATTTTTTGTTGTTTGAAGTCTCCTTTTGAGTTCTCTGAATCATAACTCTTTAATCACAACTTTAAAGGGAGGGGGAGAATTTCAATAAATACCAGTTGCTAGTGATGTTGGAAGAAAACTGGCTAATAAAGGAGCGACTAGCTTCATCTGCAAGTACTTAAACATGTTTGTCAACAGACCCATTCAGACTAATGGAATGACTTATAGCTTTACAGATGCACGTGCGGTCTGTGTATGATCAGGACATATGAGCTAGAGAGTTTTGGTAGCGTAGCAATGGAGTGATTTGCCTGCAGTCTTCTAGAAAAAGAGCATCATGGGGTCAGTGTCCCTCACTGGTGAGCTTGCTTGAAGACGTACCAAGAAGAAAGTGAAAATGTAATTGATTGGGTTTTTATTTAATGAATCCAGAGAGACCTCTGATTTGATTACCTGTGTAGCAGACCTGCAATTTAACAACCAAAAGCTTCAAGAAGAGAACAGCAAATTAAAGCTGGTTCTGGAAAGCATGGAGGAGGCCAACAACAGGCTAATGGGAGACTTAGAGGAACTGCATAATCAAGTAAAAAGGTACATTTGATCACAACTTCATTAAAGCAATAGCCAAAGTTTAATGGTGACCAACTGGACTGTGCATGTACGGCAGGGAGGTTGTATTTATGACTTGGCCTAAACATAAGAAGTCAAGTGGCTGGCAGTAATACAGATGTCATAGTGGGCTTTTAAGGCAATACAGTGGATGTTCTACTCTCTTATGCTGGACTGTTTCCTATAGTGCCCAACAGACTGTTATGAGAACAAATTCACTGAGGGAGGAGCTGGAAGAAATGAAAAGTAACCTGAACTCCTTGGAAGAGAAGAGAGACAAACTTTTGAGCCAGAATAAACAGCTTGTAGGTGCTCTTAGACTTCTGTAACACCTGGGGTGAACGGTCTAACCTATACAATCAGTGAGTGGTGGTCTCCTCATGCTGCCACTAGGTCGTGTGGTGTTTGGGGGGGAAAAGATCCTGTACCCTCTCTGCTACCTCGGACTTCGGAGTGCAGTGCTTGAAGTTTAAGGTTTTGTTTGGGGTTTTGTTGTTTTTTTTTTTTAGCACCTAGTGCTGTGTACTAGCAGTATAACCAGAAGTAGAACATAAAAGCTCCAAATTCCTTATGTAACTTTACACAAAATGCTATCCTGCTTGTGCTGATGTAAACTAGAAACTTTTCACTGAAGCAAAGAAATTAACTTTTTTTTTTTTAAGGTTGAACTTTCTCTATCCCAGAGATCCTGGTTCTTCTGATTTTAAAAAAAAAAAAAAAAAAAAAAAAAAAATCCCCAAGGCTTTACAACAGTTCATATGATATTTAATATACAGTTATGGGCCTATCTTTTTTGGCTGCTTCTCTCTAATGTGAGAAAAAGGCTTAAGTTCATCAAGGCAGAGCATTAATTTGTAAAAGCACCCTAGTCATAGTTCACATGTTTTTAAGGAAGTCTTCCCACTAAAATATGGCAGACTGACCTCTTTTTGTGTTTCCTTTTTCTTGACAACCAGGAAAAGGAGAATCAGTCTCTCATACTCAAGATTTCTGATCTTCAAGAAGAGGTACGCTGTGTATGAAAGACATTTTTAAAAAAATAATGGTTTTGTTTATGAAAATCTGTGATGTTAGGAGGTGGGTGGAGAAAATGGGTTAAAATGCATTGGGAATGATGGTCCACAAGAAATAGTGCACAAACAGAAATAAAGCTGTGTGGAGATGGGGAAACTGTTTTGTAGCTTTGACATTTGTGCAGCAGTTGTTACCCTTCTTACGCTCAGGATATCACTTGTTAGATTTGAGGCACCCCCTGGAAAATACTAGCTCTTATTTTTTCATTTGTTTTTTGACCCTGGAAAAATACTGGAGCAATTCTTCTGTTGCAAAGAACTCCTAGATGACGAACGCTTTAAAGGCTGTAGCATTCTATTTGCAATGTCTGGGTTTATTTTATGAATTATGTTTAAACACCAAAGGGCATGTCTACACAAGACCCTTAAATGCACAGTAGTGTGGCTTACTGTGCAGTAAGCACGGGCATTTACACATGCACATGCATTCTCTGCAGTAAACCTTGCTAATAGCAACTAAAGTTGCTACCTGAAAATGCAAATAGCAAATTTACTTTCAATTAGTAATAGCTCAGTAGGATGTGTGTAGGTGCCTGGCCAGGAGCAAATCTGTTCCTAGTCGGCTGTCTACCAGAGGGCAGGAGATTGCCAGTGGAGCCCAGGCAGGGACTGTGTCCACCTGCCTCAGCAACAAGCAGCTCAAAGTCCCTCATTTCCAAAATCACAATTGGGGAGCAGGGGCTAGCAGACCCCTGTCTCCCGACACCAGCTCCATGGTCATGGGGCCAGAGCTGGGAGACCCTGGTGACCGTGGAGCTGGCACCGTGAGCTCCCCACTGCCAGGAACTGGGGAACCTATTCCCCACTGAGCTCTGTCAGCGCAGAACTAGGCAGGAAACCGGGTAGGGAGCTTGTTCCCTGCCCAGCTGCTCCTGTATGGAGAGGCTCCCCAGCCTCTGCCCTGTGTGTGGGATGGGGAATGGGAACTGCTCTGGTCAAGGGCAGGTCCCAGCTGCATGCCCCAATCTGCTTCTACCTCCCCTACCAGCAAACTGGGGCATGGGGCTGCCCAAACGTTGTCCCGTCCTGGCAGCAGGCATAACAGCAAATCTGCTCCTGCTTCCCTGCATGTGTAGACGCCCTTCTGGGTGTTTACTTGTAAGTAGTTTACTCCATGAGTAAACTGATCCCAGATCAAATGCATATGTAGGTTTGCCTAAATAGTGCTAACATATATACTAAGGCACCCACAACACCCTGATTCAGAATCAATGTCTTAGTGTAATTGTCTTGTACGTGTCTCCAGATAGCCAACAGAACCTCCCAAACATCACAATTCTTCTAGTTTGAGTCATTCTCACACCTCTAAGAATAGCTTTCATGTTGAAGGCTTTCCGCTAATGTTTCAGAACCTAGAAACTTCTCCAGATTGCACCATTTCAGTTTTGGGAGCTGCTGAGTGGGGAGGGACCAGAGGACAAAGAGGAGAGGTACCAAGATCCTAAGAGCATTGAATGGGGCAAGCTCATGGTGTGCTTCCTTCACTAATGAAAGGCCTCTAGGGGCCTATAGGCAGAAAATGGGACCTCTAGAAGTAAATTCGTCCCTGTTGTAGGGTCTATAGTAGCTGACTCCTTATTTTTAAAAGAAATACGTATATTTGGGGGTGGAGGGAGGAAGGCAGGGTTTGCATGTATATGGAATTATTTAGAGGAGTGAATCAAAAAGCTATGGCTTTAGAGGAGGAGATCTTATTCCTTGTGTTTTTGTTTAGCTCCTCCACACTAATACAGTAACTCTCCTGAGCTAGTTATAATAACGATCTGCTTTTTTTTATTAGAATACTAGGAATGCTTTGGATGCTGATGGCCTTCAGGAAAAGATTCTGGAGTTGGCGAAGAATTCATCTGAGCTCCAGGTAAGTATATCTTTACTCTTACCTTCATGACTGCTAGTCAAACAGGCTTTAAAAAAAGAGTTGGTTTCCTCTGGTCTAGTAGCTGACTGTCCAGAAGCCATATGGGTATTTTGTCGTTCCCCCCCCCGCCTGTCTGTCTATAGTACAGATCTGATGAGTCACAAGTATAGATGCTTCTGTCAAGCTGTTCTAACTCGTATCAACGTCAGTGGCTTCCCTTCCTCCCACCCCAAACTCTTAACATCCTTGCATTTTTTTTTTTTTTTTCTAAATGTTCAGTTGTGACCACCAATAAGTCTATGGTAATGGCCAGCCCTTCCAAAGCTTTCTTGAACTGCACATCCAGTCAAATATTTGTGAGAGAAGAATGAGCATGGGGTATAGTAAACACGCTGGAGGGCAGGGACTGAAGCCAGGCAGATTTGGATAGACTGGGGAAGTGGGTGGATCAGAGTCGGATGCACTTTAACAAGGGTAAGTTCAAGGTGCTGCAGCTGGGGAGAGACTCTGCAATGCCCGTGTAGACTGGAAAGCGCCATTCGGAGTAGTGCAGCAGTGGAAAGGGATCGGAGTCTTGGCTGATGCAAAAATGGACGTGAGTCGCCACTGTGGTGAGGTAGTAAGTAAAGTTAACTACAATTTCATGCATCACAAGCAGGCCTAGGGAGGTAATGCAACATTGGTCAAAGCACAGCTGGAGTACTGCGTCCAGTTTTGGGTGCCGCTCTTCAAGATGGATGTGGATGATCTTGAGAGGGTTCAGAGAAGGGCTGCTTGCATAG
>JAGPOW010001296.1:23482262-23509643 GCA_030014935.1 Caiman crocodilus | reverse complement strand
CTAACTGCCCATCCTTTGTGAATCGGGCCTTTGAGGACATTGGATTGTATACCTTAGTGGTTCTCAACTTCTTCCATTTAGACTTGAGGAACCCCTTGGGAAATGTCAACTCTTCTCCTTTTGCTACAGAAAAATAATAGAGAATTCTGTTGCAAAAGAAATCAAAGACCTCAAGAGGTCCGAGATGCCTTTACTGCTACGGATTCCTAGTTGAAATCTCTGGGTTCATTTTTGGAATCCTGGATAGGTGTTTGCACGTCTGACACTGGCAATACTGACACTGCGCCCTTCAAAGGATCTTGCAACCCTATTATCGACCATCACTGGCATACCCAAATGCAGAGACTCCTAGTCGTTGCTTGCTTCAAAAATCCTCTTGGCCAATGTAGATGGTATATTTCTTTGGTGGAAGGTTGTGCTGTAATACATTTGTGGTTTGTGTGTGTGGTGCTCATTTTATCACTCCTAAATTCTCTGTATGAAATCAAGTCTGTTCATCAGCACCCTTCTCACCATTCTTTCTGTACTGGTCCCAAACCATTAACCAAACCATTCTGTACTGGTCCCATATAACCATTTTACTTATAAAACTGATAGGAACCTTACAAAGCCCTTTAGGTCCTAACCAAAGTGGATTAGGTGTTTAACTCATCCTCTGCCTTTTTATTTCTTCCCCCCACCTTCCCCTTCCCCTTCAGCTGGGTTTTTCTTAAACGCCTGATAAAACTTCTTGCTCATCTAGTCCCCTGAATTATCTTGTTTAAAAAGACGGTGAAGTTTGTTCATGATGATTTCTATGTTATAACTTTTTTTAATGTTGTGCAGGATGTAACTTTGTTCTTCCCAGTGTGCTAAGTCTGCATTAGTTTTAGTAGGAATTTGGTGGCTTCGGAGGGGGAGACTTGTTCTAAGTCCTCCACATATGCTGGAGATTCAAATAATATTTGTTGCTGCTGGCTGATAAATGGACTCAATCAAAGCTGATTATTTGTTACTATATATATTTGTCCAAGACCCACTTTCCCTTGGCTCATCGCCACAATTGGTGTGCACAAGACAGTCTGTAGCATATGTGCTTTTAAGAAATGTGTCTGGTGTACAGGATAGAAAGAAGAGTGCTTTTGCACTAAATCACTAATCCAAGTCATTCATTCATATGCATCAAAGCAAACAACCTCTGAAGGCAAACCTTTGAGAAACAAAGGCATGTGAACATATTAAAATTAGCTACTTCCAGCAGCTTTGGTTTCATTGCTTGTTGACTAGAAACATTAGAAACCATAGTTGCACCATAGTGACTGTAGGTGTGTTTGCTTTTTTTATATTGTCCAAGGTACTGAAAATAAAGAAAATGCGAACTGCATGGTCCTAAAAGATTTTGTGGAACTGATTTCTGCAACAAAACTGAATTGAGAAGGGAATTTTTTTCACAATGAATAGTAAAACAAACTTCATTTGTACTCTTGAAAGAGTTCATAGGGAGCCTGGCAAACAGTTTCGGCTGCCTAAGACTAAGTTCGTACCACCTGCCTCCTGAGCCCCATCCATGGCCATGGCAAGGAATGAGCCCCAACCCCACGGCCAGCACGCTGGGTGTAGCGATTTCCTACTCTCCCACGTCCACTTCGTGGGCTTGCAAATGCCACTCCTGGAAGCGGGTGCTCCAGTGAGCACAGCAACACTTACACCTCATTCCTACTGTTAACCTCTCGCTGTCACCATAATTGGTGTACATTGTGGCTGTGGCACAGTACTGGGATATCGATAGCAAATAGCGACATTGCTACAGTTACTGAACAGAAGGTAAATATTCATCCCTTGGCATAAACCCAGAGAACAGCGAATTTTCAGGGAAAACCAAACGGTCTGTCGCAGCATCACTCATTCCTTTGTAGAAGTGTGCATGCCCTACAGAAGAAATGTCTTATGTGGGACCGCTTGAAAACCATGTTTGTAGTTTCAAAAGAAAAGTTCTTTTCCCTCAAATATCAGCAACTAAATGTACAGGATTGGAAGTGGGAACCATTTAAGGTGAGTGGATGTTTCTAAATTCTTCTACAAAACGATAACCAATCGTTGTAGTAGTAATAGTATTATAAACGTATTTACCTCCTAGAGCGGCCCACAACGTAATGGAATTCAAACGGTCGTGTCTGCTACCTTTTTGGAAGTATTTCAGTAAATGCTTTTGCACATCTAAAGGGATTGCTTAAACCTTTTGACCTACTTTTAGCTCTCTTTATTAGATTGTCACTCATAAACCATAAATATTCAACATGAAATCTCCTTTTTGTTTTAGGAGAGCAGTACAGGGCCATTAACACTGGTTGATCCAGCAATTTCCAGGTCAGAATTTATTTAACTTTTTAATTCCTGAACAAAATTTATCTTAATACCAGATCATGGATATTTTAAAGTTCTTCTCTCGTGGCAGTGAGCATTCAACACCATCCCGTAAAGAAGCTACTGCATCCTTGTTGGAGAGTACCAAAATATCAACAGGTAGACTTTTAATCTACGAGCACGGGACTAACTAACACCTGCCACGAGCATATGTTGCTGCTAACAATAATAGATTTATTTTCTGTTGTCTCCTATTATAGAATTGCTCACTATGGAGACAAAATCTTGTGAGTTTGCACAGGCAAAAGAGGAAGATGTACCAACCTCTATGGCAATGAAGCAAAATAAAGATAAGGATCTGACTGCTAATTTGTCAGGTACTGTAGCTGCTGTTAACATTTGTGTGATGGGGAAGCGGCTGGCTTCCAAAAGATCTTTTGAAGTGAGGAAGTTGAGTAAGAAAAACAGCTTTGCAGAAATTTTGAGTTGCATTAGATCAGAAATAACCACTCTGGCTTGCAGCCTCTCCTAGACTAAGTGGAACGGTGCATGGGGATGGGGTACTGCCTGAGTACAGGCAGTTGCAGGGTTAGGGTGAAACGCTACCAATTCATTCTGCATACCTTATTTGCAGGAAGTCCTGGTTCTCTTGCCAGGGCTGTTTTTAAGTGGTACTGACTTGCTTTTTTTTTTTTTTTGGAGTGGGGGCTGAGCGGAGGGGGAGAGGAAGGACAATGGAAATCCTCTCTTTACTGGTTTGCAAAGTTCAGTACTATGTGCTTGTCATTTTCATTAAAATTAATCTCAAAGTATGTAGAGGTGGAAATGCTCAAAATTGGATGCTTCTCCCCAAGGCCAACTTCTCAAAGCAACAGAGAGAGGCAAGTTCTAATTAAGATGAATTGGACTGGATGAAAAGGCTATCACAGTTTTTTCTTGATTATTGATATTGGGCTCGTACCTACTTGTGTCATGGTCTTTCTTTCACTTAAAGCACATGCCTTTTCTCCTTGCACTCCCAGTAGATTTTAAATTTAAGAAAACCATACATAATAAATTGTACTGCTTAAAAAAAAAAAAAAAGCAGAATAGGTTATACTGAAAAATTTTAAAATACTTTAAACGCTAATGTTATAACTTGCTTTATCCAACTGTTGTTCATGTCATCTATTTACCTTTTCTGAACGCTAGTCACTTTCCTTCTAGGCTGGATTCTGCCTGCGCGTTTAGATCCCAGATTCAGTTTATTTGTGTTATTGTTCTACCTTACATAAAATAACTGGGTACGCTGGGGCAGGGGTGAAACAAGCACACACAACAGCCTAGCCGTGCATCTTGCAAGTGTAAAGCTTGTTATCTGTTTCTTCCGCATCTTCCACATGCATAATCTTTTCTTATATTAAGTTGTTTGTACTGCACATGGAGACATGAGGTGATTTGGTACATCTGTTTTTAAGTGTCATAATATCCATCAGCTCTTGGAAAATAACATCTGGGATATGTAGGGATGACATGTCGGCAGAGATTTGGCCAATTCAGTGGCTGAATCCAAATCCATATTGAATCGGGAGACACTTTAATCTCTCTGAATTGAATTGGAACCTTCCAAATGGATTGGGAAAGATTTGGTTCGGATATAGACGCAGCTTTAAATCTTTCTTTCTACGTTGCATCACGCTAGCAGGCAGCTCGTGGATGGAGCATCCCGCAGGAGTGCATGGGGCTCCCCCGCGTGCTCCACAGAAGACCTAAAAGCATTTCTGGTCTACTTCTGGGTCTGCCAGGGAGCATGTTGGGGGGGCCCTCATGCCCCCCAGCTCAGCAGCTGGCGCCTCCTAGATCTGGGGGCACCTCTCTCCCCCAGGCTGACTTGCTGAGTGTGCTTCTGGTCTGCTCGCGGGGGGTGGGGGGAGGCCTGTGCTCCTGTGGGGTTTCCATCCACTCCCGTATCGTAGTGTTCGAGTCGTGTCTGGTACCTCGACGTATGTAGAAAACAGATTTTTAAAGCTGTGTCTATGGCTGAACCACCAATTCTCTGAATCGGCATTGAATCTTCAGATTCGGATTCAGCCGAGTCGAACTGGGGACAGTGATCCAAATCAACTAACTGAATTGCTGTCCCTGATTTTTTGGGTTGAATCCAAATTGAATGTGCCCCATTTTGCATACCCACAATAAATGGATGTGGAAGGGAAACGGGCTTTCAATGCTACGTGAAGGTTGAAGATGGGGAAGTTCTAGATGTTGAGTTCTTGTCGCCTCCTATTTCTTCTGGTAGCCGTAATATAGGTTAGTGTGCTCTATTTGTTTAACATGGTGAATTGTGTAGCGAGCAGGAACAGTTTCATGGCAGCAGGACTGTGCCAACTTTTAGAAAAGGTTTTAAGCAGCTGGGATTTTAATAACTTAAACTAGAAGCTTCCCTGTAGCCTACAACAGGAGGCAGTAGGTCCTGGCAGTAGAGATGTTGCATAGTCTAGAGCTATGTGACTTGATTAACTCTGCAGTTTGCTACCCCCTAAATCTGCAACTACCAGCCCTTGAAGCTCAGTAACCTCCTTGCTGCTTGTGCGTTGTCCCATACGAGGGCAGGCATTCAGCTGCAACACCACGGGTCGCTCGGTGGGTGCTGCTGAGCCTAGAGGAAAGGCATGCCCAATTGGGCATGCCCAGTTCAGATGCTGCTTTTAAAACCTGTTCATCTTTTTCAAATGTAAGCAAAGCGCATTCATCTCTGTGGCCTAGAATCAGAATTTCTAAGCTTTTATGGCAACTGTATCTGTCCTGCTTACCGTGATATAAGCTAGGGTGGATAGTGGACAGAGTTGCAATTAGAGCCTCTTTAGCTGCTCCCTGATGAGACTTTTTTCCCTTTAAACAAGCCCCTCTATACTTTTGAAAAAGGTTGAGATATCCAAAACATGGACACTTTTTTTTTTTTTTTTTTTTTAGCCCCAAAGCAAATATTTTGGAAAATTTATGAGCATATGGGAACTTCAATTGCAACTCATCATACTGGTAGCAGCTGCTCTGTTCTTAGTGGTATTGCTTCGTATTGTAATATTTTGGCTTGATAAATGGCATCACAGCATCCCTTCCTCCACACTCCCACAGTGTTGTGCATCTTAGAAAGGTCTTTTTCCTTCTGTGTGCTCTTCTGGGAATTACTGAGTTGTATGGTGAAAAAGTTCAGAGGCTTTTGAGACGATTACATTCACTTCCTTTTACATGTTTCTCTTCAGGTGCTCATCTGACTAGGGAGTTCTGCCCAAGCACAGATCACAGAACTACAGCTGAAAATGCTTTAAAGTTAAATACGGTAAGACCACATAAAATGCTGAAGTCTCAATGTTGCAGTTGGTTTAAGCCTTAACAAGGGAATCCTGACATAAGTTTGGACCCTTCTAAGTCGTTTGTGGCATTTTGCTTCGCTGGAGTAACTCGGGCAGGGTACCCAGGGCAGCCACCTTAGGTGTTGAGTTGGGGGGGGAACAGGGAGGTGGGGAAAAAAGGGGTGGCTGCTTGCAGTGAGATGGCAATGGAAGATGCCTTGTGACACCTGCCTCAGGAGCCTGGCCACATTGTTACTTCTAGTTTTCTTTGTGTAATTGCCTGAAACTTCTTTAGGAGGTGTGTGAGGAAATGGAGACTGTTAAAGAAGAAAGTGGACAAGCATCCATAGCAGTTCCCAGTATCAAAGGTAAGCTGTCCTCATTTGATATCTGTATGTTACAACTCAACTGGGTGCAAGCTAGCTTTCCTGAATCAATGGTCTTAAACCTTAGACTATTGAAATATCTCTCTCTATGATCTCACTGTATTCTGTACAACAAACGTAGTGCATGGAAATGGCACAGAACATCATTGAAATGCTGAATTACATGATGGAAAAAGTTAATGTATGTGTAAATATGGCAAAATACTCTACTAGTCTAAAAGGATGTGACCTAACTGCTTATAGTGAAAGTAACAAATCTATAGTTATCAACAGGGTGTAGAAAGCTGATAAACCACAGAGCAGATTTTCTGTAACCAGGGGTCAGTCTCCATGAATGATATGGAAACGGGCCTATTCGTGTGTGGGTGTACAGGATGTTGGGGACATCAGCTTTTCAAATTTTCTATCACTTACGAAACGGCAAAACTATATGAACAAAGCTGCATTATGTATTGTGGTTTTGGGACCAAGTGGGTGGGTTATATATGTTTTTATGTTAAGAATCAAAATGGTGAGGGCAAAAAAGCAGTATCCCATCCTACGAAAACCTATTCATCCATAGTCTTTTGAGGACAGACATCCCTAGGGATTTTCAAATTGGGCCAGGCCATTGCTGTACTTGATGAGACTTCTAAATGCTTATGAAAATACTTGTGATCTCTTAATAAAAGGATGCCCTAACCAAAGGTGTGGTGCTTTTAGCTATGTGCAAGGTGGATGACGGTCTTTATTGAGCATGTCTGGCTTTCTTCCTCACTGTAACCACGTGCCTCTTTGTCTTTGGCTGGTCCTCCCTGAGAATTGCAAATAGTGAATTCAACATAGCTTTTACATGGTGCCTTTGTTACTCTATCACTACAGTTTTGAGGCTGTGTATCTGGGATGCCATGTGAAATGCCAGATCAATTCCTTCTAGTTCAAATCTTAATCCATGCTCTTACTTGGACTGATAGCTATGAAATGAGATATTTCAATGGTCAAACTCAGTTAAATTATTAACAAACTGCTTTGCAGATCTTCAGCCTAGGCTTAATGCACCCAACTCCATTTCTAGGTTAGTGGTTCAACAAAAAGTCTTGGTGAACTTGCCATCTTGCAATTTAGGGGCTCTTAACACTTTTGAGAGGAGAGGTTGCTTTGTACCTGACGACTGAGATCTGTTTTCCATGTCTTTTCAATCAGAGAATTCACCCATGGCAGCTGGCATTAAAAGAGCTAAAACCAATCAGAGTGATGAGTAAGTATCACCTTCTGCCTGATTCCAGCCTGCGTGTACTTAACACTTCATTCTGCTTATGTTGTGTTCTCCTCTTACAGTGGCTCGCCTAATGAAAAGGAGGTGGAGGTGAGTGTTTTTGACCTTTTGTACCTTAAATATTTTAGGGAGTAGGAATCTGTCTACTCTGTCAAGATCAGGTAAACAATTTTGCAGCCTACTGAACAAAAATAAGTACTGATTTAGATATGGAGCAGCTCAAAACTTGACTTTCTTTTTTTCTCAATTTAACTAATGTGCCCACATCATCTGTAACATGAATGACGTAAATGTTTACTTTGTCTAGCACCCAGGTTCAAAGGGGGTCAGACTTGAAGATCTACAAGGTCCCTTCCAACCCTACTTCTATGAAATGAAATCCCCTAGATCAGGTGTGGGGAATTTTATTTGTGCTAAAAGTTTAGTGAGCTGTTGTAGGTCAGGTCACCCCCCCATCCCCAGCCCACGAGCTTGCCAAAACTCCCTACATAGTGCAGGGGTGCTGGACAGAGCAGGTGGGTGGTCTTCATGGAGACCAGCCCAGGACCCCCTTGGCCAGGCACATGGGATAGGGCTGTGGGTGGGTGAGTGGGGAGCAGCATCTGTGAATGGGGCAGGCAGAGCCATGATAACATTTTTAAAATGATCTGTTGGACCTAGCTCTCCTTGTTTCTCAAATCCAAACCCATCAGAGTATACCAATTGTACCACTCCTTTGAGGCCGAACTGTCAGTCCTGTTGCACAAGGCAACAATGACCTATGCTGGAGAAGGACCTACTCTGTTTACGAACTTACTTATCTCTTGAGACCGGCAGTCAGGAAATCCTTTTTTTGAAAACCCCTTGGGTAGAAGTTGCGACCTACTGATTTGGTTCCACCTTCTTGTTTCTCAATCTCCAATGACTCTGGCTCGAGTGTTTGGTGGGATGGGAGGTTTATCTTGAGTAACTGCTTAATAGTGATTGGATTTATGTTGCTAGGTCTCTCCTGATAGCTCTCTTCTGTAAAAACAGGCAGAGTTTCTCAGATTGTCTTTGGGCTTTAAATGTGACCTGTTTACCTTGGACAAGCGAGTGCGGCTTGAAGAAAGGTCTCGAGACTTGGCTGAAGAAAACTTGAAAAAGGAGATCACTAATGGACTGAAACTACTAGAGGTTAGAAGTGGATAAGATTGGAAGGGGGAAAGGGATACGTGGCTGGACAATGTATGTTTGGTGTACAGCTTTCTTAATAGGAATTTTATTTTGGTTTTGATCACATAGTGCACTTTAATATGCTCTTTAATGTGCTGTAATTGCAGCACGTTGTGTTTGGTACCTAAAGATGAGTACAACATGCACTGTAATTGGCATTACTGAACATTAGTGCAAACGGTCTTTTATTTTTGGTGACATTTAATGCACGGTAGACTAAATCTACTGCATATTAGCATGGGTTTTGCTTGCTGCACTAATGCACAGTAGAGTTTAGCTTGCTGGAAGCATATCATGTAGATGCACCCATAAAGTAGCTTATTTTAAACATTAGAGATATATTTAGCATGTGAAGTTCTTCTGCACCATTGAATGTATTGCATGCTAAAAAGGAAGTTAATGTGTTTCAGTGAATGGTTTCACTTTGGCTGATTTCACCAAGCACAGATCTGTCCCTTGGATGTTTACCTTACACTGCTGTCAAACTCCATGCTGCTGATAGAACAGCACTAACTTTTGCACTAGTTGAACATGTTGGGCACTAATCCTATGAATACATGTACTAGTGCAGACTGATCTGTATGGGATCTAAGGGAAGTACGATCGTTTCCTGTCATGAGCAGCTAATTTAGGACAGGCATTTTGTTTGGTACTTGGCTCATTTGATTTTTCTCTTTAGTCTTTAGCACCTTTGTGTGACGAAGATAATCAAGCTCAGGAAATCATTAAGAAACTGGAGAAATGTTTGCAGAGCCTTGGTCAGTATGTGACCAGGGTTGCTAGTAGAGCAGAAATGTTGGGAGCCATCAATCAAGTAAGTAACTTAGTAACTTGATTTACTTGTTTTTTGAGGAGTACTCTTGTAAAACCCTATAATTAATATAGGAGATTAGCTTGTAACTACTTTTCTAATTTGAACAGCCAATAACACTTTTAGAGAACATGGATAGATGGATCTATCATGCCATAGATGAATCTATGGCAGTACAAATGATGAATAAAATAGTGTCAGGAGCTAGGGCATAGCTGTATTGGATGCTGCCCAAGCAGAGAACAAAAATGCAATCCTTGCCTCAAAGCATCGTAATAGATGGAAAAGAGGAAAACCTACATGGAGACAGTGAAATGACTGATCAGTGTGATTTCAGTACCCCAGCTGGCCTGTTTTAGTTTTTGTAGCCATTGGGGAGTGTTTGGGGGCTCTCTAAAAGAATAAAGTAGGCTTGGTGGATGTTTATGGGAAGTTTCTTAAGCATGGGGAAGAACAAAGGAGAAAGCACAAATGTACTTGGCTAAATTAACTCCATCGCCCACTTATGGATGGATGGGATGCAGGAGAATAAGGATATTCTCCTGCAGGATACAAGCATTTCTGGTAGGAAAGGGGAAAGCCAATGGAGGAATGCAAAGACTGGCTGGCCTTAAGAAAACCTAAGGCATTCGGAGTAGATTCCCAGCAGCTATACGTGACAGCAGAGTGGGGAAGGATGCCAGCTCCATCACACAGGGCTTCTTTTTGGTGGTGCACAAGTCCTGGGACCTGCACAGGAGCCAAGGGAAGCCCTGTGCAATGGAACTGGGGTGACGCATGCTCTGTGTCCCTGCCACCATGCTGGGCATGGGGTCCATGAACTAAGCTCTACAGTCCCACTCAGCTGCTACTTCCCTCTGCCTGCTGCCTCTTCTCTACTGGTTGTCTGAATGCCGCAGTAGGGACATGAGGAGGAGCTGCTGGAGGCTGGGGTAGCTGAGCAGTTTCCTGGGCGGCAGTGGCAGCAGCCCTGCTTGGAAGCTATACGCGTGGCTGTGGCTGGGGCACTCTCACACATGAGGATGAGAGAGTAGTGTACTTGCTCAGCAGCAGTGGGCAGGGCTCGGCCCCATGTGGAGTGCAGCAGGGGCAGCCAAGAGCAGGGCTGTATACAATTAATTGGTGGCCACCCATCCATGGGTTGGATGAAATGGCCCGTGGGCTGCATCCAGCCCACCAAGCAATATTTTACCTGCCTCTGGTATAACAAGACTGCATTATCAAAGCCAGAGAAAGATCTTGTGGTTACCAAGATGTGCAAGAGAAGGAAAATGTGCAAGTAGCTCGGAAGGTTAATATTGGAGTGATTTGCTTGGATTTGTAATAACTCAGTGTCTGAGCTAATGGCTCTTCCATCGTACTTGCATTTGCATTTATATGGTGTTATGTTGTGTTTGCTAGGAGAACCGTGTCAGTAAAGCAGTAGAAGTAATGATTCAACACGTGGAAAATTTGAAACGCATGTATACCAAAGAACATGCAGAACTTGAGGAGCTGAAACAAGTTCTACTTCAAAATGAAAGATCATTCAGCTCTCTTGGAGATGGAGGTAATTCTGTTTAGACTTGGGAGCACTTTTGTCCATCTTACAAAAAAAAAAAACAACCCTATCCTGACAGTCACATCATTGACATGAGCTTCTGCAAGGATGTCCATGTCTTATTTCTTCCTTTTGGCTACAGGAATGTTTTATACAGAGACTTAACTTGTTGAAAGGAGAGGAGATCCTAGACCCATAGGTCAATAAGACCAAGTCACAATTGTTGTAGGTGGCAGGTTATCTTATCAAGAGAGATGGAACTGTCTCTGTATTGATGATCTGCAGCATGGGTTTTTTTGTAGTTTTTTAAATTTTTTATGAGGCCCTGAGATGCAGTTAACTTTAGTGGAAACTAGTTAGCCAGGTTTTATGCTGTAATGGCAACTTTTTATGAACCCACTTATAATACCTGTTCCTCTTCACAGATGAATCTGCAAATAAAAGTCTTCCAAGTTCTCTCAATTACAAGGTAATTGTATAACACTAGGTATTAAGGCCAAATGATGCATGCTCTGTATGTTCTTTGTCTGGTTTATACAAGTATTTGCTGGTATGGTAGTAATTTTCCACTGAACTCTAAATTCTTCAAACCCTGAAAAGTAATCTATCTATCTTGGTCATGCTAACATTTCACTCCTTTTATTTTTTCATTAAATAAATAAAAGACTATATCCTTGCATTTACGGTAGCAAATTGATTTGTTGAGGTCTAAATCCTTGTGTTCTCTCTCCCTCTCTCTTGTGTTCAAGTGCTATCGCTTACAGGGGTTCCCTTTTTAAGGACCTTGAGAACTAAGTGTTTAGTACAGTCGGGGGTGAGGGGGAAATGGATTTGGTTCAGGAAAGGGACAATAGCATTATTTTGAGCATTAGTCTGTTAAAGTAGAAAATTAGCACATTAATGTGCAAAGATTCCTTGTTAGATTAGAGCAAATTACATTTGTTCCAGTTGGCATAGGTTGTCCTTTTTTATTTGTATTGAAGTTAATATTAACACAATCCTTTTTTACTTGCCAGTCTTCTGCATTTTTGTACAGCCTAGCCAGTGCATAAGTTAGTATTACCACTTTTTATTTACGTAGCCCTCATCACTACGAAGAGTTAGCATTGCGACATTGCCCAGGAGTACTGGACAAGCTGGCATTGGTCTGTCGCTGGTGAGTAAAGTTTCTCATTATAATAGTGTCTACTTGGGTTTTTAATATTTCAAAAGCAACTGCAACATCTCTAACTTTCCCTACAGGCTCAACTAAATGAAACTGGTGGAGCAGAAAAGAGTGACAGATTCAACAGGAGATCAAGCAGTTGGTGAGGCTCCTCAGGTCTTGTTCTTCAACGGAAGCTGAGGTTCTCAGTAGGCGTGTGCAAGCTGGCAGTGATCTGATCCGGCTTCAGATCTGGCCGCTTTGGATGCCAGGGATCCAATCCAGAGTTCCAGACCAGGTTTCTGCCTCGATTCAGCCAAAGTGGCTCCAAAGCTTCGGAGCCACCTTGGAGATCCGGCCATAAGGTGGTATGGGGGATCAATGAGATGCCTATAACGTTGTTGTTTTTGTCTGACTTTGATGGAACTCTGAAGGATAGTAGCCGCTGCTGAGAGCATGAAGCCTGCCAAGCTTCAAGAAGACCAGTCCAGGAGTTTGGGGGGAACTGTAGCCCAAACTCTTGAAAGCCAACCTCCTGTCACAGCTGTTACACTACAGGGGGGTCAAAACTGCAGGGGTGGTAGCTCTTACTGAGGCCACAAAGCCTGCCAAGTTTCAAGAAGATCGGTGCAGGAGTTTGGGGGGGAACTGCAACTCAAGCTGCTGACGGGCAAAACCCGTGGCATGGGTGACCGTGTGCGCGTGAAGGCATTGCAGGGTTGGTGGCCCATGCTGAGGCCACGAAGCCTGCCAGCTGTCGGAGATCAGTGCAGGGGTCCTGGGCCCTGCACCCCTACTTGCTGATGGGCAAAACTCATGCCATGGCTGCTTGTGGGACTGAATGTGTCTGTCTTGGGGCAATTGATTGTCTGAGTTTTAATTATTTCCTCCCCTTAGCCTGGTTTTGTAGGCATGACAATTAACTGGTTACATGAACTAAGTCCTGTGTATTGAGCTGGTCCCTGAGTGAATCATGATTGATTTGGTAACACAGTAGCTTAGCAGCCAGGCCTGCAGTAGTGTCTCCCACACCAAGACAGACGGTCAGTCACACAAGCATCCATGGCATCAGTGGGGTTTTTTTGCCTGTGGCAGCTGGGGGCGCAGGCCCCAGAACCCCCCCACCCCGCGCTGATCTCCTCGGCAGAGGCCACTGTCCCTGCAGCTGTCACCCTGCTGCACCTTAACACATGCAGTGTCACCCATGCCATGAGTTTTTACTTGTCTGCAGCTTTGGGGGGAGGCAGTTCCCCCAAACCCCTGCACCCATCTTGAAACTTGGCAGGCTTTGTGGCCTCAGCAACAGCTACCAGCCCTGCAGTTTTGACCCCACTCTGTTGTAACAGACACGAAAGGAGTTTTGCTTTCAAGAACTTGGGGTGCAGTTCCCACCCCCAAACCCCTGCACTGATCTTAACTTGGCAGGATTCGTACTCTCTGCATAGTCTACCACTCCTGAACACTCCATCCAAATCGGACAAAAAACAACCAAGTTATAAATGCTTCATAGTTTCCCCATTATACCCTATGACCGGATCTCCAAGGTGCTTTGGAAGCTCCGAACTGCTTCAGGAAGCCTAACGAGGCCAGCGCTTTGACCTGGACATGCTGCTTCTGATGCTGAAGCTTCTCCGGATCTGAAGCCTTGCACAGTACTAGTTTTCAGCTTGATCAGTAGCTGTGATAAATGGTTCCAGAGCATTTCACAAAGCATCATATGAAAGACATATTATACTTGCGTAGAGTGGATCAGCAGTCGGCAACCTTATCAGGTTGTGGGCTGGAACGACATGGCCCAGGTCAGAGGTGGGTGATGGAGGCCAGCTACTACAGCTGCAACTTCTCCCCATGGACAGCAACTGCTGCCAAATACAGATGAAGGGCGTATCAAATATAGCTAAAGGGCTTTGCAAGTTAGGTCTGGCCCACAGACCTAGCTGCTTATTTTCCAGGATATATCTTTTTAAATCTTGGTTTTGCAAATTTTGATGCTTGCAGTCAAAGTGGTTGTAAGACTGTGCCTAAATAATGCCCGACTCTTCTGTCTGTACTTAAATTTGAAGCACAAAGATCCTTCATAGTTCTGGGTGACTTCAGCTTGTAAGGGCCTGAGAGCTGTGGAATTGGGTGATTTGGGTTACTATGCTTAATGAAACCAAGTATTTAGACTTTAGGCTGCAAAAATTTGTGGACTGAAGTTATACAACTTAGTCCAAATGAGCGCGCACACTTTAGCTGAAGCTGTTCAAATTCTAGTTTGCCACTAAGATTTGGCTAAATCCTTTTACATAGTAACAGTAAAGAATACATTGTCTTATTTGACAGGGGAAGATTAGGAGCAAAGCAAAATGAGAAGCGTCCTTCATTGCAACGATTCATTAGCACGTATTCCTGGACAGAGTATGAGGAAGAACACTCTGAAACAAAGTAGGTTTAGGCCATTTAATCTCCAAGGCTTTTGCACATTCCTTTTGAGTATTCCTATTGAGTCCTTGATGTACACATTTTATGGCAAGACTATTTGGTGCTATAAACCAAAAAAAATATTTGGTGTGCTCATGAGTACTTATTGGAGAAACTTATCTTTTTAATGCTTATCGACAGAAACACAAAGTTGGAACCACCAGTTGAAGAAACAAGAGAAGACCAACAGAGGAAGATGAGTGTTGCTGAAAAGGGGAAAAATCCATCAAAATGGATTCTAAACTCGGCGTGAGTATGCATTTGCATTCCCCACTTACAATCCATGTAAGGGGAAGTGTTTAGGTGAGGTTAGGAGGAAGTAAAAGCATATTCTTGACCTAAATGTTGGTGCTAGCTGCTTAAACAAGGCTGAACTATGATATTTGGTGAAAATCCCTATGTGGCTTCAGACAACAAGATTTGGTTCAATTATTGATCTAACGTAGTTCAAGTATGCAGTAGAGCAGGGCTAGAAATTCAGTATTTGCTCTTCCCTGCTGAGGGCTCTAAGCACTAGTTGGCAGACTTGGCTGCATACAAGCACTCGCACTTAGTATGGTGAAAATGACCATGCAAGAGCTTCAGGCAGAAGGACTGACTACCCCAGCTGGAGAATACACTGTAGAATATACCACTCTTTTACTCAAGGCTAATAGACATTTAAATCCCAGAGAGGAGTAATATTTGAACATGGGTATCTTTAGCATTCCTAACTGCTGGTTTTAGGTGACTCCCTGCTCGGTGTGCTTTTTATTAATGCCATTTGAGCCCCTACCACCCCAATTTGTTGACCAGGAAATGTGAAGGTGCTTGCTTTTAAGGAAGCATACGGGTTCTGACATGGTGATCGCAATCTTAATCGCTTTATTGTTTTGGAACCTGAGCTTAGCTTTCTGTCAAGCCAGGCTTCTTGGCCAGTGCTAACAGCTTTGTCTTTAGGTTTCAGGTTGTAAAATGGTAGCTTAAGTAAAAAACCTGTGCTTCTCTATAGCTGCAACATGATGTCTTCATGGGTTTCTCATCTCAAGACTTCCTTTTGTGATGCCAACAAGACTTTATGGATTTCGGTTACCATTCTGGTCCTACTTGCTGCGTTCACAAGTTTTCTCACTGGCCTGTCTCTTCAAAGACCAGCAGATGCGGCTCCTGCGGGAACTGGGAATTCATGGACTTCACTACAAAAGCTGTTGTGGCCATATACTGGCCTTCGACACAATGGACCACCACCTACATAACACTGGATTTGAACCTTTTTGGGCTTGTATAGTAACCTTTCTGTGTGGCATTTCGTTGTGAACTAACGTAACTGTTTTAGCGGAGTAAATCTATAGATGTGAGGAGCTGAGAGGTATATTTAAAGCTAGTTTGATTATTTTAGACTTCTTTTGAAGTAATTTTCACCAGAAAAGCACAACTTAAACTATTAGAAATAGACTTTCACCTTCCATATTTCATTCATCTTTAGAATGTTATTTGAAACAATAAACAGGATTAAATTCTCCAACTGCTACAGAGGAAGAAAAATGATAGTCTTTAAATGCAGAAAGCTACTTTCAGTCATTTTAAGGCTGTTCAGACTATCTGAATGTAAAATGATGGATTTCAAATCTGACTATTTTGACCTTTTTTTTTTAAATGCTCAATAAATCTTTAAAAAAAAAAAAATCTTGGTTTTAAGAGTATGTTAAAACTCTAGTTCCAAGGAGTAGCTGGTATACAGCATCAGTAAATAGGCAGTTTGCTTTTTTTACTCTCTCAATTGCTGGTTCACTGGCAAAATCTTTAATCATGTGATAGAATGTGGAATGAAATTCAGTTTCTTCTGCCAGCTCCTCTGAGAAGGCTTCACTAGTCTCACTGATCTTAAGTCTTTGTGCTCGTTGACCGCTGAACATATAAAGGAACCAATCCTCATCTTTTACAGGATCTGGGTTAAGATGTTCACTAACCTAGAACAGAAATAAAGTGTTGAAACACCAGTTCTATAAATTGAAAATACTAACTAGAAGTCCCCTGGTTTCCAATATATATACAACACAGCACCTTGGCTAGTATGTTTCTAGCCTTGAATTCTGATGCCTACACTTCATTCCCTGCTCCACCGGACACTGCCTGTAAGACTTGATCATTCTGACACTTCACTGTAAGTACCATATTTCCTTAATGGCCAACCTTTCCCAAGTTTAGAAGTTGCAGGCTCACCATAACAGACAGCTGAGCAGGGAACTCTATCTTTTGCAGACCCTTTACTTGGGGGCCTAACTTCCATGGACTGTATACAGCATCTCGCTTGGGGCTAAATATTTCACAAAGCAGCAAGACTGCTAGAGCACGTCCAGAGGAGCACAGACATGCAGTCTGTGGTGCTACACACTGCACATGCAGGCATGCTCTGCACTGCTAATCTTCAGTTCATGGTGGGTTTTTTCACACTGTGGTGCATGGGGTGGTAGGGTGCGCCTCCAGAAACTGGGGCCTGGCTGGCTGGAGCCATGCTCTGGCTGCTGGCCACGTTCTGTGCTGTTAGGCTTCTGTTACCAAAGCTCCTGGAGACCCTTGGAGCCTGCAGGAGCCCACCCAAGGGCTGGCCCCAGCCTCCCCTACCTGACCTAGGACACCATGTCAAGCATCAGAGCACATTTCCACAAGTGTTTCCTTGGGTCAAGCAGCAGCCACAGCACCTTGTACCTGGACACACCCCCAGGTATTGCAGCACACAAGTATTAAGGCTGTGTGAAATTTTGCCGGCAGTTTGTTTCAGTGCTGTTTCGACTCACTTTGAGTGCAAAACAGTAAAATCTAAACTAAACAGAGAGCCTGGACATGGCTTTGAAATGAAACAAGACCAGTCAAAACGTTTCAAAATTGTCTAAACAGTTTGAGTTTGTAAGCTCAAGCTGGGCTTACATGCAGGGAAACAAAGCAAGAAGAGTCGGGGGGGTAGGAGTGCTTTCATTATTGACTATGTAGCTGTCTAGTAGGCCTGTGTGAGTCGGCAGTGATTTGATCCAGCTGCTTCACATGGCAGCAGTCCCAGCCAGAGCTCTGGACCGGGTTTCTGCCTTACACCGGCTGAAGCGGTTCCAAAGCTTGGGAGCCGCATCGGAGATCTGGCCATAGGGTATAATGGGGAATCGATGAAAGATCTATAACTTTGCTTTTTTTGTATGATTTGGATGAAATCTGCAGGGATAGTAGCCTCTGCTGAAGGCATGAGGCCTGACAAGTTTCAAGATCAGTGCATGGGTTTGGGAGGAACTGTACCCCAAATTCTTGAAAGCAAAACTCCTGTCACATCTGTGTTACAACACCAGGGGCGGGGGGAGGTTCAAAACTGCAGGGGTGGTAGCTTTTACCAAGGCCACAAAGCCTGCCACGTTTCAAGAAGACTGGTACAGGGGCTTGGGGGGAACTGCACCCCAAGCTGGTGGCAGGCAAAACTCATGACACGCATGACCCTGTGTGTATGTTAAGATGCAGCAGGGTGAAAACTGCAGGGGTGCTGGCCCCTGCCGAGGCCACGAAGCCTGCCAGCTGTGTGCATCTTGCTGGGGGAGTCTGTCATCTGGGGCCCTGCACCCCAAGCTGCTGACGAGCAAAATTCATCATGTGGGTGGGTGATTGTGTTAAGGTGCTCCTTTCCTGGCACTGGGGCCTCTGCACATCATGGCAGTGTGCCCCACTAAGGCTTCCTCCTCCTCCTCCTCCCCTACAGCCCCAGGCCCAGTACTCTGCTTTGTGTGACAACAGGTAAAATGACTCCGCTGGCTCAGTGCCAGTGGCATCAGCAACAGAATCGCAGGTACCCAAATGGAGCTGTCACAGAGCCTGTCCTTTTTATAAAGGAATTGAGAGCAAGAAGTCAAGGTGTTGTGCTGTGTTGGACATATGATGTTATTCATGGTGTGTGATGGTTTATCTTGTGTTTTTATGTCTATATGTGTATTATGGGCGGGAAAAAAAAGAGTACTTAACAAAAAAAAAGATGCATCTTTGGAAGCTTTAGGGTTGAAAACCCCTTTGTCGGGCTGAGGAAGTACCTGCAGTTAGTCCCAGGTGGAAGGAATAGTAAAGAAGCCAGAGGCTGGCCTGGCCTGCAGTGAAAGCAAGAAAGCCAGTCAGTGAAAATGGAAATGGAGGCATTGGGTGGGGGAGGGATAGCCTGGGGTTGGGGGGGGAAAGGGGATGTAAAAGTACAGAGGTGTCTGGGGTGTCAGATGTCCGGCAGGTCGCAGTGTGCCAGAATGCCCCTGTGTATATTGAGTCCATGCGTTCCTGTACCTGCTACCTAGGAGGCAGCTGAAATACATCAGGTACGTGGAGCGCCATGGAAGGCAGCACCCCGTGTGATTCTGTGCTGTGGGAAGCTCAGCTCTGCCTGTTTCCCCTGCAGCATCTTGTCCCCCTTGATGCTGCTGTGGAAGTAGCCCACTACCTTCCTGCAAATCAAAATCAGCTGGCTTGTACACAACTGGTGGCAGCGCTGTCACTGCCAGCTCTCCCCCTCCAAGGCATCCCTCACTACTGGGTGCAGCCTGAGTGCCACACAGCAGATGCCAACTTTGTTGGCATCACGGACAGCCTTCACCACATCGGCCCTGTTGTAGGTGACTGAACCTGTGGGTGAGCTCGACCTGCCCAATAAACCACCCCTGCACCACACAGTTCATGGCCTCCATGATCTTCCTTGCTGTGTGAGACTCATCCAGCACCTCGGCTTGCAGCAGAGCCCACCGACGGCCTGACTGATCCCACCAGTTCCCTGGGAGGGAGGGAGGGAGGGAGGCGTGATCCTCACCCCGACTGTTCCAGATGGCGGAAGTGAAGTGCAAGGCTACCTGTGGCCCTGCCTTGCACAGCTTCTCCCTCAAGTACTCTCTGCATGCCTGATACAAGGAGAGCGCCAGTCCTGCTAGAAGTGGTGCATGTGGGCACTTTGTAAAACGGGGTCAGAAGTGCTACGAAATGCCTGAACGCTGGCCACGGGGCTAGGGAGAATGCTTGCTCTGGATAGCCAGCCTTCTCTCCTATGCTCTGGGTGATGTTGTGTGCCTTGGGAACATACCCCACCACCTTTTCTGTCCACCTTCCCCCACTGGCCCAGGGTGGCCTGCCTCTGCTTTAGGGGTGAGGAGGCTTTGAAGCGAGTTGGGGACTTCCCTTTTAGCACACCTGTACTGATGCCAGGCTGAGCAGCTGGAACAAGGGCAAGGGCTGCTGCCTCCTCAGATGCAGCAGCATGGCCGTGTTGGAGAAGTGTCTCATGGCCTTGCCACAGCTCATGTGCCTTTGGCATTGCTAGCAGATAGCAAACCTGGGATCATCTGCCACCTCAAAATGATCCCACACTACACTACTCCCCCGCTGCTGCCTTTTCCCCCTTCTCAGCAGGCTGAGGCTGGACAGCAGGAGGAGCTGCCTCTGCTGAGCCACTTGCCTCCACAGCCTCAGCCTCCTCCGAGGTGCTGCTTCCTGGAGGAGACCTGGGTCTAGGGGAAACTTGAGGGGTGTGAAGCACAAACTCCGATTCCCCTCAGGCCCCAGAAGTGCTTGAGCCAGCGCACTCAGCATCCCTGGTTCCAGCTCCTCTGGCAGCGGGAGGCTCATGCTGAGAGGGAAACTTGAGGTGGAGGAGACCATGATCCCACTGCTAGTGCCCTTCCGGACTGAGTGGAAGTGGTGCAGGCGCAGGGATGTCAGGTGCAGACACTGCTCCCACCTCCTGGCTTCCACTGGCAGCACCGGTGTCATGGCTGCTCGGGAAGAGAATGTGTCTGGGATGGGGGGCTTTGCAGCGCTAGCTTGCCCCGTATCCCCTCTCCCTCCTGCTGGAAAACCTGGCACCTGCCTTTCCAGCACTTTTTTTTTTCCTGTATTCTGGGTCTGTGCGTGCATGCTTGCATGCAAGCAATCTGTGCCTTCTTGCACACTGAATGATAATACTGGCTGGAAAAACACAACTTTCAATTTATTTCTTTGAATTATTTTTTTTGGAAACTTCGCAAAAAAAAGAATTGTAATACTACTTATAATTGAATAGAATAGCTATGCTAAACTAAGCTAAGCTAAGCTAAATCCTGACCACTCCTTTATAACAACAAAAAGGAGCAGGCAGGTCTCAGTCACATTCCTCTCTCACAGTCACTGACAGGGACCGAGCTGCAAAAGGCAGAGACAGAGACTTTTATGCATTTTTTTTCAGTCCCACCCCCACAGATGCTGCCATTGGAAAGGTAGCCGGGGAGAAATCCTTCTCAGCGGCTGCCGACAGATGTCAGTTTTCCCTCACTCCAGCTACTAATTGCCTCAAAATGGCCAAAGTGGGTCCAAAGCATCTGAAGTGGATCCAAAGAGCTTCGGATGCCCCCAACCCGCTCTGGATACTGTTGCTGGGACCCCGCTTCAAATCTGGAAGTGCTGCTTTGGACGCCAAAGCATCCGAAGTAGTTCTGGATGCAAAGTGGGATCCGAAGACTCGTACAGTCCTACTGGCTAATGACTGTCATCCTTTCCTGAAGCCCTTCCAGTCCCTGCACTGGTGGGGGTGGGGGGGAGGGAATGGCAAAACTGCATAAAAGGCAGCACTGTTTGAACTGCCTTGCTTTCTGACTTGGTGTCAGTTGGGTGAGGGCACACCTTACTGTGCACAGTGTCACCCACCCATGTCACATGTTTTGCCTGTCAGCAGCTAGAGGTGCAGGGCCCTGAAACCCAGGCTCCCCTGCCCCGTCTCCTTGAAAGCTGACAGGCTTCTTGGCCTCAGCAGGGGCTAGCAGGCCTGCAGCTTTCATCCTGCTGCACCGTAACACCCACACAGTGCCAACCATGTCATGGGTTTTGCTTGTCCGTAGCTGGAAGTGCAGCTTCCTTGAAACCCCTGCACCTATCGCCTTGAAACTTGGCAGGCTTCATGTCCTCAGGAGGGGCTACCATTCCTGCACGTGTCATCCAAATCAGGCCAGAAATAACAAAGTTATAGTCTCTTTTGAGCTTCTCCACTGTAGCCAATGGGCAAAATGTTGAAACAGCGAAACCCTTTCAATGAAATGGCAGTGGCTTGAAATCTAAATGAAATTTGAAATGAAACACCGTTCCATTGAAACGCAGGTTGAAATGAAATGGTGCCATTTCACAGAGCCCTATGTAGTAGTATTAGCTAATACCATTCTTTGGGGGCAAAATGCTCTAGATCATGGTGGTTATGAGGACAAATGTGCTGTCTGGTAGGTCTGTGCAAATAGGAAAGTATTCAGTTTGGATTCTGCCAATTCAGAGGACAGTGATTTGATTAAGGTCACTGCCCTGTATTGATTCAGCTGAATCTTCCAAAGCCAATTTAGATTCAGCCATAGACTATCATGGGGACTCACTGAAATACTTATAACTTTGTTATTTTTTTGGCAGATTTGGATGAAAACAGCAGGGATAGTATCCCCTTGTAAGGGCATGAGGCCTGCCAAGTTTCAAGGAGCTAGGTGCAGGGGTTTCTGGGACACTGTACCTCAAGGTGCTGACAAGCAAAACTCATGACATTTGAGAGAGAGCGAGAGCGAGAGAGAGAGAGAGAGCGAGAGTTAGTTAAGGTGCAGCAGGGCGAAAACTGCAGAAATGGTAGCCCCTGTTCTCACCCTCACAACTCCACTACAACTAGTAAACCTCAGGCCTCACAAAGATCTTAAAGGTCTGGGCTTTCCCCAGCCAGGATTGCGGTGGCAGGAGGTTATCAGTGCCTCCTGCTCCTACCCACCTTTTACCAGGGACAGATGTGGTCCTGGCATTTCCTGGGGCTGCTATAGCACTGGCAGTCCCACCCAGGCCTACCCTGTCAGGGTGCAGTTTTAGGTCAAGCCTCGGATGATGCCCCAGCCCTTATACCTCCAAGTTCTTCCTGGCATGGGAGCTCAGCAGGGAGATGTTCTTTCCCTGCTGTCTGGTGATGCAGTGAGTGCTGCTACAGCTCAGAGAGTGGGACATTAAATGGTTTAAAAAAACAAAATGGAAATAGATGTGAACGGAGTGAGGATGGTGACATTCAGTCCATCTGCAGGTGGAGCTTGGGGAACCCCAGCAACAGAGGTTCACTTTGAGGAACACTAGCTGCTCCACCAAACCAGGATCTAAGGAGGTGCAGCGGGGTGTCACAACATCCCCAGCAGTGCTGAACACCCTCGCACTTGGAACACTGCTGAGCAGACAGACAGATCCTGTCACATCTAGCTGCAGGTTGCCCAACAGGCCAAAGCGTCGCAGTGCAGTGGCTCCATGTCCTTGGTGACCTAGGTAGCCACTGAAGCCTCGGTGCTACCTACCCAAGGCTGGGATCTGGTGCATCTGGACCCCAACATTGCAGCCATGCCCTTGACCCACAATGGAGGCAGCAGGCATGGAGGAAACTGGCTGGTGCAGGGAGTGCTGGCACAGGAAAGTGGATCCCCCTCTTTTACACCTCCTTGCCTCCACCCCTCTGCCTCCATGACTTCACCAACACCTTCATCCAGTGATTGAGGGGTTGGTGCTGCTAGTGCCCATGCTCTCCTTCACCCTTGGGTCGCACATGCTTGCCAGCATGTGGACCGTACTGGCCTGCATCAGATCCAATCATTTTTTTTTGATGCCCTCCTTCAGCTGCTTCATCAGTGCCTGCACCTCTGGTGAAAGCTGTTTGCCCCAGCCACGAACATTGATCCCCTGGAAGTTTTCTCAAGCTTCTTGGCTATGGGGATCACCTGGCTAAGGAGGACATTGACAGCACTGAGGGTCTTGGTGGCCTCGAGGAACAGCTTGAAGACCACCAAGAACTAGGAGATGGTATCCCACTCAACTTTGTTAAGGAGGCCACTGATCTCAAGCAAGGCCATCTCATGGATGGCCTTCTGTTGCTCCACCAGGCTTTCCAGCATTAGCTATGTGGCGTTCCACCAAGACTCCACATCCTGTATGATTTTGTGCTGCGGGATGCTCAGCTCTGTTTGTCTCACAGTATCTTGCCCCCCCTGATGCTGCGGTGGAAGTATCCTGCCACCCTCCTGCATTTGGCAATCAGCTGGGTGGTAGTGACAGCACCATCACTGGCAGCCCTGTCCCCCTCCAAGGAATTCCTGACTATGAGGTGAAGCTTGTGTGCCCCACAGCAGAAGCCAAGAAAGTTGGCATCACAAACCTCCTTGACCATATTGGCCGTGTTGTCAGTGAACCTGCAGCTGAGTTCGCCCTGCCTCTTTGTCTGCGGCTTTCCCCCACAAGTCCAGGGTGGCCTGCCTCTGCTTCGTGCGGACAGGGGCTTTGGATTGAGAGAGGGACTTCCCTTTGGGCATGTTCCCACTGGTGCCAGGCTGAGAAGGAACAAGGGCAAGGGGGTGCTGCCTCCTGAGATGCAGCAGCACTGCCATGGTGAAGTGTTTCACCTCCTTGCCCTGGCCAATCTGCCTTCAGCAGTGCTGGCAGTTAGCATACTTGGGATCATCTGCCACCTAAAAATGATCCCACATTACACTACCCCCACAGTTTCTGTGTTGAGGGTTGGGATCCTCAAGCAGGCTGAGGCACAACAGCAGGAGCAGATGGGTCCTGAGCCACTTGCTTCCACAACCTCAGCCTCCCCCAAGATGCTTTCCAGAGAAGGAGACCTGGGTCTAGGGGAACTTTGAGAGGTGTGGCGCACAAACTCAGATTCCCCCTTGTTCCCCAGAATTTCTCTTGCTAGGGTGGTCAGGTCCCGTTTCCAAATCCAGCTCCTCTTATGGCACTGGGAGGCTCATGCTGGGAGATGAAACTGGGGTGGAGGATACTGTCATTCTGGTGTTGGTGGCTATTTATGGTGTTAGGGGAGATGGTGGAGGTGCAGGGACAGGTACTGCTACCACTTCCTTGCTTTGACTGCCAGCATAAGATTCATCGCTCCCAAGAAAGAGCTGTTTGGAGTGGGAGTGAGGGGGGGGGGGAACGACTTGCAGTTCTCTCCTACCCTTTCTAGCCACTCTCTCTTTCCCCTGCCAGAGACCTGGCACCTACCTTTCCAACACACTTCATATTAATCTTTCCTGTGTTGCAAAATATGTCTGTGTGTATGTGCAGCTGTAATATCTCTTCTTCGCTCTGTGTGTGCAACTAACTAATAGTTATATCAGAGAGATTAAAGCTTTTTAATAGGGACCTGCCCTTTTAAGGTAGAGATTTGACAAGGACTGTGTTCTTAACTAGTTTTCTTGCCCAAAAGAGCAATAGGAATTCAGCATATGGTATGTGGGGACAGTAATATAATCACTAAATGTATCATGTTAATTACCCATGAAATTCTGATTTCCAGAACCCTAGTACTGCCTGATGTAAACTGATGACTTGGGTGGTTTAATTGCAATTAACTGAATCCCAGAAGGAATCGTGCTAAAAGGGCCTGAGCACTAAAGTCTTCTTAAGGGAGTCAGGTTGGGGGGTCAGAAATGGGACTTTCCTGATAAAAAAACCAAACCTGAGCAGCCAGCTGGTAGTAGAGATCCTTTCATTAGACTTTGAATGAAACGTCACCTTATTGCATCCAGCTATGTCTTAAGACTCCCATAAGTTAAGGTCATTTGCACAAGCTAGGAGACCTATAAGGCAGAGAAGTTTATGGATGCAGTTTTGGTAAGTTTATGCCTTTGTGAAGGGACAAGGATATATGTATATGTAGGAGGAAGTAGAAGCATATTCTGGCTGAAGGCTGAATTAAGACATCTGGTGAAAGTCTCTATGTGACTTCAGACAAGATTTAGTTCAATTACTGATCTAACAATTCAAGTATGCAGTAGAGCAGGACTAGAAATTCAGTATTTGCTCTTCCCTGCTAAGAGCTCTAAGCACTAGTTGACAGACTTAGTTGCATACAAGCACTCACACTTGGTCATTTTCACTATTCTATGCAAGAACTTCAGGACTGACTACCCCAGTTGCAGAATACACTGTAGAATATACCAGTTTTGTCCCTTCACAAAAGTATAGACTTTGTCTCTTCACAAAAGTAGTGGAAAAATCAGACTTTGGTATGCTACAGTGAGATGCTAAAGTTAAACTCTAATGCTGTCGCAACCCCAGAATTGCAGACTAATTCTAACGGCTAATGACTGTTCTGTATGCTCCTTCATTTAGTATGCATTGTTGGTTTAGACATTAGGAAACTTTTAAGATGTTTAAATAAACCTTGAAAACTACTTGATCTTCACCAGACTCCAAATTCCATTTGCTCCAACTGAAAGCAAAAGCTGATGCGGTCAGTGCCATCTGTTGATAAGCTCTGATTTCTGTTAATGGAGTCTGCAAAGCAAAGGTACAGATCAGAAATGGTTTGTTCAAAATTGCAAAACTCAAATAGTGGTTCCCAACCTTGTTAGATTTATGTCATCCCTGTCAGTGCAAAACGGTTAAGAGGAGCCTCGGCACAGCTGTGTTGAGCACGTTGCGAGCACGGATGCAGGGATTTTCCCCTGTAGCGCGGGAAAAGTTTCGGTGCACGGTCACGGTCCGCCAAAACCTTGCAGCTGCACCACCGAGTGCATGCTTGTGACTGGCTTGCATTAAATTATGCATACGTGTCGGTCACCAATTGGCTCACTGACCGAATAAAGGGCATGGGCAATACCCGCCCAAACCGGAGGAGAGCTCGGATGCGCATGAGGAGAGATCCATTTCCAAGCCACGAAAGAGGCCTGATCAACCGACAACGACTCCCTGCCGAATTCATCCAACGCCCCATACCCTGTGTGAGTGTGAGCTTCTGCGTGCCTGTGTTCCTGTTTAAGTTTGTAACTTCAAGGAACATGCCTACAGCCTACGGACTGTAAGTAAAGTTTTTTTGGCTTCCAACAACCTGCGTGTCTAGCGCCTCAATTCCACTCCATCAGCAGCCCCATCCCGCCAGCGTTTCTTGGCCCCCACAATCCCTTGAAGAATGCCAGACTTTGGCTTTCTTCTCTCTCTGACTACAGAAAAATATGTGAACAATTCTTCTGTGGCAAAGAATGCAGAAATTGAGTAGGTGTTTGTACACCTAATAGTGCGAACATTGCATGGAACTCCTAAAAGAACCTTGCAGCACCCCAGGGCGGTGTGGTAACCTAGCTAAGAATCACTGCTGTAAACACATGCATGCTCAGAGTTAATTCTGGGGATTCTGTTTTCCCCTCAGTTGCTCTGAAAGTCAGCGAGCGGGGGCTACTGGATGATGTATCTATAGCTCACGGCAAGAAAATGTTATTATAAAATTTAATAATGCCTTACCTTTTTGTTTACACAGACGTACTTGTGAGAGTACTCTGCTGGGAAGATGTTCACACCAGCCTTTTTCAACGCAATTGTTAGACCAACTGGAGTTGTCCACCTTCCTGTCAAGTAGGAAAGCACCTCACCCTTTTCCATAATTATTGAGGATAACATACATTGATTACCCTGTTGTAAAATGCAAGGAAAAAAGCTTTTATTTCTGATGGAAATTATTACATAGCTCAGACCTTTGATGACTTCTTCACATACAAGGTCACATATATATTAGGGGTGTGAGAAGTGGGTCCTATTCGATTTGGATCCAACCCGAATCAGGGACAGTGATTTGATTCATTGATTCAGATCACTATCTCTGATTTCATTTGGCTGAATCCAAGTCTGAAGATTCAATGCTGATTTAGATATAGACACAGCTTTAAATGATTTTTTTCTACATACCTTGAGGTTAAGATACCAGTGCAGCTTGTCAAAGACGCAATGCTAGGGCACATGAAGTACTCCACAGGAGTGGAGGGGGGCCTCCACATGCTTGGCGGTGAACCTGGAAGTGGACAGAATGTAGTTCCAGTCTTCATCCAGGTCCTCACCCAGGGCCCCCTCGCCCCCATAATCCCCTGGCTCAGCGATCAGCCATGGGGGAGCCCAGGTGCTCCCCCCC